>CM051458.1:47449344-47597037 GCA_028274465.1 Plantago ovata
CCGGCAAGCACTTGCTCAAGTAAGTAGATGGAAAGTGGGTCGTTCCCATTGGATGCGTACCAAGACCGAGCTATAGCGTCCCGCCCCCGGTTGCTGCGAATACAAGTAGGTACCCCTCTCCTTCTACGGGTTTCGACAATAGAGGAGGAGCGAGTAGGTATTCTTCTTTCAGCTTCCGAGGCTTCCGTCGCACTCCTTCGTCCACTCGAAGTGGCTGCTCTTTCTCAACACCTGAAAAAAGGTAGATTTTCTCGCCGACCTCGAGATGAATCTACTCACGCAATTGATTTTCCGACCATTGTTGCACACCTCGTTGATGGATTGGGTTGTGGAAGATCGAGATGGCCTTTATCTTTTCGGGATTTGCTTCTATTCCTCTCTCTGTCACCATGTAACCGAGGACTCCCCCCTTTGACTCCAAAGGTACACTTCGCCGGTTGAGCTTCATGCCATACTTTTCTCAAGATTGAGAAGCACTTGCCAGGTAACCTACATGGTTGCTCCTCTGTCTTTGCTCTTGACGAGCATGTCATCGACATATACTTCCATTGTTTTAAATCCTCAGCTCTCTTTGAACATTTTTTTACCACCTTGATAGGTCGCTCCGGAGTTCTTAAACCAATGGCATCACGTTGAAGCAATACACATTGCCATTAGCGAAAAAGGCGGTCTTTAGGCACATCATCTTTGGCCATTTTGACCTGGTAGAAGCCCTGGTATGCATCCATGAAACTCAGGAGGGCGCATCCAGCGGTGGAATCGACAGCTGGTCGATCCGTGGAGAGGGTATGGATCCTTCGGGCAAAACTTGTTGAGCCTGTGAAATTGTTGCACATTCGCCATTTTCCCTCCCGGCCTTTCTCCACGACGAGACACATTGCATACCCAAGTCGGAGTATCTCACCTCTCTTGATGTGGCCGGCCTTAAAAGTCTTTTGTACTTCCCGCTTCTATGATGGCATTATCTTCTGCACTGAAGTCTCTTCGCTTTTCTCTGATGTGGGTGATCGATGGGTATACGTTCAGACGGTGAACGCCACACGTGGTCGATCCTTCAGGTCCTCGGTACTCCAAGCGAAGATGTCGTTGTTATATCCTTCAAACATTGGATGAGTTTCATCCTGACTTCAGTGGTCATCTCTGTGCCAATTTTTGTGACCTTGTCGGCACTTCCTTCAACAATTTGGATTTCTTCTAGGGCTTCTCTTGCTTCAATTTTTTTTTTCCTCAAAGAATTTCTTCTTTTTGGAAGAGGGTGGGACTGGTGGAATCACTTGATACTCCTCGAGCTCCTTAACACAGCTCCTACTAGAGTATCCTTTCTTTCTCATATTGCTTTTCTTCGCCTAAGTGACGGACTTGGCTTTTTTGACTTTCTCTTCTTCTCGCCGAACCGTGTAGAAAACGATAAGGCGCATTGTGAACAAGGGGTGCTCCTCAGATGACTGCCCGGGGTTGGTTCTCCAATGGCAACCCTCGAAGTGACTTGGCGACATGGTGTAGCATTCCCATGCTTCTCGTATGTCTCTCCTACTTGTCCAATTCCCAAAGGAGTGGGCATTTTAGCTTGTTGTGGACCGTGGACCACTACGGCTCGAATTGAGAGAGACCGGGTCGGCCTTAGGCTGCAAATAATCAAATGGCATATCGACGACCACAAAGGAACCTGTTGAGTCACTCGTCTAGGAGCGCTACCCATTGACACCGTGAGGTTGATCATTCCGGCGGCATGATAGTTGTCCTCCGAATCCTACCAATGCGCTCCTCACTTCTCTGAGCCCTTCCCTTGGGTTCATTTGCATCCTTTTCAAGGTTCCGGTGAAAATCAAGTTTGCCGAGCACCCATTGTCGACGAGGATTCTACCCAACTTGTAGGATTGAACATCCAAGGAAACTACAAGTGGACGCAAGGATCATAGATGTCCCTCCTCCGGCATGCTTCAGAGGTATCTCGCTATCATCGAAAGAGATAACGTTGGTTCCGGTCGCGCGCGCTTGAGCATACTTCACATCTCGGACCCTAAGGTTGTCCGCCGTAATCTCCCTTTGATTACGAGTGTCACCGCCGGCGGTCCTCCCGCAATTGTTAGAGTGTGGATGCTTCCATTAACGGGGCGGTTCTCATAATTGTTGTAATTATGAATGTCATCGTCCTGAGGGTTTCCTTGGTAAGGGTGCTCGCTCCCACTTCGAGGAGGTGGGGGCAGGAGTGCCAGGGGTTCCTCCTTCCGGATGTAGTTAACCAATTGACCGTTACGTATCATCCTCTCAATTTCGTTCTTAAGCTCGACACACTCATCTGAGGTGTGCCCTTTCCCCTTGTGAAACTTGCAAAATTTTTCCGAGCTCTTGTTCCTTTGATTTTCCTTAATCGGGGGTGGCAATGAGACGTCTAGCTTCCTCGAGACTATATAGTTCAAGATGTCGGATCTTGTCCTATTCAAGTCTGTGTAGTTGCTATATCGTCTTGGAGGTGACCTTCTGGGAGGAGACCTCTTGTCTCTGAAATCATTTCTGGAGTTGCCCTCCTTGATCAACCCAAATTTTTGCTCTTTCCTCTGCTTCCCGGGATTTTGGGGACGAGGAGGGTACTCCTTCTCTTTTTCTTTTTCTTTCCTTTTTTCCTTGGGAAGATTGGTTCTCATGGTGACCGTTTTTCGGAATTCCTCAGCCTCGAGGAAATCCTTGCAAACTTTGGCAAGTTGTGCTTCATTCTCCACACACGATGCTGAAAGTACATCTTGGAATTTGATGTTGGTAGTGTTACCATACAAGTATTCTTTCCTCTCATTGATCGAGTGATCTTCGACTTGGAGGGCTGCTTCATGAAAGCGATTGATGAAGTCCCTCAAGTCTTCATTGTTTCTCTGAACAATTTCAGCCAAGTATCTCACTCGTCTCTTGGCGTACATTACCTTCTCGAAACGTTTAGAGAACTCCTTACAGAGATCCCTATATGACTTGATGGATCGGTGAGGGAGGCGCGACCACCACTTCATGGCCTCTCCGGAGAGGTTAGCCGGAAAGAGGAGTGCTTTGGTCCTAGAATCATGACCGTAAGCGTCCATCTTAGTGCCAAATCTTACCAAGTAGTCTTTTGGACAACTTGTTCCATCATAGCTTTCGAAGGTGGGGAACCCTCTTTCGATTTTGGCTTGGTGGCTTCTGATCTCATCACATAAAGGGCTCGGATCTTGGTCTTGCTCTCTCTCTTGGACAGTTCCTCGAAGAGTCTCTATCTGAGCGTCAAGTGCGGATTTCCTCGCGTTGAGTTCCTCCAGAGTGAGCCTCCTCCCCGTGATCGGATCGACCAGGGGGGTTACCTCAGCTACTGTTCTCAATGCTTGATTCTCCTCCACTGCTTCTTGTTGGTTTTGAGGAGTTACCTGGTTGGGGGTAACTTGATGGGGGAGAGCGGGTGGTGTAGCGACCACCTGAACTCTATTTTCTTGTTGCGCCACATTTTGTAATGATGCCCGTATTCTTCTGTCAATCAGGTCTCTCAAGTCTTCCGGGGCACCTTGGGGTCCTAACCTCGATTGAACTCTCGATGGTCCAAGTCGAGATTGGATCGGCCTGGTGTTGGCTCTCGAATGTGCTTCATCTTGTGCGACAGGTGCTCTTCCTTGGGATTGACGAGGAGCGACCAGGGTGACCCGAGGTTGCTCTTGCACCGGGGCTTGTTGTTCTTCTTGAGCTTGTATCTCAGTATTAACCCTAATAGCCTCATTACCTCCGACATATCCTTGTAGAGTAAGAAGGAAGAGACCGTATTGAGCTTCGCCCATCCCGAAGTCTGATGGTCGGACTACACGCCCATCAGGAAGGGTGAAGGTCAATGCGGCCGGTTGAGGAGGGTTCACTGCCACGGGAGGTTGGTTGATTGCTACCGGATGAGGCTGCCCCCTAGACTCGGCGTTGTTCGGGACTCTCAAAGCTCCATAGGCATTTCCTACCGGGACTCCTTGCGGGTTATTTTCTCCCGATCTTTCATTTTGGGAGTGGGTGACATTAGTAAATGCCCCCTCCGTGTAATCCCGATTCCTTGCAACATTGTTGTTTCTTGGTTCCCTCGGAACACCATCCGTTCCTCCTCCGCGACCGTTACTAGAGGGACGGCCTCTAGGTCGAGGAGGGTTCCCGGGTGGTGCATTAGCAAGACAGTTGCTTCTTCTGGGAGGCATATTCGTGAAGTATTACGAGGAGGAAGGTGGCTCGACCAGTAGGGCAAGGAATGACCTTTCGTGTCGCTTCCCACAGACGGCGCCAAATGTTGAAGGGTAATTCGTGTTTCTCTCTAAGTTCGCAATGAGTCGCTAGTCTAAGTCATTCTAGTTCTTCTTCTTGTAGTATCACTCTGAGATAGGAAATGAGCCTTCTTGTAGCTTCCTCGTACCTGAAATAGACTAGAGGGGGGGGGGGTTAGTGTCTCTTGCCCGGTCTGTAAGGTATCAGACCGGAGAGGCGACTTTACGAGTAGGGAGTTGTGAGGCTTCCCTAGTATGAGTAGTAAATGTGGTGGTCGAGAGGTGCTATTAATGCTTACTGTTGAGGAGTAAATGAGGCCTTTATATACTTGTGACCCTTCAACTTCTGGTAGTGTAGGATCGTGACACGTGTACGGATAGGATTGAGGCCTTCCTCGGCCCAGGCCCATTAAGGAGGTCCATGGGCCTTGGCCCAAGGGAGCAACCATGGCTGGTCGCTCAGGGTCCTCGTGCCTTCCTTGTGCGTGGATGATGCGAGTAGTGTCCTGCTCAGTTTCTGTCAAGGAGCGTTACCTTGACGTAAGGTCTCCTCGAGCCCGAGAGATGCTCCTCGAGCTCACTGGTAGCTTTGTCCTTGTGAGGAGCTTATTTTGAGGGTTGTCCTCCCAGTGATGGTCGGACCCTATGTTGGTCGGTCCACACCTTAGTGACATACTTGGGTGTGGTCGTGCCCCTTGAGGGACGGCCTATGATGCTTTGTCGCGCTCTTAGACCGCTCCAGTTCGTACATGCGGACTGGACATATTTCAACACTAACATATATATATATATATATATATATATATATATATATATATATATATATATATATATATATATATATATATATATATATATATATATAGGATAAAAAGGTAGAACATTATTACAACTATAAAGCTTCCAAGTGCATAAGGGATGCACAATCACACAAGAACTCCTACTTAGAACTCAACCCAACTAGATGAAGCATAAAAGCATGTTCGAACCTCACATTCGTTATGGTCATACCTCAACCTTAATCACCACCCACGTCTAGTATGTCAACTCACAAGCGAGAAGCCAAGAGTTAGGGGGTGACGAGTTGAACCAACAACTCTAATCAAGGCTACCAGAGAGGAATATCTTTCGTTGCTAGTTTAGATAACTAAGCAAGAAAACAAAAAATGATGTTCTCCGGTAGAGTACAAACCAATCACAAACGGACGAAGACACATGACACACCTCACGTTAGAAGAAGAAGAGGACTAAATAGAAGCAACCTAAAACAATAAAGCAAAGGAATCCATGCAAAGTAACAACACAGACAACCAAAACAGAACCGCGGCTGCTACTGTCAATTTGCTGCTGCTACTGTCAACACAAAACCACGGCTGCTAATGTCAAATTGCTGCTGCTACTGTCAACACATGTTAGGAAACTTGTAATTTTGATGAGCAATTAACCATGCTAAATTAAGGAAAGTCCAGTAACTAGTACTCTTAAAGTCCATAGGAATTTAGAATTTTAAGGACATTGTAAAAGAGGAACGTTTGCTGAAGACTTAGAGTAGGTGCTAGATAGGTTGGTTTTACCGCTTATGATGTATCTTGTTTTCTGAAAAGAAATACAACCTATTGAAGCATTTGCTGATGATGTATTTTGTTTTTACAAACAAACTACTGAAGAATTTAGAACCGCTCAGAAACTTGAAGATTTCGAAGACTGAAGACTAGAAGATTTCTGAAGACTGGTATCTACAAAGGCACATGTTGCTCAGAAAGTGGAAACTTCAGCAACAACATTGCATAAGTGAAAATCTGAATGACAGAGTAGGTTGTGCTTGCTGAAACTGAGACTGACCACTTGCTGATGGAACATTTGTGACCTCTTGCTGAAAGTACTTGTATTTGCGCTCCAATGTTACTGTTTGAATTTTACTCAAATGAGCATTAAATGCAAAGCATGCACGCGAAGGACATGAATACTAGAAGACAAACAAGGACGCTGCTGAAAGTGCAAAAGCAAGATAGTGACATTTTAAGGAACAAAAGCCTTAGAATTTGAAATTCAAACGGCTCCTTATTTCACTATACATAGAGGTCATCCGGCAAAGAGTTGAAGTGTGTCAACAACGTGATCAAACTCTCACTTGTGCTTAAACTCACATACCCTTCAATACTCTTTACTGCCATTGATCCGTTCCAAGACTTAAAGCTTGTAAAAGCTACTTGTGAAGAAGTAGAACGTACACAACTAAGAAATTAGTTAAGTGTTCTTTCTTCTTTCGAACAAGAACAAGTCTTGACACCAGAAACAATCAAACTTGTTTACTGCAAAGTATTCAAAGTTCTGTTTCTTAGATTACTTGTTGTAACTGAATAAGTTATAATTAAGTTATCTCATCCCAAACCTCTCTAACTGAAAATACACCCTTTCAGGCGTGATATTCAGGGGGAACTTAATCAAGCATAGTGTTGCTGATTAAAAGTACCAAGTTTGGTGGAGAACAAGTTTACGTTCTCTAGTTAGGTTGGAGACGAAACAAGTGTGCTTTGGTTTCAGTTTGGATCGCTCTAGATAGGTGTTGTAATGAACCTCAAACTTATCTTAGTGGATTCAGTCCTAGAAAGGACAAAGTGGATTAGTTGAGAGATTACGCCACTCTCAGATACCACTATAAAAGTGTTTGTGTGATTTACCTACTGTACTTAGTTTTCAGCAAAGCATATCTATCTGTACACAGTCACTCCATCACTTGCTGAAACTATCACTTACTGACAAAAGCACTTATTGTATCAAAGACTTCCGCTCTCTGATTTTAAGTATCAGCAAACCTAGTTACTGTGAAGTAACTTGCGCTTGCTGAGAAAGTTAAGTATCAGCAAACCTAGTTACTGTGAAGTAACTTGCGCTTGCTGAGAAAGTTAAGTATCAGCAAACCTAGTTACTGTGAAGTAACTTGCGTTTGCTGAGAAAGTTAAGTATCAGCAAACTCATTACTGAAAAGTAATAAGAACTTGCTGAGAAAGTTTTTAAACAACGAAAGTTTGAAAAGACTATTCACCCCCCCCCCCTCTAGTCTTTTCTTGTTGTTTAAAGGGACCAACAAGTGGTATCAGAGCCAGGTTCTTTAACCTTCAGCACTGAACCTAGATCCCCTTAGGTGCTTTCCGTAAATCACTCTCACTTGATCTGTTTGGTAGTGCTTTGCTGACAGGGTGTCTTTAGGAGACGCTCCCTTGCTGAAGCTCGAAAACTACGAAAAATGGCGAAACAACATGATGCTACATCTTGAGGCCATTAGTGATGAGATGGTTACTGTCATTAATGATGGACCTATCAAGATCACTAAGGTTGAAAGAAGTTTTCCTCACAAAACCACTGAAGCTGGAAAGGAAACTATCTTAGGCGAACCGGTTGATACCGTTGTGCCAAAACCAAGAGAGGAATGGACTTCCGACGAAGCAAAGAGATTCCGTCTTGAAGGCCAAGCAAGAAACATCATCATTTGATCAACTCCGGATACCATACAGTGCAAACTGTGGGGTGCTAAAACTGCTAAGGAAGTTTGGAAAATGGTTCAGGATCTTTGTGTTGGATCTGACAAAACCAAGGAAAACAAACTCGAAGTGCTGAAGTTAAAGTTCAGAACTTTAAACAAGGTACTAATGAGTCACTGGAAGACTTGGACTTCAGATTCACAACTCTTGTTAGTGAAATGGCAGCCTTGGGTGTTGGAAATCTTTACTCAGATTCTGAGAAGGTGAAAACCATCATGAGAAGTCTGAACCAAGAATGGATCCAAACTCAGAACTTCTACTATAATCAAGGAATGCCAGACATTACACCAACAGAGTTGTTCTCTCATCTCGCTATTGTCAACTACGAGATAAAGCAAAGAGAAAATGTGTTTGCTGAAAAATCGCAAAACATTGCTCTTGCTGCAAAGCCGTCATCTTCTGAAAAGAAGAATGATAAAGAGCCTGCTGATGAAAACTCTTTAGTTGTCAAAAACATGAAGAAATTCATTAGTAAGGAACTTGAAAGGCGAAAAGCAAAAGAGAAGCTGAAAAAGCATCTTGGTAACAACTACCGTAAGTACAAGAATGAGACTAGCTCACTGAACAAGCAAGCTCAGCAAGCAACTTCATCAGAAGAACCAGCAGTTGGAAATGATCTCTGCTTTTACTGCAAAAAGCCTGGACACTTCAAAGCTAATTGCCTTTGCTGAAAGGCAAATTTGCTGAAAAGAAGAAGAAGTTCAAAAGAGCTTTATTGCTGAAGAAAAGAAGAAGCTTCAAGCAAAAATCGATGCATTGTGCATTGATACTAGCTCCGAAGACAGTGAGGATGAAAGTTCAGACACTGACGATGAAGAAGCCACTCTTGACGTAGAGATTGGCAAAGAAGTTTGTGGAATAGCTATGGAAGCTTATCCAGATGTGTCAAACTACGAGTTCTGCCTCATGGCCGGTCAGGTAAACAACCCTACCTCTGACTCAGACTCAGAAAGTGAAGACGAGATTGACCTTGACAAGATTCAAGGAGAAATCGAAAGATTTGAGAAAACTCTGAGCAGACAGCAAGAGAAACTACAGATTGCTGAAACTCTGACCAAGCAGACTACTGAAAAGTATGTCTTGCTGAAGGAAGAGACAGAAGAAAAGGATGCTGAAATAAGGCGTCTTAAGAAGTTGATTGCTGAAGCTACAGAGATGAATTCTCAAATAGCATTAGAATTGGAAGAATATCAGTCTTCAATTCTAAAGTTACTTGCTGAAATCCAAGAAATGAAAAAGATGAAAATCAATTTCAAATCTTATGCTGACGCAAGTAATACGCTGACTGAACTAAACTCTTATTTGAGAGATCCATCTCAGAAAGAAGGTTTAGGTGCAACGTATGAAGGTGATGACGTAGAAATCTTGAGTAAAGACAAATCACCGATTTCCTTCGTACGTGCTACTGATAGTGGTCAACCAGAACTCTATCAGTTTGGTCAATCTAAGGTTGCTGAAACATGCAATCAAGTACCTACGACCGTAAAGCCCGCTGTTGCTACTCAAAGTAACAAGACTTTAAAAGGAAAACAGGTTGCTGTGAAGCAAACTGTAAAGAAGAAGGATGCTGTGAAGCATTCCGCCAAACAAGTTGCTGAAAAGCAATTTGTTAAGACAAAAGTCAAGATTACTAAAAGTAATCAGAAGACGTTTGCTGAGAAACCTGAATCAAGTAAGGTTGCTGACACAAAAGCTCAGCATTCTCCGAAAAGTGGACTCGGCTTCACAACCAAGCAAAGTCAACTTTTTCACGAGTATAAGCAAAGTCAACAAAGATACTTCAAAGAGATGAATAAAATCAAGCCTAAGAGTTCTGAAAAGACTCTAAATGCTAGGGCTAGAAGGAACCTTGCTAGAAAAGAACTTACTGAAAAGTATGTTCAGCAAAATGGTCAACCGAGCAAGACACCACATCAGAAAGTGGACTTGATCAGCACGAATCAAAAGTCTTTCAGCTCAAAACCTCCTAGTTTCTCAGCAAGTAGAAAACAAGTCAAAGTTGAAAAACTTAAGACTTGGGTTTCCACTGGACGCATTCTTGAACATGTTAATGGACATCCAATATTGGATAATTAACTTGTTTGCTCTTGATTGTGCAGACTTCAGCCACGGAGACAAACGATGCAATCTGGCACTTTGACAGTGGTTGTGGAAAGCACATGACGGGCAACAAGAATAACCTTATAAACTATAGACGGTGGTCTAAAGGTCCAACAATAAGGTTTGCTGGTGGAGGCTCTGGTTCTACAAAAGGCTATGGTGACGTGAAGTTAGGATGCATTACCAATACTAGAGTTCTTTATGTCAAAAATCTTAAGTTTAATCTTTTCAGCATGAGTCAGTTTGCTGACAAATGATACTTCATCAAAATCAAAAGTGATGAATGTAAACTTATAGATTTCGAGACTAAAACGGTTATTATGATTGCAAGAAGATCAGGAGGCTTGTACACCGTAGATTGGTCTTCAGCAATCGTTGAAAAATGCCTTGTCTCAGATCACGATTGCCTTGCTGAAAAAGCATGGTTATGGCATAAACGAACAAGTCATCTAAACTTCAAGACGCTGAATAAGCTGTCTAAAAAGGCACTTGTAGTTGGATTACCTAAGGTTACTTTTAAGAAGGATGGTGTTTGCAATGCATGTCAGCAAGGAAAGCAAACCAAATCTTCTTTCAAGAACAAGGCAGTACCGTCAACTACAAAACCTTTACAACTCTTACACATGGACTTGTTTGAATCTTCTTCAACAAGCTATGCTGGTAAGAAGTATGGTCTGGTCGTGGTGGATGACTATTCAAGATTCACTTGGGTAGTATTCATCAAGCACAAATCTGTAACTAGGACTGAAATACCTAACTTGCTGAATAAGCTTGAAGTCATGAAAAATGACAAGGTAAAAGTCATAAGGACAGACCATGGTACTGAGTTTGTAAACCAGTACATAACTGAGTATTGCACCTCAAAAGGCATACAACATCAGTTATCCTCAGTAAGGACACCACAACAAAACGGTGTTGTTGAACGGAAGAATCGTACCCTAAAAGAAGCCGCAAGAACAATGCTTGCTGACACTGAAATAAGTGAGGCTTACTGGGTTGAAGCGATTAATACCACCTGTTACACTCAAAACAGATGTTTGATTACTAAGGAATACAACAAGACTCCTTATGAGTTGTTCGTTGGAAGGCCTCCTAATATCACTCATCTAAGAGTATTTGGTTGTAAGTGTTTCGTTCTTAATAACGGTAGAGAATACCTAAGAACAGTTCAACCAAAGGAAGACGAAGCGATATTTCTTGGTTACTCCTTGCATAGTAAAGCTTATAGAGTTTACAACAAAAAGGCACAAAAGATCGAATAATCAGTGCATGTTGTATTCTACGAAAAGACACAAGGAGTGCCTGCTGAAGAAGAAATATCAGAATGTATGAAAAAGTTAATCATACATGAGCAAAGAACTGAATCTAATGCTAGGCAAATCAAGTCAATTGAACTAAATGATGATTCTGACAATGACTCTCCTCCCCCAAGTCATGACAAGATAAATATAGTTCACGACAAGGAATTTCCAGCAAAAGACGCAGTTGCTCCGGAAGTTGCTGAAACTATGCAACCTCCAGTGCCTGCTGATGAGCCACCACAATCTAGCAATGCTGAACAAGCAGTTGGTGATGAACCTATCTCAGCAGAGACACAAAATTCCAGTAGTACTGAACAAGTACATGCTGAAGAGTCACATGCTGATGAGCAAACATATCAAGATCCAACAAGCAGAAAACATGTTAATAAATGGATTAGAGATCATCCCTCTACGGATATGATTGGTGATATTGATAAACGCCATGTGACTAGATCCAAAGTTTCTGCTACTCATGGACTTGCTGAAGAAGCAACTGTCGTAGAAGTAGAATCATTGTTCTCTTGCTTTGTTTCAGAAATTGAACCTAAGACTATAGAAGAAGCTTTAAAGCATTCCGAATGGATCAAGGCAATGCAAGAAGAATTGGATCAATTTGAAAGGAACAAAGTCTGGAAACTTGTACCACTTGCTGAAGGCAAGAAAGCTATTGGTACAAAGTGGGTGTTCAGAAATAAGTTGAGTGAGTCTAGTGAAGTAACAAGAAATAAAGCACATTTAGTTGCTCAAGGTTACTGTCAGATTGAAGGATTGGACTATGATGAGTCTTATGCACCAGTTGCAAGTTTGGATGCAATTAGGCTTTTCTTGGCCTTTGCTGCTCACAATGACTTCATTGTTTACCAAATGGATGTTAAAAGTGCATTCTTGAATGGTGAACTTGCTGAAGAAGTCTACTTAGAACAACCCCCTGGCTTTGAACTTCCCTCAGAAACCAAGATGGTATACAAGCTTCAAAAAGCTGTATATGGTCTAAAGCAAGCACCAAGAGCATGGTATGATACCTTGGCTAAGTTCTTGCTGGATAATGGTTTCAAGAAAGGTGAAGTTGACAAAACCTTATTTACCATGAACCATGATGGTAAAATACTCTTAGTTCAAATTTATGTGGATGACATAATTTTTTGATCTAAGGACAAGCAACTTTGTGATGATTTTGCCAAACTCATGACAAACAAGTTTAAAATGAGTATGATGGGAAAATTGAATTATTTCCTAGGATTGCAAGTCAAGCAACTCAAAGATGGAATATTCATAAATCAAGCAAAGTATGCGAAATAAATGCTCATAAATTTTAGGATCAAAGAGGAAGAGAAACCTGAAAAGATCCCTATGAGTGTTGGTACCAAATTGGGCTATACTAAAGAAGATAAAAGTGTTGAAGAACACAAGTATAGGAAGCTCATTGGTTCCTTGTTGTATTTAACAGCAAGTAGACCTGACATTCAGTATGCTGTTTGTGTGTGTGCAAGATTCCAATCTGATCCAAGAGAATCACACTACAAAAAGGCAATCAAGATACTGAAATATGTCAAAGGTACAGTCAATGTTGGATTATGGTATCCTAAAGATTCTGGACTAGAATTGGTAGGTTATTATGATGCTGATCATGAAGGATCAACTCTTGAAAGAAAAAGTACCTCTAGAACTTGTCAGTTTTTGGGTACTAGATTAATATCATGGTTCAGCAAGAAGCAAACCTGTGTTGCCAATTCATCCACTGAATATGAATACATTGCGGCTGGATGTTGCACAGCTCAAATCCTATGGATTCAGCAACAATTAAGAGATTATGGTATTTCTGCAAAGAAAACACCAATCTTTTGTGATAATACGAGTGCTATTGCTATCACGCAAATTCCTAAGTTTCACTCTGGGACCAAACACATTAATATTAGACATCATTTCATTAGAGACCATGTGGAAAAGGGAGATATTGAGGTTGTGAAAGTAGGTACTGATGATCAACTTGCTGACATCTTTACCAAGCCCCTACCAGATAATAGGTTCGCAATGCTAAGGTATAACCTTGGACTGATTGAACTACCTCAATAAAGGATACAATTGGCAGAATGCTGAAACAGGTATTCAGCAAGCAAAAGTATTCTTACTTAGAAGCTCCTTCCACTAATTTCTTCTAAGAAATGATAGGTCACTACATGATTGCTGAGACAGGCATTCAACAAGTAATTCCTTCAAAACGGGTATTTGTTAGGAAACTTGATCACTTGCTGAGACAGGCACTCATAAAGAGAAAAACCTTAAAGATTGCTGAAACGGGTATTCAGACAATCAAAGATACTGAAACAGGTATTCAAGTATCAAGGGAATATTCTGAGACGGGAACTCAGATAAAGAGCAAAACTCATTTCTCAGATTTTACCAAAGGATATCTCAAGAACAAAAGAATTTACTGATACGGGAACTCAGAAATATCTTTTAAACTTAAGAAAATATGAGATATCTAAGTGAGGGGGAACTTTCAGCAAGTATCTAGGCTATTTATGCAAACTCGCAGAAAAGATTCTTGTCTATTTCAGCAAGTAATCTAATCACATAAAACTCGGTAAAATCAATTTGTGACGTTAATCGGGCACAGATAAACTCGTAATAATCATGACATGAAATACAATCGGCCATTGATTAAAAGGAGTTATTGATCTAACGGTTAACAAAACAATGAGAGAGAGTGCTCTGACGGTTTTAGTTAGTGGGCCACTACGCATTCAATGCAAAGGCTCCACTAATTCCTTTGTTTCTCTGTTTTACCCTTGCTGAGAACTCAAATCGATTGAGTTTCTCACACATCAGAGACACTATATAAAGAAGGAGTTAGAGAAATGACAAAATTCTTTAACTCACATTTCCTTTCTTTGCAAATTTTAGCCTGAATCTACTGTACCTCCGGTCAAAAAGCAAACAAACTTTTTCGTACACATCTTCTTCTATATAAAGAAATGGCATCGAAAAGACAATCCTCCAAGACCTCAAAGTCGTCTAAGGTTGACAGTGCTGAGAAACGCACTGCTCCGGCATCAAACACAACGAAAGTTGTGTTGAAAAACGATAGAATCTCTGAAAAACCCATGCCTCCGTCATATCTTGACACTGAAAAGTGTGGATGATGATGCAATGGGGCGGATTTGCTAAAGAGGAGTATATTCGATACTTCTATGAACAAGAACTTGACGGTGACAATGAAGAGGCGCTTGAATTTATCAAGCAACAAGGCCTCATTCACTTTATAACTGCTCGCACTAAGCAAGTGAGCATGTTAGATACAATGGAGTTCTACAATATTGCAGAAATCTAGTCCCTAACTGATAGTAAAGGAGTCACTGAAAAAGTGATCTTTACTACAGTTCAGAACACGCAAATCGTCCTGAAATGGACTGATTTAGCGGAAATCTTTCAGATTCCAACCACTGGA
The DNA here is from genome assembly GCA_028274465.1 of Plantago ovata. Classification (NCBI taxonomy): domain Eukaryota; kingdom Viridiplantae; phylum Streptophyta; class Magnoliopsida; order Lamiales; family Plantaginaceae; genus Plantago; species Plantago ovata. The sequence goes on from CM051458.1 coordinate 47,463,983, forward strand.
ACTGAAAATGACGTCACTGCCACTGATGAAGAAATTGAAGCCTTCTACAGTGACGTCAGGAATGAGAAAATGAAGAAAGGAGAGATTGCTCCCGTGACTTGGACAAAGCACGTTAAGAGGAAGCATCTCTGTCATTCACTTGGTCTAGTAGCTCTGCTACTAATTAAAGTTTTGGACTCCCAAGTTGGAGGAATAGACCAAGTAGACATGAGAAGGTGGCCGCTGCTGATGCATTTCTATGAAAAAAAAACGGAGCTTAACTGGGCTAAGTACATTTTCAACAGACTTGTTGATTGTGTTACTAAGCTCAAGATTAAGGTGGAAGACAACAAAGTCTCACCTTCCTTCCCAGTTATGTATGGAATAAAGATATGCTATATCCTTGAACATTTCAGGATTCAGCTGAGAAACCCATTGCCAATCAAGAAATCTGTATGCAATGTGGGAAGAGCTTTCTACAAGCAGAATGTGCCTAAGATTGCTGGCAAGAAACTTGAAAAATCTAAAAAGACAACAGCTGCAAATGTTGTCAGCACAAGCCAGCAAGAAAGGTATACAACAGCTGCAGATGTCACCACTCAGCAACTTAGAGATGAAACTGTTTGTAGATGGTGGTGACAAAGATGAAACTGCTCTAGATGGTGATCATGCTGACACCACTACACCTGTTGCTGAAAATGCAACTACTGACGCCTCTGCTGGGAAACTCGAAAAATCAAAGAAGAAAAAGAGGAAAGCTGATGATGACACTCAGACTGCAGCGTCATCAGCAAATCCTGTTCCCAAGAGAAAAAGGAAAAATAACCCAAGGAAGAAAACACTGGCTCGCAAGTCAGTACCTATTGTGCATGATCTCTCGGACAATTCCCAAGCAGTTGCTGAAACGCAAGTTCCAGTAGATGTTGCTGAGGTGGTTACTGAAACCTATGTCAGCAATGTTGAAGTGTTTGTGGAAGCCTTCAACAATCAACTTAATGTTGATACATCTATTGCGAATAGACCACAAGGCAGTGGAAATGAACCTGCCCAAGTCCCATATATCTACATTGTAGATAATCTTGATGACCAAACTCTGGAACCGGTTACTGATATCGCTGCAGATATAAGAACCGCGGCACTTGCTGAAGCTGACGTTAATGAAAAGATGGTTGCTGAACAAGCAACTCATCAGGTTGCTGAAGAACCAGTTGCTGAAACAGCAATGGTTCAAGTCCCAGAAGTTGCTGAAGAAACACAAGAAGCATTATTCAACGATGCATCTCGTGATGCTGAGAATACTGGCCCCAGTTCACCAAAGACATCAATTGAAAAAGTCCAGCTTGTACTGGAAGCTTTAAGCCAACAGATGGAATTGGATATTGAAGAAACATCCAACAAATCCATTGATGTTTTTATGACAAGCAGTGAGCTTAAGGGTCAAGATGCTTCTGCTCAACTTGTCATTTCAGAGACAAGGGAGATTGCTGAAACCGCACAGCTTTCTCAAACAGAGCAAGCCAAGAAGTCTGCTGAAGAAACAGTCCCAGAAACTAAAGAAACTGTTAATGCTGAAAGGACTGAGCCACAACCTGTCCTTCTTCAGCAGGTAGATAACTCAACCATCAGTAAAACTTCATTTTCTGAAACTCATTCTTTTGCTAATATTATGATATCTCTACAGACTTCTCAAGATGCAAGTCAGATGGTTGCTGAAGCCTCTGCACCAGAATCAACACTTCCTACTCAGCAGGTAGTTAAAGTTTTTTGTAATAAAACTAAGTTTGACAACTTAGTACTTGTATCTAACTCAAATTTATTTCAGGATGAACAAATGGAGGATGCTATTCAAGCTCCTCAAGGAATGGAAATTGTACAACATGAGCTTGCTGAAACTCATCAGGTAATTCATGTTTCAGCTTTGAACTCTAAGGAAATTATCCAAACCTCTCCTGATCTAAAGGAGACCACTGAAGTGGTGCACATCACTGAAGATTCACATGTGAGTTCTGAGGAACTTTACTTGAACTTCAAAAGAGAAACCTTGTCAAGAGTTGCTAAGTCTTTCAGCAACTGGCAAAGGTACATAAGGATGGACTTTTCTGACCTCCATCTTCATCTATCAAATGAGAAAAAGAGATCTTCTCTGCTGAAGCTTGAGACATTTGTCCACTCCATACTTCCTGAAGAATTCTCATATTCTCAGTTAATGAGCTCGAATCTGATTGCTCAAATCAGAGAGAATATGAAGGCAAAATTTAAGAGTGCCTCTCCAGCTGAACAAGCTGTGATGCTCAAGGATTCATTTGTACCCGTGGTGGCTGATCCCCACAAAATCAATGAGGAAGAGGAAGTAACGAGTGTTGCTTTATACAAGCATCTTGAGCTAGTCATTCTGACTGATGATGATGAAGAGGAAGAAGATGAAAACATCCCTACTGATCCCAGTGATGATGAAGGGAAAGATTCAAAGGACAAAAAGGATGACGATTATGAAATCAAGGTCCAAGTCCTGATGTTGGTGGTTTAAAATTGACAGTTGCTGAAACTGAACAACAAGACAATCATCAAGCTGAACAAACACAAACTCAGCATGAATCTCAACCTGCTCCTGCTGATGCTGAAAATCAAGCACCTGTACAAGGCCCTGATGCTGAAGAGGTGTTGGTCCCTTTAAACAACAAGAAAAGACTAGAGGGGGGGGGGTGAATAGTCTTTTCAAACTTTCGTCGTTTAAAAACTTTTCTCAGCAAGTGCTTATTACTTTTCAGTAATGAGTTTGCTGATACTTAACTTTCTCAGCAAGCGCAAGTTACTTTACAGTAACTATGTTTGCTGATACTTAAAATCAGAGAGCGGAAGTCTTTGAAAAAATAAGTGCTTTTTCAGTAAATGAAGGTTTCAGCAAGTGATGAATGTGTACTTTACACTTTCATTCGAGTCTTTTTCACCTATTTTAGCTATCCTCTATGTTAATTTAGCTATATTTTAGTACATTTTATTAGAATAGTGTCACGTTTCCCTTTAGATTTTATTTTACAGGTTTTGGTTGAAATTTGGAGATTTACGGGCAATTATATTGAAGTCTACAAGGAATTGGTGTTCCAGAAGCCTATTTGGAGTATCTGAAGGTTTCCGGATAGGATTTGGAGTCTAGGGGTCGAATCTGGAGGTTAGAAGGCCATTAGAAGTCTGAAACCGAGTCCGAAAAGGTGAAGAAATCCAAATCCGCGTCGAAAACGCGGAAATTCCGCGTTTACACTGTGGGGCGAACCGCCGCGGGCATAATTCGGGCCTATATATAGTGCTCAGTTTTCTCTCCGAAAATCATATCTTTCCAAGCCTACTTTCTCACCTCTCTCTATAGTTTTAGGGAGGAACTTCCCGGGGCCTGTCCGGGGAGTTCCGTAGCTTAGGGGATACTTTTTCATAGCAGATTGGAGCGCGTAGGATCGCAATCATCCGGAGATTGACAACCTTCGGTAACTTTGTATCTTACAGTTTTTATCTACTTATTTTATATTCTTTCAATATGTTTTCTTCTATGATTGCTATTGATTGCATGCCTATTATGAGTAGCTAAATTTATCGTTGGTGGTAGTATGTGAATTCTTAGCGAGGGAAGATAATCATGCTAATGGCTATATCGCGCATTATACTCCGTGTCATTGCTTTATTTCGTTGATCAGTTGCAACCAAAATTCTCGTATGTTGTATTGCTCATTATGCACACTTGGACACTTGTCAACCAATCAGACCAATTATCTTCGTAGTGTTGAATAATTACGGAACACATTAGGACGTTAGTTGTTGATGAGTCAGACCCATACTATCTTCGTAGTGCTTAATACTTGCAACAAGGACACAAGATTGATTCAAAGATCTCTATGCAAGACCGAGGAATTTGTGCATGATTATCGACCCATTATGTTAAGAAGGACCATACTATCACCAATCTCCATTATCTGCTTGAAAACCCCTATTGCTTTCTATCTGCTGTTTTATATATTCTTAATTAGATTTGATAAAGCTAGTATAGTCCTGAAAGAACGACACTCGAGTCATTCTACTACTACACTACGGTTTTCGTTGTAGTTGTGGATTGCCTTTGGCTAAATAACAAATTTATTTGATTGAATCTGACACGTTCAACAACAAGTGATGTGAGTGACTGTGTACAGATAGATATGATTTGCTGAAAACAAGTACAGTAAGTAAATCACACAAACACTTTTATAGTGGTATCTGAGAGTGGCGTAATCTCTCAACTAATCCACTTTGTCCTTTCTGATAGTGTATATGTCCTAGAGACAGTCCTTATTAAGGGCATGGAGCCCTTATAGAGGGCATATATGTACTATTACACAGGTCAACGTAATATGATATGTTTGTCGTTTACTATTGAGTATCGCTTTCATATTTATATTACACCACGCATGCAGCATGTCATATCTCTATTTCTGTCTGTATTGATATTAAACATGTCCCCTCGGATAGATGACTGGTCACACAGATAGTGGGAGCTATGTAAATTATCATCTATCCCAAACTCTCCCTAGTCGAGGTTCATCTCGGATGTAGGGGTCTGAATGAACCAGATGATACTAGTATGCGTGGAGGTTATACTTGTTGGAACAAGTGTGAGCCGATCCCACGGCCACGGAACGGATTGTTGGACAATCAAGAAACGTTCCCATAACTGCGCATAGTTGTTCTAAGAAGGATTATCGAACAATGGAAGTACCCACCGGACACTCCCATTGATGTATACTCTACACCGAAGTGTCTATGGGAACCGGTAAGTTGTCGAAGTGATGCCAGTCGTCGTTTGGACTTACAGGACTTTATCATCTCATTTGTTGCCCCATATCCTTGGTGGACCCGTCGATGTCAGCTCTGAATAAGCAGTTGACCTAAGACACGATCCAGGATTATGACTACATACAAATGGGGATGATAAGTGATTCTGTGAAGGATTCATCTCTCACGTGTAGCACAGGAGAGCACTGCTCATAGTCGTTCATAGTTGTGATTGGTAAAACCGCTGGCCAGCGTATCAATATTATTTTGATGGTCATAATAGATATTGTATTCACCATGCAACTCACTGAAGACGCCCGTGGATGTATTATTGGGATAGACACTTCATCGATCCTAGATACATTCGAGCAAGTCAGATGAAGGGACGTTACCATCGCCGCGTTGAGCGCAACAGACTTCACAACGAAAGGGTTAGCTTTGAGAAACCTCTCAAACGTCCTCATGTATTAATATTGCAAATGGAACCGTCTAGGAATTCCATTTTGCCTTGTCTAGGACTTGCTTAATACAATGAGGCCCTATGGGTTACACTATGTGGTGATTCAGCTTATCCGAATATCCTTGAAGATGGAATCGCAATTAATTTGGAATTAGTTGTGATTGATGGATTATAATTGATTTGGAATTAATTATAATATTTGGTGGCTCAATTAATGATTTGGAATTATTAATTGAATTGATTAATTAATTGTATTTTATGTAAATAAAATTAAAGATTATATTTTGGAAATATAATAGAGGTTTGATTTGAAAGGATATGTTAATTTAGAATTAACATATGCACATGGGCAAAATCTACTTGGAGTTTGAATTGCCTTAGAACTATAAGTGGGTCCCAAAATCGGGACCCACCTATCACCCTTAGGACAGGCGCGCGCGAGATGGAGTAGGGGAAGGAGTTCGACTCCTTCCTCTATTAGAAGTCTAAGGGATAAGTTAGATTTTCCTGATTGAGTTCTAATTTGATTGGGAGTGAATCTAGACATGAAATTGGTTTCCTAGTGCGATAAGAATTAGATTCTTATTTCTTTATGAAGTCTAATTGCTTATGCTTTAGGCTTCTATTGACTACTATATATAGTAGACTATTAGAGAGCTTTTGATATAGATTTTCACACAGTTGAAGAATCAAATTCTTAGAGAATTATTCTACCCAGTTTTCTTAGAGAAAATAAAAGCTCTCCCCTCCTCTATAAGCCACACGCGCGCGCCACCTACCCGAGGAATCGCCGCCCCATCTTCTTGGTCACACAAAGAATATCCTAGCATTCTTTCCGATAGGCTGTTCATCCGTGGATACCAAGGTTGAGGTTCTAGGAGCTGGAAACTAACTTTTATTGTCTTGTAGATAATCAAAGTATTGCAGATATCTTCGACTTCGACGAAGGAGAAGATTCACCGGATTATTACGAAAACTTGGAAGCTGCTTTGGAAGCAAGGTTAGTCTTCTAATTGACGTGTTTAAATATATACGGCATATACATAATCAATTAACCTGTATAGATTTCATTCTTGATTCAGACTTCTGATGTTGGTTTTCACCTTCTCAGAATCTAAGTATAGATTTCCAACACCTAAGGCTGCAATTTCATTAACTAGAGTGCTTTCCATAGAGTGCTTTAATTCTGAACTTCCATTGCGTTTTCTTGTATTGGCGACCTCGTCTTACAGACTCGCAGTGATCGTCAGATTAGAATAAGCCTATGGTTATGACTTACTGCATATTGTATCTAGCGACCTCGATAGATACAATATGTAAAGCATCGGGTTAAATTAGATTTAACAACCAAGAGTTGCGTGACGCAATTGGATAGTCCTACCGGTCATATTATGCTATGCGACCAGCCCCCGTTGGAGTATAGCATAGTATGGATTTGGATCTTGGCCACTAAGGTAACTTGTTGGACATTACCCGTATGTTTGTTTTGGGGGCAAGCATATGTGAAAATAGTGGGAGCTAAATAGCTAAAGGACCTTGTTGTTTAGTTATGTTGACTGTGTATTTAGAAATAATATTTCAATAGTTGATTTATTATTTTCGTTCTATATTATTTCTCGTGGAAACTGAAATGGCGAGCATCTCGCTCCGTGCTGTCTTAGAGAAGCAAATTTTGACCGGACAAAACTTCCTAGATTGGATCAGGAATATATGTTTGGTGCTGAGGTACGAAAGGATTGAGTACGTCTTGGACGAGGCTAATCCCGTGTGTCCCGAGAATAAGACTGCCGATCAAGTTGCTGATTTGGAATCAAGCCAACAAGGCAAAGTCTGATAAGCATCATGAGGATGCTAGATCCGCGCAGTGTATTATGCTGGCGGCAATGAGCAATGAGCTGCAAAGGCAACATGAAAGCATGTTTCCGTATGAGATGCTGAAGCATCTTGAGTCGGTCTTTAAGACGACAGCTAGAAGTGTTGAATTTGATTTGATCAAAGAGATACACAGATGCAAGCTCAATGAAGAAGGGAACATGTCTGAACATGTTCTCAAGATGAGAATAAGATCATGATGATCTTTGTCCTTCAATCATTGCCGAGTTCGTATTCGCAGTTCATCGTTAACCACCATGAATGCGAAGGACGTAACACTGCCCGAACTCCATAATCTGCTGAAGACATATGATCAAACTCTTCCTAAGAAGGAAAAGTCGATCATGGTTGTTGGGCAACCGTCAAACCGAAACCTGAGAAACAAAGGTGCTAAGGGTAAGGGAAAGTCGGGAGCCAAGGCTAACACTTCGAGTGATAAGCCTAAGCGTCTGAACCAGAAAAAGAAGTTCAAGAGGAGCGGAACGGTACAGACAAATGAATGTCTTTTCTGTAAGCAGAAAGGACATTGGAAGAAAGATTGCCCTAAGCTGAGGGCAGATCAAGCTAAGAAGCCACCGGCTTCTAGCTCAGGTATGTTTGTTATTGAAATGAACATGACTACATTTGACTCCAATGGTTGGGTATTAGATACAGCCTGTGGCTCGCACATTTATAATAATGTGCAAGGGGCCATTGAACACAGGCTAGTCAAGCAAGGTGAAATCGACTTGCATGTTGGGAACGGCAATCCAGCTGAATCCAAATGCGTTGAACGCTGCAAGATAGATTTACCTTCAGGACAATGTTTGGAACTTGATAACGTTTATATTGTTCCATACATTGTCAGAAATATTATTTCCATTCCATTGTTGGACAATTTGGGTTTTTCCTAATACTTGTTATTTTTCATTAAATGACCAGTATTATGGAAAAGCTCGCTTAGTGAATGGTTTATATATTTTGCAAAGTAGTCTACCTTTATTTCAAATACATAACAAAACAACCGTCTTCAAGTAGGAAGAATAATCCATCTTATCTATGGCATTGTTGGCTAGGCCATATCAATGAAACACGGATTCAAAGACTAAGGAAGTTGGAGTACTTAGAACCATTTGATTTTGAATCATATGGTACATGCGAATCATGTGTTAAGGGTAAGATGACGAACAAACCTTTTGTTGGACAAGGTGTTCGTATCACTCGCTGCTTAGAGCTCATACATACCGATGTATATGGACTTTTTAAAGTCCATGCGCGTGGGGGTTATCCTTACTTCGTTACCTTTACTGACGATTTCTCAAGGTATGGATATATTTATCTTATGAAGAATAAATCCGAGACCTTTGGGAAATTCAAGGAGTTTAGGAATGAGGCCGAGAATGAATTGAACCTAAGGATAGTCACTCTTCAATCAGATCGAGGAGGTGAATACCTTAGTGAAGAATTTATCGACTACTTGAAGGAAAATGGAATTCAATCGCAATGGACTCCTCCTGGAACACCACAGTTAAATGGTGTGTCTGAGAGAAGGAATCGAACCCTGTTAGACATGGTGAGATCAATGATTGGATTCTCGACTCTTCCAAAACATCTATGGGAATATGCACTACAAACTGCAATCTACATTCTGAACCGTGTACCATCTAAATCAGTGGAGAAAACTCCTTGTGAGTTATGGAAGGGAAAGAAGCCCTCACTGGGCTATCTTAGACCTTGGGGCTGTCTTGCGATAGTCAAACTGAAGCTCACTGATAAGTTAGATGCCAAGGGTGTCAAAGTATATTTCATATGCTATCCTCGTTAGACGAGAGGCTGTGAATTCTATCATGCTGAAAATCACAAGGTGATAGTATCTAGAAACGTCAAGTTATTAGAAGTAGAATACCTCGAAGAAGAGAGGTTAGGTGACATGATAGAACTTGAAGAAATTCAAGACTTTGACACGCGCGAACATGAGTTCTTTAAATCTTCTGATTTGGACTCAAGTTCAGTGGGAGCTTTCGAAGTAGACAAGGGTAATGATATGACACTTGCTAGGCATGTCATAATCAGTGGGAGTCCTGTGATTAGATCAACAGTTGAAACCACACCAGTAGAACTTGTTGTCAATCAAACTGTGCAACGAGTTGCACAAGAGCAGTCTCCCGCTAGGGAACAGGGTCGCGTGGCGCGACCAGCTGCATCAGTGCCCACTGATAATGTTCGTGTTACACGAAGCCAGAAAAGAAAAGCACCAGAACCAGTCGAGCTCCGTAGGTCGAAGAGGATCCTAAAAGGACCTCAGAAGCAAAGGCTTATGATAGAAGACATCAGTGAACTTGATGTCGGCTTATCAGATCGGGAAGATCCCGAGACCTACAAAGAGGCAATAATTGATATTGACTCAGACAAATGGCAAGAGGCCATGGAATTGGAAATGCACTCCATGTACCTGAACCAAGTTTGGAACTTGGTAGACTTGCCCCAAGGGGTTAGACCTATTGGGTGCAAATGGGTCTTTAAACGAAAGACAGATGCCGATGGCAAGGTACAAACGCACAAAGCTAGGCTTGTGGCGAAAGGCTACACGCAAAGGTATGGCATCGATTACGATGAAACCTTTTCACCGGTAGCAAAATTGAAGTCCATTCGGATTCTACTTGCGATAGCTGCCTACTATGATTATGAGATCGGGCAGATGGATGTAAAGACTGCCTTCCTCAATGGCAACCTTGAGGAAGAGGTCTATATGGTACAACCGGAAGGTTTTATTGGTAAAACCAGACCAACTGCTGTATGCAAATTACAAAGATCCATCTATGGGCTAAAGCAAGCGTCTAGGAGCTGGAATATCCGCTTTGATGAAGCTGTCAAATCGTTTGACTTCATCAGAAGCAAGGAAGATCCCTGTGTCTACAGTAGGCACAGCGACAAGGGAGTCGTTTTCATGGGAAACAATGTCTCTATGCTAGAAGAGACTAAAGTTTGGTTATCAAGTACCTTCTCGATGAAGGACTTGGGTGAAGCGAACTACATCCTAAGGATCAAGATCTTTAGAGATAGATCCAAGAGGATGTTGGGAATGACACAGTCCACCTACATCGACAAAATACTGAAGCGTTATAAGATGGACGACTCAAAGAGAGGCTTTCTCCCAGCTAGGCATGGGATTGTCTTATCAGTTAAGGATGGTCCTAAAATTGATGAAGAAAGAAATGCAATGAGTCGTGTGCCCTATGCTTCGGCAGTAGGGTCTATAATGTATGCAATGAATTGCACAACGCCCGATGTGGCATATGCGCTTAGTGTCACTTGTCGACACCAACAGAATCCAGGAGTACCTCACTGGACTGCTGTAAAGAACATTCTTAAGTACCTTAGACGGACTAAGGAAATGTTCTTGGTGTTTGGTGGAGAACCAGAATTAAAGATGTCTGGTATGTCGACGCTGGATTTGAATCAGATCCTGATGACTTTGAGTCACAGACAGGATACGTATTCAAAGTGAACGGAGGAGCTATCTGTTGGAAGAGTTCTAAGCAAGCTACAATTGCTGACTCATCCATAGAAGCCGAGTACATTGCTGGATCAGAAGCTTCGAAAGAAGCTGTCTGGATTTCACAGTTCTTGAAGGAATTGAGGGTTGTTCCTGCTCCTAGTCCAATAACGATTTATTGGGACAATACGGGCGCCGTCGCTCAAGCTAAGGAGCCTAGATCTACAAACAAGAACAAACATGTACTTACAAAGTATTACGTTAGACGTGAGATTATTGATAGAGGAGAAGTTAGTATAGAACGTGTCTCTACCACGGACAACGTGGCAGATCCTTTCACCAAGGTCTTATCAGTGGATGTCCACTTAAGACATTATGCTAACCTGGGTATTAGGCATAAAGGTGACTGGATCTAGTCCAAGTGGGAGATTGATAGTGTATATGTCCTAGAGACAGTCCTTATTAAGTGCATGGAGCCCTTATAGAGGGCATATATGTACTATTACACAGGTCAACGTAATATGATATATGTTGTCGTTTTACTATTGAGTATCGCTTTCATATTTATATTACACCAGGCATGCAGCATGTCATATCTCTATTTCTGTCTATATTGATATTAAACATGTCCCCTCGGATAGATGACTGATCATACAGATAGTGGGAGCTATGTGAATTATCATCTATCCCAAACTCTCCCTAGTCGAGGTTCATCTCGGATGTAGGGGTCTGAATGAACCAGATGAGACTAGTATGCGTGGAGGTTATACTTGTTGGACCAAGTGTGAGCCGGTCCCACGGCCACGGAACGGATTGTTGGACAATCGAGAAACGTTCCCATAACTGCGCATAGTTGTTCGAAGAAGGATTATCGAACAATGGAAGTACCCACCGGACACTCCCATCGATGTATACTCTACACCGAAGTGTCAATGGGAACCGGTAAGTTGTCGAAGTGATGCCAGTCGTCCTTTGGACTTACAGGACTTTATCATCACATTTGTTGCCCCATATCCTTGGTGGACCCGTCGATGTCAGCTCTGAATAAGCAGTTGACCTAAGACACGATCCAGGATTATGACTACATACAAATGGGGATGATAAGTGATTCTGTGAAGGATTCATCTCTCACGTGTAGCACAGGAGAGCACTGCTCATAGTCGTTCATAGTTGTGATTGGTAAAACCGCTGGCCAGCGCATCAATATTATTATGATGGTCATAATAGATATTGGATTCACCATGCAACTCACTGAAGACGCCCGTGGATGTATTATTGGGATAGACACTTCATCGATCCTAGATACATTCGAGCAAGTCAGATGAAGGGACGTTACCATCGCCGCGTTGAGCGCAACAGACTTCACAACGAAAGGGTTAGCTTTGAGAAACCTCTCAAACGTCCTCATGTATTAATATTGCAAATGGAACCGTCTAGGAATTCCATTTTGCCTTGTCTAGACTTGCTTAATACAATGAGGCCCTATGGGTTACACTATGTGGTGATTCAGCTTATCCGAATATCCTTGAAGATGGAATCGCAATTAATTTGGTATTAATTGTGATTGATGGATTATAATTGATTTGGAATTAATTATAATATTTGGTGGCTCAATTAATGATTTGGAATTATTAATTGAATTGACTAATTAATTGTATTTTATGTAAATACAATTAAAGATTATATTTTGGAAATATAATAGAGGTTTGATTGAAAGGATATGTTAATTTAGAATTAACATATGCACATGGGCAAAATCTACTTGGAGTTTGAATTGCCTTAGAACTATAAGTGGGTCCCAAAATCGGGACCCACCTATCACCCTTAGGACAGGCGCGCGCGCGAGATGGATTAGGGGAAGGAGTTCGACTCCTTCCTCTATTAGAAGTCTAAGGGATAAGTTATATTTTTCTGATTGAGTTTTAATTTGATTGGGAGTGAATCTAGACTTGAAATTGGTTTCCTAGTGCGATAAGAATTAGATTCTTATTCCTTTATAAAGTCTAATTGCTTATGCTTTAGGCTTCTATTGACTACTATATATAGTAGACTATTAGAGAGCTTTTGATATAGATTTTCACACAGTTGAAGAATCAAATTCTTAGAGAATTATTCTACCCAGTTTTCTTAGAGAAAATAAAAGCTCTCCCCTCCTCTATAAGCCACACGCGCACGCCACCTACCGGAGGAATCGCCACCCCATCTTCTTGGTCACACAAAGAATATCCTAGCATTCTTTCCGATAGGCTGTTCATCCGTGGATACCAAGGTTGAGGTTCTAGGAGCTGGAAACTAACTTTTATTGTCTTGCAGATAATCAAAGTATTGTAGATATCTTCGACTTCGACGAAGGAGAAGATTCACCGGATTATTACGAAGACTTGGAAGCTGCTTTGGAAGCAAGGTTAGTCTTCTAATTGACGTGTTTAAATATATACGGCATACACATAATCAATTAACCTGTATAGATTTCATTCTTGATTCAGACTTCTGATGTTGGTTTTCACCTTCTCAGAATCTAAGTATAGATTTCCAACACCCAAGGCTGCCATTTCATTAACAAGAGTTGTGAATCTGAAATCCAAGTCTTCGAGTGACTCGTTTGTACCTTGTTTAAAGTTTTGGAACTTTAATTTCAGTACTTCAAGTTTGTTTTCCTTGGTTTTGTCAGATCCAGCACAAAGATCTTGAACCATTTTCCAAGCTTCCTTAGCAGTTTTAGCACCCCACAGTTTGCACTGTATGGTATCCGGAGTTGATCGAATGATGATGTTTCTTGCTTGGCCATCAAGACGGAATCTCTTAGCTTTGTCGGAAGTCCATTCCTCTCTCGGTTTTGGCACGACAGTATCAACCGGTTCGCCTAAGATAGTTTCCTTTCCAGCTTCAGTGGTCTTGTGATGGAAACTCCTTTCAACCTTAGTGATCTTGACAGGTCCATCATTAATGACAGTGACCATCTCATCACTAATGGCCTCAAGATGTAGCATCATGTTGTTTCGCCATTTTTCGTAGTTTTCAAGCTTCAGCAAGAGAGCGTCTCCTAAAGATATCCTGTCAGCAAAGCACTACCAAACTGATCAAGTGAGAGTGATTTACGGAAAGCACCTAAGGGGATCTAGGTTCAGTGCTGAAGGTTAAAGAACCTCCAGCTCTGATACCACTTGTTGGTCCCTTTAAACAACAAGAAAAGACTAGAGGGGGGGTGAATAGTCTTTTCAAACTTTCGTCGTTTAAAAACTTTTCTCAGCAAGTGCTTATTACTTTTCAGTAATGAGTTTGCTGATACTTAACTTTCTCAGCAAGCGCAAGTTACTTTACAGTAACTATGTTTGCTGATACTTAAAATTAGAGAGCGGAAGTCTTTGATACAATAAGTGCTTTTTCAGTAAATGAAGGTTTCAGCAAGTGATGTGAGTGACTGTGTACAGATAGATATGATTTGCTGAAAATAAGTACAGTAAGTAAATCACACAAACACTTTTATAGTGGTATCTGAGAGTGGCGTAATCTCTCAACTAATCCGCTTTGTCCTTTCTAGGACTGAATCCACTAAGATAAGATTGAGGTTCCTTACAACACCTATCTAGAGCGATCCAAACAGAAACCAAAGCACACTTGCTTCGTCTCCAACCTAACTAGAGAACGTAACCTTGTTCTCCACCAAACTTGGTACTTTTAATCAGCAAAACTATGCTCGATTGAGTTCCCCCTGAATATCACGCCTGAAAGGGTGTATTTTCAGTTAGAGAGGTTTGGGATGAGATAACTTAATTATAACTTATTCAGTTACAACAAGTAATCTAAGAAAAAAAACTTTGAATACTTTGCAGTAAACAAGTTTGATTGTTTCTGGTGTCAAGACTTGTTCTTGTTCGAAAGAAAGAATGAACACTTAACTAATTTCTTAGTCGTGTAAATTCTACTTCTTCACAAGTAGCTTTTTCAAGCTTTAAGTCTTGGAACGGATCAATGGCATTAGGAGTTTTGAAGGGTATGTGAGTTTAAGCACAAGTGAGAGTATGATCACATTGTTGACACACTTCAACTCTTTGCCGGATGACCTCTATTTATAGTGAAATAAGGAGCCGTTTGAATTTCAAATTCTAAGGCTTTTGTTCCTTAAAATGTCACTATCTTGCTTTTGTACTTTTAGCAGCGTCCTTGTTTGTCTTCTAGTCTTCATGTCCTTCGCGTGCATGCTTTGCATTTAATGCTCTTTTGAATAAAATTCAAACAGTAACATTGGAGCGCAAATACAAGTACTTTCAGCAAGAGGTCACATATGTTCCATCAGCAAGTGGTCAGTCTCAGTTTCAGCAAGCACAACCTACTCTGTCATATAGATTTTCACTTATGCAATGCTGTTGCTGAAGTTTCCACTTTCTGAGCAACATGTGCCTTTGTAGATACCAGTCTTCAGAAATCTTCTAGTCTTCAGTCTTCGAAATCTTCAAGTTTCTGAGCGGTTCTAAATGCTTCAATAGTTTGTTTGTAAAAACAAAGTACATCATCAGCAAATGCTTCAATAGGTTGTATTTCGTTTCAGAAAACAAGATACATCATAAGCGGTAAAACCAACCTATCTAGCACCGACTCTAAGTCTTCAGCAAACGTTCCTCTTTTACAATGTCCTTAAAATTCTAAATTCCTATGGACCTTAAGAGTACTAATTACTGGACTTTCCTTAATTTAGCATGATTAATTGCTCATCAAAATTACAAGTTTCCTAACAAGAGGAATACGCCAGAAAACGAGCTGCCTTGAAACATGGCAAGAGCCAATTTTCTGATGCCAAGGTCAGTGATACAAACCTTGATGATGAAGATGAAATGGATGAAGATTACCAACGAGCTCTACAAAACAGTCTCCTGATTCATGCAAGGCATACGCAGGATTTGGAAATTGGTCAATCTTCAGGAGTAAAACCCAAGGAAGTCCCCTCCCTTCCACTTACTACTGGCGAAACTCCAGTAATTGAGTCTCAAACGTTGCCCTCAGCAACTACTCAATTAAAACTAACTACTGGTGAAACTCCAGTTGTTGAGTCTGAAGCGTTGCCATCAGCAACCACTCAACCAAAAGGAAATGAAGCTGCTGACTTAGGTTCCAAGGTTGCTGGCCTTGATGAATCTGAGGATGAAGATGATCTATCAGCAAACGAGGATGAAAACTCAAAGAAAGACACAAAAGTGGTTGAAATTCCTCCTCCTGATTACATAACTGATAAAGACGATTGCTTAAGAGCATAATTGTTGTTACAAGATGATCAGTTTGCTTCAGAACTAAAAGTTCATTCCTTGACCCCAAATCTAGTGTCGTTCCCACGTGTAGAGGAGTTCACTCCTAGAATTTTGGCACTAAAGAAAGTCCATGATGCCTGCAAAGCAGAAGATGAGGCATTGCTTGCTGAGAGCCCGCTTGATATTGGAAAAATATTGGCTACAGTGCTGAGACGCACTACTACTCTTACAATAGCTCAGAAAGACATCAGTCTTTATCACAAGAGCTATGAAGAAGATGTAAGTCAAGCACTCCGGCTAGCAAAGACCGGATTAGTAAAGGCTCAGACTTTCATGGAAGAAAAGGCCGCAACAGAGCAAAGACATGAGGAGAACATGATGAGTATTAAAAATTATTTGTCAAAGATGACTTCTGATCAGCAACAAATCATCATGAAATACAACAGCCTAAGTACTCTTGCTGAAAATTGCAATGAGTTCTACTCTCTGCACATCACTCCGATGTTGCAATCCATGTCTAAGGGGGAAAACAGAAGTACAAGAAAAATAACCCAAACCCCTCCTACTGTTGATGCGCCACTACCAATAGAACCTCTTGCTGAAAAAGAGCAAAGTTCTAAAAGACAAGCAGAATCTGAGTTAAATTCAGCAAGTCCCAAAAAGAGAAAAACTGCTGCTGAAACTCAAGTTTTGCCACACTGAAAGTCATCAAGATCTGTATGAAGATGATGACAATCAGACAATAGCTCAAGCCATAAGAGCTAGACCCTTAATAGCCTTAACTCCGTCTGGCCACTCAAAGCATTTCTCTTCTGACTCAAGATCTTCAGCAAGAGATCAAGACAATGCAAAGTCAAGAAGAAGAAGGCAAAGACAGGAAGAAAAAAGGCTGGCCAGCATTGCTATTGGCTCCGGCATCGAATATACAAAGACCAGCAATGATGAAACCACTCAGAACGTAATCAGAAACGTTCATGGTTGCTGGATCTTAAAGCTGGAAGATTTGTTGGTGAATGAATTCTTTCCAACAGCCATATTGAACCAAATGTTCACTTGGATTGATCTCAAGGTAAAAAGGAAAGAAAGGGCTGAGTCCCTCCCAAGAAATATTGCTGGGAGATGGTTGAATTTAGAAGTCTCAGTAAGAAGAACTGCAATTGGTAAGACCATAAGACAAGAACCAGAATTGATAAAAACAAGTTGGCATTGCTTATTACTCTGACCCAGTGACCAAGAAAACAAAGAAGAGACTTGGATTGATTCCTTATGAGTACTTCTATCTCACTGCTAAGGATCAAGAAGAAGATCTTCTCTGGCTAAGGAAGATTCATCCTAAAAGCATTTCAAATACACAGCTTCTCCATGCCAGCAATTGGGGCATGCATTTGTGGGTAACTCAGTACATGGAAATGAATGCTGAAAAGCATCATCATACTGCCTGCAAAAATGCAAGGATTCTTCAATTACAAGTCTGTAGGCTACTTGAGAACTACGAAAAGGACTGTATTGAATTCACTACACTTGCTGAGAAGAGTGTAAGAGAGATTTTGAGAAAATCCTCTGGAAGAGCTTAACTCTCTGTAATAGTTCTGTTAAAGTTCTTATTTGCTTATTTTGTTTAGTTATCTCTGCTCTTTCCTGTAAACTTACTGAAAGATAACTATCAGCAATAAAGCTTTTTGACTCTTATTGGTTTTTGATTATGCAATTTACTTATGCTTACTGTTTAATTATTAAAGTATGCTTGCATCAATCAACTGATTTATTCAACATCAAAAACCTCTAAAAGGGTAACAATTAATTTAGCCATGGATTGCTAACATCAAAAAGGGAGAAATTTATTAGGAAACTTGTAATTTTGATGAGCAATTAACCATGCTAAATTAAGGAAAGTCCAGTAACTAGTACTCTTAAGGTCCATAGGAATTTAGAATTTTAAGGACATTGTAAAAGAGGAACGTTTGCTGAAGACTTAGAGTAGGTGCTAGATAGGTTGGTTTTACCGCTTATGATGTATCTTGTTTTCTAAAAAGAAATACAACCTATTGAAGCATTTGCTGATGATGTACTTTGTTTTCACAAACAAACTACTGAAGCATTTAGAACCGCTCAGAAACTTGAAGATTTCGAAGACTGAAGACTAGAAGATTTCTGAAGACTGGTATCTACAAAGGCACATGTTCCTCAGAAAGTGGAAACTTCAGCAACATCATTGCATAAGTGAAAATCTGAATGACAGAGTAGGTTGTGCTTGCTGAAACTGAGACTGACCACTTGCTGATGGAACATTTGTGACCTCTTGCTGAAAGTACTTGTATTTGCGCTCCAATGTTACTGTTTGAATTTTATTCAAATTAGCATTAAATGCAAAGCATGCACGCGAAGGACATGAAGACTAGAAGACAAACAAGGACGTTGCTGAAAGTACAAAAGCAAGATAGTGACATTTTAAGGAACAAAAGCCTTAGAATTTGAAATTCAAACGGCTCCTTATTTCACTATAAATAGAGGTCATCCGGAAAAGAGTTGAAGTGTGTCAACAACGTGATCAAACTCTCACTTGTGCTTAAACTCACATACCATTCAATACTCTTTACTGCCATTGATCCGTTCCAAGACTTAAAGCTTGTAAAAGCTACTTGTGAAGAAGTAGAACTTACACAACTAAGAAATTAGTTAAGTGTTCTTTGTTTCTTTCGAACAAGAACAAGTCTTGACACCAGAAACAATCAAACTTGTTTACTGCAAAGTATTCAAAGTTCTGTTTCTTAGATTACTTGTTGTAACTGAATAAGTTATAATTAAGTTATCTCATGCCAAACCTCTCTAACTGAAAATACACCCTTTCAGGCGTGATATTCAGGGGGAACTTAATCAAGCATAGTGTTGCTGATTAAAAGTACCAAGTTTGGTGGAGAACAAGGTTACGTTCTCTAGTTAGGTTGGAGACGAAGCAAGTGTGCTTTGGTTTCTGTTTGGATCGCTCTAGATAGGTGTTGTAAGGAACCTCAAACTTATATTAGTGGATTTAGTCCTAGAAAGGACAAAGTGGATTAGTTGAGAGATTACGCCACTCTCAGATACCACTATAAAAGTGTTTGTGTAATTTACCTACTGTACTTAGTTTTCAGCAAAGCATATCTATCTGTACACAGTCACTCACATCACTTGCTGAAACTATCACTTACTGACAAAAGCACTTATTGTATCAAAGACTTCCGCTCTCTGATTTTAAGTATCAACAAACCTAGTTACCGTGAAGTAACTTGCGCTTGCTGAGAAAGTTAAGTATCAGCAAACCTAGTTACTGTGAAGTAACTTGCGTTAGCTGAGAAAGTTAAGTATCAGCAAACTCATTACTGAAAAGTAATAAGAACTTGCTGAGAAAGTTTTTAAACGACGAAAGTTTGAAAAGACTATTCATCCCCCCGTAAGAAAATACGGTCAGAGTTACCCCTAGGGTACGCAGCGGAATTTCAAAAATTTTCTTAACATACAGGTTAATTGATTATGTATATGTCGTATATATATAAACACGTCAATTAGAAGACTAACCTTACTTCCAAAGCAGCTTCCAAGTCTTCGTAATAATCCGATGTATCTTCTCCTTCGCCGAAGTCGAAGATATCTGCAATACTCTGATTATCTGCAAGACAATAAGAGTTGGTTTCCAGCTCCTAGAACCTCAACCTTGGTATCCACGGATGAACAGCCTATCGGAAGAATGCTAGGATATTCTTTGTGTGACCAAGAAGACGGGGCGGCGATTCCTCCGGCAGAGGTGGCGCGCGCGCTTGTGGCTTATAGAGGAGGGGAGAGCTTTTTATTTTCTCTAAGAAAACTGGGTAGAATAACTGTGAAAGTCTATGTCAAAAGCTCTCTAATAGTCTACTATATATAGTAGTCAATAGAAGCCTAAAGCATAAGCAATTAGACTTCGTAAAGGAATAAGAATCTAATTCTTATCGCACTAGGAAACCAATATCAAGTCTAGATTCATTCCCAATCAAATTAAAACTCAATCAGGAAAATCTAACTTATCCCTTGGACTTCTAATAGAGGAAGGAGTCGAACTCCTTCCCCTATCTAGCTAACGCGCGCGTGCGCCCAGTCCTACGGGAGATAGGTGGGTCCCAATTTTGGGACCCACTTATAGTTCTAAGGCAATTCAAACTCCAAGTAGATTTTGCCATGTGCATATGTTAATTCTAAATTAACATATCCTTTCAAATCAAACCTCTATTATATTTCCAAAATATAATTTTTAATTGTAGAGTGAGTCTCTTGAGAGACCATCTCTAGATAGAGACCATAGAGACCAATTTATATTAATTATAAAACAACCCCAAAACAACTACTAGTTTCTAAAATATCCCACAACCCAACCAAAAGCTAGAAACCGGGTCAAAACCGGGTTATAACAATATGGATCCTATATATACCATATACTAACAGCAGAAAACAAACGCGTCGTCATTATCATCGCGAGATTCTTCCGGTAGAGAGAGAAAACGGCTAGAGAGAGAAACTGCAGCCGACGATCTCCGTCTCGCCGCCGCCACCAATCACCGCCGTTCCGCCGTGGAATCACCACCAAATCGACTACGTAGCTTCTGTACAGGTAACGTTCATCGTTCTCGTTGTTAAAAAAGCTCATACGTGCATGATTCATCCCATACGCTCGTCGTTCTCATTGTTTGTGGTCGCAAGCTTGTTAAAACTGATAGATCGGCGTATATATAATTCAATTATGTTAAATTTATACCTGATTTGTTGTATTTGTTGTTAGATGTTTGATTGTGCAGCAAATCCTGAAGAACCTGTTGCTGGGGATAGTGAACCTGTTGTTCGGGATGATGAACATGTTCCTGATGCTTCAATTCATGTTACCACCATTGTTGCAACCACAACGACCTCAAAAACAGGTATATAGGTTGATTTATGTTGCTGTTAAACAATTTCCATGTTCTGGCAAACTTTATCTATGTTTTATAACATTCATATGCTCTGTTCCATGAAATACCTCCCATGTTCTCAGTGCTCTATGTTTTCAGCCGAATTGCCTATGTTCACAGCAGAACATGCCATGTTCTGAATCTGTATGCCATGTTCTCAATGTTTATGCAATGCTCTGTTTCAGACCAACATGATAACATAAAATTCATGATGAAATAACCTGCAAAAGTATATTCTATGTTTCAATAAGTATTAGCTATGTTCCATGAAATACCTCCCATGTTCTCAATGCTCTATGTTTTCAGCCGAATTGCCTATGTTCATAGTAGAACATGCCATGTTCTGAATCTGTATGCCATGTTCTCAATGTTTATGCAAGGCTCTGTTTCAGACCAATATGATAACATAAAATTCATGATGAAATAACCTGCAAAAGTATATTCTATGTTTCAATAAGTATTAGCTATGTTCAATGTAATACCTCCCATGTTCTCAATGCTCTATGTTTTCAGCCGAATTGCCTATGTTCACAGTAGAACATGCCATGTTCTGAATCTGTATGCCATGTTCTCAATGTTTATGCAAGGCTCTCTTTCAGACCAATATGATAACATAAAATTCATGATGAAATAACCTGCAAAAGTATATTCTATGTTTCAATAAGTATTAGCTATGTTCAATGTAATACTTTCCATGTTGTTAGTGCTCTATGTTTTCAGCCATATTGCCTATGTTCACAGTAGAACATGTCATGTTCTAAACTCTTTATGCTATGTTCACCAACATACAGATGCAAGTAATCTTAGTGACGATTTTGATGTCCGTGGAAGTTTGAAATGCATCACAGGAACTTTTGATGAGTCACAGGAACTTTTGATGCATCACAAGACATGCTAAAAGCGTAGGGTTCTCTTTCAAGAAGGCAACATCTCGTCGTGGAAAAGATGGCGAAATTCGAGAAAAGTACTTTCTTTGTAGTTGTGCTGGACTTCCAAAAATTGAAAAAAGCCCAATGCTCACACCATCCCCTGTAGTGAATGAAGAAGGTGAAATGATAAAAAAAGGCGAAGGCAAAATACTATTATGAAGAAAGATTGCAAAGAACAAATGAGGATCAAGTACTTGTATGACATCAGTAAGTATGTGGTTGACACACATATAACTGATCATACCCATAACCTGACAAGACCCCAATGGAGCCACTATCACAGATCTGAACGGAAAATTTCAGGTCAAAGAAGAACTTTTAATGTTTTTGAATATAATGCCTATGTTCTGTTCTTAATATTTTATGTTCTTAATCCATATGTATATTGACTTACAGATGAGAAGGCAGAGATGTTGGAGATAATGGAAAGAGCTATGCTGAGACCTACAGATGCATTCAACTATATGGTAGAGGTCGCTGGTGGACAAGAGAACGTTGGAAACATCAAACGAGACCATATCAACTACATAACAAGATATAGAACAAAGAAAATGGGTGGTGCAGATGCTCAAAATGTGCTGGATATGCTAAAGCAAAGACAAGAAGAGGATCCCCAATTTTATTACACCCAAAAGTTGGATGAAAAAGGCAGATTATGCGGCCTATACTGGAGAGACTCTATGATGCAGGTAATCTATATGTTTTATGCAATATTATCTATGTTCCAAGTAATAGTTTCTATGTTTTATTCAATATTCACTGGAAATCTGCTTGATATGCCATACAATTCATATAATCTTTGTCTAATCCATTGAAAATTGATCTCTGAAGGATGATTATGAACTTTATGGCGATGTAATGATATTCGACACTACCTTCAGAACAAACAAATATGGCTTAATTGTGCGCCTTTTGTCGGCGTAAATAACCATTGGAACAATGTTATGTTCGCATGCGCTTTCATTGCAAATGAGAGTGCCGAATCATTTATCTGGCTTATGGAAGAGTTCTTGAAGTCAATGGGGAAAAAGAAGCCAGTTACAATATTCACTGATCAAGATAAAGCTATATCCAAAGCTATTCTGCAGGTATTTATGTTGTTTGTAATATTTCCAATGTTCTAAGTAAGATTGACCATGTTGTAGTTAGGATATATTACATGTTCTAAAATTCCATGTTCACAGTAATACTATCCATGTTCTAAGAAATATATGTCATCTTCTCAACTACGCAGGTGTTTGGTGATGAAACAAGACACAGACTGTGTTTGTGGCATCTCTACCAAAATGCCATAACTAATGTTGCAAGGCTAAGGCATGATAGCACTTTCAATGATGCTTTCACTTTGTGCTTATATGGATTCTCCAATGAGGAAGAATTTGAAGAATATTGGGCTGGAATGGTTGATATATATGATCTTCAAGATGAGAAATGGTTCAAAAGATTATACACATTCAAGGAAAAGTGGTCCCCTGCACTAAGCAAGACATTCTTCTCAGCCGGCATCCTATCTTCGCAACGAAGTGAGAGTACAAACAACTCAATTTCATTCAAGTCCAACAAAAACACATCTCTCACGCAATTCTTCAGATTGTTTGATGCCATGATAACCCGTTGGCGAACAAACGAATCGCTCAAAGAATTCAAGAACTCCTATCAGTCACCAAAAATATATGTGCGTTCCGGCTTAGTGAAACATGCTGCAGAGGTAAATAATTTTCAATATACTGCAACATGGGTAATAATATGTTTATATTTTTAGAAACATGGGTAGTATTTCCAGAAACATGGATAGTTTTTACATAAACATGGGTAGTATATATTTATGCATATATTTAATTGATGTTCTTAATTTTCAGGTGTAAACACTGAAAATTTTCAAGTACTTTCAAAAGGAGTTCAGTAGATCCTTTGAAACAAATGCAACATTATCTATGGACTTGGGTGACAAAAAGTTGTATGATGTAATTAAAGAAGACGATTTAGACGATGTTGCAACTGTTATGTTCATAAAGCACCCAACAGGTCGCATTGAAATCAGTTGTGGATGTAGGCACTTTGAAGAAGTTGGATGTCTTTGCAAGCACTGCCTCCGTATCTTGGATAAGCATGATATTAAACGGATTCCTGATGAGTACATCCTCCAACGTTGGACAAAAACATTGAAAGAGAAAGTCTGGGACCGAGTACTCCGTACAAAAAGCACAAATGTTAATGCAGAGGTAAAACTCTATTTTCTGCATAAGTCCATGTTTCTGGAAATATTGTCTATGTGTTTTTAAAAATATGTCCATGTTCTTAAAAATGCTGCAGGAATGTATTGCTTGGAGACAAAAAATGAACAGGAGGTACACAGAAATGACCTTGAAGTCAGAAGGGAACCAGGAAGCAAGGAAGATTTTGGAAGATGGATACAAACGCGACATGGAGGCCATACTAAGTATTATAAATACAACAAAGTTCCCGGAAAGACCACAAGATCAAGCACCCGACAGCCCCAACACTAAACCTGCATCGACTAGTGCTGCATCAACTACTACAGAACAACCTATTGTTCTAGACCCACAGATTGCAAGCACGAAGGGGAGGAAGAAAGAAAGATTGAAGAACAAATTTGAAAGGAAAGGGAAGAAACCGAAAACAACTGAGTTTGTGGCGCCACCTCCAGACAAATATTTGTTGTGATTATCGTATTGAGTTTATTTTATTTGTCGAATATCATATTGACATGTGAAAATGATATCTAGTTTTTACTTGGAACTTCATTTTTTATGCAGTTAAATGTTCTGGCAAAATTTGTCTGTGTTTTAAGAAGTATTAACCGTGTTCCACGCCATAACTTCAATTCTTAATACACTATGTTTTCAGACATATTGCCTATGTTCACTGTAGAAAATTCCATGTTCTAAAACCTATATCCCATGTTCTAAATCATCAGATAAGAATATGTTAAGAAAAGATGGAAATAAATAGAAGTACAAAGCACTTCTATACAAGAAAGAAAAAAAAAATAACATAAGATAACAGTTTAAAAAGCGTGCAACATATATAGGATAACATAGAAGAATAATTCTAGAAACATGGAATATATATGGGATAACATAGACAATAATTCCAGAAACATAGAATAATCAAAAATATCAACAATTCCTACAACAATTTCCAGAATCAGTAATATTTCCACAATTCCAAAATGTTAAAGCTAACTACAACCAATGATATATCCACAATTCCAGAATCACTTCTTTTCCCTCGATTGAATGAAGTACTCATTTGTCGTTTGAAGATGATCGTCATTTGAACTGTCATCACCTTCGCCCTCATTAACCACTTTCTCCCCAATCTTTTCAGCCTCAACTTTCGACAGTTCTATCGTAGCCTCAAGCTGTTTTGCCTCTTCGGCCTCTAAAGCTAACCTTTGTAGTCTCTTCTCTTCTCGTATCTTCTCCTCTTTTTCCATTAATTCCTTTCTAACAGCATCATAAACCTTCATCAACTCAGAATTCAACAGTCGTGGATTTACACCTCTATACAAAATGGAATCCTTCGTCTTAACAAACTTGTCCACTTTTTTCCGCAAAGAAGTAACCACATACGTATAAAACAAAAAGTCGCTTGAATTCTTCTCCACCATCAGTCAACTCCTTCAAACGCTTCTTAACACACGTAAGCTTTACTTCCTTCATTCTTTTTTTACCACTTTTATCAATATTGCCTTTAGTGTCAGCCCCCCAATCCATGCAACTACGTACAAACTCATCCCTCAAATCAGCATCAACTTTATTACCCCCATGCTGAAAGCTCATTGGAACTTCAACGCCCGGATTACGCGGAAGCATGAACTGATCAAACACATCATCACCACAAATGGGAATCTTAGCATCGCCAATGGTGATATGATAACAATCAGAATCGAGCAAATTAACCAACCACGGAGTTAAAAGCCGAGGGACAGATTCAGCAGCCATCATACCCAACCCACCAAATCCAATCTCTTCAACATCCCTCTTCTGCGCCAAACTTAAAGATTCCATCAACTCCTTTACCTTCTTTGGCTGACAAGGAGTCACCATCATCTTAAAAATAACACCGTCATCCCTTTCAACACGGATATAATTAAGCTTTCCTTCTTCTCCAGGTCCCAAATCTTGAAGTCTAAATATCTTCCCAGAATTATGCCTAGATTTCTTCTCTGCCACTACATATGCAAACATAAGAGAAATTAAGAACATATACAGAACATGGACAATAATGTACAAAACATAGACAATAGATGAACAAAACATAGACAGTTAAAAAAAAACACAACAAACATAGAAAATTATGTACAATACATTGCTTCTCTGCCACCATATCTATATGCAAACATAAGACAAATTAAGAACATATACAGAACATGGACAATAATGTACAAAACATGGACAATAAATAAACAAAACATGGACAGTTAATAAAAACAAAAACACAAAACAAAAGTGCAGAAAAACCTACCTGAAACACTAGATATTTTAGTTTTCTTCTCAAGCGAAATGTTTGCACCACTACTACTTGACTTCGTTTTCTTCTCCGGCGAACACAAAGCACTAATTCTAGGTGATTTCCGTGTTGGATTGTTCACCTCACCCAGCTTCCTCTTACCACGAACACCATCCATATCAACTAACACAAGAGACACACTGTAAACGAACGAACAGAGATGAGAGAAATTACGAAAATTCAACCATAAAAAAAAACCCTAAAATATCGAATCAACACGAGAAAACCGTAAAAAAAGAGGAGAAAACTTACGATATCAACTGGAAAACGTCGAAGAAGTTGAAGACACCGTCAATTGCGCAAGAAATCCACGATCTACGACGGAGAAACGAAGAAGAACGAACAAAGATGGATGGAGATCGACGGAGAAAATGACCGAAACAGAGAAAAGGAGAAAACGAAGAAGACGGACGGAGAAAACGATGGAGAGCGAGAGATTTTGTGAAGTCGGGTTATTAAACTCGGGTCTTATTAAGTCGGGTTTAGTAAATTCGGGTCGGGTGAGGATCCGCGAAAATTTGAAGGAGGATGGTAAATTGCAAATTAGTCATGTCTCTCTATAAGTTAAAAAGAGACGGTCTCTTATGAGACTTTGCGTTAATTGTATTTACATAAACTACAATTAATTAGCCAATTCAATTAATAATTCCAAATCATTAATTGAGCCACCAAATATTATAATTAATTCCAAATCAATTATAATCCATCAATCACAATTAATTCCAAATTAATTGTGATTCCATCTTCAAGGATATTCTGATAAGCTGAATCACCACATAGTGTGACCCATAGGGCCTCATCGTATTAAGCAAGTCCTAGACTAGGCAACATGGAATTCCTAGACGGTTCCATTTGCAATATTAATACATGAGGACGTTTGAGAGGTTTCTCAAAGCTAACCCTTTCGTTGCGAAGTCTGTTGCGCTCAACGCGGCGATGGTAACGTCCCTTCATCTGACTTGCTCGAATGTATCTAGGATCGATGAAGTGTCTATCCCAATAATACATCCACGGACGTCTCAGGTAGTTGCTTGGTTAAGATATACTTATGACCATCATAATATATCATTTGCACTGGCCAGTGACTTTACCAACACAACTATGCAGACTATGAGCAGTTCTCTCCTGTGCTACACTTGAGAGATGAATCCTTCATAGAATCACTTATCATCCCCATTTGTATGTAGCCATAATCCTGGATCGTGTCTTAGGTCAACTGCTTATTCAGAGCTGACATCGACGGGTCCACCAAGGATATGGGGCAACAAATGTGATGATAAAGTCCTGTAAGTACAAAGGACGACTGGCATCACTTCGACAACTTACCGGTTCCCATAGACACTTCAGTGTAGAGTATACATCGATGGGAGTGTCCGGTGGGTACTTCCATTGTTCGATAATCCTTCTTCGAACAACTATGCGCAGTTATGAGAACGTTTCTCGATTGTCCAACAATTCGTTCCGTGGCCGTGGGATCGGTTCACACTTGCTCCAACAAGTATAACCTCCACGCATACTAGTCTTGTCTGGTTCATTCAGACCCCTACATCCGAGATGAACCTCGACTAGGGAGAGTTTGGGATAGATGATAACTCACATAGCTCCCACTATCTGTGTGATCGGTCATCTATCCGAGGGGACATGTTTAATATCAATACAGACAGTAATAGAGATATGACATGTTGCATGCCTGGTGTAATATAAATTTGAAAGTGATACTCAATAGTAAAAGCAACAAACATATATTATATCACGTTGACCTGTGTAATAGTACATATATGCTCTCTATAAGGGCTCTATGCCCTTAGTAAGGACTGTCTCTAGGACATAGACACTATCAATCTCCCACTTGGACTAGAGCCAGTCACCTTTATGCCTAATACCCAGATTAGCATAATGTCTTAAGTGGACTTCCACTGATAAGACCTTGGTGAAAGGATCTGCCACGTTGTCCGTGGTAGAGACACGTTCTATACTAACTTCTCCTCTATCTATGATCTCACGTATAACGTGATATTTTCTAAGTACATGTTTGGTCTTGTTTGTAGATCTAGGCTCCCTAGCTTGAGCGACGGCGCCCGTATTGTCACAATAAATCGTTATTGGACTGGGAGCAGGAACAACCCTCAATTCCTTCAAGAACTCTGAAATCTAGACAGCTTCTTTCGATGCTTCTGATGCAGCAATGTACTCGGCTTCTATGGATGAGTCAGCAACCGTGGCTTGCTTAGAACTCTTCCAACAAACAGCCCCTCCGTTCAATTTGAATACGTATCCTGTCTGTGACTTAAAGTCATCAGGATCTGATTCAAATCCAGCGTCGACATACCCAGACATCTTTAATTTTGGTTCTCCACCAAACACCAAGAACATCTCTTTAGTCCGTCGAAGGTACTTAAGAATGTTCTTTACAGCAGTCCAGTGAGGTACTCCTAGATTCTGTTGGTGTCGACAAGTGACACTAAGCGCATACGCCACATCGGGCCTTGTGCAATTCATTGCATACATTATAGACCCTACTGCCGAAGGATAGGGCACACGACTCATTGCATCTCTTTGAGTCGTCCATCTTATAACGCTTCAGTATTTTGTCGATGTAGGTGGACTGTGTCATTCCTAACATCCTCTTGGATCTATCTCTAAAGATCTTGATCCCTAGGATGTAGTTCGCTTCACCCAAGTCCTTCATCAAGAAGGTACTTGATAACCAAACTTTAGTCTCTTCTAGCATAGAGACATTGTTTCCCATGATCAAAATGTCATCTACATAAATGATCATGAAAACGACTCCCTTGTCGCTGTGCCTAGCGTAGACACAGGGATCTTCCTTGCTTCTGATGAAGTCAAATAATTTGACAGCTTCATCAAAGCGGATATTCCAGCTCCTTGACGCTTGCTTTAGCCCAGAGATGGATCTTTGTAATTTGCATACAGCAGTTGGCCTGGTTTTACTAATAAAACCTTCCGGCTGTACCATATAGACCTCTTCCTCAAGGTTGCCATTGAGGAAGGCAGTCTTTACATCCATTTGCCAGATCTCATAATCATAGTAGGCAGCTATCGCAAGCAGAATTCGAATGGACTTCAATTTTGCTACCGGTGAAAAGGTTTCATCGTAATCGATGTCATACCTTTGCGTGTAGCCTTTCGCCACAAGCCTAGCTTTGTGCGTTTGTACCTTGCCATCGGCATCTGTCTTTCGTTTAAAGACCCATTTGCACCCAATAGGTCTAACCCCTTGGGGCAAGTCTACCAAGTTCCAAACTTGGTTCTGGTACATTGAGTCCATTTCTAATTCCATGGCCTCTTGCCATTTGTCTGAGTCAATATCAATTATTGCCTCTTTGTAGGTCTCGGGATCTTCCCGATCTCATAAGCCGACATCAAGTTCACTGATGTCTTCTATCATAAGGCTTTGCTTCTGAGGTCCTTTTAGGATCCTCTTCGACCTACGGAGCTCGACTGGTTCTGGTGCTTCTTTTTTTTCTGGCTTCATGTAACACGAACATTATCAGTGGGTACTGATGCAGCTGGTCGCTGGGCGCGACCCTGTTCCCTTGCGGGAGGCTGCTCTTGTGCAACTTGTTGCACAGGTTGGTTGACAACGGGTTCTATTGGTGTGGTTTCAACTGTTGATCTAATCACAGGACTCCCACTGACTATGACATGCCTAGCAAGTGTCATATCATTACCCTTGTCTGCTTCGAAAGCTCCCACTGAACTTGAGTCCAAATCGGAAGATTTAGAGTCCTCATGTTCGTGCGTGTCAAAGTCTTGAATTGCTTCAAGTTCTATCATGTCATCTAACCTCTCTTCTTCGAGGTATTCAGCTTCTAAAAACTTCACGTTTCTAGATATGATCACCTTGTGATCTTCAGCATGATAGAATTCATAGCCTCTCGTCTGACGAGGATAGCCTTTGAAATATACTTTGACACCCTTGGCATCTAACTTATCAGTGAGCATCAGTTTGACTATCGCAGGACAGCCCCAAGGTCTAAGATAGCCTAGTGAGGGCTTCTTTCCCTTCCATAACTCATAAGGAGTTTTCTCCACTGATTTAGATGGTACACGGTTCAGAATGTAGATTGCAGTTTGTAGTGCATATCCCCACAGATACTTTGGAAGAGTCGAGAATCCAATCATTGATCTTACCATGTCTAACAGGGTTCGATTCCTCCTCTCAGACACACCATTTAACTGTGGTGTTCCCGGAGGAGTCCATTGCGATTGAATTCCATTTTCCTTCAAGTAGTCGATAAATTCTTCACTAAGGTATTCACCTCCTCGATCTGATCGAAGAGTGACTATCCTTAGGTTCAATTCATTCTCGACCTCATTCCTAAACTCCTTGAATTTCCCAAAGGTCTTGGATTTATTACTTCATAAGATAAATATATCCATACCTTGAGAAATCGTCAGTAAAGGTAGCGAAGTAAGGATAACCCCCACGCGCATGGACTTTAAAAGGTCCACATACATCGGTATGTATGAGCTCTAAGCAGCGAGTGGCACGAACACTTTGTCCAACAAAAGGTTTGTTCGTCATCTTACCCTTAACACATGATTCACATGTACCATATGATTCAAAATCAAATGGTTCTAAGTAGTCCAACTTCCTTAGTCTTTGAATCCGTGTTTCATTGATATGGCCTAGCCGACAATGCCATAGATAAGATGGATTATTCGTCCTACTTGAAGACGGTTGTTTGTTATGTATTTGAAATAAAGGTAGAATACTTTGCAAAATATATAAACCATTCACCAAGCGAGCTTTTCCATAATACTGATCATTTAATGAAAAATAACAAGTATTATTCGCAAATCGAAAGGAAAAACCCATATTGTCTAACAATGGAATGGAAATAATATTTCTGACAATGGATGGAACAAAATAAACATTATCAAGTTCTAAACATTGCCCCGAAGGTAAATCTATCTTGCTGCGTCCAACGCGTTTGGCTTCAACTGGATTGCCGTTCCCAACATGCAAGTCGATTTCACCTTGCTTGACTAGCCTGTGATCAATTAGCCCCTGCACATTATTACAAATGTGTGAGCCACAGACTGTATCTAATACCCAACCATTGGAGTCAAAAGTAGTCATGTTCATTTCAATAACAAACATACCTGAGCTAGAAGTCGGTGGCTTCTTAGCTTGATCTGCCCTAAGCTTAGGGCAATCTTTCTTCCAATGTCCTTTCTGCTTACAGAAAAGACATTCATCTGTGCGTACCGTTCCGCTTCTCTTGAACTTCCTTTTCTGGTTCGGACGCTTAGGCTTATCACTCCAAGTGTTAGCCTTGGCTCTCGACTTTCCCTTACCCTTAGCACCTTTGTTTCTCGGGTTTGGGTTAGACAGTTTCCAACAAGCATGATCGACTTTTCCTTCTTAGGAAGAGTTTGATCATATGACTTCAGCAGATTATGAAGTTCAGGGAGTGTTACGTCCTTCGCATTCATCGTGTAATTAATGATGAACTGCGAATACGAACTCGGCAATGATTGAAGGACAAAGATCACCATGATCTTGTTCTCTAGCTTAACGCCGGCATCGACAAGCTTTTCAAAGAGACCAATCATTTTGAGAACATGCTCAGACATGTTCCCTCCTTCACTGAGCTTGCATCTGTGTATCTCTTTGATCAAATCAAATTCAACACTTCTAGCTGTCGTCTTAAAGAGCGACTCAAGATGCTTCAGCATCTCATATGGCAACATGCTTTCATGTTGCCTTTGCAGCTCATTGCTCATTGCTGCCAGCATAATACACTGCGCGGATCTAGCATCCTCAAGATGCTTATCAGACTTTGCCTTGTTGGCTTGATTCCAAGCAGCAACCTGATTGGCAGTCTGATTTTCGGGGCACACGGGAATGACCTCGTCCAAGACGTACTCAATCTTTTCGTACCTCAGCACCAAACGTATATTGCTGATCCAATCTAGGAAGTTTGGTCCGGTCAAAATTTGATTCTCTAAGACAGCACGGAGCGAGATACTCGCCATTTCTAATATCCTAAGGAGAAATAATATAGAACGAAAATAATAAATCAACTATTGAAATATTATTTCTAAATACACAGTCAACATAACTAAACAACAAGGTCCTTTAGCTGTTTAGCTCCCACTATTTTCACATATGCTTGCCCCCACAACAAGCATACGGGTAATGTCCAACAAGTTACCGTAGTGGCCAAGATCCAAATCCATACTATGCTATACTCCAACGGGGGCTGGTCGCATAGCATAATATGACCGGTAGGACTATCCAATTGCGTCATCTTGGTTGTTAAATCTAATTTAACCCGATGCCCTACATACTGTACCTATCGAGGTCGCTAGATACAATATGCAGTAAGTCATAACCATAGGCTTACTCTAATCTGACGATTACTGCGAGTCTGCAAGACGAGGTCGCCAATACAAGAAAACGCAATGAAAGTTCAGAATTAAAGCACCCTATGGAAAGCATCTCAGAAATACATACATATATATATTTATGTACTTATATTGGTTGGGGCTTGTAGCTTGAGGGTTGTTATCAGTCATCTACAAACATATAAGGGCGCCGCCTACCTATCATGCATGAGCGGTCTACACGTAATGGATGCCGCCTATCCATTCTAGTTCTAAACGCGGTCAAGCACATAATGGGTGCCGCCTACCCATACATAAATATGTGGTCCGACATATAAGAGGCCGCCGCCTACCCTCGCATGCATAGCGGTCGAACGGAAAGTAAAATACTTGGTATTTAAACATGCATTGCCAAACAATAGCATATCGAGCATATGAAACAAGTAGTAGCCTATGTGGATGACAAATGACTTCATAATTTCATTATGAAAATTATAATCTCATACTTATAATCTCTATGAAATAATTGAAAATTTGGACTAGATTGAAAAAATTGAAAATTCTATTGACCAAGTAGCAATTTTCGAAAACCCGAAGGACTTAATTGTAATTTTTGAAACCTTGGAGGTGTTAAATCTAAAATTCAAAAGTAGAAGGACTAGTTTGCAATAAACAATAAATTGATAAATTACAAATAAGCCCTTTACTTTATACTAATTAAATTTAACCCCTCTAGTTAAAAATAATTACAATTAAATCATATTTATATTCCAAATATAAAATTCAATCCTCAAATTTTCAAAATTCGATTTTGGGTCCAACCCGAAAATATATATATATATTTATTAAAACATGGGACGGGACTAGGTCCCGTCCGCACCGTGCCTGCGGCCCCGGGCGCCGCGGGTGCCTTCGTCCCGCATGCACTCGTGTGCCGGCGGCTCGCGGGCGCCTAGCGCCCGCGCCGCGGGCACAGCGCCTGCGGTGCCGCAGGTGCCCGGCGCTTGCGGCTGCAGGCGCCTGTAGGCCGCCAGCGTTGCGCAGGCGGTCCAGCGGTCAAAATGGCGCCCGCGCCGCGGGCACAGCGCCTGCGGTGCCGCAGGTGCCCGGCGCTTGCGGCTGCAGGCGCCTGTAGGCCGCCAGCGTCGCGCAGGCGGTCCAGCGGTCAAAATAAATATATATAATAAAATTTTTTTTTTTTTTGAAAATATAAATTCTAAATTTATATAAAAACAAAACTTTTAAAATCGAATTAATCATAGAATCAATTGCATCCACATATCTACAAAATCATACAATATATATATGTATATACGTAATCAATTAACCTGGCTCCGAACCACTGTAAGAAAATACGGTCAGAGTTACCCCTAGGGTACGCAGCGGAATTTCAAAAATTTTCTTAACATACAGGTTAATTGATTATGTATATGTCATATATATAAACACGTCAATTAGGAGACTAACCTTACTTCCAAAGCAACTTCCAAGTCTTCGTAATAATCCGGTGTATCTTCTCCTTCGCCGAAGTCGAAGATATCTGCAATACTCTGATTATCTGCAAGACAATAAGAGTTAGTTTCCAGCTCCTAGAACCTCAACCTTGGTATCCACGGATGAACAGCCTATCGGAAGAATGCTAGGATATTCTTTGTGTGACCAAGAAGACGGGGAGGCGATTCCTCCGGCAGAGGTGGCGCGCGCGCGCGTGGCTTGTAGAGGAGGGGAGAGCTTTTTATTTTCTCTAAGAAAACTGGGTAGAATAACTGTGAAAGTCTATGTCAAAAGCTCTCTAATAGTCTACTATATATAGTAGTCAATAGAAGCCTAAAGTATAAGCAATTAGACTTCGTAAAGGAATAATAATCTGATTCTTATCGCACTAGGAAACCAATATCAAGTCTAGATTCATTCCCAATCAAATTAAAACTCAATCAGAAAAATCTAACTTATCCCTTGGACTTCTAATAGAGGAAGGAGTCGAACTCCTTCCCCTATCTAGCTAACGCGCGCGCGCGCCCAGTCCTACGGGAGATAGGTGGGTCCCAATTTTGGGACCCACTTATAGTTCTAAGGCAATTCAAACTCCAAGTAGATTTTGCCATGTGCATATGTTAATTCTAAATTAACATATCCTTTCAAATCAAACCTCTATTATATTTTCAAAATATAATTTTTAATTGTATTTACATAAAATACAATTAATTAGCCAATTCAATTAATAATTCCAAATCATTAATTGAGCCACCAAATATTATAATTAATTCCAAATCAATTATAATCCATCAATCACAATTAATTCCAAATTAATTGCGACTCCATCTTCAAGGATATTTTGATAAGTTGAATCACCACATAGTGTGACCCATAGGGCCTCATCGTATTAAGCAAGTCCTAGACTAGGCAACATGGAATTCCTAGACGGTTCCATTTGCAATATTAATACATGAGGACGTTTGAGAGGTTTCTCAAAGCTAACCCTTTCGTTGCGAAGTCTGTTGCGCTCAATGCGGCGATGGTAACGTCCCTTCATCTGACTTGCTCGAATGTATCTAGGATCGATGAAGTGTCTATCCCAATAATACATCCACGGGCGTCTCAGGGAGTTGCTTGGTTAAGATATACTTATGACCATCATAATATATCATTTGCACTGGCTAGTGACTTTACCAACTCAACTATGCAGACTATGAGCAGTTCTCTCCTGTGCTACACTTGAGAGATGAATCCTTCACAGAATCACTTATCATCCCCATTTGTATGTAGCCATAATTCTGGATCGTGTCTTAGGTCAACTGCTTATTCAGAGCTGACATCGACGGGTCCACCAAGGATATGGGGCAACAAATGTGATGATAAAGTCCTGTAAGTACAAAGGACGAATGGCATCACTTCGACAACTTACCGGTTCCCATAGACACTTCGGTGTAGAGTATACATCGATGGGAGTGTCCGTTGGGTACTTCCATTGTTTGATAATCCTTCTTCGAACAACTATGCGCAGTTATGGGAACGTTTCTCGATTGTCCAACAATCCGTTCCGTGGCCGTGGGATCGGCTCACACTTGCTCCAACAAGTATAACCTCCACGCATACTAGTCTCGTCTGGTTCATTCAGATCTCTACATCCGAGATGAACCTCGACTAGGGAGAGTTTGGGATAGATGATAACTCACATAGTTCCCTCTATCTGTGTGATCGGTCATCTATCCGAGGGGACATGTTTAATATCAATACAGACAGTAATAGAGATATGACATGCTGCATGCCTGGTGTAATATAAATATGAAAGCGATACTCAATAGTAAAAGCAACAAACATATATTATATCACGTTGACCTGTGTAATAGTACATATATGCCCTCTATAAGGGCTATGTGCCCTTAGTAAGGACTGTCTCTAGGACATATACACTATCACCCCCTCTAGTCTTTTCTTGTTGTTTAAAGGGACCAACAACACAGAATCGCAGCTTCAACTCATGATGTAGTATAATGAAGCCTTCATGCAAAACACGAACACAAAGCCTGTTCGTCAACCGGAGCAGCAACCAGCATACAACAATTAACACAACAACAAACTTAATTCCAACAATTCGTAGGGGAGCAAATCCAATCCACCAACTTGTAACTTCTCAAAATTTTACCACTCGACTTAAGCCAATTCCATAAATTAATTTGAATGCTCTCAACAACACTCGCAACCGAAGGAGATTTACTTTTGAAAAACACGTCATTCCTCGCCTTCCAAATACCCCATAGGACACTTTGAGTAAGAGCAGCCACCAATTCAGTTTTCAAGAGACCATTAGGCAGCCAATTACCGTTTATTACCTCAGTCAGAGATGATACAGGACAAAGTGGAACCGCCAACCAAACTGCAGTATGATGCCAAACATCCACAGAAAGCGGACAAGCCCAGAACAAATGGAACACATTCTCATCATCAGTCGTACACAGTTTGCAATTGATATTTGTGGCCTCATGGATAATCTTACGCTTCCTCAATTTGTCCATCGTCCGTAGCCGATTCCAAGCTAGCTTCCACGAGAAACCATTTATCTTTAAGGCACCGCATTTTTCCACACTTTTTTCTTCCAATCAACCTGCAAATTAAAAATAACATCTTCGTGCAAAGAAAGAAATAAATCCATTTGAGATTTGTATCCACTTTTTGCACTATAGCAACCGGTACTATCACCACACCAAAACCAAGCCTCATTATTTGAAAAAAGGACCCGACCTGAATTAATTAAAAGAGCAGAAAGTTCGGCCACAAGGGCACTCTCCCATGCAGAAATTTCCCGGTACCAACCCAAAACAAACCCATTACCACAGCGATCCGAGAAAGCACATTCTTTATTACTTTCCAACGCAAAAATCCTAGGAAACAACTCTTTAAGCAACACCCCTTTACCTAACCAAGGATCACTCCAAAATCTAGTACTACTACCCGAACCCAAATTCTTGCACACACTTAAAAACCAAGGCGCCAACGCCACTTTAGAAACAAGATTTTTCCACCAAAGGGACCACCACGACTTGCAAGACTTACCCTCTCGCACTCTCAAAACATTATCCCACAAATTCCCATATTTTGACACAATAACTCTCACCCATAAAGCATTTGAATTTTCTAAAAGTCTCCAAACCCACTTGCCAAGCAAGGACAAATTGAAAAAGTGAAGATTTTAACCCCTAACCCTCCTAACTCTTTTGACACACACACACTCTCCCATTTGATCCATGCAATTTCCTTGCTCCCCCCCCCCCTCCTCCCAAAGTGCCACCCCAAAGAAAATTCCTTTGGAGCGAAGTAAGGTCATGAATAATCGAAACGGGTGCCAAGAAGGAAGATATGTAATATAGAGGCAAAGAACTTCCCCAACCTCTTGTCCACCTTATCCACCACGACCTTCCACATCTTGAGACCACTCTCCTTTTCACCAATAGGTAACCCCCAAGTACATAAAAGGTAATGTTTTGATTTTGCACCCAAGAAAAGACTCCCAATTCTCCAATAGCACATCCTCAACTCCACACCCTATAAGACTACTTTTTGCAAAGTTTACTTTCATTCTGGACCTTCAAAGCACCTCAAAATACTCTTAAGTGTAAATAAATTCTCTTCCACCGCTTCTCCAAAGAACATGGTGTCATCCGCAAATTGCAAATGCGAAACCTCCACCAACTCCGCCCCCACTTTATAAGGTTTGAAACAACCCACGGCACCAGCCTTCCTCATCATCAAACTAAGACCCTCCGCCACTATAAGAAAAAGGAAAGGTGATAGTGGATCACCTTTCCTAAGGCCCCTTTTAAGGTCAAATTCCTTAGTAGGGCTTCCATTAATCAAGATAGAGGACGAGGCCGTGGTAACACACGCAAGAATCCAATGAATCCAACCTTCGCCAAAACCCATTAATCTCATCATCTTCTCAAGAAATCTCCAACTCACCGTGTCGTATGCTTTAGAAAAATCGATTTTACAGGCAAACATCTTTTTCTTTTTCTTTTTTGTCTCATTCATAATCTCATTAGCCACAAGAATACTATCAAGGATGTTTCGATCCCCAACAAACGCCGATTGATTCCAAGAAATAATTTTATCCATCTTCTTACTCAACCGTTTGGCCAAAAGTTTAGCCACAATTTTGTAACCACTCCCAATAAGAGAAATAGGACGGAAATCCTCAATTGCCACCGGGTTCGATTTTTTTGGAATGAGTGTAATGAAGGAGCTATTTATGCCTTTAACCAACCTTGCATTGGCATGAAACTCCCTAACAAAACGGATCACATCAAACTTCAGAATATCCCAAAAAAACCGATAAAAATGAAAAGAAAAACCATCCGGCCCTGGAGTTTTGTCAATACCGCAATTCCAAATGGCTTCCATAATCTCCTCTTCATCGAACTCTCTTTCCAACTCAACACGGTCCTCACTAGAAAGGGTGGGACACTCCAATCCACAAATGCTTAGATTTCCACCATGACAACTACTAAAGTGATTCGCAAAGTGAAGTCGAGCCCCTTCTTTAACCTTCTCCACCTCATCTACCCACACTCCATTAATTCTCAACCCCTCAATCCGCTTTTCTCTACCTTTGTATTCCATACAATTATGAAAAAACTTCGAATTCGCATCACCTTCCTTGGCCCATTTCTCCTTAGCTTGAAGGAACTTGACATTATTTTGCAAGTCAAGTGCACGTCCCAAATTTTCAGTGACCTCCGCAAACTCCCGCCTGACCCCCTCGGCAGTATTCAGGCTGGCCGCATGAACAACAGCATCCCGATCACCAACAGCAGAATCTTGGCCTTCTAACAAACTATCAAGTTCCTCGAGTCTCTTTGTAAAGCGATTAATTTTGCCTTCAAGACTCCCCATATCCTCCTTGAGCCACTTCCTAATACTTTCTCTCACCAACTTCAATTTTTCTTTAAGAACATAGCCACCTCACCCCGAGATGGAAGAATTACACCACGTGTTCCTAACAAGCTCCACAAACTTTTCGTCTTTTTACCATCCACTCACATACTTGAAAGGTTTAGGGCCCCATTCGATTTGATCATTTTTAACAAGGATAGCCGCAAGATCCGGCACCTTTCTCCGAAGACCAATTTGTGAAATATTCACCCACTTTGAGCACCACTTCTTTGAGAACAAGAATCTATCAAGGCGACTACAACACGAACCATTCTTCCTATACCAAGTGAAACGCCTACGATGTAATGGAAGATCAATGAAATCAATTTCTTCAATGAACCTATTGAAAGCTCGCATATCACTATCAACACCACCCACTCTTACACCTTTCCTTTCGGTAGGGCCTCTAACCGCGTTGAAGTCTCCACAAATGCACCACTTCTAAATCCGACTAGAATTGACTCTATTCCTAATAACCTCCCAAAGTTGCAATCTGCCCGCCGAAGAATTAGGTCCATACACATTTGCAATCCGAACTTGTTCACCTTCCAATTCACCCTCAATTTCCAAAACCCCATCATCCCCCCAAAAAGAAGACTTTTTAAAACAAGAAGAGCTCCACATACACAACAAGCCACCCGATAGACCATTAGAACTACTATAAACCCAATCCACATCCGCACTCCCCCACATTGAAGTAACCAAATTCTTGCTAATAGAACTCGTCTTTGTTTCTTGGCCGGATACAAACAAACTCCACATTCTCTTTTTTGATAAGGTCCGCCACTTCTCTTCTTTTGGTGCTACCCCCCAATCCACGAACATTAAAACTGAGCATCCGCATTATTATGACTTATCCTCAGATCCCAAACCCATTACAACACCTCCCCTCCCTAAATTGTCTCTTTCTTCGCAATTTCTAAAGAATTTGATTGCACATTGTTTCTCCTTTTCAACAACCAAACCCATCTTTTATTGCAATTATCCCATAATCTTGAAGCCACCATGTTATTATAAATTAATGGTTCGGAACAGCCCACAAACCCTTCCGCAACTTCACCCGGTTCCATAGTCACTCCGTCAACCACAGTAGCAGAATCCTGATTCCCTACTCGATCCCCTAACCCATAATTTTGTAACGCCGCCAAAGACTTCCGAACAGCCTCAATATCCCACACATGAGCTAGTATTCTCTTCTTGATGGTAACGGAATCAATAACGCAACCAGGAGGTTGATTGACAATAGCAGGCGAACACGCTCGAACAGTACCCAACACGTTCCTAGTTTCGCTCTGTTCCTTAATTGGGCTATTAATTCCATCGTTCATTCTATTCATATCGAAAGGGGCCATAGAAAGGCCACTACCACCCGGTCCATTAGTACACTTAGGGGTCTCACAAAGTCCAATATCCATGCCCACTTGAGAAGTGTTGTAATTTCGTAGCCCAAGATCAAGAGAAAATAACATATCCAAGGCTCTAGAATCTTCACCACACGATTCCACAATGTAAGGAAGAGAATCCGCCCGATGTGTGGGGCCCTTCGCCCCACACTATTTCGAAGCCTATATATAGTTGCTCAGGTTTTCTCCGATTTTCATACTTTTCCAGACCTATTCTCTCACCTTTCTCTGTAGTTTTAGGTAGGAACTTTCCAGAGCCTGTTCTGGGGTTCGTAGCTTAGGAGATACTTTTTCATAGCAGTTTGGAGCTTCTAAGATCGCGATTCTTCGGAGACTGACAATCTTCGGTAACATTGTATCTTACAGTTTTTCTACTTATTTTTATATATCTTTCAACATGTTTTCTTCTATGATTTCTGTTGATTGCATGACAACTATGAGTAGCTAAACTTCTCGTTGGTGATAGTATGTGAATTCTTAGCGAAGGGTTGATAATTATGCTAATGGCTATATCGCGCATTATACTCCGTGTTATTGCTTTATTTCTTTGATCTATCCAAATCTCTATCTTCGTATTGTTGATTAATTATTGCACACAATTGGACAATTCATTGGTCTTTGACCTATCAAAATCTATATCTTCGTAGTGTTTGATAATTACAACAGGACAATTTATTGATCAAAGATCTCCATGCAAAACCGAGGAATTTACGCATGATTATTAACCCGTTATGCTTTGAAGGACCATACTATCACCAATCTCCATTATCTGTTAAGAAAAACCTTTGCTATATCGTCTGCTGTTTTTATATTCTAAATTAGATTTGATAAAGCTAGTTATAGTCCTTAGAGATCGACACTCGAGGTTATTCTACTGCTACACTACAGTTTTCGTTGTAGTTGTGAATTGCCTTTGGCTAAATAACAAATTTATTTGATACGTTGGACCCGACATCCACGCGTTCATCAACGAGCAACATTGTCACTGCGCCTCCCATCCACAAAGGAACTTTCAATTTCACCTCTGTCAAATCTAGCCATGTTGGCAAGAATCTTAAAATTCTTAATCCAACTCCTTTGAACTCTTCCAAGGATAGAAAACTTGTCCCGGACTCCTCTGAATTTCACAAACGCAAACCTCTTCCTATCCTTATTCACCCTCTCCGGAATGAATACATCCAGGATTTTACCGCAAGAGGATAAGCTCTCCCAAATAACTTTAGGGGAAGCATCAGGAGGAAAGTTGGTCACATACACTGAGAAAGAATCCACAAAGAATCCCCTGGAGCGAGACCT
Organism: Plantago ovata; assembly: GCA_028274465.1. NCBI lineage: Eukaryota > Viridiplantae > Streptophyta > Magnoliopsida > Lamiales > Plantaginaceae > Plantago > Plantago ovata. Next base: position 47,505,714 of record CM051458.1, read on the forward strand.
AGTCCTACTGCCTAAGGTTCTTGGTAAATTTGGGTGGTGAGAATTCGGGTTAAAAGGGTGGGCTCTTTGGCTAAGGAGGTTCGAATATGGTGGCCGGTGAGCGGCCGGAAACCTACGGTTGGGGGCTCTAGGGTTCCACTCCCTCACACCACTCATCCTAGAGAGAAGATTTTTTGCAGGAGTCATCTACCTAAAATAGAAATATTTTCAGTTGTAAAACCAAACAGAAAAACAATTAAACCAACAAAAACAATGAGTAAATAGTACTCAATGAAAATCATACTAGCAGTTTATCAATATTTTGTGAAAACAGATCCGTAAATGTAGTCGGTCCAGCCAGCCTTATTGCTCCTATTCCTAGTAGCCTTATGACACCCTCTAGAGTGATCTAGACAATACAGTGCCCTGCGTACGTTCAAGGAAGATCCTACGACACAACAAGACCTCGACGACTTTTGCCTCGAACCAGGTGGGATTAGACTACGAAACTCATAAGTAAACTCGATAGCTTCAACAACCCAAATCTACCTACTCGTAATCCTAATCGATCGGTCAAGAAGTACAGTGCTCGAAATCTGAGAGAATACATAAAACAGAAAACAGTAAAAAACAGAGATAAAATCCTGCAAAATATTTTTAAAACAGAACATAGCAAAACAATTGTACATATGACTTTATTTATATGGAAGGAGAAGATCAGTAAAACAACAATAAAATAAAATAAGTATGCATTAAAGTTTTCAGGTTTTTGCAAATAGTTAATACAAACTATAAAGTAAAACCTGCAAAAATGTTTAAAGCAGAACATAACAAAACAATTATACATGTGACTTTATTTATATAGCAGGAGAAGATCAGTAAAAAAATAAAATAAGTATACATTAAATTTTTCAGGTTTTCGTAAATATTTAATACAATATTCCATCCGTTCCCTCTAAAGCTTTCTGTTTACTATTACCATGATAATTTTTAAAAATAATTAAAAATAGAAAAAAACAAAGTTTGTGAGTGTCACAACTTGAACTTTAAGTCATTGCGCACATAAAATCACCACCCGTAAAATGTTTATTAACCTTTTTCTATTTTTAATTATTTTTTAAAAATTATTTTGATAAAGTGAAACATGAAGTTTTAGAGGGAACAAAGGGATTAGTAGTTTTTTGGTGAACACTCAAGTTAGAGATTGCTTGAACTTAATGAGGAAAGCTCAATTACGAAATATCGGATAGAATACCTTAACAGAATACAAACAGTTATTACCTACAAGTTCGTACGGAAGCCTGAAAAGTAAAATATAAAAATAGACGGGGAATATCGAGACCTCAAGGACAAGCACTCAACAACCATCTATGTAATATCCCGTATTGTGACGCCCCGCCCCGATTACACTGCTCCAGAGCGGCCGCCACGTGAATCGGTGAGAAAATAATTTTTTTTCTCTCACTGTTTCGCGTGGCGGTCGCTCTGGAGCCTCGGGGCGGGGCGTCACACGTATTTTCTAATTTAATTTACTTATTAATAAATTATCAATGTAATTTAAATTTTTTATTTTCTATTAAATTCTCGGTTCATATCTGCGTTGAAGAAAATCGAAATTAGAAAAGTCATTCGAATAATTGTTTGGACCGCGTTCTTCGGTTTTAAACTACGAAGGCTTGGAAATCCTGATTGCAAGCTCTGATCTTGGCCCATTTGTTCAAAGCCCAATCTGGAGGCCCATGATCCATTTAGTTCAACCCAAACCCTAAACTAAACCAACCTCATTTTTCACCTTCATTTATTTCTTCCTCTCTCACTCCCAAACGCAGCCACCACTTTTTTATTTCTCTTTTACACTTCTTTCTGTACGTCCATGCAGCGATCGATCTTCATCTCCATCCATCATTCATCATCTTCTTCACCATACATCATCATCATCATCGCTCTGCAGTCAACCACATCACGGCTGATCATGGCTATCAATCTGTCCGTATTGCAGCCGAACCCTAGCGAAACACCTACCGAATACTCTGCGGTTGTTACATTGGGATCCATGTGAGACAAGGAGCATGTAGACGTCTAACTCAGATCCATTCATGATCTGTTCATCTCAAAACATCATCGCAAATCTCAGTTTCTGTTATGTAAGTTCATCGCCCTGTATCTCCTTCATTATCGGCCACAATTTATCATAATTTATACCAACAAGTCCTGCCTCTGAGTGTATATTTTCATCGAATTTTGAATGCAGGAATTCCAGTGAATATACAGTCTTGAATCCAACCTGTAACAGGTTCTGTCCGTGCAAAAAAACTACTTGTGCAGCGTAAGTTCATCGCCTCCGATCACCTTCGTTACTTATCCATCGAAAATTCTTGTATTTTATACCTAGTCATTCCTCTTTCTGTGTAGATGACGTTAAGATCTTGCAATTCCTGATTTGGTTGAGTTTAACGTCCTGAATTCAACCTGTGGCACGTGAACTGCTTACATAGGGTATGTTTATCGGCTCATATCTCTTTCATTACCTACCGTGTTTATTGGCTCATATCTCTTTCATTACCTACCTTGTTTATCGGCTCATATCTCTTTCATTACGTACCAAAATTTTTACGAATTTTATATCCAAATTTTGCCCTTTATGTGTATATAACATTACGATTATGAATTCTGAATTCCATTAGGTATTAAGACATGAATCTTGCCCGTAGTAGGGGGGGGGGGCTGTCCGTGCAGGAAAATGCATGTCGTGGGTGAGTTCATCACACTTGTTCTATTTTATTAATCTTCGGTTTCAGTTATCGTTAAACATCTTCAGTCTGGAGTTTTGTGGGCTGATTTGTGATTCCTGAAACTGTTGGGGATATATTGTTATTTTCTGGACTTTAGGGACTGAACTTATAATTAATAGAACGGGAGGGACTTAAATGTAAATTCTGGAAGTTTTTGGACAGAAATGTAATATCTGGTTTTATTGGGGTAAAGTGGTAATTTTTTGGAGGTTATTTACTTGTTTGAGATTTTGGAAACTATTAAGGACCTTTTGGAAAGTTTGGTAACTTTGGGATTAAATTGTAATTTCTGATTTTTGAGGGATTGAACTGAAATTTCAACAAATTTCTAGGCTGTTTGTTTAATTTCACAACCGAGGGACTGTTTTGTAGATTTTTGTTTCTTTTAGGACTAAACTTTAATTTTCTAAACGTGGGGTTAAAATATTATTTCTAAAAGTTATTGTACTCAAATATGAATTGTAGAACTTAGGTCGTGTTTGTCTCTTTTTGAAAATTTGGGGTTAAATGGTAATGACCAAAAGTTCTATAAGTTCTTGAAACCGTAAGAGTATTTCCATAATTTCTAGAACTGTGGCTTGTCGGCACCTTCTTGAAAACGTAAGGGCCTTTTGGTATATTGATACTCTAGAGACAATTTTGCAAAAACTGGTTGCTTTTGGGTTTGTTTGACTTTGAGACACTTAACCATTACCTAGTTACTTTATGAACTTGGAAAGTGATTGGGTTGCTAGCCTAGTTTGTTAGGTGTTGTTGGGAGTTGTCCTGAGTTCGAATCCCCTCCGTCACCAATTCTCTGTTTGTTTCTATCTTTTATCTTTTGACTTCCGTTTCGACCATTAGGTAGTAACCGTCATATTCTGTTTAGATTTTTCGTCTGTTAATCCGTAATCCGAGCTACATTGTTGAGTTCAAGCAGCTCTAAGGTGAGTGTTCACCGCTAAACAACTGTTTTCTCTATTTAAAAAATTAAGGAAGTATATGTGAAAAACTGCTACTGTATCACTGTACTTTACTATATGTTTCTACCATTATATACATGTATTATATATTATCCAATGTATGATATCTTGCCTTTGATTCTAAAAATTGAGAACATGACTTACTGTTGCTATTCTATAGCTCGTACTGTTTGACTTGTCTTAGTGTTTGATTCATTGACTACCTCCTGTCTTGTTCAACTGACTACTGTCCTCATGACTGTTGACTGTTACTTGAAATACTTTTCTCTCATTTTTCGAGCACTGTTTACCGTTAACTGTCTGGCCGGTCAATTAGGTTCATGATTAGGTAGACTTGGATAGTGTTGACTATTAGGTTTATTTGGTTGTTTTCCTAGTCTAATCCCTTTAGGCGCGAGGCAGAAGTCGATGAGATCTATTTGGGTCGTAGGAGTTTTCATGAACTTACACAGGATTCTATACTGTCTAGAATTGAATTCCTTCTAGAGGGAGTTATAAGGGCTACGGTGAGTAGGATCAATAAAGCGGGTTGCACCAACTGTTACTGTACTCTTTCAAAAAGACTGACTTACTGTTTTTGACTTATGAACTTAATGATCTACTTGACTTTCTGAAATGATTGTGTTACCGAAAACGTTTTTCAATTATTGTTCATGGGTTATTGTTGTCTAAATTTACTGATTGTACTTTGCCTTTCTGCCTTTCAACTTATATCTTTACTACATGAATGCATGAAACTCACCACTGCACGCGCGAGCACCACTGAGATCCTTTATCTCACCACTCTTTTTCAAATACCTCCTTGTAAATTTGACTTCCGTTGAGCTTGAGTAGGCGTCTGATGACCGAGTGTTGGGTTTGGTGCATTATGGGATTTCTGCTAGCATAGTAAAATGTTGAAGTGTTTATGTTTCTATGTTTGCATGTCTTTCTATTTTGAAAAGCTGAAGTTAAATTTTGAAGATATAAGCTCGTTTGAGTGCCAAAACCTTTATGTCATTTTTTTTTTTTGGAACTATGCGAGATCATCTCATTACGACTCCAAAAAGCTGTTCAAGTACAATAAGGCCGACAAAAACTGTCCAGACCAACCACACTACCTATTGTAGCCTACTTTAATCAATAGGAATAAACAAAGTTCCTCAATCATAGCAAAGCTAGTCACAGCCAAAGATTAGATTGTGGACAGGCGCCTTTAAATCGGGAAACATATTGCTGCGCTGTATCACCACGTCGATCGTTGTTCTGCCAATCTCATGCACATCGAGAGGTCGTTGTTGGAAAATATAGGCATTGCGGGCTGACCAAATACCATATACGCACTCTGCTATAAGACCTCTAAGTAGCTTCCCCTTCCAACCTTTTCCACGGGCTCGACGGGACAGCTCCTTCATACCGGTATCCCAAGAATTCCAAGGCAGCATCACCTGTATCCAGCCAAGGACATGTGCCAAGACTGTCCGCGTGCAGGGGCAGGCAAAAAAGAGATGCTCAACACTCTCGGCTCCACCACAAAAGCAGCATAACCCATCGTTCTCAATACCAAACCCAAGCAGTCTATCCTTCGTCGCCAAACGCTTATGAAGGCTCAACCAGAGTATAAACACTGCTCTCGGTCTAGCCATATTTTTTAGCACCAAAGCACGCCAAAACACTTTAGTTTTTGGTCCTCGCAGCCCCTTATAGATACTTTGGAGTTCAAATTTTCCTTTAAGCATACAATTACTCCATTCTTGGAGGCCATAGATCCTATCCCGACTTTTCAGGACACTTTTGAGCAGCCAGGAACAGGTCGATCCCGGGCAGTATTCTTCAAAAGGTTGATTCTTAATGTAATAGATGTGCACCCACCGTATCCATAGTTTGTCCGCTTTATTCTGTAAATTCCATAATATCTTCGCCATCAACGCTTGATTCCACTCTGCAAGGGCTCGGATATTCAAGCCTCCACAACTTCTGGGGTCGCAAACCTGTACCCAAGCGACAGGAGATTTACGAGAGTCGCTATCCTGTCCACTCCACAAGAAGATACGGCAAATGCTCTCAATGTGATGGAGTACTTGCTTGGGGAGAGGGAAGACCTGAAGCCAATAATTAGTAATAGAAAATATGACACTTTCTATTAGTTGTTGTCTACCCGCAAAGCTCAATAAGCGAGAGGTCCAATGCGTCACACGTTGTAAAATTTTGTCAATCAATGGTTGGCACATGTGGATAGAAAGTTTCCTCGCAGACAAAGGAACGCCAAGATATTTAATCGGGAACGCACCCCTAGCGAAGCCAGTGTGCTGCAAAATCAGATCGGTGTCTGCCTCACTAACACCTCCAAGGAACACTTTACACTTCCCCATATTCGCAGCTAAACCTGTAGTCGTGGAGAACTTCCGAAACTGTTGCATAAGTAACTGAACTGAGGTCACATCTCCCCGTACAAACATCATCAAATCATCCGCAAAGCAAAGGTTTGTAATTTTTAATTTCTCACATTTAGGGTGGAAATTAAAATTCGGATTTGAGGCCAGCCCCTGTAAACACCGATGCAAGTACTCCATCACCAATACAAATAGAAGTGGAGACATAGGATCACCTTGGCGAAGTCCACGTTTCGCTTTAAGTATACAAGATGGGGTCCCATTAATGGAATATCGATACGATACGGACTTCACACACAACATCACCCAGTGAATGAATAACCATGGGAAGCCAAGCTCTTTCATGATCCCCTCCAATGCATTCCATTCCACCGTATCATATGCTTTCTGCATATCCATTTGTATCATACACCGTGGAGAGATCCCCTTCCTGTTATAACCTTTGACCAATTCTTGCGCCATTAAGATATTATCTTGGATATGTCTCCCGGGTACGAAAGCTGACTGACTATCATTGACGACCTCATTAATAACCTTTCCCAACCGATTGGTGATGATTTTGGCAATAATCTTATACACCGTGGTACAGCAAGAGATGGGACGAAGTTCCCTTACTGTTTTGGCCTCCGGTGGTTTCGGAATGAGGGTCACTAATGTACAATTCCAAGCGGGGTAAAGTTTGCCTTGATGAAAGACTTCGAGTATAGCCGCAATCAGATCATGTTGATGATGCTCCATGACGCCTTGAAAAACTTTGCATTGAAACCATCAACGCCCGGTGCCTTACAGTCCCCAATAGAGTTGAGGGCTTCCCATATTTCTTTCTCCGTGACATCAGCAATCAACTCAGCTCTACTGTGGCGTGCCAACTGAGCTCCCGACCGTAGGACTTCAATATCAACAGCCTGGATACGTGTAGCAGCCTGCCCCACTAAACCGCTATAGAACTCAATTATTTCAGCTTCAATTTATCATGGGTATCTAAGATGCGTCCTGCCCCAGTTTCCAACTGCTGTATAGTCGATTTCTGGTTCTTTCCCCGGACAAGCGCATGGAAATAGGCCGTATTTGCATCCCCAAGACGGATCCAGTCAGCTTTTGATTTTTGTTGCATGGCCTTTTCCTCCAGATTAAGCCATTTCTCTAACTCCAAGCGCCCAGCTTTCATGCGCTCAATCAGCATTTGGTTTGATCTATCCCTATCCAATGCTGCTTGTATTGTTTCAAGTGTCTGTCGAGCTGCTTTAATTTTGACTGGCAGATTTGTAACTCGGCGTGTCATGCCTTGTAGAAGCCTTTGCAATCGTTGAGCTTATACCACACTTGAACTTGATGCGTTCCAGAGCGCCTACACGTCCAGCCAGTACGCACCTTTTCAAAGAATCTTGCTGTTCAGTCAAACAATTCAAAAACTTGAAGTTTTTGTGCACCTGCGAATTCCGGATCATATGGCCAATATGGAGTGGTGAGTGGTCAGACAACCCCGGCATGAGAACCTTCAATACGACATTCTGATTCTGCTGAAACCACGTCATATTCGCAATAGCATGGTCAATACGTGACGATACAGTATTGTTTGACCACGTAAATCGACTACCCTGTGCATCAATTTCACAGAGACCCGTATTATTCATCATTGTAATTAAATCAACATATTCATGTGCAAGTACCTCATTGCCACCCTCGCGATCATTGACATTCATGACATTATTAAAATCGCCAATACACATCCAAGCACCGGTGATAGAAGCAGCTAGGGCTTGAAGCTCATTCCAGAGGATTCGACGAAGCTCTGGTTGATTATGCGCATATATAAAAGTAACCACGCCTTTATCTACCCCATCAATATCAGTGATGCGACAGTGTATGAATTGATCCGTAGATGAAATCATACTCACCGTAACTTTACTGTGGTCCCATAACACCCATATACGGCCATTGGCATGGGCATGATAGTTATCATAGTATCGCCACCGGTGTCCCAGTTTTATCCTTATGCTATCTTTCTTCTCAACTTTAACTCGAGTTTCCAGAAGGGCAGCTATGTGTACATTTAAGCTCTGGAGACGGGAGCCAATCTCCTTTTGCTTAGCCACCTTATTGAGCCCCCTCACGTTCCATACTATCATGGGATGTGGTTTCTACCCCGGGAAGTCCAGTTCCTTGACTTAGCGGGGCAAAACCATTAACAACTCGCACATCCTGACGTTCAATTCCCTGTATCATTCGCATTGGAGACTGGGGTGGAGATTTAGATGGTGATCTTGATGATCGGCGCCGAACTTCAGTCCACCCTTCATCCGTTCCCTGTGGTCGAGTACTGCCACCTTGAAAAACTCCCGTGTGTTGTTGGCTTGATCCAGCCCCGGTAGCGGACACAATTGATCCCGAGCCCAAAGCAGCAGATTGTCCGGCCGCGTTGGCAGGGGCAACCTGCTTAATCTGGTTCTTTTGTACCTCCTTGGGCGTAGCAGATTGAGCACGAGGCCTCCACGCCTGTGTCGTTCGCTGTTTCACCTCAGGTCGCCGGCCAGTAGCCTTTGGACCCCTAGCCGTTTTCTGCTTCTCACAATCATGCCCCACCAGTTGGCACTTTTGGCAAAAAACCGGTTTCCACTCATACTCTATCACCTGTTCGAACTCATTACCATGCTTATCTCGAATAGTCATTGTTTCCAGAACAGGATGTGTCACATCAACCTCAATCATCACTCGAGCATATGATGCTCGTAATTTATGCGCAGTGCACTCATCGGTGACCAAAGGTTTGCCAATAGCACTTGCAACTTTATTTAGGCTATTCTCACCCCAAAGATACATCGGCAATTGAGGCAAAGTAACCCATATTGGTATAGATTTCAGCAAGTTGTCAGCAAGGCGAAAATTCTTCTCCCATGGCCGAAGGAACATTGGCCGGCCAAAGATCGTATACGGTCCCTTCATTAACACCTCATCCTTATCTTTCTTTGTGTTAAAACGAACTAAAAAGTACCCTTCGTCATTGTAATAAAGCTTTGGTAACCCAACAAAATTCCATACTTTCTCCATGAAAACCTTTACTGCATTCATTGACAATGTGTCATCCATCACATACATGATGAGGCCATTCTCCCAGAATTTCAGTTCCGTAGCAATATCCTCGTCCTCAATTTCCACAATTACTCTCCCATTCTCAATAATCGGTGCCACATATTTCAATACTAATCCCCTGTCCGGGAGGCGATTTCCGCTCAACATATCAACCCACGGTTTTCAGCATCATCCCTGACGTTAATCACCTCCTGTACATCGTCTGTTTGTTTCTCAGGCTGCAACCCAACAACTTGCTCCCGCACATCGTTTTCCGGCGTAACAGAGTCCACCGGATTAGACGCAGGAAGTTCTGTAGATTCCGGTTGACTCAAATCGTCCACTGTGTCCCTTGACGCTCCCTCTGGCTGAGAAGAAACCTCACCGTCCTCCACATTCTCCGGCAGGCCCTTTGTCTTTGGGCGGCCGTGCGGCCGTGGCGGCTCAGTAGGGTTCTTCTTTTTCGGCGGCATAGGGCTCTCTCTGTATCAATTATTTAATTTTCTTGTTCTAGAATAACCTTTATGTCATTTATTGATAAAGATTGTTCGTCTTTCACTTCGAAAATTATTTCCTTTAAAATCTTTTACTGTAATTTATTATAATAAGAAAAGTATTAAAATTCTATACCGTTGCAATCCAACTAGGCTAACAAATCATCTAGTTTCAATTTCCATAAAAAAAATATAAGACTAGACTCGACCCGTAAATATAAACAAAACCAAATGATATTTTCAAAGCAGCGCCCAAAGTTATCGGTAGTTACAAATATGCTAGTACAATTTTCTAGGAGTTGCATTTCAGTCCTTAACAACCCCAGTTCACAATAATTACAAAACAGACCATAAATTCTCAATAACTTCTAAACAGTCCCAATCAAATCCAGAATTACAAACTAGCCCTAAAGTTCTAGTAATTCAGAATAGTCCACAAACAGTTTCCAAAATATTAAATCGGTCCCCAGTGTCTCCGATTATCCAGAAAAATACCTAACAGTCCTTGTAAGTTCTCCATATTTACGGTTCAGTCCATGTCATATCTCCAGGGTGCTAAGTTGATCCGAAACAAAGTCCAAAACAAAGGTAAGGTCGATCCAAGATAGAAAAACCAAGCCAATACAAGAGTCTAAAAATACGTCAACCGATAAAGGTGGAGATTCAAGCTTCCTTGAAACTAATGGATCATCATCAACTTCATTAGCATTAGATGATGGGGTTGTGGTAGTGTGGATAAAGCCACCTGGGAGTAAAAGAATGATATCTTTTTGGTGCTCGCTTTACGACGACTAAGACAAAATTGATGAAAGTTGATGTAGAAAAGTTTGTTTTCCATGATTTTGATAAGCACCTACATTTTCCTACGGATTTGGCAGGGATTTTGAATAATATTTCAAACAAAATTTGTTTGAGGGGATTAGGGCTGTTCATTTTTGAAAGTTTCAAATCAAACAATGTTTTAGCCGAAAGTATTGGTAAGTTTCAAAATCAACTTCAAATTTTGTTTGAAATATTTTCCAGAATCTTTGCCAAATCCGTAGGAAAATGTAGGTCTGTATCAAAATCATGGCGAACAAGCCTTTCTAGATCAGCTTTCATCAAGTTTCGTCTTAGTCATCGTAAAGTCGAGTAACAAAAAGATACCATTGTATTACTCCTAGGTGGTTTATCTACACTATCACAACCCCACTAGCTAAATGGTAAAGAAGATGATGAAGATCGATTGGTTTCAACGAGTTTGAATCTCCACATTTATCGATTGATGTATTTTTAGGATCTTGTACAAGATAGAAAAACCAAGCCAATACAAGAGTCTAAAAATACATAACCGATAAATGTGGAGATTCAAGCTTCCTTGAAACTAACGGATCATCATCAACTTCATTAGCATTAGATGATGGGGTTGTGGTAGTGTGGATAAAGCCACATAGAGTAACAGAATGGTATCTTTTTGGTGCTCGGCTTTACGACAACTAAGATAACTTGATGAAAGTTGATGTAGAAAGGTTTGTTTTCCATGATTTTGATAAGCACCTACATTTTCCTACAGATTTGGCAGGGATTTTGGAGAATATTTCAAAAAAAATTTGTTTGAGGGGATTAGGGTTGTTCATTTTTGGAAGTTTCAAATCAATCAATGGTTTAGCCGAAAGTATTGGTAAGTTTCAAATCAAACAACATCAAATTTTATTTGAAATATTTTCCAGAATCTTTGCCAAATTCGTAGGAAAATTTAGGTCTGTATCAAAATCATGGCGAACAAGCCTTTCTACATCAACTTTCATCAAGTTTCATCTTAGTCATCGTAAAGCCGAGTAACAAAAAGATATCATTGTATTACTCCTAGGTGGTTTATCCACTCTATCACAACCCCACCAGCTAATGGTAAAGAAGATGATGAAGATCCATTGGTTTCAACGAAGTTTGAATTTCCACATTTATTGATCGATGTATTTTTAGGATCTTGTACAAGATAGAAAAACCAAGCCAATACAAGAGTAAAAATACGTCAACCGATAAATGTGGAGATTCAAGCTTCATTGAAACTAATGGATCATCATCAACTTCATTAGCATTAGATGATGGGGTTGTGTTAGTCTGGATAAAGCCACCTAGGAGTAAAAGAATGGTATCATTTTGGTGTTCAACTTTACGACGACTAAGATAAATTAACTTGATGAAAGTTGATGTAGAAAGGTTTGTTTTCGATGATTTTGATAAGCACCTACACTTTTCTACTGATTTGGTAGGGATTTTGGAGAATATTTCAAACAAAAATTTATTTGAGGGGATTAGGGTTGTTCATTTTTGGAAGTTTGAAATCAAATAATGGTTTAGCCGAAAGTATTGGTAAGTTTCAAATCAAACAACTTCAAATTTTGTTTGAAATCTTTTCCAGAACCTTTGCCAAATTCGTAGGAAAATGTAGGTCTGTATCAAAATCATGGCGAACAAGCCTTTCTAGATCAACTTTCATCAAGTTTCGTCTTAGTCATCGTAAAGTCGAGTAACAAAAAGATACCATTGTATTACTCCTAGGTGGTTTATCCACACTATCACAACCCCACGAGCTAATTGTAAAGAAGAAGATGAAGATCCATTTGTTTCAACTAAGTTTGGATCTCCACACTTATCGATTGATGTATTTTTAGGATCTTGTACTCGAGGTAAATATGAGGTTGAAGTGGAAATTTTCGGGCCCAAGCCCGCAAATTTGGTACAATCCCGGTACAAGGTCATTATGGCTTTAATTAATAAAAAAATTGTGAAGGCTCGGAAACGAACCATGGTTGTTTGTTTAAAATATCTAGCACCGACCACTGCACCAAACTATTTTGTTCAATATTTGTGATTCGTTTCAGTTATATACTAAAAGCAATATTCTCTAATCAAGAATGCTACGTTTCCTATCATTTTCGTTTTAAATTTATTTATTTATTTTACAGTTCCAACTTCATTTTCCAGTTTCCACATCCAGTTCCACCCACCAAATAGTTCCACGTGTCTAGGAAATAAAAAAACTGATTTGTTTTATTGTTTGAGGCTTTGAGCTTTATTTTGTAATTTCATCCATATATATATATATATATATATATATATATATATATGTATATATATATATATATATATATATATATATATATATATATATATATATATATATATATATATATATATATATATATATACTTACTTCCCAATTGTTCATGACTCTTCAACTCAGGAGCACCTAACATGTAAATGGACTACCCTTATGTATAATTTCACAATAATGTTAGACTGTAATAGCGACTCTAATATTTATTCGTTTTGATTGTCATGTACGACTTTGGCATTTATGTGTGCCTACAGATGTTGTACAATGGCCACACATTGTCCCGCGTATTACAATCGGTAACCATCCTAATTGTATATATTGTATATAAATTAATAAAGCATACTTTAAATGTTCTCACGAAGTTTTCAACATGCAGGCTGAATCGAACAGAGTTAGGTAGGGACTTGCATCAACGATCGACAAAGCAAGATGAAGGCTTCCTTGTTATATATATATTAATTATGACACAAACAATTATAATTAATCCTTCTTCCTATAGTACTTTTGACAAGCCGGTCCACCGTATAGTGTGACCCATAGGGCGTCAATGTATTAATCAAGACAAGACGGCTAGGCTTCATGGAATTCTCAGGCGATTCCATTTGCAATATTAATACATGAGGATGTTTGAGAGAAACCTCAAAACCACCTTTCGTTGGGAAGCCTGTTGCACTCAATGCGGCGATGGTAAGGTCATTTCATCTGACGGATTCGAATGTATCTAGGATCGATGATGTGTCTATCCCAATAATACACTCATGACACCTCAGGGAGTTGTTTGGTTCGGTGGATATATCTATGACTATCATAATATATCCATGCGTTGACCAACGACTTTACCAACACATCTATGATGACTATGGGTAGTTCTCTCCAATGCTACACATGAGAGATGAATCCTCTCTAGAGATATACTACCATCCACATTTGTAATATTGCCATGTTCCCAGAAGGACCGTATCTACCGCGTGTTCTAGGGTGTAAGCATTGGTTTCAACCAAAGAATATGGCGCAACAAATGTGATGGCAAATCTTGAGAGTCCAAGGACGAATGTCATCACTTCCACAACTCCGGTTCACATAGACACCTCAGTGTAGAGTACACATCGATGGGAGCTCCGGTGGGTACTTCCATTATTCGGATAATCTCCTCGAACAACTATGCGCAGTTGTGGGAACATCATGGACTCGCTCTAACGATCCGTTCCGTGGTCGTGGGATCGACCACACTTGCTCCAACAAGTATAACCTCCACGCATACTAGTCTTGATTGCCTCATTCAGAACCCCCATCCGAGATGAGCTCCGACTAGGGATCATTTGGGACATATGACCTTTCACACAGTTCCCACTTACTGTGTTATTATACATACACCCACTAGAGACATGTTTGATATCAATACAGACCAACCAGATAAAGATATGCCATATTGTATTGCCCGGTGTAATATACATACATAAGTAAACATAAACATGAATAAGCAAACATACATATATTACGTTGATTGTGATGTAGTATATATGTCCTTAAATGAATTTGTCTCTAGGACATATTAGTAACAATCTCCCACTTGGACTAGAGCCAATCACATTTATGCCTAATGTAGGAATTTAGGGTCTTTTTTTTTTTTTGTGCTCTAAGCATACACAGCGGATTTTCAAAAAATTTTACGACCAATCTTGATAACAACTATTTAACATGTATTACGTGAAAGAGATTATCTTACAGATTAAGCAATTCCAAATCCTCGCCTGTTTGTTCAGCAAATTCCAGTTGCTGCTACTCGATCTCCTCCTCAGCAAACTCTCTGTCTTAGGCTTCGTAATCCTCTTCAGTGAGTTCCAAGTCTTCAAGCTCCGCTCCAAGCAAATCCCAATCCTCTATATTCTCCAGCTTGAATTTCCTTAACCTCGGTATCCACAGATGTTCCTCTACCGTAGAGTGCTAGGATATTCTCTTGGATTAAAACAGAATAAGTATATAAGTGTTGTATACTATTTTTTTCCTATTCGGAATGAGGACAAAATATGATGCAAGTGTGTCTCTTTCTGGAAAAATAAGAGGATATGTGTGTTGAGTAAAATTTTACGTACAAAAATTAACTCACACACTCATCTCTTTATATATATGCCAAAAGACATTTAATGCCAGTTGGGACCCAACTAAAATGAGTAAGTGGTGAGAGAGAGAGAAGGGTGGGGACCAAGTCCCCATCTTCATAAAACTACCGGGCGCGTGCAGTGCACGCGCCCGCGTAAAATAGCCCGGGCGCGTGCAGTGCACGCGCCCATGTAATGCCAATGAGCCGGGCCTTTTGGCCCAGCTCCTCCCTTACTCATTCACTCTCATTTTTTACCCAATTTCATTTTTGAGTCCAACTAACACACTTCAATTTGATTGTCCAAATCCAGTTTGACCCAATTAAATCATTTGCACTTTATATCAATAATAAGTAATAGGGTAATGCTATGGTGACGTAACTGTTGTAACTACGTAATGTTACGACTTTACACTTGTAAACAGTTGTAAACATGATCTGGACAGTTGGAAATCATTTAGAACCATCATCTATCATTTCCACTTGATTATCTTGGTCGTAAATGGGATTTTTCGTTTACAACTGAGTTATCTCGGTTGTAAATGATAAATTCCGTTCTTATTAAAAAAATGAACGATGGTGGGATCGAACTCTGGTCGCTAGAGTAAAAGATTCCATCATTACCACTCAACCACGTTTTGATGTATGCACAATATCAAAAATAATTCTACTTAACAATAATGTAATTTACAATTTCAAAATTTCATAACCCTAGCCATTCATTAAGACAGACGGAGTTCAAATATATTGCTACTTGTTGATCAGTCGATTCTTCTTCAATCTATGATCATTCGATTCATCCCGATACTGCCAATGTCTTTCTTGACACCGGAGAGTTCAATTCATAGGTACATAACAATCCTACTCATGTTAGTAATTTGAATCTCGTTCAATTATGCGAATTGTCCTTTTACGGTTGAAATTGGTGGTCGAGATGATATTGCAGTGCTTCTAGTTACTCATGATGCCTACTAGTTGGCCTTAATATTCAAATTTCTTGTTTGTTCTAATTGTGTTGGTCTAGTTTTGTCCTATCATCACGGTTGAAAGTTAGGGGTGGATATATATTGCAATGCTTCTAGTTACTCATGATGCCTACTAGTTGGCCTAATAGTCAAATTGCTTGTTCTGTTCAGTTGTTTTGGTCTAGTTTTGTCCTATCACGGTTGAAATTAGGGGTCTATATGATATTGCAATGCTTCTAGTTACTCATTATGCATACTAGTTGGCCTTAATAGTCAATTGCTTGTTCTGATCAGTTGTTTTGGTCTAGTTTTGTCCTATCACACGGTTGAAATTAGGGTCTATATGATATTGCAATGCTTCTAGTTACTCATGATGCCTACTAGTTGACCTTAATATTCAAATTACTTGTTCTGTTCAGTTGTGTTGGTCTAGTTTTGTCCTATCACGGTTGAAATTAGGGGTCGATATGATATTGCAATGCTTCCACTTACTCATTATGCCTACTAGTTGGCCTTAATAGTCAAATTGCTTGTTCTGTTCAGTTGTGTTGGTCTAGTTTTGACCTATCACGGTTATAATTAGGGGTCGATATGATATTGCAATGCTTCTACTTACTCATTATGCATACTAGTTGGCCTTAATATTCAAATTACTTGTTCTGTTAAGTTGTGTTAGTCTAGTTGGGTTCATTTGGCTTTTCCAATGGTATTGCAAATGGAGGATAGTCAAGGTGGGGTAGTAGTGCTGGGCATTTGTTCCCATTCCAGGTTGTTTTGTTCCTCGACGTTGAGTACTACTGGTTATGGTTATAGATGCGAAATTGATATCGTAGTTTGGTTATGGTTATAGATGTGCATTGACTATCGCCGTTTGGTTATGATTACATTAATTTATGTGCACTAGTTATGTAGTAGTTTTATTAGGTATCCATTCAGTTGCGAGTACAAACTAAAAGATCTTGGGTTTATTGTAGATACGGAAGCTCCATCTTCTCCTAGTAATCCTGCTACTCAGCAGCAGAAGCGTAGAAATAGATATGCCACCCCGAAGAACGGATGGTCATTTCAAGATTTTGCCTCTAAGGGATGATGCTCAAATAGTCGATGAACTAAAGGGCCATGTTTTCAGTGAAGTGATAGAGGTTGAGGCATTTTATTTAACATATGCTAGACAGAGGGGGTTCGATATAAGAACTCAAGATCATAGACCCGATAAACATTGCATGTGGGTCTGCAACCATGAGGGACTCAAAAATGAAATTCCGCTTCGTCAGCGAAGAGGAAGACGATATACAACGTGTGAATGCGAGGCAAGGTTTAGGGTGAAGAAGATTGAAGAAGAAGAATGGGAAGTGACAAACTTCATACCGGACCATAGTCATGAGTTGGCCGGGCATGAAATCAGAGGTTCTTAAACTGTAATAGGTATATCGCCGCTGGTGAACGAGTAATACTGAATTTCATGATTACAAGTGGGAAAACACATGGCGAGTCTATGGATATGTTCGAGAAACTTTCGGTAAATCAGGAATTACCTTTCCTGAGAAAAGATGCTTATAACCTTCTTCAAAAGGAGAAAAGGAACAGGAAAAAAATAGAGATTTTAATACCGCATTTCAGGCCCTCACATCCTACACAATGGAAGATGAAGGATTTTTTATCGAGCACCGGTTCGACGAACATGGTGATGTATCGTCGATTTTCTGGTGTGATTCGCATTCCAAAGAGGAATATGAAGCCTATGGTGGTGTATAGTTCTTGGATTCTACGTACAAGATCAATAAATATCGATATCCGCTTATTATATTTTCAGGTGTAAGTAACGCTGGACGATGTGTGATATTTGGTGCTGGGCTTCTGCGTAGAGAAACTAAGCAGGCTTACTGCTGGATTTTGGAAAAGTTCCTGGAAGCAATGAATGGAAAGAAGCCACTTTCCATTCTGACAGATCAAGATAGATCCATCTGCCTTGCAGTTAAGGAAGAATTTGAGGGCGTTGTACACAGACTATGTCTTTGGCACATGGAATAGAACGCGGTAAAAAGGGTGAAGAAGGGTGGTTTTCCGCAAAAGTTTTGCGAATTGGCAGCTATGAAGTGCAACATTGCTGAATTCGAGAGGCGCTGGACGGAGTTGGTCAACGATTACAAATTACATGATAACAAATGGGTACATGACACCTATGAAAAAAGGGAGGAGTGGGCCGAGCCCTATTTTGAAGGTGTTTTCTTTGCAGGACACAGGACAACGGGGCGTGCAGAGGCCATAAATTCATTTGTAAAGCAGTTCTTGAAACCAAAATGTTTAGCTACCGACTTCGTAAAGTTTTACCAGCTCGTCGTGAAACTTAATAGGAAAAGGAGTATCCTTAAGCAAGTGGGAGAGGAGATGAATTGCCGGATAAGGTTTATAACAAAGACTGGGCTCCGTGATCTAGAATTTGATGCTGCGACTAAATGCACAACGACCGCATTCAAGCCTATTCTACAGAATATTAAAGATGAGAAGACATCGAAAGAACAAACTTTGATCAACTTGATGGCAACTGTGCAGTATTCTACTTTAGAGAATGTGGTAGTGAGGAGCAGGAGAACTTGTGGACTGCTACAGTTGATCTCGAACACCAGCGGTTTGAATGTGATTGCAGGTTGCATGAATCCGAAGGCCTGCCATGCTCATACCTGATTTCTTGTTTTAAGTATATGGGCCTTAAAAAGTTCCCTGATGGAAGTATAAATAGTCGGTGGTTCATTGAGACAGGGAAGAAATTGCGGCTATTGTTTGAACAAATGTTTACCCCCAATGATGTTGATGGTGTTGATGCTAAAATGGTGAAAACAATGATCAACGTTCAACAACTGTTGGTCGGAGGCAAAGATAATTCCAATATATCCAAAGTTCTGAAGATTTTAGAAGACTGTGCAGAAATGTTATCAGGGAGTAGTACTGAACAGATGATCCCGGTAAGAAAACATCCAGACCTCGTAAGAGGTCTTTCAATGTTGGGGATCCTAAAAAAGTAGTACCCAAAGTTTGCCCACCAAAAACGCTGAAATGTTGTAGTTTCTGCTGGTAAGTTGTTTAGTTATTTGTTATCACCAACAAAAAGTTTATATTTCAAACTTTGAACACTTGTAGATTGCTTATTTTGTTTTGCAATAACCATTCAGCAATCCGGGACACAACATAAATGCTTGCGAAAAATTAAAGAAAGCTCAGGCCGAGGAAGCTGCAAAGAAAGCTGCTGTAGAGATAGTTGCTAATGAAGAAGAAGAGCACGAATATGATACTTAAGAAGAAGAACAAGAATATTCTACTGAACAAGAAGAAGAAGAAGATGAAGAAGAAGAAGAACCCAGAAGAAGGCGATGTTGTAGTCACTGCCAGTATGTTCTTATTATTGTTTATTACCGGTAAAGCATAAAGTTTATATTCCAAACTTTGAACACTTGTGGATTGCTGAATTTGTTTGCAATAATCTTTCAGCCAACCAGGACACAACATAAAGTCTTGCGAAGAATTAAAGAAAGCCAGATAAAAAGAGGAAGAAGCACGGAAAAAAGCTGCATCGAAAAGAAAAAGAAGAAGAACATAGATTCCAACTATTTGGGATATTTAGCTTGGTAAATCACAATGGCAGGATAATGTTGTACCGCTCTTCGATTTATCTATTGCTGGAAGATACTTGGTCATATATTTATTGGTGTGATTCTCTGATCGAACACAATTTTCTCACTATTGTTATTTCTTGCTTTGCCTTCAAGGTTCCTTTTATTTCCTGTAATTCAGTTTTACTATCTTTAATGTGTTTTGATTAGGAAGAAACCTGGAAAAAAATTTACTGAAAATGATAGTTGATACATTGATAGACTGAAAATGATAAAGACATAGTAGAAGCCTAAACCCAATTATTCCTCCAACACAGTGGCCCTCCGTCTCTGTGATCAAATCTGAATACTATATACGAATTTAAAAAACAACACTTATGTTAATTCTATCTTCACCCGTGCATATGTGGGTTTTAATCCGGCGGAACGTGCTTCAATATGCTTTTTAATGATGGCACGAAATTCATGTATGCTTTTTAATGATGGCACGAAATTCATCATCACTTCCAACCTCCACATAGTTATCCTCCCCTAATGGTTTCATGAACAACATCGGCACGTAATCGAACATGTTCCATTCAAGATCATTTTAAGCTCATAATTAGGCTATCTGCACACATACCATCAGTATCGAAATCCAAAGCAATAGTCATGCCGCCTTTTTCAACCAAGAACATTAACCTACAATTAAAATCAAAATGCTTTCGACGTTAGCAATGATATTGTTACTGACATTACTTATACTTACAAAATAAGAAGGTGCACACCTTTTATCAGTATCAGTCACTTTGCTTTCCGTGCCAGGCCGGACTTCCTGAAGAAGCTCATATATGGATGACTGCAAAGCAGATTCTATCGATTCTCCAATCATTTATGGCATACGCTTTATTAGTATCGAGATCTCATTTAGCAGGTTAGTAATCTGGGCCGCCTGCCTGTCATTTAGAAAACTGGTTCCTTGCTGGAAGTCTGGATATATCAGTGTTGCAATCTTCTGCAAAGTTACCTGTGCTTGCTCGAGTCGACAACCTAATTCGGTTGGAAGAGGGTTGTCTGCTCTGGGAGTATCAGAGATCGAGAGATCCATGACAGGTTCAGAGGTCTGAGTTCCATGATTCCCTTTGCCATGGTTGGTCTCACCAATGGTAGAGACGTTGTCCTCACCGTCCATAAAATCTTTGTATATTTTTGGTGAGCTTGAATGTGGTTCAGAGTTGTAAGTTTCCGCATTCCCTATGCCAGAATTGATCTTACCAATGGAAGAGTCAGTGTCCTCATCATCCACACAATCTATTGGTGAGTTCCTAGTTGGTTCCAACGGTTGTTTCATACTGTGGCCTTCATGGTATTCTAACAAGTGATCTACCATGTTTGGTACCTGGAGCTCATCAGGGTCACTGTAGTATGAGTATGAATACGTGTGGGCGCTATTGGATCTTAACGTGACATCGTCTTTAAGAGGTAACCCGCATAACTTAGCAGATGGCTTTTATGACCTTTAGACGTTTTAGCAGGTGGCAGAAAAGCCAGTTCACTAGATGCTAGAAGTCGAGTATGAGATGGTTGAACTTGACATCGCATTGGCTTCGGATATATATTTCCATTAGTTCCCTGATTCCACCCAATTAGCTCTGTTGGCTCTGGCTGATCTTCAAGTGGATTCACACCTTCAAGTGGTTGATGTTCAAGTTGATTCACACAGATAAGTGAATTCTCACATTTAAGTGGTTGTTCTTCAAGTGGATTCGAACATACAAAAGCCCGATCAGAATTTTCATGACCATGTACATTCTTTATTCATTTGATAATGACCTGTTTCTGAGCTGCATTATTTTTACCTAAGAAAACATTACAAGTTTATCAACTAACACATCTGCCGTTTCAAATAAATAAAAAAAAAAAAAATCAACTAACACATCTGCATTAAACTGGTAAGCAATTTAATAAGTTTCTAAAGAGTTTACATAATGCCATGCTGCATATAGAGTCACAATATATTAAAGATGGCCTCAGTGATTCCCCAAATAATTAGATAAATCAAAATGACAAGAACATCATGACATAGGATGCTGCAATCCAAAAGCACATAGTAACACTGAGGGATGAACCGGTCCAAATATGAAAAAAAGACATAAATCAGTCTCGTGGATCAAAATTAAAAGATCACATAACAAAAATCTCTCATAATTTTGTAAACAATCAACTCGAACGATGAAGGAATATTGAGAAACCTAATTACTAAAGGTCTAAAGATAAAGTTGCATCTCTGAGTATTAGTATGGAGGGGAAAATTCTGTCACGTTCATAAATCCAATCAACATCGGCAATTATTAGGAAACCTATATATACCAGAAAGGAACAAGTAATACCTTGCTAAATCTGAATTTTTGGAATGAAAGATGCGCATGGCAACCTCCAAGGCTTACGATTGAAGGATGTAAAATGAGCTCAAGAGATCTGGGAAGGTCTTTACCGAGATTTGAATCTCTGGAAACCCTACAAAAAAAAAAAAAACAAAGTTGAGCGCGAAGACTGCTTTGACGGTTTCAACTATCAATTTGACAAAATCGAACTCCAAATAATAGGCGGACTCCCAAAATTTTAAATTACAACTGAAAACCTTAATGATACATGCAAAAGTTACGAGGGATTTATATCGATGATTGGTTCTTACAGTGACTGTTTTTCGGAATTCCTCGGCCTCGAGGAAATCCTTGCAAACTTTCGCTAGTTGAGCTTCATTCTCTACACACGATGCTGAGAGCACCTCTTGTTACTTGACATTGGTAGTGTTACCATACAAGTATTCTTTCCTCTCATTGATCGAGTGATCTTCAACTTGGAGGGCTGCTTCATAAAAACGATTGATGAAGTCCCTCAAATCTTCATTGTTCTTTTGAACAATTTCGACTAAGTATCTCACTCTTCTCTTGGTGTTCATGACCTTCTCGAATCGCTTAGAGAATTCTTTGCAGAGATCTCTATAGGACTTGATCGAGCGCAGAGGAAGGCGCGACCACCATTTCATGGCTTCTCCTGAGAGGTTAGCCGGGAAGAGTAGTGCTTTCTTCCTTGAATCGTGACCATAAGCATCCATTTTGGTACCAAATCTCACCAAGTAGTCATTCGGACAACTTGTTCCATCATAACTTTCGAAAGTAGGGAAGCCTCTTTCGATTTTTGCCTGATGGCTCCTTATCTCGTCGCACAACGGACTTGGATCTTGGCCTTGCTCTTTTTCTTGCACGGTTCCTCGTAGGGTTTCTATCTGAGCATCAAGTGCGGTTTTCCTTGCATTGAGTTCCTCCAGAGTGAGCCTCCTCCCCGTGATTGGGTCGATCAAGGGGGTTACCTCAGCTACGGTTCTCAAGGCATTGTTTTTTGCCACCGCTTCGGGTTGGTTCTCAGGAGTCACTTGGTTGGGCGTGACTTGGTTAGGGAGAGTGGGTGGTGTAGCGACCACCTGAGATTGGTTTTCTTGCGGAGCCACATTTTGTAGTGACGCGCATATCCTCATATCAATTAGATCCCTCAATCATCCGGGGCACCTTGTGGTCCCAACCTAGATTGGACTCTTGAAGGTCCAAGTCGAGATTGGATCGGCCTCGTGTTGGCTCTTGAATGTGCTTCATCTTGTACTATCAGTGCTCTTGGTTGGGATTGACGAGGGGCTACCTGATAGTGTATATGTCATAGAGACAGTCCTTATTAAGGGCATGCAGCCCTTATAGAGGGCATATATGTACTATTACATAGGTCAACGTAATATAATATATGTTTGCTGTTTGACTATTGAGTATCGCTTTCATATTTATATTACACCAGGCATACAGCATGTCATATCTCTATTTCTGTCTGTATTGATATTAAACATGTCCCCTCGGATAGATGACCGATCACACAGATAGTGGGAGCTATGTGAGTTATCATCTATCCCAAACTCTTCCTAGTCGAGGTTTATCTCGGATGTAGGTGTTGGACAATCAAGAAACGTTCCCATAACTGCGCATAGTTGTTCGAAGGGTGATTACCAAACAATGGAAGTACCCACCGGACACTCCAATCGATGTATACTCTACACCGAAGTATCTATGGGAACCGGTAAGTTGTCGAAGTGATGCCAGTCGTCCTTTGGACTTACAGGACTTTATCATCACATTTGTTGCCCCATATCCTTGGTGGACCCGTCGATGTCAGCTCTGAATAAGCAGTTGACCCAAGACACGATCCAGGATTATGGCTACATACAAATGGGGATGATAAGTGTTTCTGTGAAGGATTCATCTCTCATGTGTAGCACAGGAGAGCACTGCTCATAGTCGTTCATAGTTGTGATTGGTAAAACCGCTGGCCAACGTATCAATATTATTATGATAGTCATAATAGATATTGGATTCACCATGCAACTCACTAAAGATGCCCGTGGATGTATTTTGGGATAGACACTTCATCGATCCTAGATGCATTCGAGTCAGTCAGATGAAGGGATGTGCAACCACTGACACGGAGGGATCTTGCTCGGGATGAAATGGATTACATATAAGAGGAGAAAAATAGAAGAAAGAATTTACCATCGTCGCGTTGAGTGCAACAGGCTTCGCAACGAAAGGGTTTGCTTTGAGAAATCTCTCAAACGTCCTCATGTATTAATATTGCAAATGGAACCATCTAGGAATTCCATTTTGCCTAGTCTAGGACTTGCTTAATACAATGAGGCCCTATGGGTCACACTATGTGGTGATTCAGCTTATCCGAATATCCTTGAAGATGGAATCGCAATTAATTTCGAATTAATTGTGATTGATGGATTATAATCGATTTGGAATTAATTATAATAATTTATGGCTCAATTAATGATTTGGAATTATTAATTGAATTGGCTGACTAATTGTATTTTATGTAAATACAATTAGAGATTATATTTTAGAAATATAATAGAGGTTTGATTTGAAAGAATATGTTAATTTAGAATTAATATATGCACATGGGCAAAATCTACTTGGAGTTTGAATTGCCTTAGAACTATAAGTGGGTCCCGATTTCGGGACCCACCTATCACCCTTGGGACACGCGCGCGCGCGCGCAACTGGAGTAGGGGAAGGAGTTCGACTCCTTCCTCTATTAGAAGTCCAAGGGATAAGTTAGATTTTCCTGATTCAGTTCTAACTTGATTGGGAATGAATCTAGACTTGAATTGGTGTCCTAGTGCGATAAGAATTAGATTCTTATTCCTTTATGAAGTCTAATTGATTATTCATTAGGCTTCTATTGACTACTATATATAGTAGACTATTAGAGAGCTTTTATCATGGTTGATTCAACAGACATATTTTATATCATTCTTTCCACCAGTTTTCTTAGAGAAAATAAAAGCTCTCCCCTACCTCCATACTAGCCACGCGCGCGCCACCCCTCACCGGAGGAAAACCGCCGCCCCATCTTCTTGGACACATAAATAATATCCTAGCATTCTTTCCGATAAGCTGTTCATCCGTGGATACCAAGGTTGAGGTTCAAGGAGCTGGAAACTAACTTTTATTGTCTTGCAAATAATCAAACTATTGCAGATATCTTCGACTTCGACGAAGGAGAAGATACATCGGACTATTACAAAGACTTGGTACCTGTGCTTGCTTTTGGAGTATTCTAAGTCTTCTAATTGACGTGTTTACATATATACGCTATATACATGATCAATTAACCTGCATGTTAAGAAAATTTTTGAAATTCCGCTGCGTACCCTAGGGGTAACTCTGACCGTATTTTCTTATACTACCAAGGTATCACGAGGTTGCTCCTGTACTTGGACTTGTGGTACTCCTCGAGCTTGGAGTTCCGCATTGACTCTAGCAGCTGATGAACGAAGGATTGTCGGGTCCCAATTAATCAAATAAATTTGTATTTAGCCAAAGGCAATTCACAACTACAACGAAAACCGTAGTGTAGCGGTAGAATAACCTCGAGTGTCGATCTCTAAGGACTATAACTAGCTTTATCTAATTTAACTTGAGAATATAAAATAGCAGACGACTTAGCAAAGGTTTTTTTTAACAGATAAAGGAGATTGGTGATAGTATGGTCATTCAAAGCATAACGGGTTAATAATCATGCATAAATTCCTCGGTCTTGCATGGAGATCTTTGATCAAGTCCAGTTGTAATTATTCAACAATACGAAGATATAGATTTAGATAGATCAAAAGATCAATGAATTGTCCAATTGTGTTCAATAATTATTCAACAATACGAAGATAGAGATTTAGATAGATCAAAGAAATAAAGCAATAACTCAGAGTATAATGCGCGATATAGCCATTAGCATAATTATCAACCCTTCGCTAAGAAATCACATACTATCACCAACGAGAAGTTTAGCTACTCATAGTTGTCATGCGATCAATAGAAATCATACCACGAATGAATGAAAACATGATGAAAGATATATAAAAATAAGTAGAAAAACTGTAAGATACAATGTTATCGAAGGTTGTCAGTCTCTGAAGAATCGCGATCTTACAAGCTCCAAACTGCTAAAAAAAAGTATCTCCTAAGCTATGAACCCCCAGAACAGGCTCTGGGGAATTCCTACCTAAAACTACAGAGAAAGGTGAGAGAAAAGGTCTGGAAAAGTATGAAAAATGGAGAAAAACTAAGAAACTATATATAGGCTTCGAATTGTGTGGGGCGAAGGGCCCCACACACCGGGCGATTCGCCTGGTGTGGGGCGATTTGCCCCACATCCCGGGCGACTCGCCCGGGAGTAATTTTCGGCCCAGAACGTGTTTTCGACACGTTTTTGGATTTCTTCCCCTTTTCGGACTCGGTTTCTGACTTCTAGTGGCCTTCTAGCCTCCAGATTCGACCCCTAGACTTCAAATCCTATCCGGAATCTTTCAGATAATCCAAATAGGCTTCTGGAACACCAATTCCTTGTCTACTACAATATAATTGCCCAGAAAACCTCGTTTTTCAACCAAAACCTGTAAAATAAAAACTAACGAGAAACGTGACACTATTCTAATAAAATGCACTAAAATATAGCTAAATTATCATAGAGGATAGCTAAAATAGGTGAAAAAGACTCAAATGAAAGTGTAAAATACACATTCATCAAACTCCCCAAACCGAACCTTTGCTTGTCCTCAAGCAACTAAGCTAGACTCTAATGCAAAAAACAATGCAACACATAAAATGGAGTCTCATGCCAAATAAAATGAACTAATCTACTGAATCTATCAAAAAACATATGAACAAAAACCATATAAATCAAAACATGAATATAGGTTGAAGAATGCCTCGATTGACTCATACACATCCACATAAGCACTTATGTCAAGACAAGATAGTCTCTCGTAACATTCTCTACCTGGACCTAGTTAGTGACGACGTAATGATACATGTTAAGATACGAATGGTTGTCCCGTGCCTATGAAACTGAGGACTTACTGCTGTTCACCAAATTAAGACTTTTCCTCAAAGAGGTCGAACCAATACTGGCTCTCATCAAACGAAGGAGGGTTCCCTATAAAAGATAACACTCCCCTATTCTACCCATCTCTCAAGCAAAGTCTTAAGCTATTCACCACTTCCTGAATGGCAGGACGAGGGTGGTCTAGAACAGATGACACTCAAAAAAAAAAGACAAAAATTACAACACGATTACGAACATTACAAGAATTGGAAAATGAGACACAACACTTTGCTAAATTGCTATTTGGCTTTCTTTTTTCGGACCCTTCTTTGCTTTTTGGGGTTTTTTCTTTTTTCTTTTTTTCTTTTCCAGTTTTTTTTTCTTTTTTTTTCCGGAATTTTTCTTTTTCTTTTTTTTTCTATTTTTTTTAGCCAGCAGTAGCACAACGAAAAAGAAATAAAATGACTCACAAACGACTTCCCCAAACCTATTCGAAAGAATAGGTTGGAGTACAAAATTTACGAAAAAAGGAAAAATAAACCCACAACACAGAAATGAAAAACGAAAAACAAGTCCAATGATGGTGTAACCCCCTCCCCAAACCTATTCGGAAGAATAGGTTGCAACAAAGGATCACACAACCTCACACTACCTCCTTCCTAGGCATTTAGCAATCTCAAAGCATGGTGAAGACTCGTTGCCTCATAGGTACATAATTACTCGGGAAAACAACCATAAGACCCTAACATGCATCATCCTATTATAAAGGCCTTCGTGAACCGCAGTAGAGAAAACACCACTAAGTGATGTGGAGACTACCAAGCTTAACTAAGTGCAATACAGAAATGTGACAAGCCAGGCGAGAAAAACCTCAAACAAATTCATAGAGATGAAGCATATGATTAATGGCATAGTTAGTTGATCTACCCAATAAAAAAGTTCAAAAAATTCGGCAATAAACTCCATATAAAACATGCAAGACTATCCTAGGATGAATGAAGTTAATGCAACCTAAAAAACTAAGAAAGCAGTAAACGTGCAAATGCAAAAAAATTCACGAGTTTATCATAAGCAAGATAAGTATAGAGATAACCAGCGATAACCTCCTCCCCAAACCTGAACGTCGTCGCTCGTCCCGAACGTCGAAAGTGGATTCAAGGTGAGAGCTAATGCTTGTATAAGTGACCTATAATACTCAATCAAACTCGTGAGAAAACAAAACAACAAAACACACTAACCTTTAGTGGAGGCGGTAAGGGTAAGCTCAAGGTGATCAACCCCCCTTTGATCACTAGATATCTCGAAGCATGGCTTCACTCGCTGGCCATTCACCTTGAAGGTATTGCCCGTCTTTGGATCAAAGAGTTTTACAGCTCCATGGGGAGCAACATCGATAATTTCGTACGGTCCATCCCAACGATTACGGAGCTTTCCAGGAAATAGTCGAAGGCGAGAATTAAATACCAAAGCTTTTTGTCCAGGAATCAATTCCTTACGTACTATACCACGATCATGATACTTCTTAGTACGTTCCTTGTAGATCTTGGCATTTTCATAAGCACCTAGTCGTAATTCATCAAGCTCATCTAGTTGCAACAATCGTTCCTCGCCAGCTTTTCTCATATCAAGGTTGAGTGCCTTTATAGCCCAATATGCCTTGTGTTCCAGTTCTACGGGAAGATGACATGCTTTCCCATACACAAGTCTGTACGGAGTGGTCCCGATCACCGTTTTGTAGCTAGTCTTGTATGCCCAAAGTGCATCATTCAATTTTCCTGCCCAATCCTTCCTACTAGACTTCACTACTCGCTCCAGGATCTTCTTAATTTGACGGTTGCTGACTTCGACTTGTCCCGATGTCTGTGGGTGATATGGTGTAGCGACACTATGGTGGACACTGTATCTCTTAAGAAGGGAGGCAAACGTTCTATTGACGAAGTGTGACCCTCCATCACTGATGATTGTCCTAGGGCACCCAAATCTATAGAATATTACCTCCTTCAAGAACTTCATAACCACTGCGTCGTCATTTGTTTTTGTAGGAATTGCCTCCACCCATTTAGTCACATAATCCACTGCAACAAGAATGTATACTCTTAGGAAACTTGTAATTTTGATGAGCAATTAACCATGCTAAATTAAGGAAAGTCCATTAACTAGTACTCTTAAGGTCCATAGGAATTTAGAATTTTAAGGACATTGTAAAAGAGGAACGTTTGCTGAAGACTTAGATTAGGTGCTAGATAGGTTGGTTTTTAAAGCTTATGATGTATATTGTTTTCTGAAAAGAAAATAACCTACTGAAGCATTTGCTGACGATGTACTTTGTTTTTACAAACAAACTACTGAAGCATTTAGAAACCACTCAGAATCTTGAAAAATATTGAAGATCTGAAGACTTGAAGAATTCGAAGATCTGAAGACTAGAAGATTTCTGAAGACTGGTATCTACAAATGCACATGTTGCTCAAAAAGTGGAAACTTCAGCAACAACATTGCATAAGTGAAAATCTGAAAGACAGAGTAGGTTGTGCTTGCTGAAACTGAGACTGACCACTTGCTGATGGAACATATGTGACCTCTTGCTGAAAGTACTTACATTTGCGCTCCAATGTTACTGTTTGAATTCTATTCAAATAAGCATTAAATTCAAAGCTTGCACGCGAAGGACATGAAGACTAGAAGACAAACAAGGACGCTGCTGAAAGTACAAAAGCAAGATAGTTACATCTTAAGGATCAAAAGCCTTGGAATTTAAAATTCAAACGACTCCTTATTTTCACTATAAATAGAGGTCATCCGGCAAAGAGTTGAAGTGTGTCAACAACGTGATCAAACTCTAACTTGTGCTTAAACTCACATACCTTCAAACTCTCTATACTGCCATTGATTCGTTCCAAGACTAAAAGCTTGAGAAAGCTGATGATGTCGTTTTTCACCAATTAAATTTGTTTAAAAGCCTAAGAAAACTTATCACTACACAAACTAGAGTGCAATGGCAAGTTGTCCCCGAGTGTCGTTCTCTCGGGACCTAACGTGGCTTTGCTTGAGGTTTTTGCAAGTATTTTCAGTCAACGAGTTCAATGTTTAGAGAATCGTTTCCTTTGAACAATAGCAACGAGAAATCAGATTGTTGTAAACAAGTTTGGAAAACGGTTGGTGGTAGAAATCAAATACACATGCATGGGTTACGTATGTGCTCACAAGTTCAGTGCGTAGAACCTTCGATCAAGTCTGCTAAGCAACTCGTCTAGGCAAATTTAAGACACACGTCATGAAAGATCACTATCAATACTTTAGAGGTGCTTGTCACAAACACCATTTATCTAGCATGCTGCAAATCACTAACATACAATCCTATAGCTTTCATTGACCAAGAGTTTGTCACTATACTCAATTCGAATATATTTTATAGGCAACTAAGAATCATATGAACGGATTTGCAGCAAGATTGAATCACAATCTCATGTAAGCATAAACATAACCCATAGCATGCATATTCTACATTCTACCACCAACACAAAAGATTTAGCTACTCATATTCATCAACATAGACATCAATTCATATGAATAATAATCAGAATACATCATATCAAACTACAAGACAAGAGAGTGATACAAGTTACCACCAAAGCTGTCACTAATCGGTGGAAATCTAAGAAAACCTCTCCGTAGATGATTACAAATGATGAATCCCAATCAAAACCTTGAATCCCAAGCTAAAATACAAATAAATCTGAATATTCTCTGAGTTTTGGGGCTTAGGAGCTCTCCAAAACGAAGTTACAGTTCAAAAGATATTCAAAAAAAGATCAAAGATCAGATCTAAGAAGGAAAATCCGAAAACGTAACCGCTGCCAAGCGGACCGCTTGGAGAAGCCAAGCGAAGCGCTTGGCAAGCGAAGCGCTTCGGGCACTCCAAGCGCTTCGCTTGGCTTCTGTGCCAAAGCTCCTGGAAATTGAAGCGGAGCGCTTCACTGTTCCAGGCGCTTAGCTTGGCTCCTGGGCAGATTTTTGTCTTCAAACTCAATCTTTTTCCCCTCGCATGGCCCTCGGGTGCCTTGGACTCATCCTTCTCGATGCTTATTGATGCCCAAACACTTACGAACAAGCCACGGAGATTGGGGAACTTCAACGGGACCATCTTTTCCATCAAAAAGGCTCGTTTTTAGCTCCAAAAACGCCGTTTCGTACCTAAGTGCCTGAAAATGCAGAAAATACAAAACGTGACACAATTCTACAAAACTAACCAAAAAACAAGGCTAGAAGATAGCAAAAGAAGGTGAAAAAGACAAGATGAACGCGTCAAAAATAAGTTCATCAAACTCCCCAAACCAAACCTTTGCTTGTCCTCAAGCAACAAACTAACCTAAATGCAACACAAAAGGAGTCTCATGCCAAGTAAAGTGAACTAATCTATTGAATCTACCAAATGCTTATGAACAAGACCAAATGAGCATGACATGCAAATAGGTTGAAGAATGCCTCGATTGCGAATATACACATTCTCAAGTGCACTTGGTTAAACAAAGGAGTCTCTCGTAACATCTTCTACCTGGACCTGGTCAGTGACGACACAATGATGCATGTTATCATACTACAATTGCCCCGTGCCTATGAAACCGAGGGCTTACTTCTGTTCACCAAGCGAGACCTTTCCTCAAGAGAGGGCGAACCAATACTGGCTCTCATCAAACGAAGGAGGGTTCCCTTAGAAAGATAACACTCCCCTATTCTACCCAGACTCTCAAGAATGAGCCTCTTTCAACCACTTCTTGAATAGCAAGACGAGGGTGGTCAAGAACAGGCCTTGGACAAAGGCGACACGAAACGAAAGATAGAATTTACAACTCGACACTTCACAATAACAAATATTTACATGACACTTGACACTTTACTAGACTGCTTTTGGCTTGCAACGACCCTTCTTTTGCTTTTGGGTCTTATTCTTTATTTTCTTCCTTCTTTTTTTTTTTTCTCTTTTCTTTTTTTCTTTTCTTCTTTTTTTCTTTTTTTTTTCTCTTTCTTTTTTTTATAGGGGCAAGCAGCAGTACTATGTGTCAAAAACACCTCCCCAAACCTATTCGAAAGAATAGGTTGGGACACAAAACAAGAAGAAAAAGAAAAAGGAAACTTTACAACGACTCAAAGACGAAAGACAAGATCAACGAAGTAACCCCCTCCCCAAACCTATTCGATAGAATAGGTTTAATACAAGGAATCGCACACCTCACACTACCTCCTTCCTAGGCATTTAGCAATCTCAAATCGAGGTGAAGAACTTGTCGCCTCTTACATACATAATTACACGGGTTACAACCATAGACTCTAACATGCATCATTTCATAAGGCCATCACGAACCGCAGCAGAAGAAACACCACTCAAGGTGATGTCGAGACTACTAAGCTTAACTAGTGCACACGCGAATGTGACAAACCAAGCGAGACAAGCCTCAAACTACTTGCAAAGTGATGCAACATATGATCAATGGCCATAAACACTTAGTCTACTCAATAAAAAAGTTCAAAAGACTTGGCAATAAACTCCACACACAACAACGTGCAACAACTAATCTAGGGATGATATGCATGCAAAAATTTGAAAAAAACATGACAAATCACATGAACTTGAGTAAAATCAGGCATGTACGAACCACACAAGCATATAGTACTGAAAATCCAATACCCCCTCCCCAAACCTAAACTTTTGCTCGTCCTCGAGCAAAGAAAAGTTGAAAGAAAAGGAAAAATTGGATTGAAAGTACACTTCCCTGAGATGAAGGTTCGTGTCCAATCTCCTATATATGAGTAGTACCTGAAAGGACTCAAGAAACAAGTGAAAACGGGTGCGCAAAGGTGAGAAGAATGGAAAAACGAGGAAAATCTGGGTACAGGGTCCAAGCGGACCGCCTGGCAGGAGCCAAGCGCTTCGCTTGGTCCTGTTTCCAGATTTTCGATGTTTTTTCCTATCTTAATCACCTAAGGCACCAAGACAAAAACTAGACTAAACTAATCACGACAAAAGGCACACATGCCACAATTACAAAAGCAAATAAAGAGTACAAGAGTCAAGAGTCAAGAGTCATAGCATCATACAACCAAATCGAATAAAAGATTTTCAACCAACATTAGTAAACGAGCCAAAATAACGATAATATACAAATACTACCGATAAATGTGGCCCCTGTCGGCTGGTGTCTCTAGGAGTAGGGGTCGTAGGGGGTGTTAGGAAAGTCACTCCCACTACCACCGGTCTGATCATGGAAAGGGTACCCCGGAATTCGGCGAGCCAAGGCATCATAGCGGTTCATCGTCTCCTCTTGGTGGGCTCTCCAACGCCTAGTGTCCTCTGCTCGAGCGGCCTCCCAACGCTGATCTACACGCCCCTGGTAATCATCCCAACGCTGCTCCTCCATCACACGGAAGTCCTCCCACCTCTTGACTTCGCGCTCCTCAAATCCCCGGAATTGGGTCGACTGAGCCTCCAACATGGTGGTTTGGAAGCTACCAAACTAATCGACCAAGATCTGGTTGAACCCCGAGAAGTCGAAGCTTCCTTGTCCGGCCGTAGGCGGAGGTGGAGGAGGTGTCACATGGCGCGTAACCCTCGGTGGCATAGGTTCTCCTTGCTGAGTGCACCAAGCCCCGTGCATCTCATTGTACGTATCAATGTTGATGGACTTCTTCGGCTTCTTGTCCAGCACCAGGTCGGGAACTCCGGCCTCCTTGCACATGGCCGTGATCAAGTTACCAAAGGCAAGCTTCCGGTTGGCATTACGGCGGCGCTTGAATTCGTCGAAGATGACGACGCCAGGAGTGAGAGGCAAATCATGCAAGAGGGCATGGACTAGGACTCCGTAATAGGACTGAACCTCGGAATCATGTGTGTTAGGGATCAGATTGGCTTGAACGAACTTCAACATCATCCTTGCCTCGAAGGTGAGATCGTTGTGGCGCAAAATCCGGGGTGGCTCATCAGGCAATTCATAATCGTTCACGGTAATGCCATTCTGTACCTCCATGGGGTAGTGATCAGACTCCCTGTCGTAGACATAGAGCTCCGCGGGATCAAATCTCTCGTGGATTGCAGGCCGGCGGTTTGGATCCCGCGTCAGTGGCCTATCCAATCGCATGATGAAGCTAGTGATGCTCAAAGGAGTAAACTCGACCCCAACACCGCGGACGGGAACCTCACCGGTCCGTTCATTGTAATCCGTGAAGGCAATGTAGAAATCCTCCACTACCGCTTGATCCCAATTTGGCATGACCTCGCCATAGTACTTCCAGCCTCGCTCAGTAATGAGCTTGTTGAGCTCTCTGGCACCATCCAACTGGCTCTCACCAGCCGTGAAGCGAATGCTCCTCTCCGAAATGTACGTGTGCTTGTGGGCATGGAAATTCGCTTCGAATTGCCTTGCCCTCCCTGATTGGCGATGCTCGTCGGGTGTGGCCGTTTGTTTGGCACTCGAGGTCCCTTCTCCCCTTGACCTCTTGGATCTTCTTGATGCCATTGTACCTAGAAAAAATCTTATTAGATAACTTCAAGAGACAATGAGACTTAGACTCTTATACTACTACCAAACAATCTACTTCTACTCTAAGACAAGTATACGTTCTTCGTTTAAAACAAGTCATAACGCAACAAGTCGACTCTTAGACGCCAAAACTCACTCAAGTAATCTCATGGAGAGTTTGAAGGCTTGCTAAAGTTCATATGAAAAAATCGAGAAGCTTTAACACTTCGTTACGATAAATCCATACGAATCTAAACCAAGCAAACAAACTCTCCAATTAAATTACCCAACCAATCCAACACATTCTCATGCAATCACAACATCACCATAATCATAATCATAACTCAAATTCAAGGCTAACAATCATCAAACAATTACATAGCAAAAATTCGAATCATAACATAACTCAAATTCAAAGCTAACAATCATCGAACAATTACATAACGAAAATTCGAGCACTAGAGTTCATCATAAATCAATAGGAGCAAAATTCGAATTTAGACATCACATCTAGTAAGAAACATGCTCAATAATCATTATCAAACTCTAATTCACCAATGTATAACACAATTGAAGCTAATTAAGATAAAATCCCAAATTCAAGAAAGTTAGGGTTCATGAGAGGTACCTTTGATTCCTTGTTATGGATGCTTCAAACGTGAAATTTGATCGGTTTAGATGATAGAGGAGGTGATGGGCTTTGTAAAATGCACAAGATTGCAAGAATTGGTGGAGAATTGAGTGAGATTGAGATTTTTGGGGTGCAAAAATCGGCAATGGAGGAAAAAACAAAGTGGGGAGGCTTTGAATCTCAAGTGCCCCGCTTAGCTTCCTTAAGGAAAGCCAAGCGAAGCGCTTGGGTGTCCAAAGCGAAACGCTTGGCAAGCGGTCCGCTTGGGGACGCCCAAGCGCTCCACTTGGATTTCCAGTAGGAATTTTCATTCCTACTGGAAATTCAAGCGGACCGCTTGGGGTTGCCAAGCGCTTCGCTTGGATTTCCAGTAAGAATGGGATTCTTACTGGAAATCCAAGCGGACCGCTTGGGCTTTCCAAGCGGTTCGCTTGGGACCTGAAGCTCCCAAATCTATTTTTTTTCAACTTTTACTAAATTTTCACCCCAAAAAACTTGTCTAAACAACGAAACAAAATTTAAACATGCTTCTAATCTACATGCAATTACCTACAACCTCGGGTTGCCTCCCGAGAAGCGCCTTCGTTTAAAAGTCGTTGGCTCGACTCATCTTAGCTCATGCGGGATCAATTTTGCATCGGGTACTAGACTTCCCCGTCCAAGTGCTCTTCAAAGCACTAAGTCCCTGCACATCTTGACGAACATAAAGAGGACCAAAGAATCCTACAAGTTCGTTAGTATCAACATAAGCACATGAATTAACTATGGCTCGCAACGTATGTTGCTTGCCATTTACCTCGAAGCTACATGTACGACGGTACATGTCTATCACCATATGTACTTTGTTGATGAAGGCTCTACCCAAAATAACCACATCCTTGAGCTTTGCGGAGGATGTAGGCATGACGATGAAGTTCGTCTTGACCTCTACACCGGCGACTCTTACCACTAGATTTTCGATCACACCCAATGGCTTCTTCATAGACCCATCCGCCAATTGCACCATGCACTTCATTGGTCTTAAGCCAGACAAACCCGACTCTTCGTACACGTTCAAAGGTATGACATTCACACCCACTCCCGTGTCTAAAGTTGCCACTATTCCATCCTTCTTCCCCAAGCCGATTTCCACATCAAAGCTCTCTTGGATAGGCACTTCCACCATATTCACCAACTCATCCTCAGACGATGAGTTTTCATTCACTTCTTCAACTATCGCATCAGATTGTGCGACCACTTTCTCTTCCACAACTACCTTAGGAGTCTCAAGCTCCTCACTCACCTTGCAAGTTTCAGTTACCTTGCAACTTGGCACCTCAACTAGTGCATTGTCTCTCACAACCGTGATCTCCACGGGCAAATCAGTCACCACGGTTATGGCCATAGCCTTCTCCGTGTTTCCGGGAAACTTCCCTTGCTCTCTACTCGCCCCTCGATCTATAAGCTCTTGTAGCTTCTTATGGAGGTTGCTACTACTAGCCTCAAGCTTCTCAAAGCGTTGATTGTTAGTAGCCTCATTACGATAGTAATGCTCCATGAATTTATTCGTCTTCAAAACCAGATCATTGAGTGAAGAGACAAGAGGTGAAGGAAGCACCCCTCCACCTTGCGGTCCCGAACTAGCAACATGAGGTGGAGGTGTAGGATTAGAAGGCGGTGCTCCTTCATACCAATTGTTCCCATAGCTGAGACGACTTCTATCTTGATTAGGCCCATAGGCATTTTGATCCGAGTTATGAAAATAACCACGGCTGCCTTGATTCTGGTACCCACCTCGGGGTCCACGGTTTTGTGGCCTCACATTGCCATAACCTTGCCCGTAGTTCACATCTCCAACTACTTGCTCTCCCTCAGCAGCATATACTTCTTGTCGGGCATCGTTCGTGAGGTATTGCTCTCTAGCAAATTCAGAACGGCATAAGTAGGCCGGGTGCCCATAGTTTTTGCACACACCACAAACTTCCGTAGAAGGAGAAGGAACGCTTTGCCTCAAAGCTTGCTTCACTTCATGGGCGAACCCATCGAAGGCATTTTGTTCCACTACTACCTTGGCCTCACCTCTTTGCTCCTTTTGAAGCACACGAGCCCTCACATTTCGGTTTTGGGAATTCCGGTACATCATGTCCAGCTTTACTTGGGCTTGAGAAGGAAGCAACTCCCCCATACTACCTCCACAAATACTATCCACTTGAGATTGAATCTCAGGATGTAAACCATTGTAAAAGAATTGGAGAAGCTGACCTTTATCATACCCGTTATGTGGGCATCGATGATGCAATCCCATGAATCGATCATAGGCCTCGTGGAAGGGCTCATCGTACCTCTGCTCGAAGGAGCTAATTTGGCTCTTCATAGCCATTGTCTTGGAAGCGGGGTAGTAACGCTCCATGAACTTATCGAAACATAGATCCCATGTTGTCAAAAACCCGACCTCCAAAGTATTGAGCCAAGCCTTTGCACGATCGCCTAGTCCCATAGAAAAGACCTTCATGCGGAGATCATCATCCGTAACACCAGCTCCCGGTCGCCCAAGATGGAGAACAAAGTTCTCGAGCTCATTCAAGTACCCTATCACGTCCTCATTAGCCATCCCATAGAATTTGGGAAGTTGTTGGAACATGTGATTCTTGATCTCCAAGTTCCTGGTGGCATCATTGAGGACAATTGCTGGTCCTCTAGCCCCAACCGTAGGCTTAGTAAGTGTACGTATAGGTCTCTCCGTCATTTCACCTTCCAAGTAAACCGATTCAAGAATTGGCTCAAAAAGATAAGAAGAAGACTCTTCCCGAATACCAGAAGTAGAAGCTCTAGATGCTACTCCTTCAAACTCAAGATTCAAATTCCTCCTTCTCCTTTGAAACAAACGATCGACCTCGTCTACAAAAGGTTCAATTATAGGTCCACCCGTTCGGGTTCTAGGCATGCACTCACCTGAAATACAAAATAGTGAGTATCTCAAGCAAAAAGAAACAAAAACAGAAATGAGACAAAGAAGAGATGTTGGCTGAAAAAACCAAAAGAAAAACACCAACCAAAGGAGTTAAGTCCCCGGCAACGGCGCCAAATTGATGATGTCGTTTTTCACCAATTAAATTTGTTTAAAAGCCTAAGAACACTTATCACTACACAAACTAGAGTGCAATGGCAAGTTGTCCCCGAGTGTCGTTCTCTCGGGACCTAACGTGGCTTTGCTTGAGGTTTTTGCAAGTATTTTCAGTCAACGAGTTCAATGTTTAGAGAATCGTTTCCTTTGAACAATAGCGACGAGAAATCAGATTGTTGTAAACAAGTTTGGAAAACGGTTGGTGGCAGAAATCAAATACACATGCATGGGTTACGTATATGCTCACAAGTTCAGTGCGTAGAACCTTCGATCAAGTCTGCTAAGCAACTCGTCTAGGCAAATTTAAGACACACATCATGAAAGATCACTATCAATACTTTAGAGGTGCTTGTCACAAACACCATTTATCTAGCATGCTGCAAATCACTAACATACAATCCTATAACTTTCATTGACCAAGAATTTGTCACTATACTCAATTCGAATATATTTTATAGGCAACTAAGAATCATATGAAGGGATTTGCAGCAAGATTGAATAAGCATAAACATAACCCATAGCATGCATATTCTACATTCTACCACCAACACAAAAGATTTAGCTACTCATATTCATCAACATAGACATCAATTCATATGAATATTAATCAGAATACATCATATCAAACTACAAGACAAGAGAGTGATACAAGTTACCACCAAAGCTGTCACTAATCGGTGGAAATCTAAGAAAACCTCTCCGTAGATGATTACAAAGGATGAATCCCAATCAAAACCTTGAATCCCAAGCTAAAATACAAAGAAATCTGAATATTCTCTGAGTTTTGGGGCTTAGGAGCTCTCCAAAACGAAGTTACAGTTCAAAAGATATTGAAAAAAAGATCAAAGATCAGATCTAAGAAGGAAAATTCGAAAACGTAACCGCTGCCAAGCGGACCGCTTGGAGAAGCCAAGCGGAGCGCTTGGCAAGCGAAGCGCTTCGGGCACTCCAAGCGCTTCGCTTGGCTTCTGTGCCAAAGCTCCTGGAAATTGAAGCGGAGCGCTTCACTGTTCCAGGCGCTTAGCTTGGCTCCTGGGCAGATTTTTGTCTTCAAACTCAATCTTTTTGCCCTCGCATGGCCCTCGGGTGGCTTGGACTCATCCTTCTCGATTCTTATTGATGCTCAAACACTTACAAACAAGCCACGGAGATTGGGGAACTTCAACGGGGCCATCTTTTCCATCAAAAAGGCTCGTTTTTAGCTCCAAAAACGCCGTTTCGTACCTAAGTGCCTGAAAATGCAGAAAACACAAAACGTGACACAATTCTACAAAACTAACCAAAAAACAAGGCTAGAAGATAGCAAAAGAAGGTGAAAAAGACAAGATGAACGCGTAAAAAATACGTTCATCAAAAGCTACTTGTGAAGAACTAGAATTTACACGACTAAGAAATTAGTTAAGTGTTCTTTCTTTCTTTTGAACAAGAACAAGTCTTGACACCAGAAACAATCAAACTTGTTTACTGCAAAGTATTCAAAGTTTTGTTTCTTAGATTACTTGTTATAACTGAATAAGTTATAATTAAGTTATCTCACCCCAAAACTCTCTAACTGAAAATACACCCTTTCAGGCGTGATATTCAGGGGGAACTTAATCGAGCATAGTTTTGCTGATTAAAAGTACCAAGTTTGGTGGAGAACAAGGTTGCGTTCTCTAGATTAGGTTGGAGACGAAGCAAGTGTGCTTTGGTTTCTGTTTGAATCACTCTAGATAGGAGTTGTAAGGAACCTCAATCATATCTTAGTGGATTCAGTCCTAGAAATGACAAAGTGGATTAGTTGAGAGATTAAGCCACTCTCAGATACCACTATAAAAGTGTTTGTGTGATTTACTTACTGTACTTAGTTTTCCGCAAATCATATCTGTCTGTACACAGCCACTCACATCACTTGCTGAAACCTTCATTTACTGAAAGAGCACTTATTGTATCAAAGACTTCCGCTCTCTGATTTTAAGTATCAGCAAACCTAGTTACTGAAAAGTAACTTACACTTGCTGAGAAAGTTAAGTATCAGCAAACTCATTACTGAAAAGTAATAAGCACTTGCTGAGAAAGATTTAAACAACGAATGTTTGAAAAGACTATTCAACCCCCCCCCTCTAGTCTTTTCTTGTTGTTTAAAGGGACCAACAAGTGGTATCAGAGCTGGAGGTTCTTTAACCTTCAGCACTGAACCTAGATCCCCTTAGGTGCTTTCCGTAAATCACTCTCACTTGATCAGTTTGGTAGTGCTTTGCTGACAGGATGTCTTTAGGAGATGCTCCCTTGCTGAAGCTGGAAAATTACGAAAAATGGCGAAACAACATGATGCTACATCTTGAAGCCATTAGTGATGAGATGGTCACCGTCATTAATGATGGACCTATCAAGATCACTAAGGTTGAAAGGAGTTTCCCTCACAAGACCACTGAAGCTGGAAAGGAAACTATCTTAGGCGAACCATCGGATACGGTTGTGCCAAAACCAAGAGAGAAATGGACTTCTGACGAAGCTAAGAGATTCCGTCTTGATGGCCAAGCAAGAAATATCATCATTCGATCAACTCCGGATACCATACAGTGCAAACTGTGGGGTGCTAAGACTGCAAAGGAAGCTTGGAAAATGGTTCAAGATCTTTGTGCTGGATCTGACAAAACCAAGGAAAACAAACTTGAAGTACTTAAATTAAAGTTTCAAAACTTTAAGCAAGGTACAAACGAGTCACTGGAAGACTTGGATTTCAGATTCACAACTCTTGTTAGTGAAATGACAGCCTTGGGTGTTGGAAACCTTTACTCAGATTCTGAGAAAGTGAAAACTATCATCAGAAGTCTGAATCAAGAATGGATCCACACTCAGAATTTCTATTACAATCAAGGAATGCCAGACATTACACCAACAGAGTTGTTCTCTCATCTTGTTACTATCAATTATGAGACAAAGCAAAGAGAAAATGTATTTGCTGAAAAATCGCAAAATATTGCTCTTGCTGCAAAGCCGTCATCTTCTGAAAAGAAGAATGAAAAAGAGCCTACTGATGAAAACTCTTTGGTTGTCAAAAACATGAAGAAATTTATCAGCAAGGAACTTGAAAGGCGAAAAGCAAAAGAGAAGCTGAAAAAGCATCTTGGTAAAAACTACCATAAGTACAAGAATGAGACTAGCTCGCTGAACAAGCAAGCTCAGCAAGCTACTTCATCAGAAGAACCAGCAGTTGGAAATGATCTATGCTTTTACTGCAAAAAGCCTGGACATTTCAAAGATAATTGCCCTTTGTTGAAAGGCAAATCTGCTGAAAAGAAGAAGAAGTTCAAAAGAGCTTTTATTGCTGAAAAAAAGAAAAAGCTTCAAGCAAAAATCGATGCATTGTGTATTGATACTAGCTCCGAAGACAGTGAGGATGAAAGTTCAGACACTGACGATGAAGAAGCCACTCTAGACGTGGAGATTGGCAAAGAAGTTTGTGGAATAGCTATGGAAGCTTATCGAGATGTGTCAAACTACGAGTTCTGCCTCATGGCCGGTCAGGTAAACAACCCTACCTCTGACTCAGACTCAGAAAGTGAAGACGAGATTGACCTTGATAAGATTCAAGGAGAAATCGAAAGATTTGAGAAAACTCTGAGCAAACAGCAAGAGAAACTACAGATTGCTGAAACTCTGACCAAGCAGACTACTGAAAAGTACGTCTTGCTGAAGGAAGAGACAGAAGAGAAGGATGCTGAAATAAGGCGTCTTAAGAAGTTGATTGCTGAAGCTACAGAGAAGAATTCTCAAATGGCATTAGAATTGGAAGAATATCAGTCCTCAATTCTAAAGTTACTTGCTGAAATCCAAGAGATGAAAAAGATGAAAATCAATTTCAAATCTTATGTGGACGCAAGTAATACGCTGACTGAACTAAACTCTTACTTGAGAGATCCATCTCAGAAAGAAGGTTTAGGTGCAATGTATGAAGGTGATGACGTAGAAATCTTGAGTAAAGGTAAATCACGGATCTCCTTTGTACGTGCTACTGATAGTGGTCTACCAGAACTCTATCAGTTTGGTCAATCTAAGGTTGCTGAAACATGCAATCAAGTACCTATGACCATAAAGCCGGCTGTTGCTACTCAAAGTAACAAGAATTTAAAAGGAAAACAGGTTGCTGAAAAGCAAACTGGAAAGAAGAAGGATGTTGTGAAGCATCCCGCCAAACAAGTTGCTGAAAAGCAAGTTGTTAAGTCTAAAGGCAAGATTACTAAAAGTAATCAGAAGACCTTTGCTGACAAACCTGAATCAAGTAAGGTTGCTGACACAAAAGCTCAGCATTCTCCGAAAAGTGGACTCGGTTTCAAAACCAAGCAAAGTCAATTTTTTCATGAGTATAAGCAAAGTCAGCAAAGATACTTCAAAGAGATGAAGAAAATCAAGCCTAAGAGTTCTGAAAAGACTCTTAATGCTAGGGCTAGAAGGAACCTTTCTAGAAAATAACTTATTGAAAAGTATGTTCAGCAAAAAGGTCAACTGAACAAGACACCACATCAGAAAGTGGATTTGACCAGCACGAGTCAAAAGTCTTTCAGCTCAAAACCTCCTAGTTCCTCAGCAAGTAGAAAACAAGTCAAAGTTCAAAAACTTAAGACTTGAGTTTCCACTGGACGCATTCTTGAACATGTTAATGGACATCCATTATTGGATAATTAACTTGTTTGCTCTTGATTGTGCAAACTTCAGCCACGGAGACAAACGATGCAATCTGGCACTTTGATAGTGGTTGTGGAAAGCACATGACGGGCAACAAGAATAACCTTATAAACTATAGACGGTGGTCTAAAGGTCCAACAATAAGGTTTGCTGGTGGAGGCTCCGGTTCTACAAAAGGCTATGGTGACGTGAAGTTAGGATGCATAACCATTACTGGAGTTCTTTATGTCAAAAATCTTAAGTTTAACCTTTTCAGCATGAGTCAGTTTGCTAACAAAGGATACTTCATCAAAATCAAAAGTGATGAATGTAAACTTATAGATTTCGAGACTAAAAAGGTAATAATGATTGCAAGAAGATCAGGAGGCTTGTACATCGTTGATTGGTCTTCAGCAATTGTTGAAAAATGCCTTGTCTCAGATCATGATTGCCTTGCTGAAAAAGCATGGTTATGGCATAAACGAACAAGTCATCTAAACTTCAAGACGCTGAATAAGCTGTCTAAAAAGGCACTTGTAGTTGGA
Organism: Plantago ovata; assembly: GCA_028274465.1. Lineage (NCBI taxonomy): Eukaryota > Viridiplantae > Streptophyta > Magnoliopsida > Lamiales > Plantaginaceae > Plantago > Plantago ovata. Next base: position 47,549,003 of record CM051458.1, read on the forward strand.
TTACCTAGGGTTACTTTTAAGAAGGATGGTGTTTGCAATGCATGTCAGCAAGGAAAGCAAACCAAATCTTCTTTCAAGAACAAGGCAGTACCGTCAACTACAAAACCTTTATAACTCTTGCACATGGACTTGTTTGAATCTTCTTCAACAAGCTATGCTGGTAAGAAGTATGGTCTAGTCGTGGTAGATGACTATTCAAGATTCACTTGGGTAGTATTCATCAAGCACAAATCTGAAACCAAGACTGAAATACCTAACTTGCTGAATAAGCTTGAAGTCATGAAAAATGACAAGGTAAAAGTCATAAGGACAGACCATGGTAATGAGTTTGTAAACCAGTACATAACTGAATATTGTACCTCAAAAGGAATACAACATCAGTTATCCTCAATAAGAACACCACAGCAAAACGGTGTTGCTGAACAGAAGAATCGTACCCTGAAAGAAGCCGCAAGAACAATGCTTGCTGACACTGAAATAAGTGAGGCTTATTGGGTTGAAGCGATTAATACCGCCTGTTATACTCAAAACAGATGTTTGATTACTAAGGAATACAACAAAACTCCTTATGAATTGTTTGTTGAAAGACCTCCTAACATCACTCATCTAAGAGTATTTGGTTGCAAGTGTTTCGTTCTTAACAATGGTAGAGAATACCTAAGAACATTTCAACCAAAGGCAGACGAAGTGATATTTCTCGGCTACTCCTTGCATAGTAAAGCTTATAGAGTTTACAACAAAAAGGCACAAAAGATTGAAGAATCAGTGCATGTTGTATTCTACGAAAAGTCACAAGGAGTGCCTGCTGAAGAAGAAATATCAGAATGTATGAAAAAGTTAATCATACATGAGCAAAGAACTGAATCTAATGCTAGGGAAATCAAGTCAATTGATCTAAATGATGATTCTGACAATGACTCTCCTCCCCCTAGTAATGACAAGATAAATATAGTTCACGACAAAGAATTTCCAGCAAAAGACGTAGTTGCTCCGGAAGTTGCTGAAATTACGCAATCTCCAGTGCCTGCTGATGAACTACCTCAATCAAGCAATGTTGAACAAGCAGTTGCTGATGAACAAATCTCAGTAGAGACACAAATTCCCAGTAGTACTGAACAAGTACATACTGAAGAGTCACATGCTGATGAGCAAACATATCCTAATCCAACAAGCAGAAAACCTGTTAATAAATGGATTAGAGATCATCCCTCTATGGATATGATTGGCGATATTAATAAACGCCAAGTGACTAGATCCAAAGCAACTCATGGACTTGCTGAAGAAGCAATTGTCGTAGAAGTAGAATCATTGTTCTCTTGCTTTGTTTCAGAAATTGAACCTAAAACCATAGAAGAAGCTTTAAAGCATTCTGAATGGATAAAGGCAATGCAAGAAGAACTGGATCAATTTGAAAGAAACAAAGCCTGGAAACTTGTACCACTTGCTGAAGGCAAGAAAGCTATTGGTACAAAGTGGGTGTTCAGAAACAAGCTGAGTGAGTCTGGTGAAGTAACAAGAAATAAAGCACGTTTAGTTGCTCAAGGTTACTGTCAGACTGAAGGATTGGACTATGATGAGTCTTATGCACCAGTTGCAAGATTGGATGCAATTAGGCTTTTCTTGGCCTTTGCTGCTCACAATGACTTATCGTTTACCAAATGGATGTTAAAAGTGCATTCTTGAATGGTGAACTTGCTGAAGAAGTCTACCTAGAACAACCCCCTGGCTTTGAACTTCCCTCAGAAATCAAGATGGTATACAAGCTTCAGAAAGCTGTATATGGTCTAAAGCAAGCACCAAGAGCATGGTATGATACCTTGGCTAAGTTCTTGCTGGAAAATGGTTTCAAGAAAGGTGAAGTTGACAAAACCTTATTTACCATGAACCATGATGGTAAAATACTCTTAGTTCAAATTTATGTGGATGACATAATTTTTGGATCTAAGGACAAGTAACTTTGTGATGATTTTGCCAAACTCATGACATAAGTTTGAAATGAGTATGATGGGAAAATTGAATTATTTCCTAGGATTGCAAGTCAAGCAACTCAAAGATGGAATATTCATAAATCAAGCAAAGTATGCGAAAGAAATGCTCATAAAGTTTAGGATCAAAGAGGATGAGAAACCTGAAAAGATCCCTATGAGTGTTGGTACCAAATTGGGCTATAATAAGGAAGATAAAAGTGTTGAAGAACACAAGTATAGGAAGCTCATTGGTTCCTTGTTGTATTTAACATCAAGTAGACCTGACATTCAGTATGTTGTCTGTGTGTGTGCAAGATTCCAATCTGATCCAAGAGAATCACACTACAAAAAGGCAATCAAGATACTAAAATATGTCAAATGTACAGTCAATGTTGGATTATGGTATCCTAAAGATTCTGGACTTGAATTGGTTGGTTATTCTGATGCTGATCATGGAGGATCAACTCTTGATAGAAAAAGTACCTCTGGAACTTGTCAGTTTTTGTGTACTAGATTAATATCATGGTTCAGCAAGAAGCAAACCTATGTTGCCAATTCATCCACTGAATCTGAATACATTGCAACTGGTTATTGAACAGCTCAAATCCTATGGATTCAGCAACAATTAAGAGATTATGGTATTTCTGCAAAGAAAACACCAATCTTTTGTGATAATACAAGTGCAATTGCAATAACGCAAAATCCTAAGTTTCACTCAAGGACTAAGCACATTGATATTAGACATCATTTCATTAGAGATCATGTAGAAAAAGGAGATATTGAGGTTGTGAAAGTAGGCACTGATGATCAGCTTGCTGACATCTTTACAAAGCCCCTACCAGATAATAGGTTCGCAATGCTAAGGTATAACCTTGGATTGATTGAACTACCTCAATAAAGAATACATTTGGCAGAATGCTGAAACTGGTATTCAGCAAGCCAAAGTATTCTTACTTAAAAGCTACATCTACTAATTTCTCCTAAGAAATGATAAGTCACTACATGTTTGCTGAAACAGGCATTCAGCAAGTAATTCCTTCAAAACAAGTATTTGTTAGGAAACTTGATCACTTGCTGAGATAGGCACTCAGTAAGAGAAAAACCTTAAGGATTGCTGAAACAGGCATTCAGACAATCAAAGATACTAAAACAGGTATTCAAGTATCAAGGGAATAGGAATATTCTGAGACGGGAACTCAGAAAAAGAGCAAAACTCATTTCTCAGATTTTACCAAAGGATATCTCAAGTACAAAAGAATTTACTGATACGAGGGAATTCAGAAATATCTTTTAAAATCATGAAAATATGAGATATCTGAAGTAAAGGGGAACTTTCAGCAAGTATCTAGGTTGATACTTCAAACTCGCTGAAAAGATTCTTGTCTATTTCAGCAAGCAATCTAATCCCTTAAAACTCGGTAAAATCAATTTGTGATGTTAATCGGGCACAGATAAACTCATAATAATCATGACATGAAATTCAATCGTGGCCATTGATTAAAAGGAGTTACTAATCTAACGGTTAATAAAACAAAGAGAGAGAGTGCTCTGACGGTTTCAAGTTAGTGGGCCACTACGCATTTAATGCAAAGGCTCCACTAACGCCTATGTTTCTCTGTTTTACCCTTGCTGAGAGCTCAAATCGATTGAGTTTCTCACACACCAGACTCACTATATAAAGAAGGAGTTAGAGAAATGACAAAATTCTTTAACTCACATTTCCTTTCTCTGCAAATTTTAGCCTGAATCTACTGTACCTCCGGTCAAAAAGCAAACTATCTCTTTTCGTACACAATTTTCTTCTCTATAAAAGAAATGGCACCCAAGAGACAGTCTTCTAAGTCCTCAAAGTCGTCTAAGGTTGACAGTGCTGAGATACGCACTGCTCCGGTGACTACTCCGGCAACAAACACAACGAAAGTTGTGTTGAAAAACGATAGAATATCGGAAAAACCTATGCCTCCGTCATATCTTGACACTGCAAAGTGTGAGATGTTGATGCAATGGGGAGGTTTTGCTAAGGAGAAGTACATTAGGTACTTCTATGAACAAGAACTCGATGACGAGAATGAAGAGGCGCTTGAGTTTATCAAGCAGCAAGGCCTTATGAACTTTATATCTGCTCGCACTAAGCAAGTGAGCATGGAATTCTACAACAATGCAGAAATCCAGTCCCTTACTGATAGTAAAGGAGTGACTGAAAAAGTGATCTTTACTACAGTTCAGAACACGCAAATCGTCCTGAAATGGACTGATTTAGCGGAAATCTTTCAGATTCCAACCACTGGAACTGAAGATGACGTCACTGCCACTGACGAAGAAATTGAAGCTTTCTACAGTGACGTCAGAAATGAGAAAATGAAGAAAGGCGAGATTGCTCCCGTGACTTGGACAAAGCACGTTAAGAGAAAGCATCTCTGCCATTCACTTGGTCTAGTAGCTCTGCTACTGATAAAAGTTCTTGACTCCCAAGTTGGAGGAATTGACCAAGTAGGCCTGAGAAGATGGCCGCTGCTGATGCATATCCATGAAAATAAAACGGAACTTAACTGGGCTAAGTACATTTTCAACAGGCTTGTTGATTGTGTTACTAAGTTCAAGGTAAAGGTAGAAGACAACAAGGTCTCACCTTCCTTTCCAGTTATGTATGGAATAAAGATATGCTACATCCTTGAACATTTCAGGATTCAGCTGAGAACCCCATTGCCAATCAAGAAATCTGTATGCAATGTGGGAAGATCTTTCTACAAGCAGAATGTACCTAAGATTGCTGGCAAGAAACTCGAAAAATCAAAGAAGACAACAGCTGCAAATGTTGTCAGCACAAGGCAGCAAGAAAGGTATACAACAGCTGCAGATGTCACCACTCAGCAACTTAGAGATGAAACTGCTGTTGGTGGTGGTGACAAAAATGAAACTGCTGTAGATGATCAACAAGGTACGTGTACACCAGTTGTTGCTGAAAATGCAACTACTGACGTGTCTGCTGGGAAACTGAAGAAATCTAACAAGAAAAAGAGGAAAGCTGATGATGACACTCAGACTGCAGCGTCATCAGCAAATCCCGTACCAAAGAGGAAACGGACCAGCAACACAAGGAAGAAAACACTGGCTCGCAAGTCAGTTCCTGTTGTCCAAGACCTCTCAGACAATTCCCAGACAAATGCTGAAACACATTTGCCAGTAGATGTTGACAAGGTAGTTACTGAAGCCTATGTCAGCAACATTGAAGTGTTTGCGGAAGCCTTCAATGATCGACTGAACGTTGATACCTCTACTGAGAACAGACCACCAGGCAGTGAAAATGAAATTCCTGCCCAAGTTCCAGATATCTACATTGTAGATAATTTAGATGATCCAACTATGGAACCAACAAGTGACATTGCTGTTGATCTGCAAAAAGCGGCACTTGCTGATGCTGCTGAAAAGATGGTTGCTGAACAAGCAACTCATCAAGTTGCTGAAACCCCGCTTGCTGAAGGACCAGTTGCTGAGACAGCAATGGTTCCAGTTCCAGAAGTTGCTGAAATACAAGAAGCACTATTCAACGACGCATCTCGTGATGCTGAGAATACTGGCCCAAGTTCACCCAAGACATCAATCGACAAGTCCATCTTGTACTGGAAGCTATAAGCCAACAAATGGAGTTGGAGATTGAAGAATCATCCAACAAATCCATTGATGTCTTCATGACAAGCAGTGAGCTCAAGGGTCAAGATGCTTCTGCTCAACTTGTCATTTCAGAGACAAGGGAGATTGCTGAAACCGCACAGCTTTATCAAATAGAGCAAGACAAGAAGTCTGCTGAAGAAACAGTCCAAGAAGCTGAAGAAACTGTTAATGCTGAAAGGACTGAGCCACAACTTGTCCTTCTTCAGCAGGTAGTTAATTCAACCATCAGTAAAACTTCAAATTCTGAAACTTATTCTTTTGCTAATATTATGTTATCTCTACAGACTTCTCAAGATGCAAGTCAGATGGTTGCTGAAGCCTCTGCACCAGAACCAACACTCCCTGCTCAGCAAGTAGTTAATGTTTTTGGTAATAAAACTAAGTTTGACAGCTTAGTACTTGTATCTAACTCAAATTTATTTCAGGATGAACAAATGGAGGATGCTATTCAAGCTCCTCAAGGAATGGAAATTGTACAACATGAGCTTGCTGAATCTCAGCAGGTAATTCATGTTTCAACTTTGAACTCTAAAACAATTTTCCAAACCAATCCTGATCTAAATAATGTTCTTTTTCAGGCTCAAAAGGAGACCACTGAAGTGGTAATCATCACTGAAGATCAACAAGTAAGTTCTGAGGAACTGTACTTGAACTTCAAAAGAACCACTTTGTCACAAGTTGCTAAGTCCGTCAGCAACTAGCAAAGATATAGGCGAATGGACTTCTCTGATCTCCATCTTCATCTTTCAAACGAGAAAAAGAGATCTTCTCTGCTGAAGCTCGAAACATTTGTTCACTCCATCCTCCCTGAAGAAATGACATATTCTCAGCAAATGAGCTCGAATCTGATTGCTCAAATCAGAGAGAATATGAAGGCAAAATTTAAGAGTGCCTCTCCAGCTGAACAAGTTGTGATGCTCAAAGGTTCATTTTTACCTGTGGTGGCTGATCCCTACAAAATCAATGAGGAAGAGGAAGTGACAAGTGTTGCTTTATACAAGCACCTTGAGCTAGTAATTCTGACCGATGATGATGAAGAGGAAGAAGATGAGAACATTCCCACTGATCCAAGTGATGATGAAGGGAAAGATTCCAAGGACAAGAAAGACGATGATGATGACAATCAAGGTCCAAGTCCTGATGCTGGAGGTTTGAAATTAACAGTTGCTGAAAATACTCCACAAGAAAATCAGCAAGCTGAACAACAACAACCTCAGCAAGAATCTCAACCTCCTCCTGCTGCTGCTGAAAATCAAGCACCTGTGCAAGGTGCTGATAATGAAGAGGAATATGCCAGAAAAAGGGCTGCCTTGAAAAATGGCAAAAGTCCAGTTTCTGATGCCAAGGTTACTGAAGAAAACCTTGATGATGATGATGAACAGGATGAAGATTACCAACGCGCTCTATAGAACAGTCTCTTGATCCATGCAAGGCATACGCAGGATCTAGAAATTGGTCAATCTTCAGAAGTAAGATCAAAGGAAGTCCCCTCCCTTCCATTTACTACTGGCGAAACTCCAGTCATTGAGTCTCAAACGTTGCCTTCAGCAACTACTCAATTAAAACTAACTACTGGTGAAACTCCAGTTGTTGAGTCTGAAGTGTTGCCATCAACAACCACTCAACAAAAAGGAAGTGAAGCTGCTGACTTAGGTTCCAAGGTTGTTGAACTTGATGAATCTGAGGATGACGACTACTTATCAGAAAATGAGGATGAACAATCCAAAAGAGACCCAAAAGTGGTTCAAATCCCTCCTCCTGATTACATAAATGATTTAGACGATGGTCTAAGAGGAGAATTGCTGATAAAGGATGATCAGTTTGCTTCAGAACTAAAAGTTCATTCCTTGACACCACATCTAGTGCCGTTCCCAAGAGTTGAGGAGTTTATGATGATGTCGTTTTTCACCAATTAAATTTGTTTTAAAAAGCCAAAGAACACTTATCACTACACAAACTAGAGTGCAATGGCAAGTTGTCCCGAGTGTCGTTCTCTCGGGACCTAACGTGGCTTTGTTTGAGGTTTTTGCTAGTAATTTCAGACAACTAGTTCAAATGTTTGTAGAAGTGTTCTCTTACAACAAAGCAACGAGAAATCAGATTGTTGTAATCAAGTTTGGAAAACGGTTGGTGGTAGAAATCAAATACACATGCATGGGTTACGAATATGCTCACAAGTTCAGTGCGTAAAACCTTCGATCAAGTCTGCTAAGCAACTCGTCTAGGTAACTTTCAAGACACACATCATAAAAGATCACTATCAATACTTTAGAGGTGCTTGTCACTAACACCATTTATCTAGCATGCTGCAAATCTCTAACATACAATCCTATAGCTTTCATTGACCAAGAGTTTGTCACTATACTCAATTCGAATATATTTTATAGGCAACTAAGAATAATATGAAGGAATTTGCAGCAAGATTGACTCACAATCTCATGTAAGCATAAACATAACCCATATCATGCATATTCTACATTCTACAACCAACACAAAGGATTTAGCTACTCATATTCATCAACATAGACATCAAATCATATGAATTGTAAATAGAATGCCAAATTGATGATGTCGTTTTTCACCAATTAAATTTGTTTTAAAAAGCCAAAGAACACTTATCACTACACAAACTAGAGTGCAATGGCAAGTTGTCCCCGAGTATCGTTCTCTCGGGACCTAACGTGGCTTTGTTTGAGGTTTTTGCTAGTAATTTCAGACAACTAGTTCAAATGTTTGTAGAAGTGTTCTCTTAGAACAAAGCAACGAGAAATCAGATTGTTGTAATCAAGTTTGGAAAACGGTTGGTGGTAGAAATCAAATACACATGCATGGGTTACGAATATGCTCACAAGTTTAGTGCGTAAAACCTTCGATCAAGTCTGCTAAGCAACTCGTCTAGGTAACTTTCAAGACACACATCATAAGATCACTATCAATACTTTAGAGGTGCTTGTCACTAACACCATTTATCTAGCATGCTGCAAATCTCTAACATACAATCCTATAGCTTTCATTGACCAAGAGTTTGTCACTATACTCAATTCGAATATATTTTATAGGCAACTAAGAATCATATGAAGGAATTTGCAGCAAGATTGACTCACAATCTCATGTAAGCATAAACATAACCCATAGCATGCATATTCTACATTCTACCACCAACACAAAGGATTTAGCTACTCATATTCATCAACATAGACATCAAATCATATGAATTGTAAATAGAATACATCAAATCAAACTACTAGACAAGAGATAATGATACAATGTTACCACCAAGCTGTCACTAATCGGTGGGTATTGATGAAAACCTCTCCGTAGATGAAACAACGGATCCAATCCTCTGCCAAAACCTTTAATCCAATCTAAAAATACAATGTATCTGAGTTTTCTCTGTAGTTTTGGGACTTAGGAGCTCTCCAAAACGAAGCTACAGTTCAAAAAGTCTTCAAAAAATGACTGAAGATCAGATCTAAGAAGGAAAATCCGTAAATGTAACCGTTGCCAAGCGGACCGCTTGGAGAGGTCAAGCGGAGCGCTTGGCAAGCGAAGCGCTTTGGCCCTCCAAGCGCTTCGCTTGGCTTCTGTGCCAAAGCTCCTGGAAAATGAAGCGGAGCGCTTCACTATTCCAGGCGCTTAGCTTGGCTCCTGGGCAGATGTTTGTCTTCAAACTCAATCTTTTTGCCCTCGTATGGCCCTCGGGTGCCTTGGACTCATCCTTCTCGATGCTTATTGATGCTCAAACACTCACGAACAAGCCGTGGAGATCAAGGAACTTCAACGGGGCCATTTTCTATCAAAAGGGCTCGTTTTTAGCTCCAAAAACGCCATTTCGTACCTAAGTGCCTGAAAATGCAGAAAACACAAAACGTGACACTATTCTACAAAAATAACCAAAAAACAAGCTAGAAGATAGTAAAAGGAGGTAAAAAAGACAAGATGAACGCGTCAAAAATACGTTCATCAGTTTACTCCTAGAATTTTGGCACTAAAGAAAGTCCATGATGCCTGCAAAGCAGAAGATGAGGCATTGCTTGCTGAGAGCCCACTTGACTTTGGAAAAATATTGGCTACAGTGCTGAGACGCACTACTATTTTGACAATAGCTCAGAAAGACATCAGTCTTTATCACAAGAGCTATGAAGAAGATGTAAGTCAAGCCCTCAAGCTAGCAAAGACCGCTCTCGTGAAGGCTCAGACTTTCATGGATGAGAAGGCCGCAACAGAGAAAAGACATGAAGAGAACATGATGAGCATTCAAAAAGAGTTGTCAAAAATGACTTCTGATCAACAACAAATCATCATGAAGTATAATAGTTTAAGCACTCTTGCTGAAAATTGCAATGAGTTCCATTCTCTGCACATCACTCCGATGTTGCAATCCATGTCTAAGGGGGAAAAGAAAAGTACCAGAAAAAGAAACCAAACCCCTCCTGCTGTTGATGAGCCACTGCCCATAGAACCGCTTGCTGAAAAAGAGCAAAGTTCTAAAAGGCAAGCAGAATCTGAGTTGAATTCAGCAAGTACCAAAAAGAGAAAAACCGCTGCTGAAACTCAAGATTTTTGCCATACTGAAAGTCATCAAAATCTGAATGAAGATGATGAAGATGATGACAATCAAACAATAGCTCAAGCCATAAGAGCTAGACCTTTAACAGCCTTGACTTCGTCTGGCCACTAAAAGTATTTCTCGTCTGACTCTTCAGCAAGAGATCAAGACAATGCTAAATCAAGAAGAAGAAGGCTAAGACATGAAGAAAAGAGGCTGGCCAGCATTGCTATTGGCTCCGGCATCGAATATACAAAGACCAGCAATGATGAAACCACTCAGAATGTAATCAGAAACATTCATGGTTGCTGGATCTTAAAGCTGGAAGATTTGCTGGTGAATGAGTTCTTTCCTACAGCCATATTGAACCAAATGTTCACATGGATTGAACTCAAGGTACAAAGAAATCAAAGGGAAGAATCCCTCCCAAGAAATATTGCTGGGAGATGATTGAATCTCGAGGTCTCAGTAAAAGAATTGCCATTGGTAAGACTTATAGACAAGAACCAAATCTGATCAAACCACCTGGCATTGCTTACTACTCTGACCCAGTAACAAAGAAAACAAAGAAGAGACTTGGATTGATTCCTTATGAGTACTTCTATCTCACTGCTAAGGATCAAGAAGAAGATCTTCTCTGGCTAAGAAAGATTCATCCTAAAAGCATTTCAGACACACAGCTTCTCCATGCCAGCAATTGGGGCATGCATTTGTGGGTGACTAACTACATGGAAATGAATGCTGAAAAGCATCATCATACTTCCTGGAAAAATGCAAGAATTCTTCAACTACAAGTCCTTAGGCTTCTGGAAAACTACGAAAAGGACTGTGTTGAATTTACTGCACTTGCTGAGAAGAGTGTAAGAGAGATTTTGAGAAAATATTCTGGAAGAGCTTAACTCTCTGTAATAGTTTTTTGTTAAAGTCTTTGTTTGATGATTCTGTTTAAAGTTATCTCTGCTACTTCATGTAAACTTCTGAAAGATAACTATCAGCAATGAAGCTTTTGACTCTTATTGGTTTTTAATTATGCAATTTACTTATGCTTACTGTTTAATTATTCAAGTATGCTTGCATTAATCAACTGATTTATTCAACATCAAAAACCTCTAAAAGGGTAACAATTAATTTAGCCATGGATTGCTAACATCAAAAAGGGGGAAATTTGTTAGGAAACTTGTAATTTTGATGAGCAATTAACCATGCTAAATTAAGGAAAGTCCAGTAACTAGTACTCTTCAGGTCCATAGGAATTTAGAATTTTAAGTACATTGTAAAAGAGGAACGTTTGCTGAAGACTTAGATTAGGTGCTAGATAGGTTGGTTTTTAAAGCTTATGATGTATCTTGTTTTCTGAAAAGAAAATAACCTACTGAAGCATTTGCTGACGATGTACTTTGTTTTTACAAATGAACTATTGAAGCATTTAGAAACCGCTCAGAATCTTGAAAAATATTGAAGATCTGAAGACTTGAAGAATTCGAAGATCTGAAGACTAGAAGATTTCTGAAGACTGGTATCTACAAAGGCACATGTTGCTCAGAAAGTGGAAACTTCAGCAACAGCATTGCATAAGTGAAAATCTGAAAGACAGAGTAGGTTGTGCTTGCTGAAACTGAGACTGACCACTTGCTGATGGAACATATGTGACCTCTTGCTGAAAGTACTTACATTTGCGCTCCAATGTTACTGTTTGAATTCTATTCAAATAAGCATTAAGTGCAAAGCTTGCACGCGAAGGACATGAAGACTAGAAGACAAACAAGGACGCTGCTGAAAGTACAAAAGCAAGATAGTGACATCTTAAGGATCAAAAGCCTTGGAATTTAAAATTCAAACGGCTCCTTATTTTCACTATAAATAGAGGTCATCCGGCAAAGAGTTGAAGTGTGTCAACAACGTGATCAAACTCTCACTTGTGCTTAAACTCACATACCTTCAAACTCTCTATACTGCCATTGATCCGTTCCAAGACTAAAAGCTTGAGAAAGCTACTTGTGAAGAAGTAGAATTTATACGACTAAGAAATTAGTTAAGTGTTCTTTCTTTCTTTTGAACAAGAACAAGTCTTGACACCAGAAACAATCAAACTTGTTTACTGCAAAGTATTCAAAGTTTTGTTTCTTAGAATACTTGTTATGACTGAATAAGTTATAATTAAGTTATCTCACTCCAAAACTCTCTAACTGAAAATACACCCTTTCAGGCGTGATATTCAGGGGGAACTTAATCGAGCATAGTTTTGCTGATTAAAAGTACCAAGTTTGGTGGAGAACAAGGTTGCGTTCTCTAGATTAGGTTGGAGAAGAAGCAAGTGTACTTTGGTTTCTGTTTGAATCACTCTAGATAGGAGTTGTAAGGAACCTCAATCATATCTTAGTGGATTCAGTCCTAGAAAGGACAAAGTGGATTAGTTGAGAGATTACGCCACTCTCAGATACCACTATAAAAGTGTTTGTGTGGTTTACTTACTGTACTTAGTTTTCAGCAAATCATATCTGTCTGTACACAGTCACTCACATCACTTGCTGAAACCTTCATTTACTAAAAGAGCACTTATTGTATCAAAGACTTCCGCTCTCTGATTTTAAGTATCAGCAAACCTAGTTACTGAAAAGTAACTTACGCTTGCTGAGAAAGTTAAGTATCAGCAAACTCATTACTGAAAAGTAATAAGCACTTGCTGAGAAAGTTTTAAACGACGAAAGTTTGAAAAGACTATTCACCCCCCCTCTAGTCTTTTCTTGTTGTTTAAAGGGACCAACATATACATAGCCTCCACTTGATGGAAATGGTCCCATGAAGTCAATGCCCCATACATCGAAACGTTCTACCACTAGATTCCCTTGAAGGGGTATTTTGTCTTTCTTGCCAATATTACCACCTCGTTGGCATGGGTCACAATTCTTCACAAAACTTCGAGCATCTCGGTATTTTGTTGGCCAGAAAAACCCTGCTTGCAGTAACTTGCGAGCTGTTTTCAAGCCACTATAGTGTCCCCCACAATTAAGCTCATGGCAATGACTCAACACACTTTGTTGCTCTTCTTATGGCACACATCTCCTTAGAATCCCATCAGCTCCTTCTTGTAAGAAAATATGGTCAGAGTTACCCCTAGGGTACGCAGCGGAATTTCAAAATTTTCTTAACATACAGGTTAATTGATTATGCATATGTCGTATATATATAAACACGTCAATTAGAAGACTAACCTTACTTCCAAATCAGCTTCCAAGTCTTCGTAATATTCCGGTGAATTTTCTCCTTCGTCGAAGTCGAAGATATCTACAATACTCTGTATATCTGCAAGACAGTAAGAGTTAGTTTCCAGCTCCTAGAACCTCAACCTTGGTATCCACGGATGAACAGCCTATCGGAAGAATGCTAGGATATTATTTGTGTGACCAAGAAGACGGGGCGGCAATTCCTCCGGTGAGGTGGCGCGCGCGCGGTTGGCTAAGGAGGAGGGGAGAGCTTTTTATTTTCTCTAAGAAAACTGGGTAGAATAACTGTGTGCAAAACTATATCTCAAAACTGTGTATCAAAAGCTCTCTAATAGTCTACTATATATAGTAGTCTATAGAAGCTTAAAGCATAAGCAATTAGACTTCGTAAAGGAATAAGAATCTAATTCTTATCGCACAAGGAAACCAATATCAAGTCTAGATTCATTCCCAATCAAATTAAAACTCAATCAGGAAAATCTAACTTATCCCTTGGACTTCTAATAGAGGAAGGAGTCGAACTCCTTCCCCTACTCTATCCATGCGCGCGCGCGCCTTGTCCTACGGGAGGTGGGTTCCAATTTTGGGACCCACTTATATTTCTAAGGCAATTCAAACTCCAAGTAGATTTTGCCCAAGTGCATATGTTAATTCTAAATTAACATATCCTTTCTAATCAAACCTCCATTATATTTCCAAAATATAATCTTTAATGGTATTTACATAAAGTACAATTAATTAGCCAATTCAATTAATAATTCCAAATCATTAATTGAGCCACCATATATTATAATTAATTCCAAATCAATTATAATCCATCAATCACAATTAATTCCAAATTAATTGCGATTCCATCTTCAAGGATATTCTGATAGACTGAATCACCACATAGTGTGACCCACAGGGCCTCATCGTATTAAGCAAGTCCTAGACTAGGCAACATGGAATTCCTAGACGGTTCCATTTGCAATATTAATACGTGAGGATGTTTGAGAGGTTTCTCAAAGCTAACCCTTTCGTTGCGAAGCCTGTTGCGCTCAACGCGACGATGGTAACGTCCCTTCATCTGACTTGCTCGAATGTATCTAGGATCGATGAAGTGTCTATCCCAATAATACATCCACGGGCGTCTCAGGGAGTTGCTTGGTTAAGATATACTTATGACTATCATAATATATCATTTGCACTGGCCAGTGACTTTACCAACACAACTATGCAGACTATGAGCAGTGCTCTGCTGTGCTACACTTGAGAGATGAATCCTTCACAGAATCACTTATCACCCCCATTTGTATTTAGCCATAATCCTGGATTGTGTCTTAGGTCAGCTGCTTATTCAGAGCTGACATCGACGGGTCCACCAAGGATATGGGGCAACAAATGTCATGATAAAGTCCTGTAAGTACAAAGGACGAATGGCATCACTTCGACAACTCAGCGGTTCCAATAGACACTTCGGTGTAGAGTATACATGGATGGGAGTGTCCGGTGGGTACTTCCATTGTTCGATAAAGCTTCTTCGAACAACTATGCGCAGTTATGGGAACGTTTCTCGATTGTCCAACAATCTGTTCCGTGGCCGTGGGATCGGCTCACACTTTCTCCAACAAGTATAACCTCCACGCATTCTAGTCTTGTCTGGTTCATTCAGACCCCCACATCCGAGATGAACCTCGACTAGGGAGAGTTTGGGATAGATGATAACTCACATAGCTCCCACTATCTATGTGATCGGTCATCTATCCGAGGGGACATGTTTAATATCAATACAGACAGTAATAAAGATATGACATGTTGCAGCCTGGTGTAATATAAATATGAAAGCGATACTCAATAGTAAAATGCAACAAACATATATTATATTACGTTGACCTGTGTAATAGTCCATATATGCCCTCTATAAGGGCACCATGCCCTTAGTAAGGACTGTCTCTAGGACATATACACTATCAATCTCCCACTTGGACTAGAGCCAGTCACCTTTATGCCTAATGCCCAGATTAGCATAATGTCTTAAGTGGACTTCCACTGATAAGACCTTGGTGAAAGGATCTGCCACGTTGTCCGTGGTAGAGACACGTTCTATACTAACTTCTCCTCTATCTATAATCTCACGTATAACGTGATATTCTCTAAGTACATGTTTGTTCTTGTTTGTAGATCTAGGCTCCCTAGCTTGAGCGACGGCGCCCGTATTGTCACAATAAATCGTTATTGGACTGGGAGCAGGAACAACCCTCAATTCCTTCAAGAACTCTGAAATCCAGACAGCTTCTTTCGATGCTTCTGATGCAGCAATGTACTCGGCCTCTGTTGATGAGTCAGCAACCGTGGCTTGCTTAGAGCTCTTCCAACAGACAGCTCCTCCGTTCAATTTGAATACGTATCCTGTCTGTGACTTAAAGTCATCAGGATCTGATTCAAATCCAGCATCGACATACCCAGACATCTTTAATTCTGGTTCTCCACCAAACACCAAGAACATCTCTTTAGTCCGTCTAAGGTACTTAAGAATGTTCTTCACAGCAGTCCAGTGAGGTACTCCTGGATTCTGTTGGTGTCGACAAGTGACACTAAGCGCATATGTCACATCAAACCTTGTGAAATTCATTGCATACATTATAGACCCTACTGCCGAGGCATAGGGAACACGACTCATTGCATTCCTTTCTTCATCAGTTTTAGGACCATCCTTAACTGATAAGACATTCCCATGCCTAGCTGGGAGAAAGCCTCTCTTTGAGTCGTCCATCTTATAACGCTTCAGTATTTTGTCGATGTAGGTGGACTGTGTCATTCCCAACATCCTCTTGGATCTATCTCTAAAGATCTTGATCCCTAGGATGTAGTTCGCTTCACCCAAGTCCTTCATCGAGAAGGTACTTGATAACCAAACTTTAGTCTCTTCTAGCATAGATACATTGTTTCCCATGATCAAAATGTCATCTACATAAATGATCATGAAAACAATTCCTTTGTCGCTGTGTCTCGCGTAGACACAGGGATCTTCCTTGCTTCTGATGAAGTCAAACGATTTGACAGCTTCATCAAAGCGGATATTCCAGCTCCTTGACGCTTGCTTTAGCCCATAGATGGATCTTTGTAATTTGCATACAGCAGTTGGCCTGGTTTTACTAATAAAACCTTCCATATAGACCTCTTCCTCAAGGTTGCCATTGAGGAAGGTTGTCTTTACATCCATCTGCCAGATTTCATAATCATAGTAGGCAGCTATCGCAAGTAGAATTCGAATGGACTTCAATTTTTCTACCGGTGAAAAGGTTTCATCGTAATCGATGCCATACCTTTGCGTGTAGCCTTTCGCCACAAGCCTAGCTTTGTGCGTTTGTACCTTGCCATCGGCATCTGTCTTTCGTTTAAAGACCCATTTGCACCCAATTGGTCTAACCCCTTGGGGCAAGTCTACCAAGTTCCAAACTTGGTTCTGGTACATTGAATCCATTTCTAATTCCATGGCCTCTTGCCATTTGTCTGAGTCAATATCAATTATTGCCTCTTTGTAGGTCTCGGGATCTTCCCGATCTGATAAACCGACATCAAGTTCACTAATGTCTTCTATCATAAGGCTTTGCTTCTGAGGTCCTCTTAGGATCCTCTTCGACCTACGGAGCTCGACTTGTTCTGGTGCTTTTCCTTTCTGGCTTCGTGTAACACGAACATTATCAGTGGGTACTGATGCAGCTGGTCGCTGGGCGCGACCCTGTTCCTGATGAATGTGTATTTTACACTTTCATTCGAGTCTTTTTCACCTATTTTAGCTATCCTCTATGTTAATTTAGCTATATTTTAGTACATTTTATTAGAATAGTGTCACGTTTCCCTTTAGATTTTATTTTACAGGTTTTGGTTGAAATTCGGAGATTTACGAGCAATTATATTAAAGTCTACAAGGAATTGGTGTTCCAGAAGCCTATTTGGAGTATCTGAAGGTTTCCGGATAGGATTTGGAGTCTAGGGGCCGAATCTGGAGGTTAGAAGGCTACTAGAAGTCATAAACCGAGTCCGAAAAGGTGAAGAAATCCAAAACCGCGTCGAAAACGCGAAAATTCCGCGTTTACACTGGGGGGCGAACCGCCCCAGCACTCGGGCGAACCGCCCCAGAGGAATTTCGGGCCTATATATAGTTGCGAGTTTTCTCTCCGAAAATCATATCTTTCCAAGCCTACTTTCTCACCTCTCTCTATAGTTTTAGGTAGGAACTTCCTAGGGCCTGTCCTGGGAGTTCCGTAGCTTAGGGGATACTTTTTCATAGCAGATTGGAGCGCGTAGGATCGCAATCATCCGAAGATTGACAACCTTCGGTAACTTTGTATCTTACAACTTTTATCTACTTATTTTATATTCTTTCAATATGTTTTCTTCTATGATTGCTATTGATTGCATGCCTATGAGTAGCTAAATTTATCGTTGGTGGTATTATGTGAATTCTTAGCGAGGGAAGATAATCATGCTAGTGGCTATATCGCGCATTATACTCCGTGTCATTGCTTTATTTCGTTGATCAGTTGAACACCAAAATTCTCGTATGTTGTATTGATTATTATGCACACCTGGACACTTGTCGACCAATCAAACCAAATTATCTTCGTAGTGTTGAATGATTACGGAACACATTAGGACGTTAGTTGTTGATGAGTCAGACCCATATTATCTTCGTAGTGCTTAATATTTGCAACAAGGACACAAGATTGATTCAAAGATCTCTATGCAAGACCGAGGAATTTATGCATGATTATCGACCCATTATGTTAAGAAGGATCATACTATCACCAATCTCCATTATCTGCTTGAAAACCCCTATTGCTTTCTATTTGCTATTTTATATTCTTAATTAGATTTGATAAAGCTAGTATAGTCCTGAGAGAACGACACTCGAGTCATTCTACTACTACACTACGGTTTTCGTTGTAGTTGTGGATTGCCTTTGGCTAAATAACAAATTTATTTGATTGAATCTGACACGTTCATCAAATTGGGGCAGCACCTGGTCGGATCAGTTATAGCGACCTTAGCATCGAAGCTAAGGTGATGATGAAATTTTGCATCTCCGACTTGATCCCGAGGAAGAATGACACATGGATTCAGCCCTACTACGCCGAGCTCCTCTACTGCCTCATAGACGGACATCAGGTCGACATAGGGCACATTATGTATGAGAAGTACGAGCGCCACTGGGAAAAGAAGAGGAAGCCTTTCATCTTCCCGAGCTTCATCACAGCATACTGCAAGTATCATGGGGTCGACGATATTGAGGAGGGTGATTGCGAGGTCGCTGCCCTTTCACCCTCGACCATTGAGGTACAGCTCAACAGGTATCAGTTGAGGAACCCCACAGCAGCCGCTGCTGATGTAGGAGGGCAATTCCAGCCGAATGATTCCGATCATGAGGATGCTATGGAGGCCGATGTTGGCGAAGCCCCGATTCCAGATATTCCGTTTGTCCATCATGCACCGCATGCACCAGCTGGAGCACCACAGGGGTCTGGAGGATTTGACTTCTCCAAATTCCGTTCCTACCTCGACAACCGTTTCGACATAATTGATGCCAACAACGCGGCGATGCGACAGGACATCGACAGGCACATTGTCCAGCACAACCGCGATTGGGAGATATTCGAGGAGCACCGCCGAGAGGATAGGCAGCACATGTGGGAGCAGCAGCAGCTGATCCAGCAACAGCAGGAAGCTCTACGACAGTCCAGTGAGCTCATGAATGACATGTGGAGTGACTTTTATGGGGACTACCATCCCGATGATTAGTCCTTCCACTTGTCCACTCTCAACCGACCGAAGCCAAACCCTTCGGTAACATCTAGTATCACTTCTTATTACTCATTCTCTTTTGCTAGGGGCTAGCTTAAGAATCGTAAGGGGGATGGGATGTAAACCATGATGTTAAGTTTTGTTTGGTTTTGTGTCGATTAGTATCTTGTTCTTTGTTTGCATTTGCACGTTTACTGCTTTCTTAGATTTTTTAGGTTGCATTCACTACATTCATCCTAGGATAGTCTTGCATGTTTTATATGGAGTTTATTGCCGAATTTTTTGAACTTTTATATTGGGTAAATCAACTAGCTATGCCATTAATCGTATGCTTCATCTCTATGAATTTGTTTGAGGTTTTTCTCGCTTGGCTTCTCACATTTATGTATTGCACTTAGTTGAGCTAGGTAGTCTCGACATCACTTAGTGGTGTTTTCTCTACTGCGGTTCACGAAAGCCTTTATAATAGGATGATGCATGTTAGGGTCTTATGGTTGTTTTCCCGAGTAATTATGTACCTAAGAGGCAACAAGTCTTCACCATGCTTTGAGATTGCTAAATGCCTAGGAAGGAGGTAGTGTGAGTTTGTGTGATCCTTTGTTTATAACCTATTCTTCCGAATAGGTTTGGGGAGGGGGTTGCACCATCATTAGACTTGTTTCTGTTTTTCATTTTTCGTATCGTGAGTTTAATTTTCCTTTTCTGTAATTTTGTTCTCCAACCTATTCTTTCGAATAGGTTTGGGGAAGTCGTGTGAGTCTTTTTGTTTCTCTCTTTGTTATGCTACTGCTGGCTAAAAAAAATCGAAAAAAAAAAAAGAAGAAAAATTCCAGGAAAAAAGAGAAAAAGAAAATGAAAAAAGAATCTGGAAAGAAAAAAAAAGAAAAAAAGAGAAGACCCCAAAAAAGCAAAGAAGGGTCCAAAAAAGAAAAGCCAAATAGCAGTTTAGCAAAGTTTTGAGTCTTTTCCATTTTTCGTATTGTTCGTAATCGTGTTTTTCTATTTTTTATCTTTTTTGTCTTGAGTGTCATCTGTTCTAGACCACCCTCGGCCTGCCATTCAGGAAGTGGTGAATAGCTTAAGACTTTACTTGAGAGATGGGTAGAATAGGGGAGTGTTATCTTTTATAGGGATCCCTCCTTCGTTTGATGAGAGCCAGTACTGGTTCGACCTTTTTGAGGGAAAGTCTTAACATGGTGGAACAGCAGTAAGTCCTCAGTTTCATAGGCACGGGGCAACCTATTCGTATCATAGCATGCATCATTACGTCGTCACTGACTAGGTCCAGGTAGAGAATGTTACGAGAGACTATCCTGTCTTGACATAAGTGCTTATGTGGATGTTTATAAGTCAATCGAGGTATTCTTCAACCTATATTCATGCTTTGATTTATATGGTTTTTGTTCATATGTTATTTGGTAGATTCAGTAGATTAGTTCATTTTATTTGGTATGAAACTCCATTTTTGAGTCTTGCATGTTTTTTGTATTAGAGTCTAGCTTAGTTGCTTGAGGACAAGCAAAGGTTCGGTTTGGGGAGTTTGATGAATGTGTATTTTACACTTTCATTCGAGTCTTTTTCACCTATTTTAGCTATCCTCTATGTTAATTTATCTATATTTTAGTACATTTTATTAGAATAGTGTCACGTTTCCCTTTAGATTTTATTTTACAGGTTTTGGTTGAAATTCGGAGATTTACGAGCAATTATATTAAAGTCTACAAGGAATTGGTGTTCCAGAAGCCTATTTGGAGTATCTGAAGGTTTCCGGATAGGATTTGGAGTCTAGGGGCCGAATCTGGAGGTTAGAAGGCTACTAGAAGTCATAAACCGAGTCCGAAAGGTGAAGAAATCCAAAACTTCCGCGTTTACACTAGGGGGCGAACCGCCCCAGCACTCGGGCGAACCGCCCCAGAGAAATTTCGGGCCTATATATAGTTGCGAGTTTTCTCTCCGAAAATCATATCTTTCCAAGCCTACTTTCTCAACTCTCTCTATAGTTTTAGGTAGGAACTTCCTAGGGCCTGTCCTGGGAGTTCCGTAGCTTAGGGGATACTTTTTCATAGCAGATTGGAGCGCGTAGGATCGCAATCATCCGGAGATTGACAACCTTCGGTAACTTTGTATCTTACAACTTTTATCTACTTATTTTATATTCTTTCAATATGTTTTCTTCTATGATTTCTATTGATTGCATGCCTATGAGTAGCTAAATTTATCGTTGGTGGTAGTATGTGAATTCTTAGCGAGGGAAGATAATCATGCTAATGGCTATATCGCGCATTATACTCCGTGTCATTGCTTTATTTCGTTGATCAGTTGAACACCAAAATTCTCGTATGTTGTATTGATTATTATGCACACCTGGACACTTGTCGACCAATCAGACCAAATTATCTTCGTAGTGTTGAATGATTACGGAACACATTAGGACGTTAGTTGTTGATGAGTCAGACCCATATTATCTTCGTAGTGCTTAATACTTGCAACAAGGACACAAGATTGATTCAAAGATCTCTATGCAAGACCGAGGAATTTATGCATGATTATCGACCCATTATGTTAAGAAGGATCATACTATCACCAATCTCCATTATCTGCATGAAAACCCCTATTGCTTTCTATTTGCTGTTTTATATTCTTAATTAGATTTGATAAAGCTAGTATAGTCCTGAGAGAACGACACTCGAGTCATTCTACTACTACACTACGGTTTTCGTTGTAGTTGTGGATTGCCTTTGGCTAAATAACAAATTTATTTGATTGAATCTGACACGTTCATCAGTTCCCTTGCGGGAGGCTGCTCTTGTGCAACTTGTTGCACAGGTTGGTTGACAACGGGTTCTATTGGTGTGGTTTCAACTGTTGATCTAATCACAGGGCTCCCAATGACTATGACATGCCTAGCAAGTGTCATATCATCACCCTTGTCTGCTTCGAAAGCTCCTACTGAACTTGAGTCCAAATCAGAAGATCTAGAGACCTCATGTTCGCGCGTGTCAAAGTCTTGAATTTCTTCAAGTTCTATCATATCATCTAACCTCTCTTCTTCGAGGTATTCAGCTTCTAAAAACTCCACGTTTCTAGACACGATCACCTTGTGATCTTCAGCATGATAGAATTCATAGCCTCTCGTCTGACGAGGATAGCCTATGAAATATACTTTGACACCCTTGGCATCTAACTTATCAGTGAGCATCAGCTTGACTATCGCAGGACAGCCCCAAGGTCTAAGATAGCCTAGTGAAGGCTTCTTTCCCTTCCATAACTCATAAGGAGTTTTCTCCACTGATTTAGATGGCACACGGTTCAGAATGTAGATTGCAGTTTGTAGTGCATATCCCCACAGATACTTTGGAAGAGTCGAGAATCCAATCATTGATCTTACCATGTCTAACAGGGTTCGATTCCTCCTCTCAGACACACCGTTTAACTGTGGTGTTCCAGGAGGAGTCCATTGCAATTGAATTCCATTTTCCTTCAAGTAATCGATAAATTCTTCACTAAGGTATTGACCTCCTCGATCTGATCGAAGAGTGACTATCCTTAGGTTCAATTCATTCTCGACCTCATTCCTAAACTCCTTGAATTTCCCAAAGGTCTCGGATTTATTCTTCATAAGATAAATATATCCATACCTTGAGAAATCGTCAGTAAAGGTAACGAAGTAAGGATAACCCCCACGCGCATGGACTTTAAACGGTCCACATACATCGGTATGTATGAGCTCTAAGCAGCGAGTGGCACGAACACCTTGTCCAACAAAAGGTTTGTTCGTCATCTTACCCTTAACACAAGATTCACATGTACCATATGATTCAAAATCAAATGGTTCCAAGTAGTCCAACTTCCTTAGTCTTCGAATACGTGTTTCATTGATATGGCCTAGCCGACAATGCCATAGATAAGATGGATTATTCTTCTTACTTGAAGACGGTTGTTTGTTATGTATTTGAAATAAAGGTAGACTACTTTGCAAAATATATAAACCATTCACCAAGCGAGCTTTTCCATAATACTGATCATTTAATGAAAAATAACAAGTATTATTCGCAAATCGAAAGGAAAAACCCATATTGTCTAACAATGGAATGGAAATAATATTTCTGACAATGGATGGAACAAAATAAACATTATCAAGTTCTAAACATTGTCCCGAAGGTAAATCTATCTTGCTGCGTCCAACGCGTTTGGCTTCAACTGGATTGCCGTTCCCAACATGCAAGTCGATTTCACCTCGCTTGACTAGCCTGTGATCAATTAGCCCCTGCACATTACTACAAATGTGTGAGCCACAGGCTGTATCTAACCATTGGAGTCAAAAGTAGTCATGTTCATTTCAATAACAAACATACCTGAGCTAGAAGCCGGTGGCTTCTTAGCTTGATCTGCCGTCAACTTAGGGCAATCTTTCTTCCAATGCCCTTTCTGCTTACAGAAAAGATATTCATCTGTGAGCACCGTTCCGCTTCTCTTGAACTTCCTTGTCTGGTTCGGACGCTTAGGCTTATCACTCCAAGTGTTAGCCTTGGCTCCCGACTTTCCCTTACCCTTAGCACCTTTGCCTTTCGGGTTTGAGTTAGACGGTTGCCCAACAAGCATGATCGACTTTTCCTTCTTAGGAAGAGTTTGATCATATGTCTTCAGCAGATTATGAAGTTCAGGCAGTGTTACGTCCTTCGCATTCATCGTGTAATTAATGATGAACTGCGAATACGAACTCGGCAATGATTGAAGGACAAAGATCACCATGATCTTGTTCTCTAGCTTAACGCCGGCATCGGCAAGCTTTTCAAAGAGACCAATCATTTTGAGAACATGCTCAGACATGTTCCCTCCTTCACTGAGCTTGCATCTGTGTATGTCTTTGATCAAATCAAATTCAACACTTCTAGCTGTCGTCTTAAAGAGCGACTCAAGATGCTTTAACATCTCATACGGCAACATGCTTTCATGTTGCCTCTGCAGCTCATTGCTCATTGCCGCCAGCATAATACACTGCGCGGATCTAGCATCCTCAAGATGCTTATCAGACCTTGCCTTGTTGGCTTGATTCCAAGCATCAACCTGATCGGCAGTCTGATTTTCGGGGCACACGGGAATGACCTCGTCCAAGACGTACTCAATCTTTTCGTACCTCAGCACCAAACGTATATTCTTGATCCAATCTAGGAAGTTTGGTCCGGTTAAAATTTGCTTCTCCAAGACAGCACGGAGCGAGATACTCGCCATATCTAATATCCTAAGGAGAAATAATATAGAATGAAAACAATAAATAAACTATTGAAATATTATTTCTAAATACACAGTCAACATAACTAAACAACAAGGTCCTTTAGCTGTTTAGCTCCCACTATTTTCACATATGCTTGCCCCCACAACAAACATACGGGTAATGTCCAACAAGTTACCATAGTGGCCAAGATCCAAATCCATACTATGCCATACTCCAACGAGGGCTGGTCGCATAGCATAATATGACCGGTAGGACTAGTAAGACTATCCAATTGCGTCACGCAACTCTTGGTTGTTAAATCTAATTTAACCCGATGCCCTACATATTGTACCTATCGAGGTCGCTAGATACAATATGCAGTAAGTCATAACCATAGGCTTACTCTAACCCGACGATTACTGCGAGTCTGTAAGACGAGGTCGCCAATACAAGAAAACGCAATGAAAGTTCAGAATTAAAGCACCCTATGGAAAGCATCTCAGAAATACATACATATATATATTTCTGTACTTATATTGATTGGGGCTTGTAGCTTGAGGGTTGTTATCAGTCATCTACAAACAAATAAGGGCGCCGCCTACCCATCATGCATGAACGGTCTACACGTAATGGATGCCGCCTATCCATTCTAGTTCTAAACGCGGTCAAGCACATAATGGGTGTCGCCTACCCATACATAAATATGCGGTCCGACATATAAGAGGGCGCCGCCTACCCTCACATGCATAGCGGTTGAACGGAATGTAAAATACATGGTATTTAAACATGCATTGTCAAACAATAACATATAGAGCATATGAAACAAGTAGTAGCCTATGTGGATGACAAAAGACTTCATAATTTCATTATGAAAATTATAATCCCATACTTATATTCTCTATGAAATAATTGAAAATTTGGACTAGATTGAATAATCGAAAATTCTATTGACCAAGTAGCTTTTTCGAAAACCCGAAGGACTTAATTGTAATTTTAAAAACCTTGGAGGTGTTAAATCTAAAATTCAAAAGTAGAAGGACAAATTTGCAATAAACAATAAATTGATAAATTGCAAATAATCCCTTTAACTTTATACTAATTAAATTTAACCCCTCTAGTTTAAAACAATTATAATTAAATCATATATATATTCCAAATATAAAATTCAATCCTCAAAACTTTCAAAAATTCGATTTTGGGTCCAACCCGAAAATATATATATATATTTTTTTCTGAAAACGTGGGACGGCCCTTCCCCCCGGTGCCTGCGGCCCCGGGCGCCCGGCGCCCGCGGCACGCGGGTACCTACTCCGCGGTCCCGGGCGACCGGCGCCTCGGGTGCAGGCGCCAGGCGTCGGGCGCCTGCGTCCGCAGGATGCCCGCGGTACACGGGCGCCTAGCGCCCGTGCCGCGGGCACGGCGCCGCAGGCGGCCCGGTCCGGAAAATATATATATATTAAATTTTTTTTTTAAATATAAATTCTAAATTAATATAAAAAACAAAACTTTTGAAAATCGAATTTATCATAGAATCAATTGCATCCACATATCTACAAAATCATACAATATATATACGTATATACGTAATCAATTAACTTGGCTCCGATACCACTGTAAGAAAATATGGTCAGAGTTACCCCTAGGGTACGCAGCGGAATTTCAAAATTTTCTTAACATACAGGTTAATTGATTATGCATATGTCGTATATATATAAACACGTCAATTAGAAGACTAACCTTACTTCCAAAGCAGCTTCCAAGTCTTCGTAATATTCCGGTGTATCTTCTCCTTCGTCGAAGTCGAAGATATCTACAATACTCTGTATATCTGCAAGACAATAAGAGTTAGTTTCCAGCTCCTAGAACCTCAACCTTGGTATCCATGGATGAACAGCCTATCGGAAGAATGCTAGGATATTCTTTGTGTGACCAAGAAGACGGGGCGGCAATTCCTCCGGTGAGGTGGCGCGCGCGCGGGTGGCTAAGGATGAGGGGAGAGCTTTTTATTTTCTCTAAGAAAACTGGGTAGAATAACTGTGTGCAAAACTATGTATCAAAAGCTCTCTAATAGTCTACTATATATAGTAGTCTATAGAAGCATAAAGCATAAGCAATTAGACTTCGTAAATGAATAAGAATCTAATTCTTATCGCACAAGGAAACCAATATCAAGTCTAGGTTCATTCCCAATTAAATTAAAACTCAATCAGGAAAATCTAACTTATCCCTTGGACTTCTAATAGAGGAAGGAGTCGAACTCCTTCCCCTACTCTATCCATGCACGCGCGCGCGCCTGTCCTACGGGAGGTGGGTCCCAATTTTGGGACCCACTTATATTTCTAAGGCAATTCAAACTCCAAGTAGATTTTGCCCAAGTGCATATGTTAATTCTAAATTAACATATCCTTTCTAATCAAACCTCCATTATATTTCCAAAATACAATCTTTAATTGTATTTACATAAAATAAAATTAATTAGCCAATTCAATTAATAATTCCAAATCATTAATTGAGCCACCATATATTATAATTAATTCCAAATCAATTATAATCCATCAATCAAAATTAATTCCAAATTAATTGCGATTCCATCTTCAAGGATATTCTGATAGACTGAATCACCACATAGTGTGACCCATAGGGCCTCATCGTATTAAGCAAGTCCTAGACTAGGCAACATGGAATTCCTAGACGGTTCCATTTGCAATATTAATACATGAGGACGTTTGAGAGGTTTCTCAAAGCTAACCCTTTCGTTGCGAAGCCTGTTGCGCTCAACGCGGCGATGGTAACGTCCCTTCATCTGACTTGCTCGAATGTATCTAGGATCGATGAAGTGTCTATCCCAATAATACATCCACGGGCGTCTCAGGGAGTTGCTTGGTTAAGATATACTTATGACTATCATAATATATCATTTGCACTGGCCAGTGACTTTACCAACACAACTATGCAGACTATGAGCAGTGCTCTCCTGTGCTACACTTGAGAGATGAATCCTTCAAAAATCACTTATCACCCCCATTTGTATTTAGCCATAATCCTGGATCGTGTCTTAGGTCAGCTGCTTATTCAGAGCTGACATCGACGGGTCCACCAAGGATATGGGGCAACAAATGTGATGATAAAGTCCTGTAAGTACAAAGGACGAATGGCATCACTTCAACAACTCACCGGCTCCCATAGACACTTCGGTGTAGAGTATGCATCGATGGGAGTGTCCGGTGGGTACTTCCATTGTTCGATAAAGATTCTTCGAACAACTATGCGCAGTTATGGGAACGTTTCTCGATTGTCCAACAATCCGTTCCGTGGCCATGGGATCGGCTCACACTTGCTCCAACAAGTATAACCTCCACGCATACTAGTCTTGTCTGGTTCATTCAGACCCCCACATCCGAGATGAACCTCGACTAGGGAGAGTTTGGGATAGATGATAACTCACATAGCTCCCACTATCTATGTGATCGGTCATCTATCCGAGGGGACATGTTTAATATCAATACAGACAGTAATAAAGATATGACATGCTGCAGCCTGGTGTAATATAAATATGAAAGCGATACTCAATAGTAAAATGCAACAAACATATATTATATTACGTTGACCTGTGTAATAGTCCATATATGCCCTCTATAAGGGCACCATGCCCTTAGTAAGGACTGTCTCTAGGACATATACACTATCAATCTCCCACTTGGACTAGAGCCAGTCACCTTTATGCCTAATGCCCAGATTAGCATAATGTCTTAAGTGGACTTCCACTGATAAGACCTTGGTGAAAGGATCTGCCACGTTGTCCGTGGTAGAGACACGTTCTATACTAACTTCTCCTCTATCTATAATCTCACGTATAACGTGATATTCTCTAAGTACATGTTTGTTCTTGTTTGTAGATCTAGGCTCCCTAGCTTGAGCGACGGCGCCCGTATTGTCACAATAAATCGTTATTGGACTGGGAGCAGGAACAACCCTCAATTCCTTCAAGAACTCTGAAATCCAGACAGCTTCTTTCGATGCTTCTGATGCAGCAATGTACTCGGCCTCTGTGGATGAGTCAGCAACCGTGGCTTGCTTAGAGCTCTTCCAACAGACAGCTCCTCCGTTCAATTTGAATACGTATCCTGTCTGTGACTTAAAGTCATCAGGATCTGATTCAAATCCAGCATCGACATACCCAGACATCTTTAATTCTGGTTCTCCACCAAACACCAAGAACATCTCTTTAGTCCGTCTAAGGTACTTAAGAATGTTCTTCACAGCAGTCCAGTGAGGTACTCCTGGATTCTGTTGGTGTCGACAAGTGACACTAAGCGCATATGCCACATCGGACCTTGTGAAATTCATTGCATACATTATAGACCCTACTGCCGAGGCATAGGGAACACGACTCATTGCATTCCTTTCTTCATCAGTTTTAGGACCATCCTTAACTGATAAGACATTCCCATGCCTAGCTGGGAGAAAGCCTCTCTTTGAGTCGTCCATCTTATAACGCTTCAGTATTTTGTCGATGTAGGTGGACTGTGTCATTCCCAACATCCTCTTGGATCTATCTCTAAAGATCTTGATCCCTAGGATGTAGTTCGCTTCACCCAAGTCCTTCATCAAGAAGGTACTTGATAACCAAACTTTAGTCTCTTCTAGCATAGATACATTGTTTCCCATGATCAAAATGTCATCTACATAAATGATCATGAAAACAATTCCTTTGTCGCTGTGTCTCGCGTAGACACAGGGATCTTCCTTGCTTCTGATGAAGTCAAACGATTTGACAGCTTCATCAAAGCGGATATTCCAGCTCCTTGACGCTTGCTTTAGCCCATAGATGGATCTTTGTAATTTGCATACAGCAGTTGGTCTGGTTTTACTAATAAAAACCAGATTTTCCTTAAGGGTATTAAAAGCAACTAAGCATTTATTAGAGAAATGGAAAACCACATCTTTTGCAAGCAAGCTACTTAAAGGTTTAGCAATTTTCGAAAAATCTTTAATAAACCTCCTATGAAAACCTACATGGCCAAGAAAAGATTGCAATTCTTTCACACAAGTAGGTGGGGGAAGTTTTTCAATGATTTCGATCTTAGCTTTGTCTACCTCAATACCTCTTTCAGAAACTACATGTCCTAGAACAATGCCTTCTCTAACCATGTAATGACTCTTCTCCCAGCTTAAGGTCAAGTTGCATTCAATGCACCTTTTCAAAACAAGATCTAATCTTTGCAAGCATTCATCAAACGAATCACCAAAAAGGGAAAAATCATCCATGAAAACTTCAACAAATTTAGTTACCATGTCAGAGAAAACAGAAAGCATACACCTTTGAAAAGTGGCGGGAACGTTGCATAGTCCAAATGGCATCCTCCTATAGGCAAATGTTCCGAATGGGCAAGTGAATGTCGTCTTCTCCTGATCCTCCGGTGCAATCGGAATCTGGTAGAAACCTGATAAACCATCAAGAAAACAATAAAACTTCCGACCCGCAAGGCGGTTTAGCATGTCATCTATAAATGGTAAAGGGAAGTGGTCTTTCTTAGTGGCGGCATTTAATCTTCTATAGTCAATGCACATCCGCCATCCAGTGGTCTTCCTAACCGGTACCAATTCTCCCTTCTCATTCTCTTCCACCGTGACTCCTGATTTCTTAGGAACTACATGTACCGGGCTCACCCATCGACTATCAGGAATGGGGTAAATCATATCGGGCATCTAGCAACTTGATCACTTCTTTCTTTACCACCTCTTGCATGGACGGATTTATCCTTCGTTGAGGTTGCCTAACGGGTTTGGCATCTTGTTCTAGAGTGATGTTGTGCACACACCGTGTAGGGCTAATTCCTTTGATATAACTGATCCCCCATCCTATAGCTGCAGAATTTTCTTTCAATACTTCAATCAGCCTACTTTCTTCATCGTTGGAGAGATGTCAGGAGACAATTACAGGCTTCTTCTGATTTTCTCCTAAGTACACATACTTGAGGTGCGCAGGAAGTGGTTTCAATTCTAAGCTAGGTTCTTCAGGAAACCTACTTTCTTCCTCTTCTTCATCTAAAGGTTCAAGTACCTCCTCTCCTGCGGGAATTTCTAGAGTGCTATCCATTATTTCAACTAGTTCCCTTGCTTCTTCGGTCATGTAGAACGTCTCAGTTTGCATGGTTAGTGCCTCCTCAAGTGGTTCACGATTATCATGGCAATGATGAAATTCGGAAATTACGGAATCATAGCAATCGACAAAATTTAACTCTTCCGCGACTTCCTTATCTCCGATGCTACATCCTACCAACTCAATCTTCTCGCCCATTACTTCCATGGTTATTTTCTTGCCCTTAAGTTCAAGGCATGTGTTGGTGGTCGCCATGAACGGTCTCCCAAGTAGTACTACGTGCTCACGAATATGGCTCTTTCCCTCGTCTGCAGACTTCATTATTACAAAATCAGCTGGGATTATCAACTTGTCCACCTTCACTAGGATGTCTTCTATTATCCCGACCGGCCTCTTCACACTTTGGTCTGCCATTTGTACGACCATATCAGTTGGTGTCAATTCTCCGAGATCCAGGGCCTTGTATACCGAATAGGGCATTAAGTTAATGCTAGCCCCTAAGTCAAGCATTGCCTTCGTAGTTCGTCCATTCCCTAAGGCGATGTCGATGATGAAACTTCCAGGATCCTTCTTCTTCACGGGCAATCCGGCAATTGAGTTGACCGTTTCAACCCCATTCACTTCCGTTCCTGGAGTAACCTTTTTGTTCTTGATCTCACGAAAGAATTTCGTATAAGCTGGAATGTTTTGGATTAACTCCAAGAGAGGCACATTGACTTCCACTTTTGAGAGGCGTTGGAATAGGGGTGATTCTCGAATATCCTTCTTGGCTGGCTTGATCCGACTTGGGAATGGTACATGTGGCTTTGGGGGCACATATGGATTAGAAGATTTGTGAAGTTCCCCTGGCATAGGAGTTCCTACCTCGACCTCATCATCACCTATGTCTTCCACAGATGGTCTTGGTTCATCATTCCTTCCTGGAACTTCTTGAGGTTCTTTGTAACTTTCGCTAACCTCTTGTTCTGTGCTTGGTCCTGTATTCTCGGTCCCAGTAGATTCAACCTGTTTAGGACGCACGAAGTTAGGAATTTTGGTCATCTTGCCTCCACGGAGTAGTAGATTCACCTCTTCGCATTCATTCTCCTTGGTGGTAACAATTGGAAGTGGCTCGGGATCAGTTTCAGGTGTTACATCGGAGGAACTGGGGTCGTCCAATTCCCTGGAGTTGGGGGGCGATTCGCCCCCTACCTCGGGTGGTTCGGCCACTACTTCTAGGGGGTGTCTTCGACTGCTTTGCCGCACCTTTCGCACTTCAACAGGCTAAGCTCCTTGATAAGTTGCTCAGTTACTTCGACTGCTTCAAAAGCCTTTTCGATGCGAAGATTGTTCTCAGCTTGCCCTGCGTGTGCTATCTCGAAAACACTCTCAATGGCCTTAATCCCTGCGTAAAACGCAAGTTCCTCCTCCTCACTGATGTCTTCGTCTTCAGAATATCCTTCGTATAACCCGTCAGTTTCGCCCTGATTTGAATATATGTTGGTGACTTCATTCGACATTATCTTCTCGGATTGTGCGGATCAATTGGCGTACTTTTGAAAGACCTTCTCTGCCTCTTCAACTGTACATTCTTCTAAACCTCCACACATCCCATCCACTTGAAGCCTAACTTCATCACGTAGTCCTCCAACAAAAAACCAAATCAGCTCCCCGTCGTCGAAACGGTGGTGGGGGCACTCACGTTTATACAGCTCAAAACGTTCATAGGTGTCACAGAACCGCTCGTATTCTCCTTGCTTGAAGTGTTCGATCAGATTCTGCAGTGCAATCGTCTCATGGTAAGGCATGAAACGTGCCAAGAACTCCTCTACTACTTGGCTCCAGGTCCTCAGTGATCCTGGTGCTAACCTTTCTATCCAAATCCTTGGTTCATATCCCAGAGCAAAAGAAAATAATTTCATGCATAATTGGTCCTCGGTGAACCCCTTTGCTGGAACCTTTGCTATTTCCTCTTCGTAGGACCTGATGAAGCTTAACGGATTCATCCCCACTCCATCTTCGAACCTCGGTATCCTTCTTACTATAGAACTCGTTACCTCATACCCCAAAACTCTTCTTCCAAGTATATAGCTGACCCTTTCTTGACTTGCGAGAACGTAGGTGTCAAGCGAGCTTTTAAGGTCGTCATACCTGGAAATCTGGAACAGGAGTAACTCAAAACTGAAAATTAGCCTTGTTAGAAATCTCGAAGATCAAGAAAATTTCTAGAAATCGAATACTACTAAGACTAGGAAAAGAGTATCAGAAAGAGATTAAATAGGAAAACTAAAAACTACTAGAACTAGGAATTGAATGCTGAAAATATAAACAAATTAAACAGGAAAAAGGAGTATAGTCCCCGGCAACGGCGCCAATTTGACGAACGTAGGATTGTCGGGTCCCAATTAATCAAATAAATTTGTATTTAGCCAAAGACAATTCACAACTACAACGAAAACCGTAGTGTAGCGGTAGAATAACCTCGAGTGTCGATCTCTAAGGACTATAACTAGCTTTATCTAATTTAACTTGAGAATATAAAATAGCAGACGACTTAGCAAAGGTTTTTCTTAACAGATAAAGGAGATTGGTGATAGTATGGTCATTCAAAGCATAACGGGTTAATAATCATGCATAAATTCCTCGGTCTTGCATGGAGATCTTTGATCAATGAATTGTCCAGTTGTAATTATTCAACACTACGAAGATATAGATTTAGATAGATCAAAAGATCAATGAATTGTCCAATTGTGTACAATAATTATTCAACAATACGAAGATAGAGATTTAGATAGATCAAAGAAATAAAGCAATAACTCAGAGTATAATGCGCGATATAGCCATTAGCATAATTATCAACCCTTCGCTAAGAAATCACATACTATCACCAACGAGAAGTTTAGCTACTCATAGTTGTCATGCAATCACCAGAAATCATACCACGAATGAATGAAAACATGATGAAAGATATATATAAATAAGTAGAAAAACTGTAAGATACAATGTTACCGAAGGTTGTCAGTCTCCGAAGAATCGCAATCTTACAAGCTCCAAACTTCTAAGAAAAAGTATCTACTAAGCTATGAACCCCCAGAACAGGCTCTGGGGAATTCCTACCTAAAACTACAGAGAAAGGTGAGAGAAAAGGTCTGGAAAAGTATGAAAAACGGAGAAAAACTGAGCAACTATATATAGACTTCGAATTGTGTGGGGCGAAGGGCCCCACACACCGGGCGATTCGCCCCCACATCCCGGGAGACTCGCCCGGGAGTAATTTTCGGCCCAGAACGCGTTTTCGTGCGTTTTTGGATTTCTTCCCCTTTTCGGACTCGGTTTCTGACTTCTAGTGGCCTTCTAGCCTCCAGATTCGACCCCTAGACTTCAAATCCTATCCGGAATCTTTCAGATACTCCAAATAGGCTTCTGGAACACCAATTCCTTGTCTACTTCAATATAATTGCCCGAAAAACCTCGTTTTTCAACCAAAACCTGTAAAATAAAAACTAAAGGGAAACGTGAAACTATTCTAATAAAATGCACTAAAATATAGCTAACTTATCATAGAGGATAGCTAAAATAGGTGAAAAAGACTCAAATGAAAGTCTAAAATACACATTCATCAGCAGCCTCATTGTCTCCTACGTATCCTTGCAAAGTAAGAAGGAACAAGCCGTATTGAGCTTCGCCCATCCCAAAGTCGGATGGTCGGACTACACGTCCATTAGGAAGGGTGTAGTTCAATGCGGCAGGCTGAGGAGGATTCACTGCTACGGGAGGAATTTCTACTTGAGGAGGCTGCCCTCTTGGCGTGACGTCGTTTGTAGATCTCAACGCTCCGTAAGCACTTCCAACTGGGAAGCCTTGTGGATTATTTTCTCCGGATCTCTCTTCCCGGGAGTTAGTGACATTGGTAAATGCCCCCTCCATATAATCTTGATTCCTATCAACATTGTTATTTCTAGGTGCCCTGGGAGCAGCTGCCCTTCCTCCTCCTCGACCATTTAAAGGGGGACGGCCCCTGGGGCGAGGAGGATTCTTGGGTGGTGCATTAGCAATTCGATTGCTTCTTCTGGGAGGCATCTTTGTGAAGTGTCACGAGGAGGATGTTTGGCTCGATCAATAGGGCTAGGAATGACCTTTCGATCAGATTCCCACAGACGGCGCCAAATGTTGAAGGGTAATTCGTACTTTTTCTTAAGTTCGCAGTAGGTCGTCACAATACACTATTTAGGTCTTCTTCATGTAGTCTTCCTCTTAAGATCATAGGAATCCTTCCTGTAGCTTCCTCGTACCTGAAAGAGACTGGAGGGGGGGGGGGCTTAGTACCTCGTGCCTGGTTTGTCGAGTTGAAGGGCTTCCCTAGTAAGAGTAGTAAATGTGGTAGGTGAGTGGTAGGTGAGAGCTATGAATGCTTACCCAGCGGATAATGAATGAGTCCCTTTATATACTTGTAGTATTTTATTGTCACTTTACGTAGGATCGTGACAAGTGTCCGGCCGAGATTGAAGCCTCCTTTGGCCCAAGCCCATTAAGGAAGTCCATGGGCTTTGGCCCAAACATCTTGACTAGGGTTTGGAGGGCATTATTGACTTTTTTGGTCCCATGGAGTATTCTGGAAGACGGGTTCCACAGGGAGCGACCATGGGTGGTCGCCCTTGGTCCTCATGCCTTCCTCTTACGTCCGTGGTCCGAGTAGTGCTACGCCTAGTCTCTTTTGGAGGGTGTCACCTTGACGCAAGGTCCTCCTCGAGCCCTAGAGATGCTCCTCGAGCCCAACAGCTGCGTTGTCCTTGTAGTGAGCTTATCGTGAGGGTTGGCCTCTTAGTGATGGTCGGACCGTATGTTGGTCGAGCCACACCTAAGTGACATACTTGGGTGTGGTCGCGCCCCTTTGAGGGACGGCCCTTGATGCTTTGTCGCGCTCTTAGACCGCTTCAGTTCGTACACGCGGACTGAACATATTTTAACACCAACATATATCCCCCTAGTTTCCAAGTATCTTTGTAGAAGATAGTTGAGGAACTATGTTGAAGTAGAGGTCGAGCAGAGCCTCGACTAGTAGTGGGCGAAAAAATATTTCTGTATTCGCGCCTCGGTGCCTTACCCTCCTCCTATCTCTCCCTTCCTCCCCCCCCCCCCCCCGCCTTTTTATAGGGTGTGAGCAGACGTTGCTCGGACCTTATAAAAGGGGTATATTACTGGGTAGAGATTGGATCCGGGTAAGTGTCCTTTGGTGGAAATAGGTTATTCGATTTTTTTCCTCTTCGCTATCCTCTTTGTAAATTATCTCGAGTAGACAATTGTGAGTAAATGGAATGGAATGATTTCCTTCCGCCTTTTCTCTTGACAATTTCTCGAGAAGCTTCATGAGAAAGTGGCTCCTCGGTACCGTAAAAAGGAATCCTTTGATTTTTCTTCTCGGGTGAATGGTCGCTCGTTGCTCTTCAACTTATCCACGTGACATGGTCCTCACTCCGCGGATTATCTTGGGTGATTAGGTAATCCGCGTCCACCTGAGAAAAAGTGTCGGTGCGAGAGCGTGGAGGGTACATCGGTAAATCCGTCAGGCGGCTATAATCTGGACCGTTAATAGTGGACACGTGTTTGGTCCGGATGGAGCGAGGGTATGCGACGGTTCGTATTCCCGAGATACCCTTCTATAAATAGGTCAAGACCGAATCATTCCACACTTTTCGCAACATAATCACTCAGAGCATATAGAGAAAGCGAGGACCTTTTCTAAGTAACCGACAAGCAATCTCATCGATAAAAAAGCAGAGCGAGGACCTCTTCAGGTGATCAACTTCCCGGTTTTTCCGGCGGAGCTCAAGTTTTCCGGTGCGGTTTCCGTTTTCCAAACTTCAACCAAACTTTCCCATGTAAGTTCTCATTCCAAAAATTGAATTACTTGCTTCAATTGTATGCTCCTTTTTGTCTTTCGTTTTCGCATTCCCTTTAACATGCCGTAATCCGGTGGCCTGAGTTCTTGGCCGGTAAATAGAGGACTTAAAACATGACTTAAACGGACTTACGGGAAAACCCATGCTTCCCCTTTTATTTTTCTGCAATTCCCCGTTACCTCCTTAGCGTAGGATTGTAACTGTAGAAATACGTAATTAGGAGCGTTTAGGTCTCGTCGCGTTTTTGAGCGGTTGGTCGGTCTTGTGCTCCTCGATTTTTTGTATGCTCTTAATATGCTCATATCTGTGCTCTTCGTTCCCCTTGCATGCTTTTCGTTTTTTGTAGAGTAACTTATTTTTGTCTATCCTTTTTTGAGATTTTTCTCCGTCCGTGAGGTCGAACATAACAAAATACATAAACGGACCTCTCGGACTATCACCAACCATCCTAACTCTTCTTTGCCTACCCTTTTAGGATGTCCGACAGAAGCGATGACAGCCAAAACCTCCGCGAGGTCGAGGAGTATGGGAGCGACCATACTACGTCAGCCGATACGTCAGAGATATCGGCGACGTTTCCAAATACTACTTTGGAGCACGCCGCCGTAGGCGAGGAGCCTGCTCCTGAATCCGGGGAGGAAGAAGGATCTGGGGATCCGGAGAAGAAGACCAACTCAAGGAGGGTGAAGAAGGTGAAGACGCCCAGGATGAAGATGACAATGATGAGACCGAGGAGGAAGAAGAAGCGGCCGAGTATCGGCTAGTTACTCGCAAGAGGCGTTGGAGCAAGGACGAAGACTTCATTGATGATAGGACCGAAGAGGAGGGGGGTCCTTCCAATCCTGGGGTGTCCGCTGAGCTTATTACCTTAGCCGCTCAAGTCCATGGTCGGAACTATGGTGCTTTCGACGCGGTTCCTCCGATGGACATCCGGGTTGAAGACATGGATGATACAGAGCGACCAGATCTGGCGTTATCATTGTTCGAGGAGGCAGACCATTCTATTCAACGCGGCAAGGGTATCATCATAGTTGATAGTGATGATGATGATGCTACCTCTCCCCGGACAACTCCTCCGCAGGCACGTTAGGGGACGGGGCTTGGTCCCGTCCCGTATTTTAATATTTATATATTTTTCCCGGGTTGGACCCAAAATTGAATTTTGAAAATTTTGAGGATTGAATTTTATATTTGGAATATAAATATGATTTAATTGTAATTATTTGTAACTAGAGGAGTTAAATTTAATTAATATAAAGTTAAGGGGCTTATTTGTGATTTATCAATTTGTTGTTTATTACAAATAAGTCCTTCTACTTTTGAATTTTAGATTTAACACCTCCAAGGTTTCGAAAATTACAATTGAGTCCTTCGAGTTTTCGAAAATTGCTACCTGGTGAATGGAATTATTGATTTTTCAATCTAGTCCAAATTTTCAATTTTTCATAGAGATTATAAGTATGGGATTATAATTTTCATAATGAAGTTATGAAGTCATTTGGCATCCACATAGTGTTAGGAAACTTGTAATTTTGATGAGCAATTAACCATGCTAAATTAAGAACAGTCCAGTAACTAGTACTCTTAAGGTCCATAGGATTTTAGAATTTTTAAAGGACATTGTAAAAGAGGAACGTTTGCTGATGACTTAGATAGGTGTTAGATAAGTTTTCTCTTAGTGGATGACGTACCTTAATTTCTGAAAAGAAATTAATCTATTGACACCTTAGCGTATGATGTATTTTATTTTCTGAAAAGAAAATATCTTATTGATGCTTAGCTTTGATTTTCTGAAAAGAAAATGACCTATTGAAGTATCTGCTGAAGATGTATTTTGTTTATTACAAACAAATTATTGAAGCAAATAAGAAACCGGTCAGAATCTTGAAGACTTTTGAAGATCTGAAGACTTGAAGACTTGAAGACTTGAAGATTGCTGAAGACTGGTAAGGCACGTGTTGCTCAGAAAGTGAAATTTTCAGCAACAGCATTGCATAAGTGAAAATCTGAAAGACAGAGTAGGTTGTGCTTGCTGAAACTGAGAATGAACACTTGCTGATGAACACATGTGACCTCTTGCTGAATGTACGTGATTTTGCGCTCCAATGTTACTGTTTGAATTCTATTCAAAGGTGCATTTAATGCAAAGCTTACACAAAGGACATGAAGACTAGAAGACAAACAAAGGTTGCTGCTGAAAGTACAAAAGCAAGATAGTGACATGTTAAGGAACAAAAGCCTTAGGATTTGAAATTCAAACGGCTCCTTACTTGCACTATAAATAGAGGTCATCAGGCAAAGAGTTGAAGTGTGTCAACAACGTGATCAAACTCTCACTTGTGCTTAAAACTCACAAACCTTCAAACTCTCTTACTGCCATTGATCCGTTCCAAGACTTAAAGCTTGAAAAAGCTACTTGTGAAGAAGTAGAACAAACTCGGCTAAGAAATTAGTTAAGTGTTCTTTCTTTCGAACAAGAACAAGTCTTGACACCAGAAACAATCAAACTTGTTTACTGCAAAGTATTCCAAGTTGTGTTTCTTAGATTACTTGTTGTAACTGAATAAGTTATAATTAAGTTATCTCACCCCAAAACTCTCTAACTGAAAATACACCCTTTCAGGCGTGATATTCAGGGGGAACTTAATCAAGCATAGTTTTGCTGATTAAAAGTACCAAGTTTGGTGGAGAACAAGGTTGAGTTCTCTAGTTTAGGTTGGAAACAAAGCAAGTGAGCTTTGGTTTCTGTTGAATCGCTTTAGATAGGAGATTGTAAGGAACCTCAATCATATCTTAGTGGATTCAGTCCTAGAAAGGACAAAGTGGATTAGTTGGGAGATTACGCCACTCTCAGATACCACTCTAAAAGCGTTAGTGTGATTTACTTACTGCATTTAGCTTTCAGCAAATTCTATCTGTTTGTACACAGTCACTCACATCACTTGCTGAAACACTTTACTCGCTGAAAAAGCACTTATTGTTTCAAAGACTTCCGCTCTTTGATTTTAAGTATCAGCAAACCAAGCTACTGTAAAGTAACTTACACTTGCTGAGAAAGTTAAGTATCAGCAACCTCATTACTGAAAAGTAATAAGTACTTGCTGAGAAAGTTTTAAACGACAAAAGTTTGAAAAGACTATTCACCCCCCCCCCCTCTAGTCTTTTCTTGTTGTTTAAAGGGACCAACAAGTGGTATCAGAGCAGGAGGTTCTTTAGCCTTCTGCACTGAACCTAGATCCCCTTAAGTGCTTTCCTTAAATCACTTTCATTTGATCAAGTTTGGTAGTGCTTTGCTGACAGGATGTCTTTAGGAGATGCTCCCTTGCTGAAGCTGGAAAATTACGAGAAATGGCGAAACAACATGATGTTACATCTTGAGGCCATTAGTGATGAGATGGTCACCGTCATTAATGATGGACCTATCAAAATCACCAAGGTTGAAAGGAGTTTCCCTCATAGAACCACTGAAGCTGGAAAGGAAACCATCCAAGGCGAACCTTCAGATACTGTTGTGCCAAAACCAAGAGAGGAATGGACTTCTGACGAAGCTAAGAGATTCCGTCTTGATGGCCAAGCAAGAAATATCATCATCAGATCAACTCCGGATACCATACAGTGCAAACTGTGGGGTGCTAAGACTGCTAAGGAGGCTTGGAAAATGGTTCAAGATCTTTGTGCTGGATCTGACAAGACCAAGGAAAACAAACTTGAAGTACTTAAGCTGAAGTTTCAAAACTATAAGCAAGGTGCTAACGAGTCACTGGAAGACTTAGACTTCAGATTCACAACTCTTGTTAGTGAAATGACAGCGCTGGGTGTTGGAAATTTTTATTCAGATTCTGAGAAAGTGAAAACTATCATCAGGAGTTTGAATCAAGAATGGATCCATACTCAGAATTTCTATTACAATCAAGGAATGCCTGACATTACACCAACTGAGTTGTTCTCTCATCTTGCTACTGTCAACTATGAGACAAAGCAAAGAGAAAATGTGTTTGCTGAAAAATCGCAAAACATTGCTCTTGCTGCAAAGCCGTCATCTTCTGAAAGAAGAATGATAAAGAGCCTGCTGATGAAAATGCTTTAGTTGTTAAAAACATGAAGAAATTCATCAGTAAGGAACTTGAAAGGCGAAAAGCAAAAGAGAAGCTGAAAAAGCATCTTGTTAATAACTACCATAAGTACAAGAATGACACTAGCTCGCTGAACAAGCAAGCTCAGCAAGCTACATCATCAGAAGAGCCAGCAGTTGGAAATGATCTATGTTTTTACTGCAAAAAGCCTGGACACTTCAAAGCAAATTGCCCCTTGCTGAAAGGCAAATCTGCTGAAAAGAAGAAGAAGTTCAAAAGAGCTTTCATTGCTGAAGAAAAGAAGAAGCTTCAAGCAAAAATCGATGCATTATGCATTGAGACAAGCTCCGAGGACAGTGAGGATGAAAGTTCAGACACCGACGATGAGGAAGCCACTCTAGACGTGGAGATTGGCAAAGAAGTGTGTGGAATAGCTATGGAAGCTTATCCAGACGTGTCGAACTACGAATTCTGCCTCATGGCCGGTCAGGTAAATGATTCTACCTCTGACTCTGATTCAGAAAGTGAAGACGAGATTGACCTTGACAAGATTCAAGGAGAAATCGAAAGATTTGAGAAAACTCTCAGCAAACAGCAAGAAAAACTTCAACTTGCTGAAACTCTGACCAAGCAAACTACTGAAAAGTACGTTTTGCTGAAGGAAGAGACAGAAGAAAAGGATGCTGAAATAAGGCGTCTTAAGAAGTTGATTGCTGAGGCTGCAGAGAAAAATTCTCAAATGGCGTTAGAATTAGAAGAGTATCAGTCCTCAATTCTAAAGTTACTTGCTGAAATCCAAGAAATGAAAAAGATGAAAATCAATTTCAAATCTTATGTGGAAGCGAGTAATACGCTAACTGAACTAAACTCTTATTTGAGAGATCCATCTCAGAAAGAAGGTTTAGGAGCAACGTGTGAAGGTGATAACGTAGAAATCTTGAGAAAAGATAAATCACCTATCTCCTTTGTACGTGCTACTGATAGTAGTCCACCAGTGATCTATCAGTTTGGTCAAACTAAAGTTGCTGAAACATGCAATCAAGTACCTATGACCATAAAGCCCGTTGTTGCTGCTCAAAGTAACAAGACTTTAAAAGGAAAACAGGTTGCTGTGAAGCAAACTGGAAAGAAAAAGAATGCCGTGAAGCATTCCGCCAAACAAGTTGCTGAAAAGCAAGTTGTTAAGTCTAAAGGCAAGATTACCAAAAGTAATCAGAAGTCCTTTGCTGACAAACCTGAATCAAGTAAGGTTGCTGATGCTAAAGCTCAGCATTCTCCAAAGAGTGGACTCGGTTTCAAAACCAAGCAAAGTCAACTCTTTCATGAGTATAAGCAAAGTCAGCAAAGATACTTCAAAGAGATGAAGAAAACCAAGCCTAAGAGTTCTGAAAAGACTCCCAATGCTAGGACTAGAAGGAACCTTGCTAGAAAAGAACTTACTGAAAAGTATGTTCAGCAAAAAGGTCAACAGAGCAAGACACCACATCAGAAAGTGGATTTGACCAGCACGAGTCAAAAGTCTTTTAGCTCAAAACCTCCTAGTTCCTCAGCAAGTAGAAAACAAGTCAAAGTTGAAAAACTTTAGACTTGGGTTTCCACTGGACGCATTCTTGAACATGTTAATGGACATCCATCAATGGATAATTAACTTGTTTGCTCTTGATTGTGCAGACTGCAGCCACGGAGACAAACGATGCAATCTGGCACTTTGATAGTGGTTGTGGAAAGCACATGACGGGCAACAAGAATAACCTTATAAACTATAGACGGTGGTCTAAAGGTCCAACAATAAGGTTTGCTGGTGGAGGCTCCGGATCTACAAAAGGCTATGGTGATGTGAAGTTGGGATGTATAACCATTTCTGGAGTTCTTTATGTCAAAAATCTTAAGTTTAACCTTTTCAGCATGAGTCAATTTGCTGACAAAGGATACTTCATCGAAATTAAAAGTGATGAATGTAAACTTGTAGATTTTGAGACTAAAAAGGTTATAATGATTGCAAGAAGATCAGGAGGATTGTACACCGTTGATTGGTCTTCAGCAAACGTTGAAAAATGCCTTGTCTCAGATCATGATTGCCTTGCTGAAAAAGCATGGTTATGGCATAAACGAACAAGTCATCTAAACTTCAAGACGCTGAATAAGCTGTCTAAAAAGGCACTTGTAGTTGGATTACCTAGGGTTACTTTTAAGAAGGATGGTGTTTGCAATGCATGTCAGCAAGGAAAGCAAACCAAATCTTCTTTCAAGAACAAGGCAGTACCGTCAACTACAAAACCTTTACAACTCTTACACATGGACTTGTTTGAATCTTCTTCAACAAGCTATGCTGGTAAGAAGTATGGTCTAGTCGTGGTAGATGACTATTCAAGATTCACTTGGGTAGTATTCATCAAGCACAAATCTGAAACCAAGACTGAAATACCTAACTTGCTGAATAAGCTTGAAGTCATGAAAAATGACAAGGTAAGAGTCATAAGGACAGACCATGGTACTGAGTTTGTAAACCAGTACATAACTGAATATTGTACCTCCAAAGGTATTCAACATCAGTTATCCTCAGTAAGGACACCACAGCAAAATGGTGTTGCTGAACGGAAGAATCGTACCCTGAAAGAAGCCGCAAGAACAATGCTTGCTGACACTGAATAAGTGAGGCTTACTGGGTTGAAGCGATTAATACCGCCTGCTATACTCAGAATAGATGTTTGATTACTAAGGAATACAACAAAACTCCTTATGAATTGTTTGTTGGAAGACCTCCTAACATCACTCATCTAAGAGTATTTGGTTGCAAGTGTTTCGTTCTTAACAATGGTAGAGAATACCTAAGAACATTTCAACCAAAGGCAGACGAAGCGATATTTCTTGGCTACTCCTTGCATAGTAAAGCTTACAGAGTTTACAACAAAAAGGCACAAAAGATTGAAGAATCTGTGCATGTTGTATTCTACGAAAAGACACAAGGTGTGCCTGCTGAAGAAGAAATATCAGAATGTATGAAAAAGCTAATCATACATGAGCAAAGAACTGAATCTGATGCTAGGCAAATCAAGTCAATTGAACTAAATGATGATTCTGACAATGATTCTCCTCCCCCGAGTCATGACAAGATAAATATAGTTCACGACAAAGAATTTCCAGCAAAAGATGCGGTTGCTCCGGAAGTTGCTGAAATTACGCAATCTCCAGTGCCTGCTGATGAATATCTCAACCCAGCAATGCTGAACAAGCAGTTGCTGACGATCAAATCTCAGCAGAGACACAAATTCCCAGTAGTACTGAACAAGTACATACTGAAGAGTCACATGCTGATGAGCAAACATATCCTGATCCAACAAACAGGAAACCTGTTAATAAATGGATTAGAGATCATCCCTCTACGGATATGATTGGCGATATTAATAAACGCCAAGTGACTAGATCCAAAGCTACTCAAGGACTTGCTGAAGAAGCAACTGTCGTAGAAGTAGAATCTTTATTCTCTTGCTTTGTTTCAGAAATTGAACCTAAAACCATAGAAGAAGCTTTGAAGCATTCTGAATGGATAAAGGCAATGCAAGAAGAATTGGATCAATTTGAAAGAAACAAAGTCTGGAAACTTGTGCCACTTGCTGAAAATAAGAAAGCTATTGGTA
The DNA here is from genome assembly GCA_028274465.1 of Plantago ovata. Lineage (NCBI taxonomy): Eukaryota > Viridiplantae > Streptophyta > Magnoliopsida > Lamiales > Plantaginaceae > Plantago > Plantago ovata. The sequence continues at coordinate 47,593,107 of CM051458.1, forward strand.
CAAAGTGGGTGTTCAGAAACAAGCTGAGCGAGTCTGGTGAAGTAACAAGAAACAAAGCACGCTTAGTTGCTCAAGGTTACTGTCAGACTGAAGGATTGGACTATGATGAGTCTTACGCTCCAGTTGCAAGATTGGATGCAATTAGGCTTTTCTTGGCCTTTGCTGCTCACAATGACTTCATTGTTTACCAAATGGATGTTAAGAGTGCATTCTTAAATGGTGAACTTGCTGAAGAAGTCTACCTAGAACAACCCCCTGGCTTTGAACTTCCCTCAGAAACCAAGATGGTATATAAGCTTCAGAAAGCTGTATATGGTCTAAAGCAAGCACCAAGAGCATGGTATGATACCTTAGCTAAGTTCTTGCTGGAAAATGGTTTCAAGAAAGGTGAAGTTGACAAAACTCTTTTTACCATGAACCATGATGGTAAATTAATCTTAGTTCAAATTTATGTGGATGACATAATTTTTGGATCTAAGGACAAGCAACTTTGTGATGATTTTGCCAAACTCATGACAAATAAGTTTGAAATGAGTATGATGGGAAAATTGAATTATTTCCTAGGGTTGCAAGTCAAGCAACTCAAAGATGGAATATTCATAAATCAAGCAAAGTATGCGAAAGAAATGCTCATAAAGTTTAGGATCAAAGAGGATGAAAAACCTGAAAAGATCCCTATGAGTGTTGGTACCAAATTGGGCTATACTAAAGAGGACAAAAGTGTTGAAGAACACAAGTATAGGAAGCTCATTGGTTCCTTGTTGTATTTAACAGCAAGTAGACCTGACATTCAGTATGCTGTTTGTGTGTGTGCAAGATTCCAATCGGATCCAAGAGAATCACACTACAAAAAGGCAATTAAAATACTGAAATATGTTAAAGGTACAGTCAATGTTGGATTATGGTATCCAAAAGATTCTGGACTTGAATTGGTTGGCTATTCTGATGCTGATCATGGTGGATCAACTCTTGATAGAAAAAGTACCTCTGGAACTTGTCAGTTTTTGGGTACTAGATTAATATCATGGTTCAGCAAGAAGCAAACGTGTGTCGCCAATTCATCTACAGAATCTGAATACATTGCAGCTGGTTGTTGCACAGCTCAAATCCTATGGATTCAGCAACAATTAAGAGATTATGGTATTTCTGCAAAGAAAACACCAATCTTTTGTGATAATACAAGTGCTATTGCAATTACGCAAAATCCTAAGTTTCACTCTAGGACCAAGCACATTGATATTAGACATCATTTCATTAGAGATCATGTGGAAAAAGGTGATATTGAGGTTGTGAAAGTAGGTACTGAAGATCAGCTTGCTGACATCTTTACCAAGCCCCTACCGGATAATAGGTTCGCAATGCTAAGGTATAACCTTGGATTGATTGAACTACCTCAATAAAGGATACACTTGGCAGAATGCTGAAACAGGTATTCAGCAAGCCAAAGTATTCCTGTCCAAAAGACCAAGTCACTGATTTCTTCTAAGAAATGATAAGTCACAACATGATTGCTGAAACAGGCATTCAGCAAGTAATTCCTTCAAAACAGGTATTTGTTAGGAAACTTGATCACTTGCTGAGACAGGAACTCAGTAAGTGAAAGAACTTAAGGATTGCTGAGACGGGTACTTAGACAATCAAAAGATACTGAAACAGGTATTCAAGTATCAAAGGAATTTTCTGAAACGGGAATTCAGAAAAGAGCAAAATCTCATCTCTCAGATTTTACCAAAGGATGTCTCAATTGCAAAAAGAATTTACTGATACGGGAAATCAGAAATATCTTTTAAACTTAGAAAATATGAGATATCTAAGTAAGGGGGAACTTTCAGCAAGTAGCTAGATTGTTAATTCAAACTCGCTGAAAAGATTCTTGTCTATTTCAGCAAGCAATCTATCCCTTATTACTCGGTAAAATCAATTTGTGACGTTAAGCTGGCACAGATAAACTCGCAATAAATCATGACATGAAATTCAATCGTGGCCATTGATTAAAAGGAGTTATTAATCTAACGGCTAACAAAACAAAGAGAGAGAGTGCTCTGACGGTTTTAGTTAGTGGGCCACTACGCATTCAATGCAAAGGCTCCACTATCTCCAGTGTTTCTCTGTTTTACCCTTGCTGAGAACTCAAATCGATTGAGTTTCTCACACACCAGAGACACTATATAAAGAAGGAGTTAGAGAAATGACAAAATTCTTTAACTCACATTTCCTTTCTCTGCAATTTCTAGCCTGAAACTACTGTACCTCCGGTCAAAAAGCAAACTATCTTTTTCGTACAATTTCTTGCTCTATATAAAGAAATGGCTCCCAAGAGACAGTCATCTAAGTCCTCAAAATCGTCAAAGGTTGACAGTGCTGAAACACGCATTGCTCCGGTGACTGCTCCGGTGACTTCTCTGACCCAAACACAGCGAAAGTTGTGTTGAAAAACGACCGAATCACTGAAAAACCTATGCCTCCGTCATATCTTGACACTGCAAAGTGTGAGATGTTGATGCAATGGGGAGGATTTGCAAAAGAAAAGTACATTAGGTACTTTTATGAACAAGAACTTGATGACCAAAATGAAGAGGCGCTTGAGTTCATCAAGCAGCAAGGCCTCATGAACTTTATCTCTGCTCGCACTAAGCAAGTGAGCATGATTGATACTATGGAGTTCTACAACAATGCAGAAATCCAGTCCCTTACAGACAGTAATGGAGTCACTGAAAAAGTGATCCTTACTTATGTTCAGAACACGCAAATCGTCCTGAAATGGACTGATTTAGCGGAGATTTTTCAGATTCCAACCAATGGAACTGAAGATGACGTCACTGCCACTGACGAAGAAATTGAAGCTTTCTACAGTGACGTCAGAAATGCAAAAATGAAGAAAGGCGAGATAGCTCCCGTGACTTGGACAAAGCACGTTAAGAGAAAGCATCTCTGTCCTTCACTTGGTCTAGTAGCTCTGCTACTGATTAAAGTTCTTGACTCCCAAGTTGGAGGAATTGACCAAGTAGGCCTGAGAAGATGGCCATTGCTGATGCATATCCATGAGAATAAATCGGAACTTAACTGGGCTAAGTACATTTTCAACAGGCTTGTTGATTGTGTTACTAAGTTTAAGGTAAAGGTAGAAGACAACAAGGTCTCACCTTCCTTTCCAGTTATGTATGGAATCAAGATATGCTATATCCTTGAACATTTCAGGATTCAGCTAAGAAACCCATTGCCAATCAAGAAATCTGTGTGCAATGTGGGAAGATCTTTCTACAAGCAGAATGTACCTAAGATTGCTGGAAAGAAATCCAAGAAGACAACAACTGCAAATGTTGTCAGCACAAGCCAGCAAGAAAGGTATACAACAGCTGCAGATGTTACCACTCAGCAACTTAGAGATGAAACTGCTGTTGGTGGTGGTAACACAAATGAAACTGCTGTAGAAAATCAACAAGGTACGTGTACAACAGCCGTTGCTGAAAATGCAACAATAGATGACTCTGGGAAACTGGAGAAATCTAAAAGAAAAAGAGGAAAGCTGATGATGACACTCAGACTGCAGCGTCATCAGCAAATCCCGTACCTAAGAGGAAACGGACAAGTAACAAAAGAAAGAAGACACTGGCTTCTCAGTCAGTCCCCAATGTCCAAGACTCCTCAGTCAATTCCCAGACAAATGCTGAAACGCATTTGCCAGTAGATGTTGCTGAAATAATTACTGAAACATACATCAGCAATGTTGAAGTGTTTGCGGAAGCCTTCAACAATCAACTTAACGTTGATAACTCTACTGAGAATAGACCACAAGGCAGTGGAAATGAAATTCCTGCCCAAGTCCCAGATATCTACATTGTAGATCTAGATGATCAAACCATGGAACCAGTAAGCAGACATTGGCTTGCTGATGTTGGCAAAGAGCGGCATTTGCTGATGCTGGGCTGAA
>CM051458.1:47597137-47800948 GCA_028274465.1 Plantago ovata
CAAAGGTTGACAGTGCTGACACAGGCATTGCTCCGGTGACTGCTCCGGTGACTTCTCTGACCCAAAACACAGCGAAAGTTGTGTTGAAAAACGACCGAATCACTGAAAAACCTATGCCTCCGTCATATCTTGACACTGCAAAGTGTGAGATGTTGATGCAATGGGGAGGATGGTTGCAAAAGAAAAGTACATTCGGTACTTTATGAACAAGAACTTGATGACCAAAATGAAGAGGCGCTTGAGTTCATCAAGCAGCAAGGCCTCATGAACTTTATCTCTGCTCGCACTAAGCAAGTGAGCATGATTGATACTATGGAGTTCTACAACAATGCAGAAATCCAGTCCCTTACAGACAGTAATGGAGTCACTGAAAAAGTGATCCTTACTTATGTTCAGAACACGCAAATCGTCCTGAAATGGACTGATTTAGCGGAGATTTTTCAGATTCCAACCAATGGAACTGAAGATGACGTCACTGCCACTGACGAAGAAATGAAGCTTTCTACAGTGACGTCAGAAATGCAAAAATGAAGAAAGGCGAGATAGCTCCCGTGACTTGGACAAAGCACGTTAAGAGAAAGCATCTCTGTCCTTCACTTGGTCTAGTAGCTCTGCTACTGATTAAAGTTCTTGACTCCCAAGTCGGAGGAATTGACCAAGTAGGCCTGAGAGATGGCCATTGCTGATGCATATCCATGATAATAAATCGGAACTTAACTGGGCTAAGTACATTTTCAACAGGCTTGTTGATTGTGTTACTAAGTTTAAGGTAAAGGTAGAAGACAACAAGGTCTCACCTTCCTTTCCAGTTATGTATGGAATCAAGATATGCTATATCCTTGACATTTCAGGATTCAGCTAAGAAACCCATTGCCAATCAAGAAATCTGTGTGCAATGTGGGAAGGTCTTTCTACAAGCAGAATGTACCTAAGATTGCTGGAAAGAAATCCAAGAAGACAACAACTGCAAATGTTGTCAGCACAAGCCAGCAAGAAAGGTATACAACAGCTGCAGATGTTACCACTCAGCAACTTAGAGATGAAACTGCTGTTGGTGGTGGTAACACAAATGAAACTGCTGTAGAAAATCAACAAGGTACGTGTACAAGAGCCGTTGCTGAAAATGCAACAATAGATGACTCTGGGAAACCGGAGAAATCTAAAAGAAGAAAGAGGAAAGCTGATGATGACACTCAGACTGCAGCGTCATCAGCAAATCCCGTACCTAAGAGAAACGGACAAGTAACAAAAGAAAGAAGACACTGGCTCTCAGTCAGTCCCCAATGTCCAAGACTCCTCAGTCAATTCCCAGACAAATGCTGAAACGCATTTGCCAGTAGATGTTGCTGAATAATTACTGAAACATACATCAGCAATGTTGAAGTGTTTGCGGAAGCCTTCAACAATCAACTTAACGTTGATAACTCTACTGAGAATAGACCACAAGGCAGTGGAAATGAAATTCCTGCCCAAGTCCCAGATATCTACTTTGTAGATAATCTAGATGATCAAACCATGGAACAGTAAGCAACATTGCTGCTGATTTGCAAAGAGCGGCATTTGCTGATGCTGCTGAACAGATGGTTGCTGAACAAGCAACTCATCAAGTTGCTGAAGCCCAGCTTGCTGATGGACCAGTTGCTGAGAAAGCAATGGTACCAGTTCCTGAAGTTGCTGAAACTCAAGAAGCATCATTCAAAGACGCATCTCTTGATGCTGAGAATGCTGGCCCAAGTTCACCCAAGACTTCAATTGACAAAGTCCAGCTTGTACTGGAAGATTTAAGCAAACAAATGGAGTTGGAGATTGAAGAATCATCCAACAAGTCAATTGAACTCTTCATGACAAGCAGTGAGCTTAAAGGTCAAGTTGCTTCTGCTCAACTTGTCAATTCAGAGACAAGGGAGATTGCTGAAACCGCACAGCTTTCTCAGTTAGAGCAAACTCAGAAGTCTGCTGAAGAAACAGTCCAAGAAGCTGAAGAAACTGTTAATGCTGAAAGGACTAAGCCACAACCTGTCCTTCCTCAGCAGGTAGTTAATACAACCATCAGTAAAACTTCAAATTCTGAAACTTATTCTTTTGCTAATATTATACTATCTCTACAGACTTCTCAAGATACAAGTCAGATGGTTGCTGAAGCCTCTGCACCAGAACCAACACTCCCTGCTCAGCAGGTAGTTAATAATTTTGGTATAAAAACTAAGTTTGACAGCTTAGTACTTGTGTCTAATTTTAATTTATTTCAGGATGAACAAATGGAGGATGCTACCCCAGCTCCTCATGGAATGGAAATTGTACTACATGAGCTTGCTGACTCTCAGCAGGTAAATCATGTTTCAGATTTAAACTCTAAAACAATTCTCCAAACCAATCCTGATCTAAATAAAATTCTTTTTCAGGCTCAAAAGGAGACCACTGAAATGGTACTCATCACTGAAGATCAGCAAGTAAGTTCTAAAGAACTTTACTTGAGCTTCAAGAGGACAACTTTGTCTAGAGTTGCTAAGTCCGTCAGCAACTGGCAAAGATATAGGAGAATGGACTTCTCAGATCTTCACCTTCATCTCTCAAATGAGAAAAGAGATCTTCACTGCTGAAGCTCGAAACATTTGTCCACTCCATACTTCCGGAAGAAATGACATATTCTCAGCAAATGAGTTCAAATCTGATTGCTCAAATCAGAGAGAATATGAAGGCCAAATTTAAGAGTGCCTCTCCAGCTGAACAAGCTGTGATGCTCAAAGGCTCATTCGTTCCTGTGGTGGCTGATCCCCACAAATTAACTGAGGAAGAGGAAGTGACAAGTGTTGCTTTGTACAAGCACGTTGAGCTAGTCATCTTGACTGATGATGAAGAAGAAGAAGAAGAAGAAGATGAGAACATTCCCACTGATCCCAGTGATGATGAAGGGAAAGATTCTAAGGACAAAAAGGATGAAGATGATGACAATCAAGGTCCAAGTCCTGGTGCTGGTGGATTAAAGTTGACAGCTGCTGAAACTAATCCCTCTGACAATCAGCAAGCTGATCAACAACAATCTCAGCAAGAATCTCAACCTCCTCCTGCTGCTGCTGAAAATCAAGCACCTGTACAAGGTGCTGATACTGAAGAAGAATACGCCAGAAAAAGGGCTGCCTTGAAAAATGGCAAAAGTCCAGTTTCTGATGCCAAGGTTACTGAAGAAAACCTTGAAGATGAGGATGAAGAAGATGAAGATTACCAACGAGCTTTACAAAATAGTCTCGTGATCCATGCAAGGCATACGCAGGATCTGGAAATTGGTGAATCTTCAAGACCAAAATCAAAGGAAGTTCCATCCCTTCCACCTACTACTGGCGCAACTCCAGTTGTTGAGTCTCAAACGTTGCCTTCAGCAACTACTCAATTAAAACTAACTACTGGCAAAACTCCAGTAATTGAGCCCCAAACTCAATTGAAACAACTATCTACTGGTGAAACTCCAGTCGTTGAGTCTGAAGCGTTGCCATCAGCAACCACTCAACAAAAAGGACGTGAAGCTACTGACAAAGGCTCAAAAGTCGCTCAACTTGATGAATCTGAGGATGATGACGACTTGTCGGAAAATGAAGATGAACAATCCAAGCAAGACCCAAAAGTCGTTCAGATTCCTCCTCCAAATTATCTAAGCTATGAAGGAGATTCATTAAGGGCTGAGTTGCTTTTACAAGATGATCAGTTTGCTACTGAACTTAAGGCTCACTCCTTGACACCTAATTTAGTGCTGTTCCCAAGAGTTAAGGAGTTTACTCCCAGAATTCTCGCACTAAAGAAAGTCCATGAAGCCTGCAAAGCTGAAGATGAGGCATTGCTTGCTGAGAGCCCACTTGACATTGGAAAAATATTGGCTACGGTGCTGAGACGCACTACAACTTTAACCATAGCTCAGAAAGACATCAGTCTTTATCACCAGAGCTATGAAGAAGATGTAAGTCAAGCTCTCTTACTGGCAAAAAGTGCTCTTGTCAAAGCTCAGACTATTATGGATGAGAAGGCCGCATCAGAGAAAAGACAGGAAGAGAACATGATGAATATTCAAAAAGAGTTAGCAACAATGAACTCTGACCAACAAGAAATCATCATGAAATATAACAGTCTCAACACTCTTGCTGAAAATTGCAATGAGTTTTATTCTCTGCACATCACTCCGATGTTGCAATCCATGTCTAAGGGGGAAAAGAAGACTAGAAAAAGCAATCAAACCCCTCCTACTCCTGCTGATGATGTGCCACTTCCACTAGAACCTCTTGCTGAAAGAGAGCAAAGTTCTAAAAGACAAGCAGAAACTGAGTTAAATTCAGCAAGTACCAAAAAGAGAAAAACCGCTGCTGAAACTCAAGATTTCTATCACATTGAAAGTCATCACAATCTGAATGAAGATGATGAAGAAGATGATGACAATCAAACAATAGCTCAAGCCATAAGAGCTAGACCCTTAACAGCCATAACTCCGTCTGGCCACTCAAGGCATTTTTCGTCTGACTCTTCAGCAAGAGATCAAGACAATGCTAAAACAAGAAGTAGAAGGCAAAGACAGGAAGAGAAAAGGCTGGCCAACATTGCTATTGGCTCCGGCATTGAATATACAAAGACCAGCAATGATGAAACCACTCAGAATGTGATCAGAAACATTCATGGTTGCTGGATCCTAAAGCTGGAAGATTTGTTGGTAAATGAGTTCTTTCCTACAGCCTGTTTGAATCAGATGTTCAAATGGATTGAACTCAAGGTCCAAAAGAAGCAAAGGGAAGAATCCCTCCCAAGAAATATTGCTAAGAAATGGTTGAATCTTGAGGTTTATGTAAGAAGAGTTGCCATTGGTAAGACATTAAGACAAGAACCAGATATAGTCAAACCACCTGGCATCGCTTTCTATGCTGACCCGGTAACAAAGAAACCAAAGAAGAAACTTGGATTGATTCCTTATGAGTACTTCTATCTGACTGCTCAGAATCAAGAAGATGATCTTCTCTGGTTAAGAAAGATTCATCCGAGAAACATTTCAGATACACAGCTTCTCCATGCCAGCAATTGGGGCATGCATTTGTGGGTTGTTAACTACATGGAAATGAATGCTGAAAAGCATCATCATACTGCCTGCAAAAATGCAAGAATTCTTCAACTCTTCAACTACAAGTCCGTAGGCTACTGGAAAACTACGAGAAGGATTGTGTTGAATTCACTGCTCTTGCTGAGAAGAGTGTAAGAGAGATTTTGAGAAAATCCTCTGAAAGAGTTTAAGTCCCTGCAATAGTTTCTTGTTAAAAGTTTTTGTTTGCTGATTCTCTGTTATCTACGTTTTCTTGTAAACTTATGAATGATAACTTTCAACAATGAATTCTTTTTTACTCTTATTGGTTTTTGATTATGCAACTTACTTATGCTTACTGTTTATTAATTCAAGTATGCTTGCATTATTCATCTAATTTATTCAACATCAGAAACCTCTAAAAGGGTAACAATTAATTTAGCCATGGATTGCTAACATCAAAAAGGGGGAAATTTGTTAGGAAACTTGTAATTTTGATGAGCAATTAACCATGCTAAATTAAGAACAGTCCAGTAACTAGTACTCTTAAGGTCCATAGGATTTTAGAATTTTTAAAGGACATTGTAAAAGAGGAACGTTTGCTGATGACTTAGATAGGTGTTAGATAAGTTTTATCTTAGTGGATGACGTACCTTAATTTCTGAAAAGAAATTAATCTATTGACACCTTAGCGTATGATGTATTTTATTTTCTGAAAAGAAAATATCTTATTGATGCTTAGCTTTGATTTTCTGAAAAGAAAATGACCTATTGAAGTATCTGCTGAAGATGTATTTTGTTTATTACAAACAAATTATTGAAGCAAATAAGAAACCGGTCAGAATCTTGAAGACTTTTGAAGATCTGAAGACTTGAAGACTTGAAGACTTGAAGATTGCTGAAGACTGGTAAGGCACGTGTTGCTCAGAAAGTGAAATTTTCAGCAACAGCATTGCATAAGTGAAAATCTGAAAGACAGAGTAGGTTGTGCTTGCTGAAACTGAGAATGAACACTTGCTGATGAACACATGTGACCTCTTGCTGAATGTACGTGATTTTGCGCTCCAATGTTACTGTTTGAATTCTATTCAAAGGTGCATTTAATGCAAAGCTTACACAAAGGACATGAAGACTAGAAGACAAACAAAGGTTGCTGCTGAAAGTACAAAAGCAAGATAGTGACATGTTAAGGAACAAAAGCCTTAGGATTTGAAATTCAAACGGCTCCTTACTTGCACTATAAATAGAGGTCATCAGGCAAAGAGTTGAAGTGTGTCAACAACGTGATCAAACTCTCACTTGTGCTTAAAACTCACAAACCTTCAAACTCTCTTACTGCCATTGATCCGTTCCAAGACTTAAAGCTTGAAAAAGCTACTTGTGAAGAAGTAGAACAAACTCGGCTAAGAAATTAGTTAAGTGTTCTTTCTTTCGAACAAGAACAAGTCTTGACACCAGAAACAATCAAACTTGTTTACTGCAAAGTATTCCAAGTTGTGTTTCTTAGATTACTTGTTGTAACTGAATAAGTTATAATTAAGTTATCTCACCCCAAAACTCTCTAACTGAAAATACACCCTTTCAGGCGTGATATTCAGGGGGAACTTAATCAAGCATAGTTTTGCTGATTAAAAGTACCAAGTTTGGTGGAGAACAAGGTTGAGTTCTCTAGTTTAGGTTGGAAACAAAGCAAGTGTGCTTTGGTTTCTGTTGAATCGCTTTAGATAGGAGATTGTAAGGAACCTCAATCATATCTTAGTGGATTCATTCCTAGAAAGGACAAAGTGGATTAGTTGGGAGATTACGCCACTCTCAGATACCACTCTAAAAGCGTTTGTGTGATTTACTTACTGCATTTAGCTTTCAGCAAATTCTATTTGTTTGTACACAGTCACTCACATCACTTGCTGAAACACTTTACTCGCTGAAAAAGCACTTATTGTTTCAAAGACTTCCGTTCTCTGATTTTAAGTATCAGCAAACCAAGCTACTGTAAAGTAACTTACACTTGCTGAGAAAGTTAAGTATCAGCAACCTCATTACTGAAAAGTAATAAGTACTTGCTGAGAAAGTTTTAAACGACAAAAGTTTGAAAAGACTATTCACCCCCCCCCCCTCTAGTCTTCTCTTGTTGTTTAAAGGGACCAACACATAGGCTACTACTTGTTTGTTTGCTCGATATGCTATTGTTTGACAATGCATGTTTAAATACCATGTATTTTACTTTCCGTTCGACCGCTATGCATGCGAGGGTAGGCGGCGCCCTCTTATTTGTCGGACCGCATATTTTATGCATGGGTAGGCGGCGCCCATTATGTGCTTGACCGCGTTTAGAACTAGAATGGATAGGCGGCATCCATTACGTGTAGACCGCTCATGCATGATAGGTAGGCGGCGCCCTTATTTGTTTGTAGATGACTGATAACAACCCTCAAGCTACAAGCCCCAACCAATATAAGTGCAGAAATATATATATGTATGTATTTCTGAGATGCTTTCCATGGGGTGCTTTAATTCTGAACTTTCATTGCGTTTCCCTATATTGGCGACCTCGTCTTGCAGACTCGCAGTGATCGTCATATTAGAGTAAGCCTATGGTTATAACTTATTGCATATTGTATCTAGCGACCTCGATAGGTACAATATGTAGAGTATCGGGTTAAATTAGATTTAACACCCAAGAGTTGCGTGACGCAATTGGATAGTCCTACGGTCATATTATGCTATGCGACCAGCCCCCGTTGGAGTATAGCATAGTATGGATTTGGATCTTGGCCACTACGGTAACTTGTTGGACATTACCCGTATGTTTGTTTTGAGGGCAAGCATATGTGAAAATAGTGGGAGCTAAACAGCTAAAGGACCTTGTTGTTTAGTTATGTTGACTGTGTATTTAGAAATAGTTTTTCAATAGTTGATTTATTATTTTCGGTCTATACTATTTCTCCTTAGGAAAACCAAAATGGCGAGTATCTCGCTCCGTGCTGTCTTAGAGAAGCAAATTTTGACCGGACCAAACTTCCTAGATTGGATCAGGAATATACGTTTGGTGCTGAGGTACGAAAATATTGAGTACGTCTTGGACGAGGTCATTCCCGTGTGCCCCGAAAATCAGACTGCCGATCAGGTTGCTGCTTGGAATCAAGCCAACAAGGCAAAGTCTGATAAGCATCATGAGGATGCTAGATCCGCGCAGTGTATTATGCTGGCGGCAATGAGTAATGAGCTGCAGAGGCAACATGAAAGCATGTTGCCGTATGAGATGCTGAAGCATCTTGAGTCGCTCTTTAAGACGACAGCTAGAAGTGTTGAATTTGATTTGATCAAAGAGATACACAGATGCAAGCTCAATGAAGGAGGGAACATGTCTGAACATGTTCTCAAAATGATTGGTCTCTTTGAAAAGCTTGTCGATGCCAGTGTCAAGCTGGAGAATAAGATCATGGTGATCTTTGTCCTTCAATCATTGCCGAGTTCGTATTCGCAGTTCATCATTAACTACACGATGAATGCGAAGGACGTCACACTGCCTGAACTCCATAATCTGCTGAAGACATATGATCAAACTCTTTCTAAGAAGGAAGAGTCGATCATGTATGTTGGGCAACCGTCTAACCCAAACCCGAGAAACAAAGGTGCTAAGGGTAGGGGAAAGTCGGGAGCCAAGGCTAAAACTTCTAGTGATAAGTCTAAGCGTCTGAACCAGAAAAGGAAGTTCAAGAGAAGCGGAACGGTACGCACAGATGAATGTCTTTTCTGTAAACAGAAAGGACATTGGAAGAAAGATTGCCCTAAGCTAAGGGCAGATCAAGCTAAGAAGCCACCGGCTTCTAGCTCAGGTATGTTTGTTATTGAAATGAACATGACTACTTTTGACTCCAATGGTTGGGTATTAGATACAGCGTGTGGCTCACACATTTGTAATAATGTGCAGGGGCTAATTGATCACAGGCTAGTCAAGCAAGGTGAAATCGACTTACATGTTGGGAACGGCAATCCAGTTGAAGCCAAACGCGTTGGACGCTGCAAGATAGATTTACCTTCGGGACAATGTTTAGAACTTGATAACGTTTATTTTGTTCCATCCATTGTCAGAAATATTATTTCCATTCCATTGTTGGACAATTTGGATTTTTCCTTTCGATTTGCTAATAATACTTGTTATTTTTCATTAAATGACCAGTATTATGGAAAAGCTCGCTTAGTGAATGGTTTATATATTTTGCAAAGTAGTCTACCTTTATTTCAAATACATAACAAACAACCGTCTTCAAGTAGGAAGAATAATCCATCTTATCTATGGCATTGTCGGCTAGGCCATATCAATGAAACACGGATTCAAAGACTAAGGAAGTTGGACTACTTAGAACCATTTGATTTTGAATCATATGGTACATGCGAATCATGTGTTAAGGGTAAGATGACGAACAAACATTTTGTTGGACAAGGTGTTCGTGCCACTCGCTGCTTAGAGCTCATACATACCGATGTATGTGGACCCTTTAAAGTCCATGCGCGTGGGGGTTATCCTTACTTCGTTACCTTTACTGACGATTTCTCAAGGTATGGATATATTTATCTTATGAAGAATAAATCCGAGACCTTTGGGAAATTCAAGGAGTTTAGGAATGAGGTCGAGAATGAATTGAACCTAAGGATAGTCACTCTTCGATCAGATCGAGGAGGTCAATACCTTAGTGAAGAATTTATCGACTACTTGAAGGAAAATGGAATTCAATCGCAATGGACCCCTGCTGGAACACCACAATTGAATGGTGTGTCTGAGAGAAGGAATCGAACCCTATTAGACATGGTGAGATCAATGATTGGATTCTTGACTCTTCCAAAATATCTATGGGGATATGCACTACAAACTGCAATCTACATTCTGAACCGTGTACCATCTAAATCAGTGGAGAAAACTCCTTATGAGTTATGGAAAGGAAAGAAGCCCTCACTAGGCTATCTTAGACCTTGGGGCTGTCCTGTGATAGTCAAACTGATGCTCACTGATAAGTTAGATGCCAAGGGCGTCAAAGTATATTTCATAGGCTATCCTCGTCAGACGAGAGGCTATGAATTCTATCATGCTGAAACGTCAAGTTTTTAGAAGTAGAATACCTCGAAGAAGAGAGGTTAGATGACATGATAGAACTTGAAGAAATTCAAGACTTTGACACGCGCGAACATGAGTTCTCTAAATCTTCTGATTTGGAATCAAGTTCAGTGGGAGCTTTCGAAGCAGACAAGGGTAATGATATGACACTTGCTAGGCATGTCATAGTCAGTGGGAGTCCTGTGATTAGATCAACAGTTGAAACCACACCAATAGAACCCGTTGTCAATCAACCTGTGCAACAAGTTGCACAAGAGCAGCCTCCCGCTAGGGAACAGGGTCGCGGCGCGCGACCAGCTGCATCAGTGCCCACTGATAATGTTCGTGTTACACGAAGCCAGAAAAAAAAAGCACCAGAACCAGTCGAGCTCCGTAGGTCGAAGAGGATCCTAAAAGGACCTCAGAAGCAAAGCCTTATGATAGAAGATATCGGTGGACTTGATGTCGGCTTATCAGATCGGGAAGATCCCGAGACCTACAAAGAGGCAATAATTGATATTGACTCAGACAAATGGCAAGAGTCCATGGAATTGGAAATAGACTCCATGTACCTGAACCAAGTTTGGAACTTGGTAGACTTGCCCCAAGGGGTTACACCTATTGGGTGCAAATGGGTCTTTAAACGAAAGACAAATGTCGATGGCAAGGTACAAATGCACAAGGCTATACTTGTGGCGAAAGGCTACACGCAAAGGTATGGCATCAATTACGATGAAACTTTTTCACCGGTAGCAAAATTGAAGTCCATTCGAATTCTACTTGCGATAGCTGCCTACTATGATTATGAGATCTGGCAGATGGATGTAAAGACTACCTTCCTCAATGGCAACCTTGAGGAAGAGGTCTATATGGTATAGCCGGAAGGTTTTATTAGTAAAACCAGGCCAAATGCTGTATGCAAATTACAGAGATCCATCTATGGGCTAAAGCAAGCGTCTAGGAGCTGGAATATCCGCTTTGATGAAGCTGTCAAATCGTTTGACTTCGTCAGAAGCGTAGAAGATCCCTATGTCTATACTAGGCACAACGACAAGGGAGTCGTTTTCATGATCATTTATGTTGATGACATTTTGATCATGGAAAACAATGTCTCTATGCTAGAAGAGACTAAAGTTTGGTTATCAAGTACCTTCTCAATGAAGGACTTGGGTGAAGCGAACTACATCCTAGGGATAAAGATCTTTAGAGATAGATCCAAGAGGATGTTGGAATTGACACAGTCCACCTACATCGACAAAATACTTAAGCGTTATAAGATGGACGACTCAAAGAGAGGCTTTCTCCCAGCTAGGCATGGGATTGTCTTATCAGTTAAGGATGGTCCTAAAACTGATGAAGAAATAAAGGCAATGAGTCGTGTGCCCTATGCTTCGGCAGTAGGGTCTATAATGTATGCAATGAATTGCACAAGGCCCGATGTGGCATATGCGCTTAGTGTCACTTGTCGACACCAACAGAATCCAGGAGTACCTCACTGGACTGCTGTAAAGAACATTCTTAAGTACCTTTGACGGACTAAAGAGATGTTCTTGGTGTTTGGTGGAGAACCAGAATTAAAGATGTCTGGTTATGTCGACGCTGGATTTGAATCAGATCCTGATGACTTTAAGTCACAGACAGGATACGTATTTAAATTGAACGGAGGAGCTATCTGTTGGAAGAGTTCTAAGCAAGCCACGATTGCTGACTCACCCACAGAAGCCGAGTACATTGCTGCATCAGAAGCATCGAAAGAAGCTGTCTGGATTTCAGAGTTCTTGAAGGAATTGAGGGTTGTTCCTGCTCCTAGTCCAATAACGATTTATTGTGACAATACGGACGTCGTCGCTCAAGCCAAGGAGCCTAGACCTACAAACAAGAACAAACATGTACTTAGAAAGTATCACGTTATACGTGAGATTATTGATAGAGGAGAAGTTAGTATAGAACGTGTCTCTACCATGGACAACGTGGCAGATCCTTTCACCAAGGTCTTATCAGTGGATGTCCACTTAAGACATTATGCTAATGTGGGTATTAAGCATAAAGGTGACTGGCTCTAGTCCAAGTGGGAGATTGATAGTGTATATGTCCTAGAGACAGTCCTTATTAAGGGCATGCAGCCCTTATAGAGGGCATATATGTACTATCACACAGGTCAACGTAATATAATATATGTTTGTTGTTTGACTATTGAGTATCGCTTTCATATTTATATTACACCAGGCATACAACATGTCATATCTCTATTTATGTTTGTATTGATATTAAACATGTCCCCTCGGATAGATGACCGATCACACAGATAGTGGGAGCTATGTGAGTTATCATCTATCCCAAACTCTCCCTAGTCGAGGTTCATCTCGGATGTAGGGGTCTGAATGAACCAGCTGAGACTAGTATGAGTGGAGGTTATACTTGTTGGAGAAAGTGTGAGCCGATCCCACGACCACGGAACGGATGTTGGACAATCAAGAAACGTTCCCATAACTGCGCATAGTTGTTCGAAGGGTGATTACCGAACAATGGAAGTACCCACCGGACACTCCCATCGATGTATACTCTACACCGAAGTGTCTATGGGAACCGGTAAGTTGTCGAAGTGATGCCAGTCGTCCTTTGGACTTACAGGACTTTATCATCACATTTGTTGCCCCATATCCTTGGTGGACCCGTCGATGTCAGCTCTAAATAAGCAGTTCACCCAAGACACGATCAAGGATTATGGCTACATACAAATGGGGATGATAAGTGTTTCTATGAAGGATTCATCTCTCATGTGTAGCACAGGAGAGCACTGCTCATAGTCGTTCATAGTTGTGATTGGTAAAACCGCTGGCCAGCGTATCAATATTATTATGATAGTCATAATAGATATTGGAATCACCATGTAATTCACTGAAGACGCCCGTGGATGTATTATTGGGATAGACACTTCATCGATCCTAGATGCATTCGAGTCAGTCAGATGAAGGGACGTTACCATCGCCGCGTTGAGCGCAACAGGCTTCGCAACGAAAGGGTTTGCTTTGAGAAACCTCTCAAACGTCGTCTAGGAATTCCATTTTGCCTAGTCTAGGACTTTCTTAATACAATGAGGCCCTATGGGTCACACTATGTGGTGATTCAGCTTATCGGAATATCCTTGAAGATGGAATCGCAATTAATTTCGAATTAATTGTGATTGATGGATTATAATTGATTTGGAATTAATTATAATAATTTGTGGCTCAATTAATGATTTGGAATTATTAATTGAATTGGCTGACTAATTGTCTTTTATGTAAATACAATTAGAGATTATATTTTAGAAATATAATAGAGGTTTGATTTGAAAGGATATGTTAATTTAGAATTAATATATGCACATGGGCAAAATCTACTTGGAGTTTGAATTGCCTTAGAACTATAAGTGGGTCCCATAATCGGGACCCACCTATCACCCTTGGGACACGCGCGTGCGCGCAGCTGGAGTAGGGGAAGGAGTCCAACTCCTTCCTCTATTAGAAGTACAAGGGATAAGTTAGATTTTCCTAATTGAGTTCTAACTTGATTGGGAATGAATCTAGACTTGAATTGGTTTCCTAGTGCGATAAGAATTAGATTCTTATTCCTTTATGAAGTCTAATTGATTATTCATTAGGCTTCTATTGACTAGTATATATAGTAGACTATTAGAGAGCTTTTATCATGGTTGATTCAAGAGACATATTTTATATCATTCTTTCCACCAGTTTTCTTAGAGAAAATAAAGGCTCTCCCCTACCTCCATACTAGCCACGCGCGCACCACCCCTCATCGGAGGAAAACCGCCGCCCCATCTTCTTGGCCACATAAAGAATATCCTAGCATTCTTTCCGATAAGCTATTCATCCGTGGATACCAAGGTTGAGGTTCAAGGAGCTGGAAACTAACTTTTATGTCTTGCAGATAATCAAACTATTGCAAATATCTTCGACTTCGACGAAGGAGAAGATACACCGGACTATTACGAAGACTTGGTACCTGTGATTGCTTTTGGAGTATTGTAAGTCTTCTAATTGACGTGTTTACATATATACGCTATATACATGATCAATTAACCTGCATGTTAAGAAAATTTTTGAAATTCCACTGCGTACCCAAGTGGTAACTCTGACCGTATTTTCTTACACTACCAAGGTATCACGAGGTTGCTCCTGTACTTGGACTTGTGGTACTCCTCGATCTTGGAGTTCCGCATTGACTCTAGCAGTCTCATTGTCTCCTACGTATCCTTGCAAAGTAAGAAGGAACAAGCCGTATTGAGCTTCGCCCATCCCAAAGTCGGATGGTCGGACTACACGTCCATTAGGAAGGGTGTAGTTCAATGCGGCTGGCTGAGGAGGATTCACTGCTACGGGAGGAATTGCTACTTGAAGAGGCTGCCCTCTTGGCGTGACGTCGTTTGTGGATCTCAACGCTCCGTAAGAACTTCCACCTGGGAAGCCTTGTGGATTATTTTCTCCGGATCTCTCTTCTCGGGAGTTAGTGACATTGGTAAATGCCCCCTCCATATAATCTTGATTCCTATCAACATTGTTATTTCTAGGTGCCCTGGGAGCAGCTGCCCTTCCTCCTCCTCGACCATTTAAAGGGGGACGGCCCCTAGGGCGAGGAGGATTCCTGGGTGGTGCATTAGCAATTTGATTGCTTCTTCTGGGAGGCATCTTTGTGAAGTGTCACGAGGAGGATGTTTGGCTCGATCAGTAGGGCTAGGAATGACCTTTCGATCAGATTCCCACAGACGGCGCCAAATGTTGAAGGGTAATTCGTACTTCTTCTTAAGTTCGCAGTAGGTCGTCACAATACACTATTTAGGTCTTCTTCATGTAGTCTTCCTCTTAAGATCATAGGAATCCTTCATGTAGCTTCCTCGCACCTGAAAGTGACTGGAGGGGGGGTTAGTACCTCGTGCCCGGTTTGTCGAGTTGAAGGGCTTCCGTAGTAAGAGTAGTAAATGTGGTAGGTGAGTGGTAGGTGAGAGCTATGAATGCTTACCCAGCGGATAATGAATGAGTCCCTTTATATACTTGTAGTATTTTATTATCACTTTACGTAGGATTGTTACAAGTGTCCGGTCGAGATTGAAGCCTCCTTTGGCCCAAGCCCATTAAGGAGGTCCATGGGCTTTGGCCCAAATATTTGACTAGGGTTTGGAGGGCATTATTGACTTTTTTGGTCCCATGGAGTATTCTGGAAGACGGGTCCCACAGGGAGCGACCATGGGTGGTCGCCCTTGGTCCTCGTGCCTTCCTCTTACGTCCGTGGTCCGAGTAGTGTTGCGCCTAGTCTCTTTTGGAGGGTGTCACCTTGACGTAAGGTCCTCCTCGAGCCCTAGAGATGCTACTCGAGCCCAACAGCTGCGTTGTCCTTGTAGTGAGCTTATCGTGAGGGTTGGCCTCATAGTGATGGTTGAACCGTATGTTGGTCGAGCCACACCTAAGTGACATACTTGGGTGTGGTCGCGCCCTTTGAGGGACGGCCCTTGATGCTTTGTCGCGCTCTTAGACCGCTTCAGTTCGTACACGCGGACTGGACATATTTTAACACCAACATATGTCCCCCTAGTTTCCAAGTATCTTTGTAGAAGATAGTTGTGGAACTATGTTGAAGTAGAGGTCGAGCAGAGCCTCGACTAGTAATGGGCGAAAAAATATTTCTATATTCGCGCCTCGGTGCCTTACCCTCCTCCTATCTCTCCCTTCCCCCCCCCCCTCTTTTTATAGGGTGCGAGCAGACGTTGCTCGGACCTTATAAAAGGGGTATATTTACTAGGTAGAGATTGGATCCGGGTAAGTGTCCTTTTGTGGAAATAGGTTATTCGATTTTTTGCCTCTTCGCTATCCTCTTTGTAAATTATTTCGAGGAGACAATTGTGAGTAAATGGAATGGAATGATTTCCTTCCGCCTTTTCTCTTGACAATTTCTCGAGAAGCTTCATGAGAAAGTGGCTCCTCGGTACCGTAAAAAGGAATCCTTTGATTTTTCTTCTCGGGTGAATGGTCGCTCGTTGCTCTTCAACTTATCCACGTGACATGGTCCTCACTCCGCGGATTATCTTGGGTGATTAGGTAATCCGCGTCCACCTGAGAAAAAGTGTCGGTGCGAGAGCGTGGAGGGTAGATCGGTAAATCTGTCAGGCGGCTATAATCTGGACCGTTAATAGTGGACACGTGTTCGGTCCGGATGCAGCGAGGGTATGCGACGGTTCGTATTCCCGAGATACCCTTCTATAAATAGGTCAAGACCGAATCATTCCACACTTTTCGCAACATAATCACTCAGAGCATATAGAGAGAGCGAGGACCTTTTCTAAGTAACCGACAAGCAATCTCGTCGATAAAAAAGCAGACCGAGGACCTCTTCAGGTGATCAACTTCCCGTTTTTTCCGGCGGAGCTCAAGTTTTCCGGTGCGGTTTCCGTTTTCCAACCTTCAACCAAACTTTCCCAAGTAAGTTTTCATCCCAAAACTTGAATTACTTGCTTCAATCGTATGCTCCTTTTTGTCTTTCGTTTACGCATTCCCTTTAACATGCCGGAATCCGGTGGCCTGAGTTCTTGGCCGGTAAATAGAGGACTTAAAACATGACTTAAACGGACTTACGGGAAAACCCATGCTTCCCATTTTATTTTTCTGCAATTCCCCGTTATCTCCTTAGCGTAGGATTGTAACTGTAGAAATACGTAATTAGGAGCGTTTAGGTCTCGTCGCATTTTTGAGCGGTTGGTCGCTCTTGTGCTCCTCGATTTTTTGTATGCTCTTAATATGCTCATATCTGTGCTCTTCGTTCCCCTTGCATGCTTTCCGTTTTTTGTAGAGTAACTTATTTTTGTCTATCCTTTTTTGAGATTTTTCTCCGTTCGGGAGGTCGAACATAACAAAATACATAAACGGACCTCTCGGACTATCACCAACCATCCTAACTCTTCTTTGCCTACCCTTTTAGGATGTCCGACAGAAGCGACGACAGCCAAAACCTCCGCGAGGTCGAGGAGTATGGGAGCGACCATACTACGTCAGCCGATACGTCAGAGATATCGGCGATGTTTCTAGATACTACTTTGGAGCACGCCGCCGTGGGCGAGGAGCCTGCTTCTGTATCCGGGGAGGAAGAAGGATCTAAGGGATCCGGAGAAGAAGACCAACTCAAGGAGGTGAAGAAGGTGAAGACGCCCAGGATGAAGATGACGATGATGAGACCGAGGAGGAAGAAGAAGCGGCCGAGTATCGGCTAGTTACTCGCAAGAGGCGTTGGAGCGAGGACGAAGACTTCATTGATGATAGGATCGAAGAGGAGGGGGTCCTTCCAATCCTGGGGTGTCCGCTGAGCTTATTACCTTAGCCTCTCAAGTCCATGGTCGGAACTATGGTGCTTTCGACGCGGTTCCTCTGATGGACATCCGGGTTGAAGACATGGATGATACGGAGCGACCAGATCTGGCGCTGTCATTGTTCGAGGAGGGAGACCATTCTATTCAACGCGGCAAGGGTATCATCATAGTTGATAGTGATGATGATGATGCTACCTCTCCCCGGACAACTCCTCCGCAAAAGAGAGTTAGATTCCCTCCTCAAACCACTCGTCGGACTGTGGTCACTGATGACGAGGAGAAATCTCCTCGTGCCATAATGGATGTGCACGCGAATGAAGCTGGTCCGAGCACCGCCATGCCATCGTCTCCATCCATATCTGAGATGAATAGGCAAGCTCAGAGAGATTTCCTCATCGGGCAAAAGTATGCCCCCGAGGAGGAGACTAGTTACTATTTAGTGGATCCTCGGTCCATTGATTTCACATTTCCCAGTGACAACACTCGACCGCCAAATCCCTTAGAAGAGATTGAGTTTCAGCGGCATATCAAGGACAGAGCAGCTCGAAGAGCAAAAGCTGCTGCCGAGGAGGCTCAGACACATGCTCCGGGTAAGGAGCCCAAGAGAGCGAAGAAGCGTTCTCGCTCTAAGAAGAGTAGCAAAGGTAAGGCTGTCGAGGAGCCTAAGTCGAGCAAGGCCACTCAGAACAAATTTACCCAGAGTGCGCTTAAGGTGGACCTCCCCGATCCAGAGGGTGAGAAGAACGAGGACGGCATTATTCCCACTACTTCCACTGTGAAGGAAGATGAGATCGCCACTCTTCGATGGAAGTACACTCTTCCTGAAAGTATGTTTGACATCCTCGTTCCCAAAGAGGATCAAACTTTCTACAATGCGCCTCCTGGTTATATGGCGGTCCATTGCTTAAGCTTAGATCGAGGATGGATCTTGCCGTTCTGCGAGGCTTTCCGCGACATCTTCAACACTTTAGGGATTGCTCCTTGGCAGCTCGTGCCCAGTGCCTTTGGGACCCTTGTGTGCTTTGGCGTGTTCTGCAAGAAGCACGGGGTCGAGCTCAACTTCCTTAACTTCAATCAGATCTTCAGGGTCTCGATGAGCTCGGGCAACAAGTATTTCCACTACGTCAATGCGCGACCAGGTTTGGGCTTTATCATGGACGCTCCTTCCTCTTCGGGCTATAAATGGTTTCATCGGTACTTCTATATCAAAAAGAAGAAGCTACCTAACATGAGCGAGGAGGAAGCTGAATGGGGAGTCCCCAAACTCATGTATCGAGGACGCATAGCCGAGAAGTATTTTTTGCCGGTTGAGTTAGACCCGTGGGTCTTAGAGCTCGAGGAGAAGAACAAGGGTCCCCATTCCGAGAAGTACTTTTACTGGGGCCTCGTTCTGCAGCCCCTTCCATACTTGGCCTATAACGCCCCGTATTTTGTTTATTTTATTTAATTATCTTAAATTAATTAATTACCTATGTAATTTATTTTAATCGGTAATTATTTAATTTCTCTCCTGCGCGTTCGAGTTCGTCATTTGCTAGTTCACGTAGGATTAATTCGCTTCGTTTCGTTTTGGTTCAGCTAGTGATCTGAATGAAGAGGCCCAAAACGAATCAATCTTCTGACCCAAGTCTCAAGGCTTGGCCCAATTTTATTGGACTGGTCAAAGCCCATATCTTTTACCCTAACCCTAAAACCCCAAATCTCTTTCTCGCCTCCCTTCTCCCTCAACGCAGCAGCACACAAGAAAAAAGAAAGAAAAAGGGCAAACTACTCTCTGCCTCTCCCAACTCTCGTGCACCATCATCAATCCATCTTCATCTTCTTTTATCCATCTCACCATTATTATCATCTATATTATCATCAAAAATAAAACCCCTTCATCATCATCATTTCGAACGACCCCGGTTACAGTTCGGCCAGCCCCACTCCGATTTTGCTCCGTTCTGTTCGTGAGCTTGCTTGCCGGCGCCTGTTCGTTCCGCTCGGCCTCTGTATGTCCCGTCACGCGCCATGCCAGTCCCAAGCTCCGTTCGGATCCCGAATACTTTCGGTAAGCCCCATACGGTTCTGTCCTGTTTTGTGTTTGTTAGATTCAAATCTCAATTGAGATTTTTATTTCGAATTCTTAGTGTTAGTTGCTTTTTATTCGTTTCAGTGACGTTCCGTCTCGTTCCGGTACTGTTCTGCCCAGCTTCACCGTCGATTCTGTTCTGCTCCACTCGAATCGCTCAACTCCGGTTCTGTCACCCTTGCACTGTCTCGTTTCGGTTTCATTCCAGTCGGTGAGTGGGCTCGGCTCTGTTTTTGCGAATTCCAATTCGAACCTTGAATTGAATCACGATTTTGATTCTGTTGTTTCCATATTGATTCGCAGCCTACTCCTTATCCCTGTTCGTTCGAAGGTAAATTTGAATCCTCTTGTTTTCGTTTTTCGATTATTTTCTTCATGACAGTTTTACCCCTGCTGCCCTTGACCTCGAAACTGATCTGAGAACCGATCTGAGAACCGGGACTTAGGATATAGTTTGGAACGTGTAACTGTTGTTTGTAGACTGTTTGACCTTGACCTACGTATGTTGACCGAGTCTGGATGGTTTGACCTCGTATTGACTGACCTGGGCTGTTGTTTAATTATTTGGGAACTTGTGGAGTGTTTGGTTATAACTTGAACATGTGAGGACTGTTTTTAGATTTCTGGAAATTTAAAGGACCTTTTTGCAATTATTTATTGACTGATGTTGACTGATAGTGGACTAGATTAGGAGCTTTACGTTGTTATGGGGACTGTTATGCTAATTTGTGAAAGTTGGGACTTGGTTGTGTTTTCCGAAATTAAAAGTGACTATTTTGTAATTTTACTTTGAGGGGTAAAGTGGTAATTTCACTTGATCTGGAGTAAACAGTTAAATTGAGTTTTCCTTTGAGGACTGTTCTGATATTGTTGAAAACTTGGAATCGTTTTGCAATTTACCACGGAGGGTTCTGAGGGTGTTTTAGTAACTTTGAAAGTTGAGTTAAAGGGTGATTTCTGAAAATCGTACAGCTAAGTACTTTCAGTCTTTAATTTTCGTAATTGATTGTCTTCTAGCTTAGTTGGTTAGTAATTGCTTTACTAACTTAGAGGTCCCGAGTTCGAACCCCTACCTTTAACCACCTTTTCTCTGTTTGTCCTCTTTATCGTTTTGTCTCCGTTCTACTTTAG
The DNA here is from genome assembly GCA_028274465.1 of Plantago ovata. Classification (NCBI taxonomy): domain Eukaryota; kingdom Viridiplantae; phylum Streptophyta; class Magnoliopsida; order Lamiales; family Plantaginaceae; genus Plantago; species Plantago ovata. The sequence continues at coordinate 47,617,839 of CM051458.1, forward strand.
GTAGTAACCTTTGGCTTCTGTTTAGGTTCACCGTCGTCCGTTGCTCCGTCGTTCAAGTCTCTATTTTGTGATTAGGTGCTAAAGTTATTGAGGTGAGTGTTCACCCCAAAACCTATCTATTTGCGAAAAACTGGAAGGCTCTGTGATAATCTGTATCTATTAATATATGTTTTGTTTTACCGTATGCTTCCGTGTAAAAGTAACTAAGTCCTAAGTATGACTTTTCATTTATCTTTGTTTGTTACTACTCTGCTCTGGACTAATTCTTCTGCAGGAACATTTCTCGATGTCTCGAGAACCGTTATCGTTGTCTGTTTGCTCTGTTCTCTGTATCTGTATCTGTTCTGTCTGTTTCTGTGTGACCGGTCGATTAGGTCGTAATTAGGTAGACTTGGGTAGTGAGGACTATCGGGTTTATTTGGTTATTGCCTAGTCTAATCCCTTTTAGGCGCGAGGCAGAAATCGATGAGGTCTATTGGGTCGTAGGTTCTGTTTCCGCAAAGTACACGGGGGTTTTTGTTTCTGTCCGGAGTTGTTAACCCTCTGGAGGGAGCTATAAGGGCAATCTGGGAGTAGGAGTAACAAGGCGGGCTGCACCAATGGACTTCGTCTTATCTGTTTCTGTCTCTCTGTTTTGTTTGCTATCTAACTTGCTGCAAATGATTTTGTTTTCAAAATTGTTTACTTTTTTGTTTGTTAACTTAGAACCTCACTGAGATCCTTTATCTCACGCTCTCTTTGTTTTCAAAAATTCCTTCCTTCCAGATACTACTGAGGACGCACGCGAGTAGGATGCCAACGACTGAGTGAAGGGTCTGGGGTGTCCGTTGGGATTTTGTTTTAAAATAAGAAGATGAAACTCTTTACATTTCTTCACTAGTCGTTATTCCCCTTTGAATTTTAAAGTTAGCGTTGGATTTTTACTAGATTCTGTTAGCGCTGTGGCGCCAAAGATTGTTATGGCATTTATTGCCGACAGTTGAATTTGAATTATTTCGAATATTTTATTTTAAGAAAATTAATTGTTTTTTAAAAAAACCGATACCGTTACATGGCCGGTCTTTCTCCTTATGCCTATACTGGGTACACTGGCAATAGGTTCTCGAATGATGTGCTATTTGGTATGCTTAGAAACCTTTTTATACTTTTTGTACTTGTCAGTTTCATACTTGCTCTTTCCTTTGTTGCTTGCTTGTGATGTTCTCGCGCTTGTACCTTTCTCGCTTTTTATGCTTCTCGCTTCCTTTTCTAACTTGTGTTTCTCTCTGCAACTTACTGGTTTCATTGGATAATGTCGAGGACATTGGCAGCAAAGGAGGAGCAGAGGAGGAAACAACGTATGACCAACAAGGATATGAAGATCCTTGGTTCTCTCAATCTCTCTCCGCCAAGGAGTGCCTCGCACCACTGAGATGCCCTAGTGCAGGAAGGGCTCGAGACTCGTGAGAATCCCGTTGAGGTTCTCAAAAAAGCCGAGGAGGATGCGCCTGCTAAACAGGCCGAGGAGGCCGCGGCCAGGGAGCAAGAGAAGCGACCGAACAAGCCCGTAGCGAAGAAGGGCGCGGGGCGAGGAAGCTTGTGCTTGGAGGGAACAATGAACCTCCTCGCAAGAAGAGCAAAACTGCCGCTCTGAGTCAGGAGGCCGAAGTGAAGAGGTTAATCCAGATGTCAGAGCTGGATCGCGCCCGCGATCTTAGCATGTGCTCGCTTCAGGTAGCTTTGCTCACTTTGTTTTATCCAGTAAGTTGCCAAGTATAAAAATGATCTCCTCGCTAACTCTGAATTCTTCTTTGATGTAGCTCGAGAATTTGAAGGAGGCTTATGGCCAAGTTGCTGTTGATCGCGCGGATATAGTTATCGTGATGGAGGACCTTGAAAAGAAGCTGGCGGCCGAGCAGAGTAAAAACAAGGTCACAGAGGTTGAGACCGACAAGCTTTATGCTAAGGTCGACTACCTTGAGAAGGAGCTCGCCAAGGAGAGGGCGAGGACTAAGGGATACAAGGGGGCTTATGCCACCTTGTCGATCTGCATGGAGAAATTCAAGAATAGCGTCCTCTCCTTCCTCAAAGGCAGCCGCTTGGAGACTGCTCGCGCCTTCATGGCCTCCAACACTTATAAAATGGCCCAGCAAGATGTGAGGGATGCATCGCGCGAGGAGGGCTTCATCTCTTGTATCGGCCAACTTAAGCGAGTGAACATGCTTCCTCAAGACTTCGATCCGGATGCTCACGAGGATATGCATGCTAGGAGGCGCGAGGATCTGTCCCGCTATCCTGATGAAGAGATTACCGACAAGATGCACGAGGCATGCGAGTTCGGGGAGCTTGTGACCGATCCGGAAGTGCCTTACCCAAGCAAGCCGGCTTATCTCCCCTCTTGGGTCCCCGAGTGCTTGAGGACTGGGATCCTTTATCCTTTCGAGAGGGCGGCTCTCCGTAATGCTACATGGATAAAGGTGAACGACCCAGTTCTTGGTCGGCCTCAAGACTTTGTCGAGCCCGAGCTTGTGCTATACGAGAAGGCCATAAGGAATCTCAGGAGAAGGAGCGAGACCCGGTCGAGATCCAGGAGCTTCTTAGCCCGGCGCGAGGAGGGACCAGTGCAACAGCTCCTATCACTGACCTATCTGGTAGCCGCACTCGCTGAAGCAAAGACTTTTAAAGGCCAAGTATGCTTGGTAAAAATGTTGTATTTCCTTAGATAAAAGCTTGAACAATTTTTCCCTTGTCTTTATGCTTTTATTCGGCCCTTTGTGGCATATGTTCGAACACCACCTATCTTTGTAACATGATTTATCACATTATGTATCTCCTCGATGTTTCCTTAATGCCATGTTTGTTGCTCTTCGTTCTGTTTCTCATACTTGTGTTTTTTACCAACTCTTTTTCCGTTATGACGTATAACTTTATAGAGTAGTTAAACCCGTATAAGTTAGAATCGAAGAGGTAAGCTTCCCGCGCCTCCTTATGATGCAAACTTGTGTTAACAATATTACTTTGAGTTGTGCTCCTCGGGCCGTCAAAGTAATCGATCTGCTTGTCGAGATTCTACTTCTCGATATGGAGCGATCTCCTTCGAAACCTCAACTAATTACTTGAGTGAATTTATGAAAAAGATTGTAAGTGTTGAGTTCGTCCTGCTCGCTTTCTTATCCTTCCTGGTTCCAACTTCTTTGAAAAGTATCTCTGTGAGATTTCTTAAAAGATAGGAAATCGGGGAGTTTCGGTTCGATGGGCAAATCGGGAAGCTCTTTTTGGATCGAGCAACCTCTCTTGACCGAGTAGCTTTCTATTTCTGTTTTAAGTATAGCAGCTGTATTCTTGAACACGTTTTTGTTGAAAGATATGCATTGCATTGATTTGTCGGAAATTCAATTACAGTGGGGGGCTTCACGGCCAACTTTCTTACAACTTTCTTCGAAACTTTTCCATACTGCCTAGCAACTTAAACCATAAAAAACGAGGGTACCTCTCACACAAGCTTGTGAGGAATCCCTCTCGATCTGAGAGTTGGGGGCCTTCCACAGGAGCTCTTCAAAAAACTTGTTTCTCAAGCAACTTAGGCGTAGAACCTCTGGAGGTTGGAGGTATTCCACGGGTTCTTCAACACTCTTCCCTCCATGTCTTGGAGACGGTAGCTTCCATTGGACCTTGCTTCAACTATCCTGTAGGGGCCTTCCCAGTTGGGTTGCATCTTCCCAACTTTGCCCAGGATGTCCGCTCTTCGGAGTACTAAGTCTCCTACTTGGAAGTCTCTCTCCTTCACACCTTTGTTGTAGGTCTTCGCGATTAACGCTTGGTATCTCAGGATGTTGGCCAACGCAGTGGTTCTCGCTTCACTTATCGTCTCTAGGTCGAAGAGCCTCTCGGTATGATTGTTCTCGGGTTGATACCATTGGATCCTGAGGGTTTCTACAGCCACTTCTACCCGTATGACCGCTTCGGAACCATAAACTAGAGAGAAGGGAGTCTCTCTTGTAGCTGTTTTTGAAGTTGTTGTAAGAAAATATGGTCAGAGTTACCCCTAGGGTACGCAACGGAATTTCAAAAATTTTCTTAACATGCAGGTTAATTTATCATGCATATAACGTATATAATAAACACATTAATCAGAAGACTTACAATACTCCAAAAGCAAGAATAGGTATTGAATCGATATGCCAATCGATGAAGTCTTCGTAATAGTCCGGTGAATCTTCTCCTTCGTCGAAGTCGAAGATGTCTGCAATACTTTGATTATCTGCAAGACAATAAAAGTTAGTTTCCAGCTCTTTGAACCTCAACCTTGGTATCCACGGATGGACAGCTTATCGGAAAGAATGCTAAGATATTCTTTATGTGGCAAAGAAGATGGGGCGGCGATTTTCCTCCGGTGGAGAGTGGCGCGCGCGGCTAGGTTATAGAGGTAGGGGAGAGCTTTTTATTTTCTCTAAGAAAGGTAGAATAATTCTCTAAGAATTCGGCATTGAAAAAGCTCTCTAATGACCTACTTATATAGTAGTCAATAGAAACCTAAAGAAGATTCTTTTAGACTTCATAAAGGAATAAGAACTCTAATTCTTATTGCACAAGGAAACCAATTTAATTGTAAATTCATTCCCAATTAAGTTAGAACTCAATTAGGAAAATCTAACTTAACCCTTGACTTCTAATATGGGAAGGAGTCGAAACTCCCTCCCATACTACTACTACACGCGGCCGGCCAAGGGGGGGTATGTGGGTCCCAATTTTGGGATCCACTTATAATTCGAAGTCAATTCAAACTCTAAGTAGATTTTTTACCATGTGCATATATTAATTCTAAATTAATATATCCTTTCAAATCAAACCTCTATTATATTTCTAAAATATAATCTTTAATTGTATTTACATAAAATACAATTAATCAATCAATTCAATTAATAATTCTAAATTATTAATTGAGCCATAAATAATTATAATTAATTCTAAATCAATTATAATTCATCAATCACAATTAATTCTAAATTAATTGCGATTCCATCTTTAATGATATTCGGATAAGCTGAATCACCACATAGTGTGACCCATAGGGCCTCATTGTATTAATCAAGTGCTACACTAGGCAACATGAAATTACTTGACGGTTCCATTTTCAATATTAATACATGAGGACGTTTGATAGGTTTCTCAAAGCAAATTCTTTCGTTGTGAAGTCTGTTGCGCTCAACGCGGCGATGGTAACGTCCCTTCATCTGACTGACTCGAATGCATCTAGGATCGATGATGTGTCTATCCCAATAATACATCCACGGGCGTCTTCAGTGAGTTGCTTGGTGAATCCAATATCTATTATGACTATCATAATAATATTGATACGCTGGCCAGCGGTTTAACCAATCACAACTATGAAAGACTATGAGCAGTGCTCTCCTATGCTACACGTGAGAGATGAATCCTTCACAGAATCACTTATGACCCTCATTTGTATGCATCCATAATCTTGGATCGTGTCTTGGGTCAACTGCTTATTCAGAGCTGACATCGACGGGTCCACCAAGGATATGGGGCAACAAATGTGATGATAAAGTCCTGTAAGTCCAAAGGACGACTGGCATCAATTTGACAACTTTCCGGTTTCCATAGACACTTCGGTGTAGAGTATACATCGATGGGAGTTTCCGGTGGGTACTTCCATTGTTCGGTAATCACCCTTCGAACAACTATGCGGAGTTATGGGAAAGTTTCTAGATTGTCTAACAATCCGTTCCGTGGTCGTGGGATCGGCTCACACTTGCTCTAAAAAGTATAACCTCCACGCATACTTGTCTCACCTCGTTCATTCAGACCCCTACATCCGAGATGAACCTCGACTAGGGAGAGTTTGAGATAGATGATAACTCACATAGCTCCCACTATCTGTGTGATCGGTCATCTATCCGAGGGGACATGTTTGATATCAATACAGACAGGAATAGAGATATGACATGTTGTATGCCTGGTGTAATATAAATATGAAAGCGATACTCAATAGTCAAACAAACAAACATATATTATATTACGTTGACCTGTGTAATAGTACATATATGCCCTTAATAAGGGTTGTATGCCCTTAATAAAGACTGTCTCTAGGACATATACACTATCAATCTCCCACTTGGACTAGAGCCAGTCACCTTTATGCTTAATGCCTAGATTAACATAATGTCTTAAGTGGGCATCCACTGATAAGACCTTGGTGAAAGGATCTGCCACGTTGTCCGTGGTTGAGACACATTCTATACTAACTTCTCCTCTATCAATAATCTCACATATAACGTGATACTTTCTAAGTACATGTTTGTTCTTGTTTGTAGATCTAGGCTCCTTGGCTTGAGCGACGGCGCCCGTGTTGTCACAATAAATCGTTATTGGACTTGGAGCAAGAACAACCCTCAATTCCTTCAAGAACTCTGAAATCCAGACAGCTTCTTTCGATGCTTCTGATGCAGCAATGTACTCGGCTTCTGTGGTTGAGTCAGCAATCGTGGCTTGCTTAGAACTCTTCCAACAGATAGCTCCTCCGTTCAATTTGAATACGTATCCTGTCTGTGACTTAAAGTCATCAGGATCTGATTCAAATCCAGCGTCGACATAACCAGACATCTTTAATTCTGGTTCTCCACCAAACACCAAGAACATTTCCCTAGTCCGTCGAAGGTACTTAAGAATGTTCTTTACAGCGTCCAGTGAGGTACTCCTGGATTTTGTTGGTGTCGACAAGTGACACTAAGCGCATATGCCACATCTGGCCTTGTGCAATTCATCGCATACATAATAGACCCTACTGCCGTAGCATAGGGAACACAACTCATTGCCTTTCTTTCTTCATCAGTTTTAGGACTATCCTTAACCGATAGCACGATCCCATGCCTAGCTGGAAGAAAGCTTCTCTTTGAGTCGTCCATCTTATAACGCTTCAGTATTTTGTCGATGTAGGTGGACTGTGTCAATCCTAACATCCTCTTGGACCTATCTTTATAGATCTTTATCCCTAGGATGTACTTCGCTTCACCCAAGTCCTTCATTGAGAAGGTACTTGATAACCAAACTTTAGTCTCTTCTAGCATAGAGACATTGTTTCCCATGATCAAAATGTCATCAAATAAATGATCATGAAAACGACTCCCTTGTCGATGTGCCTAGTGTAGACACAGGGATCTTCTACGCTTCTGACGAAGTCAAACGATTTGACAGCTTCGTCAAAGCGGATATTCCAGCTCCTAGACGCTTGCTTTAGCCCATAGATGGATCTCTGTAATTTGCATACAGCAGTTGGCCTGGTTTTACTAATAAAACCTTCTGGCTATACCATATAGACCTCTTCCTCAAGGTTACCATTGAGGAAGGTAGTCTTTACATCCATCTGCCAGATCTCATAATCATAGTAGGCAGCTATCGCAACTAGAATTCGAATAGACTTCAACTTTGCTACCGGTGAAAAGGTTTCATCGTAATCGATGCCATACCTTTGTGTGTAGCCCTTCGCCACAAGTCTAGCCTTGTGCGTTTGTACCTTGCCATCGGCATCTGTCTTTCGTTTAAAGACCCATTTGCACCCAATAGGTCTAACCCCTTGGGGCAAGTCTACCAAGCTCCAAACTTGGTTCAGGTACATGGAGTCTATTTCCAATTCCACGGCCTCTTGCCATCTGTCTGAGTCAATATCATTTATTACCTATTTGTAGGTCTCGGGGTCTTCCCGATCTGATAAGCCAACATCAAGTTCACTGACGTCTTCTATCATAAGGCTTTGCTTCTGAGGTCCTTTTGGGATCCTCTTCGACCTACGGAGCTCGACTGGTGCTTCTGTCGGCATTTCTGGTGCTTTTCTTTTCTGGCTTCGTGTAACACGAACATTATCAGTGGGCACTGATGCAGCCGGTCGCGTGCTACGACCCTGTTCCCTAGCGGGAGGCTGCTCTTGTGCAACTTGTTGCACAGATTGATTGACAACGGGTCTATTGGTGTGGTTTCAACTGTTGATCTAATCACAGGACTCCCACTGACTATGACATGCCTAGCAAGTGTCATATCATTACCCTTGTCTGCTTCGAAAGCTCCCACTGAACTTGATTCCAAATCAGAAGATTTAGAGAACTCATGTTCGCGCGTGTCAAAGTCTTGAATTTCTTCAAGTTCTATCATGTCATCTAACCTCTCTTCTTCGAGGTATTCTACTTCTAAAAACTTGACGTTTCTAGATACTATCAACTTGTGATCTTCAGCATGATAGAATTCATAGCCTCTCGTCTGACGAGGATAGCCTATGAAATATACTTTGACGCCCTTGGCATCTAACTTATCAGTGAGCATCAGTTTGACTATCACAGGACAGCCCCAAGGTCTAAGATAGCCTAGTGAGGGCTTCTTTCCTTTCCATAACCCATAAGGAGTTTTCTCCACTGATTTAGATGGTACACGGTTCAGAATGTAGATTGCAGTTTGTAGCGCATATCCCATAGATATTTTGGAAGAGTCGAGAATCCAATCATTGATCTCACCATGTCTAGCAGGGTTCGATTCCTTCTCTCAGACACACCATTTAATTGTGGTGTTCCAGGAGGGGTCCATTGCGATTGAATTCCATTATCCTTCCAGTAGTCGATAAATTCTTCACTAAGGTATTCACCTCCTCGATCTGATCGAAGGGTGACTATCCTTAGGTACAATTCATTCTCGACCTCATTCCTAAACTCCTTGAATTTCCCAAAGGTCTCAGATTTATTCTTCATAAGATAAATATATCCATAACTTGAGAAATCGTCAGTAAAGGTAACGAAGTAAGAATAACCTCCACGTGCTTGGACTTTAAAAGGTCCACATACATCGGTATGTATGAGCTCTAAGCAGCGAGTGGCACGAACACCTTGTCCAACAAAGGGTTTGTTCGTTATCTTACCCTTAACACATGATTCGCATGTACAATATGATTCGAAATCAAATGGTTCTAAGTAGTCCAACTTCCTTAGTCTTTGAATCCGTGTTTCATTGATATGGCCTAGCCGACAATGCCATAGATAAGATGGATTATTCTTCCTACTTGAAGACGGTTGTTTGTTATGTATTTGAAATAAAGGTAGACTACTTTGCAAAATATATAAACCATTCACTAAGCGAGCTTTTCCATAATACTGGTCATTTAGCGAAAAATAACAAGTATTATTAGCAAAACGAAAGGAAAAACACAAATTGTCCAACAATGGAATGGAAATAATATTTCTGACAATGGATGGAACAAAATAAACGTTATCAAGTTCTAAACATTGTCCTGATGGTAAATCTATCTTGCAGCGTCCAACGCGTTTGGCTTCAACTGGATTGGACTTCAACTGGATTGCCGTTCCCAACATGCAAGTCGATTTCACCTTGCTTGACTAGCCTGTGTTCAATTAGCCCCTGCACATTATTACAAATGTGTGAGCCACAAGTTGTATCTAATACCCAACCATTGGAGTCAAAAGTATTCATGTTCATTTCAATAATAAACATACCTGAGCTAGAAGCCGACGGCTTCTTAGCTTGATCTGCCCTTAGCTTAGGGCAATCTTTCTTCCAATGCCTTTCTGCTTACAGAAAAGACATTCATCTGTGCGTACCGTTCCGCTCCTCTTGAACTTCTTTCTCTGGTTCAGACGCTTAGGCCTATCACTCGAAGTGTTAGCCTTGGCTCCCGCCTTTCCCTTACCCTTAGCACCTTTGTTTCTCGGGTTTGGGTTAGACGGTTGCCCAACATACATGATCGATTTCTCCTTCTTAGGAAGAGTTTGATCATATGTCTTCAGCAGATTATGGAGCTCGGGCAGTGTAACGTCTTTCGCATCCATGGTGTAGTTAATGATGAACTGCGAATACGAACTCGACAATGATTGAAGGACAAAGATCACCATGATCTTATTCTCCAGCTTGACACCGGCATCGGCAAGCTTCTCAAAGAGACCAATCATCTTGAGAACATGTTCAGACATGTTCCCTTCTTCATTGAGCTTGCATCGGTGTATCTCTTTAATCAAATCAAATTCAACACTTCTGGCTGTCGTCTTAAAGAGCGACTCAAGATGCTTCAGCATCTCATACGGCAACATGCTTTCATGTTGTCTCTGCAGCTCATTGCTCATTGCCGCCAGCATAATACACTGCGCGGATTTAGCATCCTCTTGATGCTGATCAGCCTTTGCCTTGTTGGTTTGATTCCAAGCAGCAACTTGATCGACAGTCTGATTCTCGGGACACACGGGAATAGCCTCGTCCAAGACGTACTCAATCTTTTTGTACCTCAGCACCAAACGAATATTCCTGATCCAATCTAGGAAGTTTGTTCCGATCAAAACTTGCTTCTCTAAGATAGAACGGAGCGAGATACTCGCCATTTTGGTTTTCCTAAGAAGAAATAATATAGAACGAAAATAATAAATCAACTATTGAAATACTATTTCTAAATACACAGTCAACATAACTAAACAACAAGGTCCTTTAGCTGTTTAGCTTCCACTATTTTCACATATGATTGCCCCCAAAACAAACATATGGGTAATGTCCAACATGTTACCGTAGTGGCCAAGATCCAAATCCATACTATGCTGTACTCCAACGGGGGCTGGTCGCATAACATAATATGACCGGTAGGACTATCCAATTGCGTCACGCAACTCTTGGGTGTTAAATCTAATTTAACCAGACGCTCTACATATTGTACCTATCGAGGTCGCTAGATACAATATGCAGTAAGTTATAACCATAGGCTTACTATAATCTGACGATCACTGCGAGTCTGCAAGACGAGGTCGCCAATACAGGGAAACGTAATGAAAGTTCAGAATTAAAGCACCCCATGGAAAGCATCTCAGAAACACATACGTATACATATTTCTGCACTTATATTGGTTGGGGCTTGTAGCTTGAGGGTTGTTATCAGTCATCTACAAACAAATAAGGGCGCCGCCTACCCATCATGCATGAGCGGTCTACACGTAATGGATGTCGCCTATCCATTCTAGTTCTAAACGCGGTCAAGCACATAATGGGCGCCGCCTACCCATACATAAACATATGCGGTCCGACAAATAAGAGGGCGCCGCCTACCCTCGCATGCATAGCGGTCGAACGGAAAGTAAAATACGTGGTATTTAAACATGCATTGTCAAACAATAGCATATCGAGCAAACAAACAAGTAGTAGCCTATGTGGATGCCAAATGACTTCATAATTTCATTATGAAAATTATATTTCTATACTTATAATCTCTATGAAAAATTGAAAATTTGGACTAGATTGAAAAATCGAAAATTCTATTGACCAGGTAGCAATTTTCGAAAACCCGAAGGACTCAATTGCAATTTTCCAAACCTTGGAGGTGTTAAATTCAAAATTCAAAAGTAGAAAGACTTATTTGTAATAATCAATAAATTGATAAATCACAAATAAGCCCCTCAACTTAATAGTAATTAAATTTAACCCCTCTAGTAATAATAATTACAATTAAATCATATTTATATTCCAAATATAAAATTCAATCCTCCAAATTTCCAAAAATTCGATTTTGGGTTCAACCCGGAAAGATTAAATAAATATATATAATAATATACGGGGACGGTATCGAATCCGGTCCCCTAGGGCGCCTGCGGCCACAGGCGCCTGCGTCCCGGCCAACTTTCTTCGAAACCTTTCCATACTGCCTAGCAACTTAAACCATAAAAAACGAGGGTACCTCTCACAAGCTTGTGAGGAATCCCTCTCGATCTGAGAGTTGCGGGCCTTTCACAGAAACTCTTCAAAAAACTTGTTTGTCAAGCAACTTAGGCGTAGAACCTCTGGAGGTTGGAGGTATTCCACGGGTTCTTCAACACTCTTCCCTCCATGTCTTGGAGATGGTAGCTTCCATTGGACCTTGCTTCAACTATCTTGTAGAGGCCTTCCCAGTTGGGTTGCATCTTCCCAACTTTGCCCAGGATGTCCGCTCTTCGGAGTACTAAGTCTCCTACTTGGAAGTCTCTCTCCTTCACACCTTTGTTGTAGGTCTTCACGATTAACGCTTGGTATCTCAGGATGTTGGCCAACGCAGTGGTTCTCGCTTCACTTATCGTCTCAGGTCGAAGAGCCTCTCGGTATGATTGTCCTCGGGTTGATACCCTTGGATCCTGAGGGTTTCTACAGCCACTTCTGCCAGTATGACCGCATCGGAACCATAAACTAGAGAGAAGGGAGTCTCTCTTGTAGCTGTTTTTGAAGTTGTTGTAAGAAAATATGGTCAGAGTTACCCCTAGGGTACGCAGCGGAATTTCAAAAAATTTCTTAACATGCAGGTTAATTGATCATGCATATAACGTATATAATAAACACATTAATCAGAAGACATACAATACTCCAAAAGAAAGAATAGGTATTGAATCGATATGCCAATCGATGAAGTCTTCGTAATAGTCCGGTGAATCTTCTCCTTCGTCGAAGTCGAAGATGTCTGCAATACTTTGATTATCTGCAAGACAATAAAAGTTAGTTTCCAGCTCTTTGAACCTCAACCTTGGTATCCACGGATGGACATCTTATCGGAAAGAATGCTAGGATATTCTTTATGTGGCCAAGAAGATGGGGCGGTGATTTTCCTCCGGTGGAGAGTGGCGCGCGCGGCTAGGGTATAGAGGTAGGGGAGAGCTTTTTATTTTCTCTAAGAAAGGTAGAATAATTCTCTAAGAAGTCGGCATTGAAAAAGCTCTCTAATGACCTACTTATATAGTAGTCAATAGAAGCCTAATGAATATTCTTATAGACTTCATAAAGGAATAAGAACTCTAATTCTTATTGCACAAGGAAACCAATTTAATTCTAGATTCATTCCCAATTAAGTTAGAACTCAATTAGGAAAATCTAACTTAACCCTTGACTTCTAATATGGGAAGGAGTCGAAACTCCCTCCCATACTACTACTACACGCGGCCGGCCAAGGGGGGGTATGTGGGTCCCAATTTTGGGATCCACTTATAATTCGAAGGCAATTCAAACTCTAAGTAGATTTTGCCCATGTGCATATATTAATTCTAAATTAATATATCCTTTCAAATCAAACCTCTATTATATTTCTAAAATATAATCTTTAATTGTATTTACATAAAATACAATTAATCAATCAATTCAATTAATAATTCCAAATTATTAATTGAGCCACAAATAATTATAATTAATTCTAAATCAATTATAATTCATCAATCATAATTAATTCTAAATTAATTGAGATTCCATCTTCAAGGATATTCGGATAAGCTGAATCACCACATAGTGTGACCCATAGGGCCTCATTGTATTAAGCAAGTGCTACACTAGGCAACATGGAATTCCTAGACGGTTCCATTTGCAATATTAATACATGAGGACGTTTGATAGGTTTCTCAAAGCAAACCCTTTCGTTGTGAAGTCTGTTGCGCTCAACGCGGCGATGGTAACGTCCCTTCATCTAACTGACTCGAACGCATCTAGGATCGATGATTTGTCTATCCCAATAATACATCCACGGGCGTCTTCAGTGAGTTGCTTGGTGAATCCAATATCTATTATGACTATCATAATAATATTGATACGCTGGCCAGCGGTTTAACCAATCACAACTATGAACGACTATGAGCAGTGTTCATCTATGCTACACGTGAGAGATGAATCCTTCACATAATCACTTATCACCCCCATTTGTATGCAGCCATAATCCTGGATCGTGTCTTGGGTCAACTGCTTATTCAGAGCTGACATCGACGGGTCCACCAAGGATATGGGGCAACAAATGTGATGATAAAGTCCTGTAAGTCCAAAGGACGACTGGCATCACTTCGACAACTTTCCGGTTCCCATAGACGCTTCGGTGTAGAGTATACATCGATGGGAGTTTCCGGTGGGTACTTCCATTGTTCGGTAATCACCCTTCGAAGAACTATGCGGAGTTATGGGAACGTTTCTAGATTGTCTAACAATCCGTTCCGTGGTCGTGGGATCGGCTCACACTTGCTCTAACAAGTATAACCTCCACGCATACTAGTCTCACCTGGTTCATTCAGACCCCTATATCAGAGATGAACCTCCACTAGGGAGAGTTTGTGATAGATGATAACTCGCATAGCTCCCACTATCTGTGTGATCGGTCATCTATCCGAGGGGACATGTTTGATATCAATACAGACAGGAATAGAGATATGACATGTTGTATGCCTGGTGTAATATAAATATGAAAGCGATACTCAATAGTCAAACAAACAAACATATATTATATTACGTTGACCTGTGTAATAGTACATATATGCCCTTAATAAGGGTTGTATGCCCTTAATAAAGACCGTCTCTAGGACATATACACTATCAATCTCCCACTTGGACTAGAGCCAGTCACCTTTATGCTTAACATAAAGCCAGTCAACATAATGTTTTAAGTGGGATGATGAACGTGTAGCATAGGAGAGCACTGCCCTTAATAATGTCTTTCATCATGTTTTCATTCATTCGTGGTATGATTTCTGTTGATTGCATGACATCTATGAGTAGCTAAACTTCTCGTTGGTGATAGTATGTGATTTCTTAGCGAAGGGTTAATAATTATGCTAATGGCTATATCGCGCATTATACTTTGAGTTATTGCTTTCTTTCTTTGATCTATCTAAAACCTCTATCTTCATAGTGTTGAATAATTACGGAACACAATTGGACAATTCATTGATCAAAGATCTCTATGCAAAACTGGGGACTTCATGCATGATTATTAACCTGCTATGCTTTGAATGACCATACTATCACCAATCTCCATTATCTGTTAAGAAAAACCTTTGCTAAGTCGTCTGTTGATTTTATATTCTTAAGTTAAATTAGATAAAGCTAGTTATAGTCCTTAGAGATCGACACTCGATGTTATTTTACTGCTACACTACGGTTTTCGTTGTAGTTGTGAATTGCCTTTGGCTCAAAACAAATTTATTTGATTAATTAGAATCTGACAAATTCCGGTTCATCAAATTAGCGCCGTTGCCGGGGAATATACTCCTTTTTTCTGTTTAGCTTTTTTATATTTTCAGCATTCAATTCCTAGTCCTAGTAGTTTTTAGTTTTCCTATTTAATCTCTCTCTGATACTCCTTTCCTAGTTTGTTACAGATAGTGTATGCGACATACACGATCTAAAGGAACACCGCTTGCTGATTCAATTGCTGAGATCGACAGAGTCTACCACCAAAGAAGGCGACTACTTCGAAGGCGTGAACTAGAGGAAATAGAGGATACCGATTTCTCTGAATCTCTTCACAGTCTTTTCAAGGAAATCGACGGAGTGGCAGAAGCTAGACCACTGGAAGCATGGGTTCAATCCTCCAAGGATCGTATGAGGGGACCGCGATTGTTCTTTCGTCTGCAACTCGAGATCTAGAAATCAAGAACCACGCATTCCAACAAGTTCCGAGGTTCTATGGCTTAGCAAGGGACGATGTGATGGGATACTTGCACGATATCGATGATTTCGTCAACCAACTCCCACGACCCGGAGCTGAAATAACAACGGACGAGTTGAGAATGAAGGTTTTTGCTATGGGACTTGGCGACAGAGCCAAGTCATGGTTGAGTTCTCTATCGGCGGGCTCGCTGAACACATGGGAGAAGGTTTTTTCAGCTTTCATGGAAAAATACTTCCCTCACACCTTGACTACCGCGCTAAAGGCGCAAATCACTGGGTTCAAACAAGACTATGATGAGACCATCTACACCGCGTTTGAGAGGTTCCAAGACCTCATGAACAAGTGCCCTCACCATGGTTTTGAGCTTTCGGATCTAGTCCAACACTTCTACAATGGACTAACGTTCGAGAAACAACAAGTGGTGGACTTCCAATGCCGTTGCAATATTTGGGAGGAAACCGCGGAAGCCGTCTGGGCGGTTTTCGAAAGGCTTGCTAAGGGGTCGCAATTCAAGGACCCAAGAGCGATGGTTAGGAGACGTGGACCAAAAGCTCCACCTACTCAAGAAGCCCCTATGTATGGGGGGAATATGGATCGATTCGAGTGCTTTACCAACGAATTGAAGCAAGTCCTCAAGAGCGCCACTGGAACATCTGTGTCAAACGAAGTTTGCCGAATATGCAAGAACTATGGCATGGGGCTCATATTTGTAGATCGGAGCTTGCATATGATGATGGCAATTGGGTTCAAGGAAGCGAAGAGGAAGCCTTTGCTACGGAATTTGGTACTCAAGAAGATAGCTACGGACAAGACGGTAGGAATCCTCGAGGTGCATTTTGGAGAAGAGGATTCCGAAACAATCAAGGATATGCACCGGCTAGCCAAACTTATGGCCCTAACCAAGACCGTAGTAGGCTTAACTATGGTAATGATCACTACGAAAATCCCTCTCCGAAAGAGCAACCGAAGTCGAAGACAGCTCTACTAATGGAGAACTTGCAAAAGATGGTTGATCACACCCAAAGTTTTCTCAAACATTATGAAGAAGATTCTGAGAAGACTAGGGCAAGGCTTGATCGATTGGAAGAGAGCACTAGGCTTGCCCATCAAAAGATGCAAGAGTTGATTGACCGAGGAGCAAGTAGGGAGCAAGGCAGGCTGCCTAGCAACACTGAGAAGTCGATGTCCATTACCTTGGTGGGTGATCTACCTGTCGAAATCACAATCAAGAAGGTTGCTAAGTGCGAGTGTTGCAAGAATGAAGAACCTCCACTAGCCAAGGAAGAAGAGAAGGACCTTGGTACTGATGAGAGTGAAGAGGAGCAAGAGGATCCCGAGCCACTCCCTCAAAGTTTCGATGTTAAGATCGGGATTGGTGAACTTGAAGATGTCCGTGCTACACTAGACACGGGATCCTACTCTAATGTGCTCCCAATGAATGTGTTTGAGAAGAGTAGCCTTGGAAAACTATCTGAGCATAAGGCTATGGTGCAATTAGCGGATGGATCCTTTGTGAGACCCGAAGACGTTTGAAGAACGTATTGGTTAAGATTGGTGAAGCTTCTGTATACACCAATTTTGTAGTTATGCCGGCGTCTACACCTGGGATGGGGGATGTCGTTCTCTTGGGGCGAACGTTCTTGACCAAACTACGCTCCGTGATAGACATCTACCGAAGGACTTGCACCATTGAGGTGGATGGCAAGCGACATGTGTTGCGAGCCATATCTGACCCACCTGATCGATTCAATGCTTCTCACACTGTTAAGTACTGTGGTCTTGCTGTCTATGTTCATTCTTATTCACAGGTTCGTGGCATGAGAGAAGATCCATGAAGGGGAAGTCTAGTACACTCAAGAAGAAGAGCTAGGCGCAAGAAGGAGTCGAGTCAGAGACTATAAACAATGGCGCTATCGGGGAGGCAACCCGGAGTTTTTATCGCTTTTTTACTGCTTTTTTTTGCATGCATTCATACTTGAACAATTTGCTTTTCATATGTGAATTTGTTCATCTCTGTGTCGTATGTGCTTATGTTTTTGTTTGAGTGAGCTTTTTCGAGTGGTTTTATGAGTAAAATAGTTTTCGGGGATTAAAAAACCGCATTTTTCGAAAGTTTCGTCTCCCCACCTCCGAAGGTGGGTCGCCCCCTCATGGGGGGTGAATCGCCCCACATGTCCAGAGAGCTCCGCACACTCTGGACGCGCGGGGCGACTCGCCCCGCACCCGGGAAAACTCGCCCCACGAATTGTGCAGAATCAAAAAACGCGAAAAAACCCCTTTCTCCTCATTTTCTTCATCTTCTTCATTTCTTACTCCCCAAAATCCGAAAAACGCGAAAATAATTCAATCCTTCATAAAATCTTCAATCTTCCACCAAATTTTGTGTTCTATAGCTTCAATCGAAGCCCATGACGTGCTCTTTCTTTTCATCCGAACAACTTTCACTCTAGTGCATTCGTTTTCCAGATCTGAGGTACCTTCACATGAACCGTAATTTTTCAATTTGGGGTTTTTCTGATTTGTGCTTCAATTAGGCTTATATGATGTATGGGTAGGTTGTTTGTGTGATTAGAAACGTTATTTACTATCAATTGCATGCTCAATTATGCTTGGATTGTTGATTTGAGAATTTTGCTACTAGATGTTTTTATCTTGTTATGCAATGTATCTTTTTCTTCGATTCCATACATATGATTGTGTTTACTGAATGATGGATATGATGGTAGAATGCATAATTGGTGAGTATGAGGATTTATGATGCTAGAATTTTTCGCTACTATGGTATGAGTTGAGCCTTATTATTTAGGTTATTGGTTGTCTGGCACGAGCGTAATGCGATATGTACATGTCGAAATTATTTTGGTGTGTTGCATATTAGTAGCTAGATTAGACATGAAGGATTTGCGGAGTTCGATTGTTGATTTTATCACTCGGGTGTTTCGCTCTTACACTAGCATATGCATGAGTCAGTTTTGTGTCATACGAGGTACTAACTGCTGTTTGTAGGAACCATGCCACAAAGGGAGAGGAGCACTCCCGTTTGGCTACTATGAAGTATTGGAGGGGGATCGATTACAACCATGTCAAGGAGAGTGATCTCGTTAGAGGTGCGTTCGAGCCACGGGCTCTTGCAACAACGTCGCGGTTTATCCAAAAGGAGGAGCGAGAATCCACCTGGAGTAAGGACTCCTATGACTATTCATGCACCACCGAAGGGATACAAACCATTATTACGTCAGCAATCTATCACAAGGACTGCAAGGTTCGAGTGAATAGGAAGGCACCGGGACGACCTCACCACAACGGATTCAGTCTTGAGTCGACAGTGGTGAGGAAGTTTCGAATCGCTAGCTTGGTTCCAAAACATAATGACATGGACACCCAGCCCCTCTTAGGGGTGCCCCTTGACTGCCTCTAAAGGGAGCGCCATATAGACATCGGGGGCATCAACCGTAGAGAATGTTGTCGACATTGGAAAAAATGGAAGAAAACCTCTGAATATCCGAGCAGCTTACTGTAAACTCCTCGGGGTGTAAAACGTTGGAGAGGGAGGCTCTAATACCACTGCTCTTTCCCCTTCAACAGTTCATAACCTATTGGAGAGATACCGGATGGAAGATTCCATAACTGTGACGGCTAATCTTGAGGATTCTCTTCGACAATGCAACTCTACTGGTGACGATGGTGATGACAGTAGTGACAATGAAGACCATAGGGACAATGAGGATGCCATGAATACTGATGGAAGAGTTGGCCCTATCCATGGAACTACCACCACCACCACGAGCTCCGATGATCACCTATAAGGCCCCTCGAGCAGTCTCAATACCTTACATCCAGCATACTCAGCCGACCGAGGCCAAACCACGCGGTAACATCTAGTATCACATCTTAATTCCTCATTTTCTTACTGCTAGGGATTAGCTTTAAATTCATGAGGCGGGATGGGATTTAAGTGAACTAGTGTTGTTAGTTTGGAGCTTGCCATTGATGGTTTAGAGCTTGGCATTGGTAGGATGAGTATAGTACCTTGCATGTTTATCCGTCCGCATTTGCATTTGCACGTTTATTGCTTTCTTAGTTTTTAGTTGCATACACTACATTCATCCTAGGATAGTCTTGCATGTTTTATGTGGAGTTTATTGCCAAATTTTTTGAACTTTTTTATTGGGTAGATTAACTAATTATGCCATTAATATGAATTTGTTTGAGGTTTTTCTCGCTTGACTTGTCACATTTATGTATTACACTTTGTTAAGCTTGGTAGTCTCGACATCACTTAGTGGTGTTTTCTCTACTGCGGTTCACGAAGGCCTTTATAATAGGATGATGCATGTTAGGGTCTTATGGTTGTTTTCCCGAGTAATTATGTACCTAAGAGGCAACAAGTCTTCACCTTGCTTTGAGATTGCTAAATGCCTAGGAAAGAGGTAGTGTGAGATTGTGTGATCCTTTGTTTGTAACCTATTCTTTCGAATAGGTTTGGGGAGGGGGTTACACTTTCATTAGACTTGTTTTTTTCATTTTTTAGTGTGTTGTGAGTTTATTTTCCTTTTTCGTAAAGTTTGTACTCCAACCTATTCTTTCGAATAGGTTTGGGGAAGTCGTTTGTGTGTCATTTTTGTTTCTTTTTCGTTGTGCTACTGCTGGTTAAAAAAATCGAAAGAAAAAGAGAAAAAGAAAAATTCCAGAAAAAAAAGAAAAAAAACTGGAAAAGAAAAAAAAGAAAAAAAAGAAGAAAAAAAAGAAGAGAAAAGACCCCAAAAAAGCAAAGAAGGGTCCCAAAAAGCCAAAAAGCAGTTTAGCAAAGTGTTCTCTCATTTTTCAATTTTGTTCGTAATCGTTTTGTAATTTTTGATTTTTTATTTTTGAGTGTCATCTGTTCTAGACCACCCTCGTCCTGCCATTCAGGAAGTGGTGAATAGCTTAAGGCTTTGCTTGAGAGATGGGTAGAATAGGGAGTGTTATCTTTTTTAGGGAACCCTCCTTCGTTTGATGAGAGCCAGTATTGGTTCGACCTGTTTGAGGAAAAGTCTTAACTTGGTGAACAGCAGTAAGTCCTCAGTTTCATAGGCACGGGACAACCATTCATATTCAAACATGTTTCATTACGTCGTCACTGACTAGGTCCAGGTAGAGAATGTTACGAGAGACTATATTGTCTTGACATAAGTGCTTATGTGAATGTGTATAAGTCAATCGAGGCATTCTTCAACTAACATTCATGTTATGATTTGTGTGGTTTTTGTTCATATGTTTTTTGATAGATTCAATAGATTAGTTCATTTTATTTGGCATGAGACTCCATTTTTTGTGTTGCATTGTTTTTTGCATTAGAGTCTAGCTTAGTTGCTTGAGGACAAGCAAAGGTTCGGTTTGGGGAGTTTGATGAACGTGAATTTTGCACTTTCATTTGAGTCTTTTTCACCTATTTTAGCTATCCTCTATGTTAATTTAGCTATATTTTAGTGCATTTTATTAGAATGGTGTCACGTTTCCCTTTAGTTTGTATTTTACAGGTTTTGGTTGAAAAACGAGGTTTTCCGGGCAATTATATTGAAGTAGACAAGGAATTGGTATTTCGAAGGCCTATTTGGAGTATCCAGAAGATTCCGGATAGGATTTGAAGTCTAGGGGTCGAGTCTGAAGGCTAAAAGGTCACTAGAAGGCAAAAACCGAGTCCAAAAAGGAGAAGAAATCCAAAAACGCGTCGAAAACGCGTAAAAAGCCGAAAAAACCTCCAGGGCGAGTCGCCCGGGACGTGGTACAACTCGCCCCACACCTGCCGAATCACTATATATAGTTGCTCAGTTTTCTCCGTTTTTCATACTTTTCCAGACCTTTTCTCTCACCTTTCTCATTAGTTTTAGGTAGAAATTCTCCAGAGCCTGTTTTGGGGATTCTTAGCTTAGGAGATACTTTTTCTTAGCGTTTTGGAGCTTGTAATATCGCGATTCTTCGGAGATTGAATACCTTTGGTAACATTGTATCTTACAGTTTTTCTATTTATATTTATTTATCTTTCAACATGTTTTCTGATGAACGTATTTTTGACGCGTTCATCTTGTCTTTTTTACCTTCTTTTGCATCTTCTAGCCTTGTTTTTTGGTTAGTTTTGTAGAATAGTGTCACGTTTTGTATTTTCTGCATTTTCAGGCACTTAGGTACGAAACGGCGTTTTTGAAGCTAAAAACGAGCCCTTTTGATGGAAAAGATGGCCCCGTTGAAGTTCCCCAATCTCCGTGGCTTGTTCGTGAGTGTTTGAGCATCAATAAGCATTGAGAAGGATGAGTCCAAGGCACCCGAGGGCCGTACGAGGGTAAAAAGATTGAGTTTGAAGACAAAAATCTGCCCAGGAGCCAAGCTAAGCGCCTGGAATAGTGAAGCGCTCCGCTTCATTTTCCAGGAGCTCTGGCTTCGCTTGCCAAGCGCTCCGCTTGGCAGCGGTTACGTTTTCGGATTTTCCTTCTTAGATCTGATCTTCTGTTACTTTTTGGAGACTTTTGAACTTTGGCTTCGTTTTGGAGAGCTCCTAAGCCCCAAAACTCAGAGAAAAACTCAGATTACATTGCATTTTAGATTGGATTAAAGGTTTTGGCATAGGATTTCATCCATTGTTTCATCTACGAAGAGGTTTTCATCAATACCCACCGATTAGTGACAGCTTGGTGGTAACATTGTATCATTATCTCTTGTCTAGTAGTTTGATTTGATGTATTTTATTTACAATTCATATGATTTGATGTCTATGTTGATGAATATGAGTAGCTAAATCCTTTGTGTTGGTGGTAGAATGTAGAATATGCATGCTATGGGTTATGTTTATGCTTACATGAGAGTGTGATTCAATCTTGCTGCAAATTCCTTCATATGATTCTTAGTTGGCTATAAAATATATTCGAATTGAGTATAGTGACAAACTCTTGGTCAATGAAAGCTATAGGATTGTATTTTAGAGATTTGCAGCATGCTAGATAAATGGTGTTAGTGACAAGCACCTCTAAAGTATTGATAGTGGTCTTTTATGATGTGTGTCATGAAAGTTACCTAGACGAGTTGCTTAGCAGACTTGATCGAAGGTTTTACGCAGTGAACTTGTGAGCATATTCGTAACCTATGCATGTGTATTTGATTTCTACCACCAACCGTTTTCCACACTTGATTACAACAATCTGATTTCTCGTTGCTTTGTTCTAAGAAAGCGATTCTATAAACACCTGAACTCGTTGACTGAAATAACTAGCAAAAACCACAAACAAAGCCACGTTAGGTCCCGAGAGAACGACACTCGGGGACAACTTGCCATTGCACTCTTGTTTGTGTAGTGATAAATGTTCTTAGGCTTTTAAACAAATTTAATTGGTGAAAAACGACATCATCAATTTGGCGCCGTTGCCGGGGACTTAACTCCTTTGGTTGGTGTTTTATTTTGGTTTTTTCAGCCAACATCTCTTCTTTGTCTCATTTCTGTTTTTGTTTCTTTTTGACTCGGAAACTCACTACTCTTCATTTCAGGTGAGTGCATGCCTAGAACCCGAACGGGTGGACCTATTATTGAACCTTTTGTAGACGAGATCGATCGTTTGTTTCAAAGGAGAAGGAGGAATTTGAATATCGAGTTTGAAGGAGTAGCATCTAGAGCTTCCACTTCTGGTATTCGGGAAGAGTCTTCTTCTTATCTTTTGGAGCCAATTCTTGAACCTGTTTACTTGGAAGGTGAAATGGCGGAGCGGCCTATACGTACACTTACTAAGCCTACGGTTGGGGCTAGAGGACCAGCAATTGTCCTCAATGATGCCACAAGGAACTTGGAGATCAAGAATCACATGTTCCAACAACTTCCCAAATTCTATGGGATGGCTAATGAGGACGTGATTGGGTTCTTGAATGAGCTCGAGAATTTTGTTGTCCATCTTGGGCGACCAGGAGCTGGTGTTACGGATGATGATCTCCGTTTGAAGGTCTTTTCTATGGGGCTAGGTGATCGTGCAAAGGCTTGGCTTAATACTTTGGAGGCCGGGTCTTTGACAACATGGGATCTTTGTTTTGATAAGTTCATGGAGCGTTACTACCCCGCTTCCAAGACGATGGCTATGAAGAGCCAAATTAGATCCTTCGAACAGAGGTATGATGAGCCTTTCCACGAGGCCTACGATCGATTCATGGGGTTGCATCATCGATGCCCACATCACGGGTATGATAAAGGTTAGCTTCTCCAATTCTTTTACAATGGTTTACATCCCGAGATTCAATCTCAAGTGGATAGTATTTGTGGAGGTAGTATGGGAGAGTTGCTTCCTTCTCAAGCCCAAGTGAAGCTGGACATGATGTACCGGAATTCCCAAAACCGGAATGTGAGGGCTCGTGTGCTCCAAAAGGAGCAAAGAGGTGAGGACAAGGTAGTAGTAGAACAAAATGCCTTCGATGGGTTCGCCCATGAAGTGAAGCAAGCTTTGAGGCAAAGCGTTCCTTCTCCTTCTACGGAAGTTATGGTGTGTGCAAGAACTATGGGCACCCGGCCTATTTATGCCGTTTTGAATTTGCTAGAGATCAATATATCACGAACGATGTCCGTCAAGAAGTGTATGCTGCTGAGGGAGAGCAAGTAGTTGGAGATGTGAACTACGGGCAAGGATATGGCAATATGAGGCCACAAAGTCGTGGACCCCGAGGTGGGTACCAGAATCAAGGCAACCGTGGTTATCTTCATAACTCGGATCAAAACGCCTATGGGCCTAATCAAGATAGAAGTCGTCTCAGCTATGGGAACAATTGGTATGAAGGAGCACCGCCTTCTAATCCTACACCTCCACCTCAGGTTGCTAGTTCGGGACCACAAGGTGGAGAGGTGCTTCCTTCACCTCTTGTCTCTTCTCTCAACGATCTTGTGTTGAAGACGAATAAGTTTATGGAGCATTACTATCGTAATGAAGCTACTAACAATAAGCGGTTTGAGAAGCTTGAGGCTAGTAGTAGCAACCTCCATAAGAAGTTGCAAGAGTTGATAGATCGGGGGGCTAGTAGAGAGCA
Organism: Plantago ovata; assembly: GCA_028274465.1. Taxonomy (NCBI): domain Eukaryota; kingdom Viridiplantae; phylum Streptophyta; class Magnoliopsida; order Lamiales; family Plantaginaceae; genus Plantago; species Plantago ovata. The sequence goes on from CM051458.1 coordinate 47,642,281, forward strand.
AGGGAAGTTTCCTGGGAACACGGAGAAGGCTATGGCCATAACCGTGGTGACTGATTTGCCCGTGGAGATCACGGTTGTGAGAGACAATGCACTAGTTGAGGTGCCAAGTTGCAAGATAACTGAAACTTGCAAGGTGAGTGAGGAGGTCGAGACTCCTAAGGTGGTTATGGAAGAGGAAGTTGTCGCACAATCTGATGCGATAGTTGAAGAGGTGAAAGAAACTCATCGTTTGAGGATGAGATGGTGGATATGGTGGAAGTGCCCATCCAAGAGAGCTTCGATGTTGAAATCGGCTTGGGGAAGAAGGACGGAATAGTAGCAACTCTAGACACGGGAGCGGGTGTGAATGTTATACCCTTGAACGTGTATGAAGAGTCGGGTTTGTCTGGCTTGAGACCTATGAAATGCATGGTGCAATTAGCGGATGGGTCCATGAAAAAGCCGTTGGGTGTGATTGAGAACTTGGCGGTGAGGGTTGCCGATGTAGAGGTGAAGACTAATTTCATCGTTATGCCTACATCTTCTGCTAAGCTCAAGGATGTGGTTCTCTTGGGTAGAGCCTTCATCAACAAAGTGCGTATGGTCATAGACATGTATCGCCGAACATGTCACTTTGAGGTAAATTGGCAAGCAACACACGTTGCGAGCCATTGTTGATTCATGTGCTTATGTTGATACTAACGAACTTGTAGGATTTTTTGGTCCAGTTTATGTTCGTCAAGATGTGCAGGGAATTGATGCTTTGAGAGGCAATTGGAGGGGGAAGTCTAGTACCGAAGGTGAAATCAATTCCGCATGAGTTGTGAAGAGTCGAGCCAACGACTTTTAAACGAAGGCGCTTCTCGGTAGGCAACCCGAGGTGGTAAGTGTTTTGCATTTAGTTAGCTTTCTTTGTGTTTGTAGTTGTGGCCTGTGTGCCTTTTGTCGTGATTAGTTTAGTCTAGTGTTTGTCTTGGTGCCTTAGGTGATTAAGATAGGAAAAAACATCGGAAATCTGGAAACAGAGCCCAGCGAAGCGCCTGGCAAGCCCAAGCGGTCCGCTTGGAATTCCAGTAAGAATTTCATTCTTACTGGAATTTCAAGCGGAGCGCCTGGAGCCTCCCAAGCGCTCTGCTTGACAAGCGAACCGCTTGGCTCCCGCCAAGCGGTCCGCCTGGACCCTGTACCCAGATTTTCCTCGTTTTTTCCATTCTTCTCACCTTTGTGCACCCGTTTTCACATGTTTCTTGAGTCCTTTCAGGTACTACTCATATATAGGAGATTGGACACGAACCTTTATCTCAGGGAAGTGTACTTTCAATCCAATTTTTCCTTTTCATTCAACTTTTCTTTGCTCGAGGATGAGCAAAAGTTTAGGTTTGGGGAGGGGGTATTGGATTTTCAGTACTATATGCTTGTGTGGTTCGTACATGCCTGATTTTACTCAAGTTCATGTGATTTGTCGTGTTTTTTCAAATTTTTGGCATGCATATCATCCATAGATTAGTTGTTGCACGTTGTTGTGTGTGGAGTTTATTGCCAAGTCTTTTGAACTTTTTTATTGAGTAGACTAAGTGTTTATGACCATTGATCATATGTTGCATCACTTTGCAAGTAGTTTGAGGCTTGTCTCGCTTGGTTTGTCACATTCGCATGTGCAATAGTTAAGCTTAGTAGTCTCGACATCACCTTGAGTGGTGTTTCTTCTGCTGCGGTTCACGATGGCCTTATAAAATGATGCATGTTAGAGTCTATGGTTGTAACCCGTGTAATTATGTACGTAAGAGGCGACAAGTTCTTCACCTCGATTAGAGATTGCCAAATTCCTAGGAAGGAGGTAGTGTGAGGTGTGCGATTCCTTGTATTAAACCTATTCTATCGAATAGGTTTGGGGAGGGGGTTGCTTCGTTGATCTTGTCTTTCGTCTTTGAGTCGTTGTAAAGTTTTCTTTTTCTTTTTGTTTTGGTTTGTGTCCCAACGTATTCTTTCGAATAGGTTTGGGGAGGTGTCTTTGTAAAAGAGTCTTTCCTTTTTCTTTTTCGTCTTTGTGCTCAAACCTATTCTTTCGAATAGGTTTGGGGAGGTGTTTTTGACACTTAGTACTGCTGCTTGCCCCTATATATAAAAAAAAAAAAAAAAGGAAAGAGAAAAAGAAAAGAAGAAGAAAAGAAAAAGAAATATAAAAAAAAAAAGAGAAAAGAAAAAAAAAAGAAAGAAAATAAAGAATAAGACCCAAAAGCAAAAGAAGGGTCGTTGCAATCCAAAAGCAGTCTCGTAGTGTCAAGTGTCATGTAAATATTTTGTCCTTGTGAAGTATCGAGTTGTAAATTCTATCTTTCGTTTCGTGTCGCCTTTGTCCAAGGCCTGTTCTTGACCGCCCTCGTCTTGGTATTCAAGAAGTGGTTGAAAGAGGCTCATTCTTGAGAGTCTGGGTAGAATAGGGGAGTGTTATCTTTCTAGTATTGGTTCGCCCTCTCTTGAGGAAAAGTCTCGCTTGGTGAACAGTTGTAAGCCCTCGGTTTCATAGGCACGGAGCAATTGTAGTATGATAACATGCATCATTGTGTCGTCACTGACCAGGTCCAGGTAGAAGATGTTACGAGAGACTTCTTTGCTTAACCAAGTGCACATGAGAATGTGTATATTCGCAATCGAGGCATTCTTCAACCTACTTGCATGTCATGCTCATTTGGTTTTGTTCATAAGCATTGGTAGATTCAATAGATTAGCTCACTTTACTTGGCATGAGACTCCTTTTGTGTTGCATTTAGGATAGTTTGTTGCTCGAGGACAAGCAAAGGTTTGGTTTGGGGAGTTTGATGAACGTATTTTTGACGCGTTCATCTTGTCTTTTTTACCTTCTTTTGCTATCTTCTAGCCTTGTTTTTCGGTTAGTTTTGTAGAATAGTGTCACGTTTTGTGTTTTCTGCATTTTCAGGCACTTAGGTACGAAACGGCGTTTTTGGAGCTAAAAACGAGCCCTTTTGATGGAAAAGATGGCCCCGTTGAAGTTCCCCAATCTCCGTGGCTTGTTCGTGAGTGTTTGAGAATCAATAAGCATTGAGAAGGATGAGTCCAAGGCACCAGAGGGCCGTACGAGGGCAAAAAGATTGAGTTTGAAGACAAAAATCTGCCTAGGAGCCAAGCTAAGCGCCTGGAATAGTGAAGCGCTCCGCTTCATTTTCCAGGAGCTTTGGCACAGCAGCCAAGCGAAGCGCTTGGAGGGCCAAAGCGCTTCGCTTGCCAAGCGCTCCGCTTGGACTCTCCAAGAGGTCCGCTTGGCAGCGATTACGTTTTCGGATTTTCCTTCTTAGATCTGATCTTCTGTTACTTTTTGGAGACTTTTGAACTTTGGCTTCGTTTTGGAGAGCTCCTAAGCCCCAAAACTCAGAGAAAAACTCAGATTACATTGTATTTTAGATTGGATTAAAGGTTTTGGCATAGGATTTCATCCATTGTTTCATCTACGGAGAGGTTTTCATCAATACCCACCGATTAGTGATAGCTTGGTGGTAACATTGTATCATTATCTCTTGTCTAGTAGTTTGATTTGATGTATTCTATTTACAATTCATATGATTTGATGTCTATGTTGATGAATATGAGTAGATAAATCCTTTGTGTTGGTGGTAGAATGTAGAATATGCATGCTATGGGTTATGTTTATGCTTACATGAGATTGTGATTCAATCTTGCTGCAAATTCCTTCATATGATTCTTAGTTGCCTATAAAATAATTTCGAATTGAGTATAGTGACAAACTCTTGGTCAATGAAAGCTATAGGATTGTATGTTAGAGATTTGCAGCATGCTAGATAAATGGTGTTAGTGACAAGCACCTCTAAAGTATTGATAGTGGTCTTTTATGATGTGTGTCTTGAAAGTTACCTAGACGATTTGCTTAGAAGACTTGATCGAAGGTTTTACGCACTGAACTTGTGAGCATATTCGTAACGTATGCATGTGTATTTGATTTCTACCACCAACCGTTTTCCAAACTTGATTACAACAATCTGATTTCTCGTTGCTTTGTTCTAAGAAAGCGATTCTATAAACACCTGAACTCGTTGACTGAAATAACTAGCAAAAACCATAAACAAAGCCACGTTAGGTCCCGAGAGAACGACACTCGGGGACAACTTTCCATTGCACTCTTGTTTGTGTAGTGATAAGTGTTCTTAGGCTTTTAAACAAATTTAATTGGTGAAAAACGACATCATCATTTTCATTCAATCTTGCTATGATTTCTGTTGACTGCATGACATCTATGAGTAGCTAAACTTCTCGTTGGTGATAGTATGTGATTTCTTAGCGAAGGGTTAATAATTATGCTAATGGCTATATCGCGCATTATACTTTGAGTTATTGCTTTATTTCTTTGATCTATCTAAAACCTCTATCTTCGTAGTGTTGAATAATTACGGAACACAATTGGACAATTCATTGATCAAAGATCTCTATGCAAAACCGGGGACTTCATGCATGATTATTAACCTGCTATGCTTTGAATGACCATACTATCACCAATCTCCATTATCTGTTAAGAAAAACCTTTGCTAAGTCGTCTGTTGATTTTATATTCTTAAGTTAAATTAGATTAAAGATAGTTATATTGCTTAGAGATCGACACTCGAGGTTATTTTACTGCTACACTACGGTTTTCGTTGTAGTTGTGAATTGCCTTTGGCTCAAAACAAATTTATTTGATTAATCAGAATCTGACAAATTCCGGTTCATCAAAAATCTAACTTAACCCTTGACTTCTAATATGGGAAGGAGTCGAAACTCCCTCCCATATTACTACTACACGCGGCCGGCCAAGGGGGGGTATGTGGGTCCCAATTTTGGGACCCACTTATAATTCGAAGGCAATTCAAACTCTAAGTAGATTTTGCCCATGTGCATATATTAATTCTAAATTAATATATCCTTTCAAATCAAACCTCTATTATATTTCTAAAATATAATCTTTAATTGTATTTACATAAAATACAATTAATCAATCAGTTCAATTAATAATTCCAAATTATTAATTGAGCCACAAATAATTATAATTAATTCCAAATCAATTATAATTCATCAATCACAATTAATTCTAAATTAATGCGATTCCATCTTCAAGGATATTCGGATATGCTGAATCACCAAATAGTGTGACCCATAGGGCCTCATTGTATTAAGCAAGTGCAACACTAAGCAACATGGAATTCCTAGACGGTTCCATTTGCAATATTAATACATGAGGACGTTTGAGAGGTTTCTCAAAGCAAACCCTTTCGTTGTGAAGTCTGTTGCGCTCAACGCGGTGATGGTAACGTCCCTTCATCTGACTGACTCGAATGCATCTAGGATCGATGATGTGTCTATCCCAATAATACATCCACGGGCGTCTTCAGTGAGTTGCTTGGTGAATCCAATATCTATTATGACTATCATAATAATATTGATATACTGGCCAGCGGTTTAACCAATCACAACTATGAACGACTATGAGCAGTGCTCTCCTGTGCTACACGTGAGAGATGAATCCTTCACAGAATCACTTATCACCCCCATTTGTATGTAGCCATAATCCTGGATCGTGTCTTGGGTCAACTGCTTATTCAGAGCTGACATCGACGGGTCCACCAAGGATATGGGGCAACAAATGTGATGATAAAGTCCTGTAAGTCCAAAGGACGACTGGCATCACTTCGACAACTTTCCGGTTCCCATAGACACTTTGATGTAGAGTATACATCGATGGGAGTTACTGGTGGGTACTTCCATTGTTCGGTAATCACCCTTCGAACAACTATGCGGAGTTATGGGAACGTTTCCAGATTGTCTAACAATTCGTTCCGTGGCCGTGGGATCGGCTCATACTTGCTCTAACAAGTATAACCTCCACGTATACTAGTCTCACCTGGTTCATTCAGACCCCTACATCCGAGATGAACCTCGACTAGGGAGAGTTTGGGATAGATGATAACTCACATAGCTCCCACTATCTGTGTGATCGGTCATCTATCCGAGGGGACATGTTTGATATCAATACAGACAGGAATAGAGATATGACATGTTGTATGCCTGGTGTAATATAAATATGAAAGCGATACTCAATAGTCAAACAAACAAACATATATTATATTACGTTGACCTGTGTAATAGTACATATATGCCCTTAATATGGGTTGTATGCCCTTAATAAAGACTGTCTCTAGGACATATACACTATCAGTTGTGCGGTATGCCCATACCACTCCGTCAAGCTCGTCGACCCAATCCTTGTTAGTAGCAAATTTCTTTTGCAAGTTGTTGACAAGGATTTTGTTGACTGCTTCGGTCTGCCCATTGGATTGAGGATGTCCTACTGAGGTGTACCTCCTCTCAATCTTCATTTCCTTGCACCATTCGCTGAACCTACGGCTGCAGAACTGAGAACCATTATCTGAGATGATGACTCTTGGTAAGCCGAATCGACACACGATGTTTCTCCATACAAAGTTCATCACTCTTTGTTCGGTGAGAGTAGACACTACGTCAACCTTTGCCCACTTGCTAAAGTATTCGACCGCGACAATGATGAATTTCTTTTGACCCGTGCCTCTCGGGAAAGGACCGACTATGTCGATGCCCCATATGTCGAAAGGGCAAGTGATGGAAATGCGCATGAGGGGCTTCGCCAGGACATTGATTAGATTGGCGTGCAATTGACACTCCTCGCACTTCCTCACAAATCGGGCAACGTCTTCACGAACAGTTGGCCAGTAATATCCTTGGCGGATGACTTTTTGCGCGAGGGTTCTTCCTCCGGCATGGTCCGCGAAACTTCGTCGGTGCATTTCTCCCAAAACATTTTGCACTTCTTGTTCAGCGACGCATCTCAAGTAGACTCCCTCGAAGGATCTCTTGTACAAGTGATCTCCTTGCATGATGTAGCGTCCCTCTTTTCCTTTGACTCTTCGTGCTTCGGCTTTATCACGAGGAAGTCTACCGTGCGTAAGATAGGTAGCGATCTCCTGCATTCAACTTGGTTTAGTGCCAATGGCCAAGACGTTTGGCTTTGATGAACATAGGGATGATGCATTGATTCTCATGAGTATCACATTCCGGGTATCCACTCCTCCGGAGGCCGAAGCGTATTTTGATAGAGCATCTGCTCTTTGATTGAGATCCCTTAAGAACTTCTCAATCTCAGAACTTTCAAACTTTTGGATTTCCTCCGTGATGGCGCTCTTGTATTCGGCCAATGAGTCCTTCTTGGTTTTGAACTTCCCCGAGATTTGTTTCTCGGACAATTGAGAGTCAGTGAAGAGGTGTAGTTTCTTCACTTCAAGTGCTTTTGCCATTCGTAGAGCGATGAGGATAGCTTCACACTCAGCTTCATTGTTGGAGACCAGAAAGCTAAGAGTAACAGCGTACTCGAGCTCTGCTCCTCCCGGACTTTTGAAGTATATTCCTATCCCGCCAGTTTTTCCCGAGGAACATCCGTCAACGTGAAGAATCCAGACATCCCCGTGGTCGGTAAGCTCCTTGGGTTTTGAAGAGACGTTCTCCATACCCTTAGGCTCCTCGATTTTTTCTGCTACGAATACTTCATGCCTTTTTCTTTTTGTCTGGGACATCTCTTTGAGTTCTTTTAGAGCATCCTCCAGAGCTTGCATTGCCTCATTCTGTTGTGGTCGCTCCTCGACCATCATCATGACACTTTGGGTTTCTGGAGGGTTTTCCTCTGACACTTCCTTGGAGGGATACTCTACGAGGAAGTCGGTAATGACTTGGGCTTTCTTGGCCAGAGGTGCTTGATAGTCGATGTCGTACTCACTCAACTCGATTGCCCATCTAGCCTTCCCGAGTTTTCAGGCTTTCCGAGGACTTGCTTGAGAGGTTGCTTCGTCAAGACCACAACCTTGTGAGTTCCAAAGTAAGGCTTCAGTGTCCTCTCCGTATAGACGAGAGCGAAGGATAGCCTCTCGATATCCATATAGCGTGTTTCGGCTCCAGCAAGTACCTTGCTTAAGTAGTAGATGGGCAAGTGGTCGTTACCTTGAATTCGCACCAAGACCGAGCTAATGGCTTCCCCAGTTGCTGCCAAGTATAAGTAAAGTACTTCTCCTTCTATAGGTTTTGATAAAAGTGGAGGGGAGAGTAGATACTCTTTGAGCTTCTCGAAGGCTTCCTCGAATTCTTTCGTCCACTCGAAGTGGTTGCTCTTTCTCAAAACTTTGAAGAATGGGAGATTTTTCTCAGCGGATCTCGAGATGAATCTACTCAATGCGATCGACTTCCCTACCAACTGTTGTACCTCATTGATGGTTTGGGGTTGAGGCAGATCGGGGATGGCCTTGATTTTCTCGGGGTTTGCTTCTATTCCTCTTTCCGTTACCATGTAACCGAGGAATTTCCCACCTTTAACTCCGAAGGTACACTTCGCCGGATTGAGCTTTATGCCGTACTTCCTCAAAACCGAGAAGCATTTTGCCAGGTATCCTACATGTTGCTCCTTGGTCTTACTCTTGACTACCATATCATCAACATATACTTCCATTGTTTTACCGAGCTCTTCTTTGAACATTTCGTTAACCAACCTTTGGTAGGTCGCTCCGGCATTTTTGAGGCTGAAAGGCATCACGTTGAAGCAATACACATTTCCGTTTGCGAAGAAGGCAGTCTTTGGTACATCATCCTTGGCCATTTTGAATTGGTAGAATCCTTGGTATGCATCTATGAAACTCAAGAGGGCACACCCTGATGTGGAATCGACTAGCTGGTCGATCCGGGGAAGCGGGTAGGGATCCTTCAACTTGTTGAGTCTTGTGAAGTTGTTGCACATTCTCCACTTGCCGAGTCCCTTATCCACGAGGACTACATTGCAAACCCAGTCGGAGTACCTCACTTCTTTGATGTGACCAGCCTTAAGCAATCTTTGCACTTCTGCTTCAATGATGGCATTGTCTTCCGCACTGAAGTCTCTTCGCTTTTCTCGAATATGGGTGATTGACGGGTCGACGTTCAGACGGTGAACCGCGACTCTTGGGTCAATCCCCTTGAGGTCCTCGGTACTCCACGCGAAGATGTCGTTGTTATCTTTCAAACATTGAATGAGTTTCATTCTTACTTCTGTAGTCATCTCGGTACCAATTTTGGTAACCTTGTCGGCACTTCCTTCGACAATTTGAATTTCTTCAAGGGTTTCTCTTGCTTCAATCTTGTTTTCCTCAAAGAATTTCTTCTTCTTGGAAGAGGGTGGTACTGGAGGTATAACCTGATACTCCTCGAGCTCCTTGACAGCTCCTACTAGGGTATATCTCTCTTTCTTTTGAGTTGCTTTCCTTCACCTAAGTGACGGACTTGGATTTATTGACTTTTTCTTCACTCGTCGAACCGTATAAAAACGGTAAGGAGCATTGTGAACAAGAGGCTGCTCCTTGAGTGATTTGCCCAGATTTGGCTCTCCGATGGCAACCTTGGAAGTGAATTTGGCTGACATGTTGTAGCATTCCCATGCCTCTCTCCCTCTTCTTGTCCTAATTCCCAATGGAGTGGGAAACTTCAACTTGTTGTTGACTGTAGACACTACGGCTCGGAACTTAGAGAGGTCGGATCTACCCAAGACTGCGAAGTAATCAAAAGGCATATCTACGACCACGAAGGGAACATGTTGAGTTACTCTTCGCGGAGCACTTCCCATTGAGACCGTCAAGTTGATCATTCCGAGGGGCATGATGGGTTGTCCTCCAAAGCCTACCAGGGCGCTCCTCACTTCTCTAAGACCTTCCCTTGGATTCATTTGCATCCTCTTCAAAGTTCCCGTGAAGATCAAGTTAGCCGAACATCCGGTGTCGAAGAGGATCCTTCCTAAGTTGTAGGATTGAACATCAAGGGATACCACTAGCGGAACACATGGGTCATATATGTTTCCTCCTCCGGCGTGCCTTAGGAGTACTTCTCTATCATCGAAAGAGATGACGTTGGTTCCTGGTTGTGCAACTTGGGCACACTTCACATCTCTAATTCTGAGATTATCGGCTGTGATCTCCCTCTGATTTTGAGTGTCGCCTCCCGCTGGTCCTCCGGCAATCGTAAGAGTGTGGATGCTTCCGTTCACTGGACGGTTCTCATAATTGTTGTAATTATGAATATCATCATAACGAGGATTCCCTTCGGGGTGGTGCTCGATCCCCACTTGTGGTGGCGGAGGGAGGATCGCTAGAGGTTCTTCCTTCCGAATATAGTTGACCAGCTGCCCATTGCATATCATCCTCTCAATTTCGTTTTTGAGCTCGACGCACTCATCAGAGGTCTGCCCCTTTCCTTTGTGAAACTGGCAAAATTTCTCCGAACTTTTATTCTTTCGGTTTTCTTGGATTGGAGGTGGCCACGAGACATCTAGCTTCCTCGAGACTATATAGTTCAAGATGTCGGATCTTGGTCTATTTAAGTCCGTGTAGTTGCTATATCTCCTCAGAGGAGACCTCCTCGGAGGAGTCCTCTTGTCTCGAAATTCATTCCTCGAGGGACCTTCTCTGATCAAACCATGCTTTTGATCTCTTCTTTACTTCCCGGGATTTTGTGGCCGAGGAGGGTATTCCTTCTCCTTTTCTTTTTCCTTCCCTTTTTCCTTGGGAGGATTGGTTCTTACAGTGACTGTTTTTCGGAATTCCTCGGCCTCGAGGAAATCCTTGCAAACTTTTGCTAGTTGAGCTTCATTCGCTACACACGATACTGAGAGCACCTCTGGGAACTTGACATTGGTAGTGTTACCATACAAGTATTATTTACTCTCATTGATCGAGTGATCTTCAACTTGGAGCGCTGCTTCATAAAAACGATTGATGAAGTCCCTCAAATCTTCATTGTTCTTTTGAACAATTTCGGCTAAGTATCTCACTCTTCTCTGGGTGTTCATAACCTTCTCGAATCGCTTAGAGAATTCTTTGCAGATATCTCTATAGGACTTGATCGAGCGCCGAGGAAGGCGCGACCACCATTTCATGGCTTCTCCTGAGAGGTTAGCCGGGAAGAGTAGTGCTTTGGTCCTTGAATCGTGACCATAAGCATCCATTTTGGTACCAAATCTCACCAAGTAGTCCTTCGGACAACTTGTTCCATCATAACTATCAAAAGTAGGGAAGCCTCTTTCGATTTTTGCCTGATGGCTCCTTATCTCGTCGCACAACGGACTTGGATCTTGGTCTTGCTCTTTTTCTTGCACAGTTCCTCGTAGGGTTTCTATCTGAGCATCAAGTGCGGTTTTCCTTGCATTGAGTTCCTCTAGAGTGAGCCTCCTCCCCGTGATCGGGTCGATCAAGGGGGTTACCTCAGCTACGGTTCTCAAGGCATTGTTTTCCGCCAGCGCTTCGGGTTGGTTATGAGGAGTCAGTTGGTTGGACGTGACTTGGTTAGGGAGAGTGGGTGGTGTAGCGATCACCTGAGCTTGGTTTTCTTGCGGAGCCACATTTTGCAATGGCGCGCGTATTCTCCTATCAATTAGATCCCTCAAATCATCCGGGGCACCTTGTGGTCCCTACCTAGATTGGACTCTTGAAGATCCAAGTCGAGATTGGATCGCCTCGTGTTGGCTCTTGAATGTGCTTCATCTTGTACTATCAGTGCTCTTGGTTGGGATTGACGAGGGGCTACCAAGGTATCACGAGGTTGCTCCTGTACTTGGACTTGTGGTACTCCTCGAGCTTGGAGTTCCGCATTGACTCTAGCAGCCTCATTGTCTCCTACGTATCCTTGCAAAGTAAGAAGAAACAAGCCGTATTGAGCTTCGCCCATCCCAAAGTCGGATGGTCGGACTACACGTCCATTAGGAAGGGTGAAGTTCAATGCGGCTGGTTGAGGAGGATTCACTGCTACGGGAGGAATTGCTATTTGAGGAGGTTGCCTTATTGGCGCGACGTCGTTTGTGGCTCTCAACGCTCCGTAAGCACTTCCAACTGGGAAGCTGTGGATTATTTTCTCCGGATCTCTCTTCTCAGGAGGTAGTGACATTGGTAAATGCCCCCTCCATATAATCTTGATTCCTATCAACATTGTTATTTCTAGGTGCCTGGGAGCAGCTGCCCTTCCTCCTCCTCGACCATTTAAAGGGGGACGGCCCCTCGGGCGAGGAGGATTTATGGGTGATGCATTGGCAATTCGATTGCTTCTTCTGGGAGGCATCTTTGTGAAGTGTCACGAGGAGGATGTTTGGCTCGACCAGTAGGGCTAGGAATGACCTTTCGATTAGATTCCCGCAGACGGCACCAAATGTTGAAGGGTAATTCGTACTTCTTCTTAAGTTCGCAGTAGGTCGTCACAATACACTATTTAGGTCTTCTTCATGTAGTCTTCCTCTTAAGATCATAGGAATCCTTCATGTAGCTTCCTCGTACCTGAAAGAGACTTGAGGGGGGGGGGCTTAGTACCTCGTGCCCGGTTTGTCGAGGATCAAACCGGAGGGACGACTTTACGTGTAGGGAGTTGAAGGGCTTCCCTAGTAGAGTAGTAAATGTGGTAGGTGAGTGGTAGGTGAGAGCTATGAATGCTTACCCAGCGGATAATGAATGAGTCCCTTTATATACTTGTAGTATTTTATTGTCACTTTACGTAGGATCGTGACAAGTGTCCGGCTGAGATTGAAGCCTCCTTTGGCCCAAGCCCATTAAGGAGGTCCATGGGCTTTGGCCCAAACATCTTGACTAGGGTTTGGAGGGCATTATTGACTTTTTTGATCCCATGGATTATTCTGGAAGACGGGTCCCACAGGGAGCGACCATGGGTGGTCGCCCTTGGTCCTTGTGCCTTCCTCTTACGTCTGTGGTCCGAGTAGTGCTGCGCCTAGTCTCTTTTGGAGGGTGTCACCTTGACGTAAGGTCCTCCTCGAGCCCTAGAGATGCTCCTCGAGCCCAACAGCTGCGTTGTCCTTGTAGTGAGCTTATATTGAGGGTTGGCCTCTTAGTGATGGTCGGACCGTATGTTGGTCGAGCCACACCTAAGTGACATACTTGGGTGTGGTCGCGCCCTTTGAGGGACGGCCCTTGATGCTTTGTCGTGCTCTTAGACCGCTCCAGTTTGTACACGCGGATTGGACATATTTTAACACCAACAAACACTAGAAATTGGATTTGATGAAACACCCAAATACGCCCTTGATTGTTTATAAATTCCAAATTGATTTGATGGACCCTAACCCCAGAAATTTGATTTGGTGACATCCCCAAGTACGCCCTTAATTTTTTGAGGAATCCCAAATTGATTTGTAAAACCCTAACCCTAGAAAATTGGGGCATTATATGACCAAATCGATTTAATCCCCAACTTAACATTAGGCATTTGAAAATCCCAAATCTAATGTGATGAACCCTAACCCCAGAAAATTGATTTGCTGAAATCCCAAAAATGCCATTCATTTTCGGGATAATTCCCAAATTGATTAGACAAAACCCTAACCCTCGAAAACCTAGAAATATTATTATGGATTTGGGCCAAAAGTGGTTAATAGGCCGGAATGTCTGTTGACAGATCACTCAAATTGTTATTTTGGGCTTCCTTCATCTCCAGCCCATTACATATTTTATGATTTTTATTGGGCTTTTCTCTTGCTAAAGTCCAGAGTCTATGTTAAGGCCCATTAATTGTATATGATTTTTCTGGAACTTTCTCCAGCTGAAGCCCAAGTCTTATCTTTAGGCCCATTACATATGTAGCTGATATGAAAAACCCTAATGCTGGAAATTTGGGGTATTAAATTTCAAAATCAATTTTAGAAATCCCAAATTGATTTGATGAACCCTAACCCTAGAAACGTGATTTGGTGAAATCCCCAAATACGCCCATAATTTTTAAGAAATCCCTAATTGATTTGAATAACGCTAACCCTAGAAAATTCGGTTATTTTATTATCGATTTTGGGCTAAATGCGGTAATGGGCCGAATGGATGTTGGCCTTTTCTTTAGGCCGATTACGTATGTATATGATTTTTGTTGGACTTTTATCCAGTTCAGGACCAAATCCTTAATTTTTCGAACATGACATACATTATCACTGGCATTATATAATCAAATAATGATGGATTTATTCAAACAAATAGAACATAGTCAGTACGTGAATCAAATAGAAATACTGAATAATACAATTTGAACATAACATGCAGAGATAAGCCCAGTGCATATTAGGCCATAAATTGCACTCCTGCCATCCATCGCAACTGCCTCTGGAAAAAATCCACCAAGTATATTCCTCTTGGACCTTCGTAGCACCTTCGATCATGAATCCGAGCATAACATTACTGACCAATTCCAGTTTCATAAACTGAAAATGATATCTACCATATATATATATCCACACTAACACAAACAAACGATCTAACAGTTTCTGCATTCTTATCATAAGATGGGAGAAACATTAAGCCCGGAACAATCATCATCAATTATGATATGAAAACTACATAAATACAAATACTTGCACCGATCCCAAACCGTCAGTGGTATGAGATTAAACAATAAGAGGTCCTGCACACTTATGCAAATACTAAAAATTCCATCATACTTATGTCCTCTTGCTACAACTTATCAGAAGTTCCTGTCCTTATGATGAATGTGTATTTTACACTTTCATTTGAGTCTTTCTCACCTATTTTATCTATCCTCTATGTTAATTTAGCTATATTTTAGTGCATTTTATTAGAATAGTGTCACGTTTCCCTTTAGTTTTTATTTTACAGATTTTGGTTGAAAAACGAGGTTTTCCGGGCAATTATATTGAAGTAGACAAGGAATTGGTGTTCCAGAAGCCTAATTGGAGTATCTGAAATATTCCGGATAGAATTTGAAGTCTAGGGTCAAGTCTGAAGACTAAAAGGTCACTAGAAGGCAAAAACCGAGTCCGAAAAGGGGAAGAAATCCAAAAACGCGTCGAAAACGCGTAAAGGGCCGAAAAAAACTCCCGGGCGAATCGCCCCACACCAGGCGAATCGCCCGGTGTGTGGGGCCCTTTGCCCCACACGTCCCGAATACCTATATATAGTTGCTCAGTTTTCTCCGTTTTTCATATTTTTCCAGACCTTTTCTTTCACCTTTCTCAGTAGTTTTAGGTAGGAATTCTCCAGAGCCTGTTCTGGTGGTTCTTAGCTTAGGAGATACTTTTCATAGCAATTTGGAGCTTGTAAGATCGCGATTATACGGAGATTGACAACCTTCGGTAATATTGTATCTTATAGTTTTTCTATTTATATTTATATATCTTTCATCATGTTTTCATTCATTCGTGGTATGATTTCTGTTGATTGCATGACATCTATGAGTATGTAAACTTCTCGTTGGTGATAGTATGTGATTTCTTAGCGAAGGCTTAATAATTATGCTAATGGCTATATCGCGCATTATACTCTGAGTTATTGCTTTATTTCTTTGATCTATCTAAAACCCCTATCTTCGTAGTGTTGAATAATTACGAAACACAACTGGACAATTCATTGATCAAAGATCTCCATGCAAGACCGAGGAATTTATGCATGATTATTAACCTGCTATGCTTCGAATGACCTTACTATCACCAATCTCCATTATCTGTTAAGAAAAACTTTTGCTAAGACGTCTGTTGTTTTATATTCTTAAGTTATATTAGATAAAGCTAGTTTTAGTCCTTAGAGATCGACACTCGAGGTTATTCTACTGCTACACTACGGTTTTCGTTGCAGTTGTGAATTGACTTTGGCTAAATACAAATTTATTTGATTAATTAGAATTTGACAAATTCTAACGTTCATCAAATTGGCGCCGTTGCCGGGGACTATACTCCTTTTTTCTGTTTAGCTTTTTTATATTTTCAGCATTCAATTCCTAGTTCTAGTAGTTTTTAGTTTTCCTATTTAATCTCTCTCTGATATTGCTTTCCTAGTTTATTACAGATAGTGTACGCCACATACACGATCTAGAGGAACACCGCTTGCTGATTCAATTGCTGAGATCGACAGAGTCTACCACCAAAGAAGGCGACTACTTCGAAGGCGTGAACTAGAGGAAATAGAGGATACCGATTTCTCTGAATCTGTACAGAGTCTTTTCAAGGAAATCGACGGAATGGCAGAAGCTAGACCACTGAAAGCATGGGTTCAACCCTCCAAGGATTGAATGAGGGGACCGGCGATTGTTCTTTCGTCTGCAACTCGAGATCTGGAAATCAAGAACCACGCATTCCAACAACTTCCGAGGTTCTATGGCTTAGCAAGGGAAGATGTGATGGGGTACTTTTGTAAGAAAATATGGTCAGAGTTACCCCTAGGGTACGCAGCGGAATTTCAAAATTTTATTAACATACAGGTTAATTGATTATGTATATGCCGTATATATTTAAACACGTCAATTAGAAGACTAACCTTACTTCCAAAGCAGCTTCCAAGTCTTCGTAATAATCCGGTGTATGTTCTCCTTCGTCGAAGTCGAAGATATCTACAATACTTTGATTATCTGCAAGACAATAAAAGTTAGTTTCCAGCTCCTAGAACCTCAACCTTGGTATCCACAGATGAACAGCCTGTCGGAAGAATGCTAGGATATTCTTTGTGTGACCAAGAAGACGGGGCGGCGATTCCTCCGGTAGGTGGCGCGCGCGTGTGGCTTATAGAGGAGGGGAGAGCTTTTATTTTCTCTAAGAAAACTGGGTAGAATAATTCTCTAAGAATTTGATTCTTCAACTGTGTGAAAATCTATGTCTGAAACTGTGTGTCAAAAGCTCTCTAATAGTCTACTATATAGTAGTCTATAGAAGCCTAAAGCATAAGCAATTAGACTTCGTAAAGGAATAAGAATCTAATTCTTATCACACAAGGAAACAATATCAAGTCTAGATTCATTCCCAATCAAATCAAAACTCAATCAGGAAAATCTAACTTATCCCTTGGACTTCTAAGAGGAAGGAGTCGAACTCCTTCCCCTACCCAGCCTATGCGCGCGCGCTCTCCCAGGGACAGTAGGTGGGTCCCGATTTTGGGACCCACTTATAGTTCTAAGGCAATTCAAACTCCAAGTAGATTTTGCCCAAGTGCATATGTTAATTCTAAATTAACATATCCTTTCAAATCAAACCTCTATTATATTTCCAAAATATAATCTTTAATTGTATTTACATAAAATACAATTATCAGCCAATTCAATTAATAATTCCAAATCATTAATTGAGCCACCAAATATTATAATTAATTCCAAATCAATTATAATCCATCAATCACAATTAATTCCAAATTAATTGCGATTCCATCTTCAAGGATATTCTGATAGGCTGAATCACCACATAGTGTGACCCATAGGGCCTCATCGTATTAAGCAAGTCCTAGACTAGGCAACATGGAATTCCTAGACGGTTCCATTTGCAATATTAATACGTGAGGACGTTTGAGAGGTTTCTCAAAGCTAACCCTTTCATTGCGAAGCCTGTTGCGCTCAACGCGCCGATGGTAACGTCCCTTCATCTGACTTGCTCGAATGTATCTAGGATCGATGAAGTGTCTATCCCAATAATACATCCACGGGCGTCTTCAGTGAGTTGCATGGTGAATCCAATATCTATTATGACCATCATAATAATATTGATACGCTGGCCAGCGGTTTTACCATCACAACTATGAACGACTATGAGCAGTGCTCTCCTGTGCTACACTTGAGAGATGAATCCTTCACAGAATCACTTATCATCCCCATTTGTATGTAGCCATAATCCTGGATCGTGTCATAGGTCAACTGCTTATTCAGAGCTGACATCGACGGGTCCACCAAGGATATGGGGCAACAAATGTGATGATAAAGTCCTGTAAGTCGAAAGGACGATTGGCATCACTTCGACAACTCACCGGTTCTCATAGACACTTCGGTGTAGAGTATACATCGATGGGAGTGTCCGGTAGGTACTTCCATTGTTCGATAAAGCTTCTTCGAACAACTATGCGCAGTTATGGGAACGTTTCTCGATTTTGTCCAACAATCCGTTTCGTGGTCGTGGGATCGGCTCACACTTGCTCCAACAAGTATAACCTCCACGCATACTAGTCTTGTCTGGTTCATTCAGACTCCCACATCCGAGATGAACCTCGACTAGGAAGAGTTTGGGATAGATGATAACTCACATAGCTCCCACTATCTATGTGATCGGTCATCTATCCGAGGGGACATGTTTAATATCAATACAGACAGTAATAAAGATATGACATGCTGCAGCCTGGTGTAATATAAATATGAAAGCGATACTCAATAGTA
Organism: Plantago ovata; assembly: GCA_028274465.1. Classification (NCBI taxonomy): domain Eukaryota; kingdom Viridiplantae; phylum Streptophyta; class Magnoliopsida; order Lamiales; family Plantaginaceae; genus Plantago; species Plantago ovata. The sequence continues at coordinate 47,660,482 of CM051458.1, forward strand.
AAATGCAACAAACATATATTATATTACGTTGACCTGTGTAATAGTACATATATGCCCTCTATAAGGGCGCCATGCCCTTAGTAAGGACTGTCTCTAGGACATATACACTATCAATCTCCCACTTGGACTAGAGCCAATCACCTTTATGCCTAATACCCAGATTAGCATAATGTCTTAAGTGGACTTCCACTGATAAGACCTTGGTGAAAGGATCTGCCACGTTGTCCGTGGTAGAGACACGTTCTATACTAACTTCTCCTCTATCTATAATCTCACGTATAACGTGATATTTTGTAAGTACATGTTTGTTCTTGTTTGTAGATATAGGCTCCTTAGCTTGAGCGACGGCGCCCGTATTGTCCCAATAAATCATTATTGGACTAGGAGCAGGAACAACCCTCAATTCCTTCAAGAACTCTGAAATCCAGACAGCTTCTTTCGATGCTTATGATTCAGTAATGCACTCGGCTTCTGTGGATGAGTCAGCAATCGTGGCTTGCTGAGAACTCTTCCAACAGACAGCTCCTCCGTTCAATTTGAACACGTATCCTGTCTGTGACTCAAAGTCATCAAGATCTGATTCAAATCCAGCGTCGACATAACCAGACATCTTTAATTCTGGTTCTCCACCAAACACCAAGAACATTTCCTTAGTCCGTCGAAGGTACTTAAGAATGTTCTTTACAGCAGTCCAGTGAGGTACTCCTGGATTCTGTTGGTGTCGACAAGTGACACTAAGCGCATATGCCACATCGGGACTTGTGCAATTCATTGCATACATTATAGACCCTATTGCCGAAGCATAGGGCACACGACTCATTGCATTTCTTTCTTCATCAGTTTTAGGACCATCCTTAACTGATAAGACAATCCCATGCCTAGCTGGGAGAAAGCCTCTCTTTGAGTCGTCCATCTTATAACGCTTCAGTATTTTGTCGATGTAGGTGGACTGTGTCAATCCTAACATCCTCTTGGATCTATCTCTATAGATCTTGATCCCTAGGATGTTCACCCAAGTCCTTCATTGAGAAGGTACTTGATAACCAAACTTTAGTCTCTTCTAGCATAGAGACATTGTTTCCCATGATCAAAATGTCATCAACATAGATGATCATGAAAACGACTCCCTTGTCGCTGTGCCTAGTGTAGACACAGGGATCTTCCCTGCTTCTGACGAAGTCAAACCATTTGACAACTTCATCAAAGCGGATATTCCGGCTCCTAGACGCTTGCTTTAGCCTATAGATGGATCTTTGTAATTTGCATACAGTAGTCAGCCTGGTTTTACTAATAAAACCTTCCGGCTGTACCATATAGACCTCTTCCTCAAGGTTTCCATTGAGGAAGGTAGTCTTTACATCCATCTGCCAGATCTCATAATCATAGTAGGCAGCTATCGCAAGTGGAATTCGAATGGACTTCAATTTTGCTACCGGTGAAAAGGTTTCATCATAATCGATGCCATACCTTTGCGTGTAGTCTTTCGCCACAAGCCTAGCTTTGTGCGTTTGTACCTTGCCATCGGCATCTGTCTTTCGTATAAAGACCCATTTGCACCCAATAGGTCTAACCTCTTGGGGCAAGTCTACCAAGTTCCAAACTTGGTTCAGGTACACGGAGTCCATTTCCAATTCCATGGCCTCTTGCCATTTGTCTGAGTCAATATCAATTATTGCCTCTTTGTAGGTCTTAGGAACTTCCCGATCTGATAAGCCGACATCAAGTTCACTGATGTCTTCTATCATAAAGCTTTGCTTCTGAGGTCCTCTTAGGATCCTCTTCGACCTACGAAGCTCGACTAGTTCTGGTGCTTTTCTTTTCTGGCTTCGTGTAACACGAACATTATCAGTGGGTACTTGTGCAGCTGGTCGCGCCACGCGACCCTGTTCCCTTGCGGGAGGCTGCTATTTTGCAACTTATTGCACAGGTTGGTTGACAAAAGGGTTCTATTGGTATGGTTTCAACTGTTGATCTAATCACAGGACTCCCACTGACTATGACATGCCTAGCAAGTGTCATATCATTACCCTTGTCTGCTTCGAAAGCTCCCACTGAACTTGAGTCCAAATCAGAAGATTTAAAGAACTCATGTTCGCGCGTGTCAAAGTCTTGAATTACTTCAAGTTCTATCATGTCATCTAACCTCTCTTCTTCGAGGTATTCTGCTTCTAAAAACTTAACGTTTCTAGATACTATCACCTAGTGATCTTCAGCATGATAGAATTCATAGCTTCTCGTCTAACGAGGATAGCCTATGAAATATACTTTGACACCCTTGGCATCTAACTTATCAGTGAGCATCAGTTTGACTATCGTTAGACAGCCCCAAGGTCTAAGATAGCCCGGTGAGGGCTTCTTTCCCTTCCATAACTCATAAGGAGTTTTCTCCACTGATTTAGATGGTACACGGTTCAGAATGCAGATTGCAGTTTGTAGTGCATATCCCCATAGATGTTTTGGAAGAGCCGAGAATCAAATCATTCATCTCACCATGTCTAACAGGGTTCGATTCCTCCTCTCAGACACACCATTTAACTGTGGTGTTCCAGGAGGAGTCCATTGCGATTGAATTCCATTTTCCTTCAAGTAGTCGATAAATTCTTCACTAAGGTATTCACCTTCTCGATCTAATCGAAGTGTGACTATCCTTAGGTTCAATTCATTCTCGACCTCATTCCTAAAATCCTTGAATTTCTCAAAGGTCTCGGATTTATTCTTCATAAGATAAATATATCCATACCTTGAGAAATTGTCAGTAAAGGTAACGAAGTAAGGATAACCCCCACACGCATGGACTTTAAAAAAAAAAGGTCCACATACATCGGTATGTATGAGCTCTAAGCAGCGAGTGGCACGAACACCTTGTCCAACAAAAGGTTTGTTCGTCATCTTACCCTTAACACATGATTCACACGTACCATATGATTCAAAATCAAATGGTTCTAAGTAGTCCAACTTCCTTAGTCTTTAATCCGTGTTTCATTGATATGGCCTAGCCAACAATGCCATAGATAAGATGGATTATTCTTCCTACTTGAAGACGGTTGTTTGTTATGTATTTGAAATAAAGGTAGACTACTTTACAAAATATTTAAACCATTCACTAAGCGAGCTTTTCCACAATACTGGTCATTTAATGAAAAATAACAAGTATTCGGAAAAATCCAAATTGTCCAACAATGAAATGGAAATAATATTTCTGACAATGGATGGAACAAAATAAGCGTTATCATGTTCCAAACATTGTCCTGATGGTAAATCTATCTTGCAGCGTCCAACGCGTTTGGCTTCAGCTAGATTGTCGTTCCCAACATGCAAGTCGATTTCACCTTGCTTGACTAGCCTGTGTTCAATGGCCCCTTGCACATTATTATAAATGTGCGAGCCACAGGCTGTATCTAATACCCAACCATTGGAGTCAAAAGTAGTCATGTTCATTTCAATAACAAACACACCTGAGCTAGAAGCCGGTGGCTTCTTAGCTTGATCTGCCCTCAGCTTAGGGCAATCTTTCTTCCAATGTCCTTTCTGCTTACAGAAATGACATTCATCTGTGCGTACCGTTCCGCTTCTCTTGAACTTCCTTTTCTGGTTCAGACGCTTAGGCTTATCACTCGAAGTGTTAGCCTTGGCTCCCGACCTTCCCTTACCCTTAGCACCTTTGCTTCTCGGTTTGGGTTAGACGGTTGCCCAACAAACATGATCGACCTTTCCTTCTTAGGAAGAGTTTGATCATATGTCTTCAGCAGATTATGGAGTTCGGGCAGTGTTACGTCCTTCGCATTCATCACGGTTAACGATGAACTGCGAACACGAACTCGGCAATGATTGAAGGACAAAGATCACCATGATCTTATTCTCATCTTGAGAACATGTTCAGACATGTTCCCTTCTTCATTGAGCTTGCATCTGTGTATCTCTTTGATCAAATCAAATTCAACACTTCTAGCTGTCGTCTCCAAGACCGACTCAAGATGCTTCAGCATCTCATACGGAAACATGCTTTCATGTTGCCTCTGCAGCTCATTGCTCATTGCCGCCAGCATAATACACTGCGCGGATCTAGCATCCTCATGATGCTTATCAAACTTTGCCTTGTTGGCTTGATTCCAAATCAGCAACTTGATCGGCAGTCTGATTCTCGGGACACACGGGATTAGCCTCGTCCATGACGTACTCAATCCTTTCGTACCTCAGCACCAAACATATATTCCTGATCCAATCTAGGAAGTTTGGTCCGGTCAAAATTTGCTTCTCTAAGACAGCACGGAGCGAGATTCTCGCCATTTCGGTTTCCAGGAGAAATAATATAGAACGAAAATAATAAATCAACTATTGAAATATTATTTCTAAATACACAGTCAACATAACTAAACAACAAGGTCCTTTAGCTGTTTAGCTCCCACTATTTCACATATGCTTGCCCCCACAACAAACATACGGTTAATGTCCAACAAGTTACCGTAGTGGCCAAGATCCAAATCCATACTATGCTATACTCCAACGGGGGCTGGTCGCATAGCATAATATGACCGGTAGGACTAGTAAGACTATCCAATTGCATCACGCAACTCTTGGTTGTTAAATCTAATTTAACCCGATGCCCTACATACTGTACCTATCGAGGTCGCTAGATACAACATGCAGTAAGTCATAACCATAGGCTTACTCTAATCTGACGATCACTGCGAGTCTGTAAGACGAGGTCGCCAATACAAGAAAACGCAATGAAAGTTCAGAATTAAAGCACCCTATGGAAAGCATCTCAGAAATACATACATATATATATTTCTGTACTTATATTGGTTGGGGCTTGTCGCTTGAGGGTTGTTATCAGTCATCTACAAACAAATAAGGGCGCCGCCTACCCATCATGCATGAACGGTCTACACGTAATGGATGCCGCCTATCCATTCTAGTTCTAAACGCGGTCAAGCACATAATGGGTGCCGCCTAACCATACATAAATATGCGGTCCGACATATAAGAGGGCGCCGCCTACCCTCGCATGCATAGCGGTCGAACGGAAAGTAAAATACTTGGTATTTAAACATGCATTGTCAAACAATAGCATATCGAGCATACGAAACAAATAGTAGCCTATGTGGATGCCAAATGACATCATAACTTCATTATGAAAATTATAATCCCATAATTATAATCTCTATGAAATAATTGAAAATTTGGACTAGATTGAAAAATCGAAAATTCAATTGACCAAGTAGCAATTTTCGAAAACCCGAAGGACTTAATTGTAATTTTGAAACCTTGGAGGTGTTAAATCTAAAATTCAAAAGTGGAAGGACTAATTTGCAATAAACAATAAATTGATAAATTACAAATAAGCCCTTTAACTTTATACTAATTAAATTTAACCCCTCTACTTAAAACAATTACAATTAAATCATATATATATATTCCAAATATAAAATTCAATCCTCAAAATTTTCAAAATTCGATTTTGGGTCCAACCCGGAAAATATATATATATATATATATATATATATATATATATATATATATATATATATAATATATGGACGGTACCTAGTCCCGTCCCCGGTGCCTGCGGCCCGGGCATATACCCGGGTGCCCGCGGCACACGGCGCCTGCGGTGCCGCAGGCGCCCGAGCGCCCCAGGCGCACAGGCACCGCGGCCGCAGGCGCCGGTGCCTGCGTCCCGCAGGCACCCAAGAGCCCGCGGCACGCGCGGGCACGACGCCTGCGGCACGCGGGCGCCCGGCGCCCGCCACCTGCGTCACGCAAGCGTCCCGGTCAATATATATATATTTTAATTTATTTTTTATTTTTTTTGAAAAAATATAAATTCTAAATTTATATAAAAACAAAACTTTTTAAAATCGAATTAATCATAGAATCAATTGCATCCACATATCTACAAAATCATACAATATATATACGTATATACGTAATCAATTAACCTCACTCTGATACCACTGTAAGAAAATATGGTCAGAGTTACCCCTAGGGTACGCAGCGGAATTTCAAAATTTTATTAACATACAGGTTAATTGATTATGTATATGCCGTATATATTTAAACACGTCAATTAGAAGACTAACCTTACTTCCAAAGCAGCTTCCAAGTCTTCGTAATAATCCGGTGTATGTTCTCCTTCGTCGAAGTCGAAGATATCTACAATACTTTGATTATCTGCAAGACAATAAAAGTTAGTTTCCAGCTCCTAGAACCTCAACCTTGGTATCCACGATGAACAGCCTGTCGGAAGAATGCTAGGATATTCTTTGTGTGACCAAGAAGACGGGGCGGCGATTCCTCCGGTAGGTGGCGCGCGCGTGTGGCTTATAGAGGAGGGGAGAGCTTTTATTTTCTCTAAGAAAACTGGGTAGAATAATTCTCTAAAAATTTGATTCTTCAACTGTGTGAAAATCTATGTCTGAAACTGTGTGTCAAAAGCTCTCTAATAGTCTACTATATATAGTAGTCTATAGAAGCCTAAAGCATAAGCAATTAGACTTCGTAAAGGAATAAGAATCTAATTCTTATCACACAAGGAAACAAATATCAAGTCTAGATTCATTCCCAATCAAATCAAAACTCAATCAGGAAAATCTAACTTATCCCTTGGACTTCTAATAGAGGAAGGAGTCGAACTCCTTCCCCTACCCAGCCTATGCGCGCGCGCTCTCCCAGGGACAGTAGGTGGGTCCCGATTTTGGGACCCACTTATAGTTCTAAGGCAATTCAAACTCCAAGTAGATTTTGCCCAAGTGCATATGTTAATTCTAAATTAACATATCCTTTCAAATCAAATCTCTATTATATTTCCAAAATATAATCTTTAATTGTATTTACATAAAATACAATTATCAGCCAATTCAATTAATAATTCCAAATCATTAATTGAGCCACCAAATATTATAATTAATTCCAAATCAATTATAATCCATCAATCACAATTAATTCCAAATTAATTGCGATTCCATCTTCAAGGATATTCTGATAGGCTGAATCACCACATAGTGTGACCCATAGGGCCTCATCGTATTAAGAAAGTCCTAGACTAGGCAACATGGAATTCCTAGACGGTTCCATTTGCAATATTAATACGTGAGGACGTTTGAGAGATTTCTCAAAGCTAACCCTTTCGTTGCGAAGCCTGTTGCGCTCAACGCGCCGATGGTAACGTCCCTTCATCTGACTTGCTCGAATGTATCTAGGATCGATGAAGTGTCTATCCCAATAATACATCCACGGGCGTCTTCAGTGAGTTGCATGGTGAATCCAATATCTATTATGCCCATCATAATAATATTGATACGCTGGCCAGCGGTTTTACCATCACAACTATGAACGACTATGAGCAGTGCTCTCCTATGCTACACTTGAGAGATGAATCCTTCACAGAATCACTTATCATCCCCATTTGTATGTAGCCATAATCCTGGATCGTGTCTTAGGTCAACTGCTTATTCAGAGCTGACATCGACGGGTCCACCAAGGATATGGGGCAACAAATGTGATGATAAAGTCCTGTAAATCCAAAGGACGACTGGCATCACTTTGACAACTCACCGGTTCCCATAGACACTTCGGTGTAGAGTATACATCGATGGGAGTGTCCGGTGGGTAATTCCATTGTTCGATAAAGCTACTTCGAACAACTATACGCAGTTATGGGAACGTTTCTCGATTGTCCAACAATCCGTTCCGTGGCCGTGGGATCGGCACACACTTGCTCCAACAAGTATAACCTCCACGCATACTAGTCTTGTCTGGTTCATTCAGACCCCCACATCCGAGATGAACCTCGACCAGGGAGAGTTTGGGATAGATGATAACTCACATAGCTCCCACTATCTATATGATCGGTCATCTATCCGAGGGGACATGTTTAATATCAATACAGACAGTAATAAAGATATGACATGCTGCAGCCTGGTGTAATATAAATATGAAAGCGATACTCAACAGTAAAATGCAACAAACATATATTATATTACGTTGACCTGTGTAATAGTACATATATGCCCTCTATAAGGGCACCATGCCCTTAGTAAGGACTGTCTCTAGGAAATATACACTATCAACTTGCACGATATCGATGATTTCGTCAACCAACTCCCACGACCCGGAGCTGAAATAACAACGGATGAGTTGAGGATGAAGGTTTTTACTATGGGGCTTGGCGACAGAGCCAAGTCATGGTTGAGTTCTCTACCGGCGGGCTCGCTGGACACTTGGGAGAAGGTATTTTCAGCTTTCAAGGAAAAATACTTCCCTCACACCTTGACTACCGCGCTCAAGGCGCAAATCACTGGATTCAAACAGGACTATGATGAGACCATCTACACCGCGTTTGAGAGGTTCCAAGACCTCATGAACAAGTGCCCTCACCATGGTTTTGAGCTTTCTTATCTAGTCCAACACTTCTACAATGGACTAACCTTCGAGAACCAACAAGTGGTGGACTTCCAATGTCGTGGCAATATTTGGGAGGAAACCGCGGAGGCCGTCTGGGCAGTTAAGGCTTGCTAAGGGTTCGCAGTTCAAGGACCCAAGGGCAATGGTTAGGAGACGCGGACCTGAAGCTCCACCTACTCAAGAAGCCCCTATGTATAGGGGAAATGGGGATCAATTTGAGTGCTTTACCAACGAATTGAAGAAAGTCCTCAAGAGCGCCACTGGAACAGCTATGTCAAACGAGGTTTGCCGAATATGTAAGAACTATGGGCATGGGGCTCATATGTGTAGATCGGAGCTTGCATATGATGATGGCGACTGGGTTCAAGGAGGCGAAGAGGAGGCCTTTGCTACGGAATTCGGTACTCAAGAAGCTAGCTACGGACAAGATGGTAGGAATCCTCGAGGTGGATTTTGAAGAAGAGGGTTCCGAAACAATCAAGGACATGCACCGGCTAGCCAAACTTATGGACCTAACCAAGACCGTAGTAGGCTTAACTATGGTAATGACCACTGCGAAAACCCCGATCTGAAAGAGCAACCGAAGTCGAAGTCGGCTTAACTGATGGAGAACTTGCAAAAGTTGGTTGATCACACCCAAAGTTTTCTCAAACGTTATGAAGAAGATTCTGAGAAGACTAGGGCGAGGCTTGATCGATTGGAAGAGAGAACTAGGCTTGCCCATCAAAAGATGCAAGAGTTGATCGACCGAGGAGCAAGTAGGGAGCAAGGAAAGCTGCCTAGCAACACTGAGACGTTGATGTCCATTACCTTGGTGGGTGATCTACCTGTCGAAATCACCATCAAGAAGGTTGCTAAGTGCGAGTGTTGCAAGAAGGAAGAACCTCCACTAGCCAAGGAAGAACAGAAGGACCTTGGTTCTGACGAGAGTGAAGAGGAGCAAGAGGATCCCGAGCCACTCCCTCAAAGTTTCAGTGTTAATGTCGGGATTGGTGAACTTGAAGATGTCCGTGCCACACTAGACACGGGATCCTACTCTAATGTGCTCCCAATGAATGTGTTCGAGAAGAGTAGCCTTGGAAAACTATCTGAGCATAAGACTATTGTGCAACTGGCGGATGGATCCTTTGTGAGACCCAAGGCGTTGTGAAGAACGTATTGGTCAAGATTGGTGAAGCTTCTGTATACACCAATTTTGTAGTTATGCCGGCGTCTACGCCTGGGATGGGGGATTTCGTTCTCTTGGGGCGAACGTTCTTGACTAAGCTACGCTCCGTGATAGACATCTACCGAAGGACTTGCACCATTGAGGTGGATGGCAAGCGACATGTGTTGCGAGCCATATTTGATCCACCTGATACTTCTCACACTATTAACTACTGTGGTCTTGCTGTCTATGTTCATTCTTATTCACAGGTTCGCGGCATGAGGAGAAGATCCATGAAGGGGAAGTCCAGTACCCTAAAAAAGAAGAGCTAGGCGCAAGAAGGAGTCGAGTCAAAGAGTATAAACAATGGCGCTATCCGGGAGGCAACCCGGAGTTTTTATCGCTTTTTTTAACTGCTTTTTTGCATGCATTCATATTTGAACAATTTGCTTTTCATATGTGAATTTGTTCGTCTCTGTCTCGTATGTGCTTATGTTTGTGTTTGAGTGAGCTTTTTCGAGTGGTTTTTTGAGAAAAATGGTTTTCGGGGATTAAAAAACCGTGTTTTTTCGAACGTTTCGTCTCCCCACCTCAGGAGGTGGGGGGCGAATCGCCCCACAAGTCCAGAGAGCTCCACGCTCTCTGGACGTGCGGGGCGATTCGCCCCACGAGCTCTGCAGGTTAAAAACGCGAGAAACTTCCCTCTTTCCTCATTTTCTTCATCTTCCCTAATTCTTACTCCCAAAAATCCGGAAAAAACGAAAATACTTCAAACTTTCATAAAATCTTCAATCTTCCATCAAATTTTTTGTTCTATAGCTTCAATCGAAGCCCATTACGTGCTCTTTCTTTTCATCCAAACAACTTTCACTCTAGTGCATTCGTTTTCCAAATCTGAGGTATCTTCTTATGAACTCTAATGTTTCAAATTTGGGGTTTTTTTGATTTGAGCTTCAATTAGGCTTATATGATGTATGGGTCGTTGTTTGTGTGATTAGAAGCGTTATTTACTATCAATTGCATGCTCAATTATGCTTGAATTGTTGATTTGGGAATTTTGCTACTAGATGTTTTTATCTTGTTATGCAATGTATCTCTTTCTTCGATTCCATACATATGATTGTGTTTACTGATGTAATAATGATGGATGTGATGGTAGAATGCATAATTGTTGAGTATGAGGATTTATGATGCTAGAATTTTTCGCTACTATGGTATGAATTGAGCCTTACTATTTAGGTTATTGGTTGTCTAGCACGAGCGTAATGCGATATGTACATGTCGAAATTATTTTGGTGTGTTGCATGTTAGTAGCTAGATTAGACATGAAGGATTTGCGGAGTTCGATTGTTGATTTTATCACTCGTGTGTTTCGTTCTTACATTAGCGTATGCATGAGTCAGTTTTGTGTCATACGAGGTACTAACTGTTGTTTGTAGGAACCATGCCACAAAGGGAGAGGAGCACTCCCGTTTGGCTGCTATGAAGTATTGGAGGGGGATCGATTACAACCATGTCAAGGAGAGTGATCTCGTTAGAGGTGCGTTCGAGCCACGGGCTCTTGCAACAACGTCGCGGTTTATCCAAAAGGAGGAGCAAGAATCCACCTGGAGTAAGGACTCCTATGCCTATTCATGCACCACCGAAGGGATAGAAACAATTATTACGTCAGCAATCTATCACAAGGACTACAAAGTTCGAGTGAATAGGAAGGCACTGGGACGACCTCACCACAACGGATTCAGTCATGAATCGACAGTGGTGAGAAAGTTCCGAATCGCAAGCTTGGTTCCAAAATATAATGACATGGGCACCCGACCCCTCTTAGGGGTACCCCTTGACTGCCTCTAAAGGGAGCATCATATAGACATCGGGAACATCAACCGTAGAGAATGTGGTCGACATAGGAAAAAAATGGAAGAAAACCTCTGAGTATCCGAGCAGCTTACTGAAACCTCCTGGGGGTGTAAAACGTTGGAGAGGGAGGCTCTGATACCACTGCTCTTTCCCCTTCAACAGTTCACAGCCTATTGGAGGGCTACAGGATGGACGATTCCATAACAGCGGCGGCTAATCTTGAGGATTCTCTTCGACGATGCAACTCAACTGGTGACGATGGTGATGACAGTAGTGACAATGAAGACCATAGGGACAATGATGATACAGATGGAGGAGTTGGCCCTATCTGATCTATTAATGGAACTACCGCCACTACCACAAGCCCCGATGATCACCTATAAGGCCCCTGGAGCAGTCCCAATACCTTACAAGCAGCATACTCAGCCGACCGAGTCCAAACCATGCGGTAACATCTAGTATCACATCTTATTTCCTCATTTTCTTACTGCTAGGGACTAGCTTTAAATTCATGAGGGGGGATGGGATTTAAGTGAACTAGTGTTGTTAGTTTGGAGCTTGACATTGATGGTTTAGAGCTTGCCATTGATGGTTTAGAGCTTGGGATTGGTAGGTTGAGTATAGTACCTTGCATGTTTTTTCGTTTGCATTTGCATTTGCACGTTTACTGCTTTCTTAGTTTTTAGGTTGCATACACTACATTCATCCTAGGATAGTCTTGCATGTTTTGTGTGGAGTTTATTGCCAAATTTTTTGAACTTTTTTATTGGGTAGATTAACTAATTATGCCATTAATCATATGTTTCATCTCTATGAATTTGTTTGAGGTTTTTCTCGCTTGGCTTGTCACATTTATGTATTGCACTTGGTTAAGGTTGGTAGTCTCGACATCACTTAGTGGTGTTTTCTCTACTGCGGTTCACGAAGGCCTTTATAATAGGATGATGCATGTTAGGGTCTTATGGTTGTTTTCCCGAGTAATTATGTACCTAAGAGGCAACAAGTCTTCACCTTGCTGTGAGATTGCTAAATGCATAGGAAGGAGGTAGTGTGAGATTGTGTGATCCTTTGTTTGCAACCTGTTCTTTCGAATAGGTTTGGGGAGGGGGTTACGCTATCATTAGACTTGTTTTTCATTTTTTCAATTCTGTGTTGTGAGTTATGTCTCCTATTTCGTAAATTTTGTACTCCAACCTATTCTTTTGAATAGGTTTGGGGAAGTCGTTTGTGTGTCATTTTTGTTTCTTTTTCGTTGTGCTACTGCTGGCTAAAAAAAAATCGAAAAAAAAGGAAAAAGAAAAAATTCCAGGAAAAAAAAGAAAAAAAAGAAAAAAAGAAAAAGAAACTGGAAAAGAAAAAAAAAAGAAAAAAAGAACGAAAAGAAAAGACCCCAAAAAAGCAAAGAAGGGTCCAAAAAAGCCAAAAAGCAGTTTAGCAAAGTGTTTTTGTCTCATTTTCCAATTCTTGTAATGTTCGTAATCGTGTTGTAATTTTTGTCTTTTGTTTTGAGTGTCATCTGTTCTAGACCACCCTCGTCCTGCCATTCAGGAAGTGGTGAATAGCTTAAGGCTTTGCTTGAGAGATGGGTAGAATAGGGGAATGTTATCTTTTTTAGGGAACCCTCCTTTGTTTGATGAGAGCCAGTACTGGTTCGACCTCTTTAAGGAAAAGTCTTAACTTGGTGAGCAGCAGTAAGACCTCAGTTTCATAGGCATGGGACAACCATTCGTATTCTAACATGTTTTATTACGTCGTCACTGACTAGGTCCAGGTAGAGAATGTTACGAGAGGCTATCTTGTCTTGACATAAGTGCTTATGTGAATGTGTATGAGTCAATCGAGGCATTCTTCAACCATTATTCATGTTATGACTTGTATAGTTTTTGTTCATATGTTTTTTGATAGATTCAGTAGATTAGTTCATTTCATTTGGCATGAGACTCCATTTTTTGTGTTGCATTGTTTTTAGCATTAGAGTCTAGCTTAGTTGCTTGAGGACAAGCAAAGGTTCGGTTTGGGGAGTTTGATGAATGTGTATTTTACACTTTCATTTTTGTCTTTTTCACCTATTTTAGCTATCCTCTATGTTAATTTAGCTATATTTTAGTGAATTTTATTAGAATAGTGTCACGTTTCCCTTTAGTTTGTATTTTACAGGTTTTGGTTGAAAAATGAGGTTTTCCGGGCAATTATATTGAAGTAGACAAGGAATTGGTGTTCCAGAAGCCTAATTGGAGTATCTGAAAGATTCCAGATAGGATTTGAAGTCTAGGGGTCGAGTCTGAAGACTAAAAGGTCACTAGAAGGCAAAAACCGAGTCCGAAAAGGGGAAGAAATCCAAAAACGCGTAAAGGGCCGAAAAAGACTCCCGGGCGAATCGCCCCACACCAGGCGAATCGCCCGGTGTGTGGGGCCCTTCGCCCCACACCTCCCGAATACCTATATATAGTTGCTCAGTTTTCTCCGTTTTTCATATTTTTCCAGACCTTTTCTCTCACCTTTCTCAGTAGTTTTAGGTAGGAATTCTCCAGAGCCTGTTCTGGGGGTTCTTAGCTTAGGAGATACTTTTTCTTAGCAATTTGGAGCTTGTAAGATCGCGATTCTTCGGAGATTGACAACCTTCGAGAACATTGTATCTTACAGTTTTTCTATTTATATTTATATATCTTTCATCATGTTTTCATTCATTCGTGGTATGATTTCTGTTGATTGCATGACATCTATGGTTTTCGTTGTAGTTGTGATTTTAGTATGTGATTTCTTAGCGAAGGGTTAATAATTATGCTAATGGCTATATCGCGCATTATACTCTGAGTTATTGCTTTGATCTATCTAAAACCCCTATCTTCGTAGTGTTTAATAATTACGGAACACAACTGGACAATTCATTGATCAAAGATCTCCATGCAAGACCGAGGAATTTATGCATGATTATTAACCTGCTATGCTTCGAATGACCATACTATCACCAATCTCCATTATCTGTTTAGAAAAACCTTTGCTAAGACGTCTGTTGTTTTATATTCTTAAGTTAGATTAGATAAAGCTAGTTATAGTCCTTAGAGATCGACACTCGAGGTTATTCTACTGCTACCCTACGGTTTTCGTTGTAGTTGTGAATTGCCTTTGGCTAAATACAAATTTATTTGATTAATTAGAATCTGACAAATTCTAACGTTCATCACCATATTGTGCATAGCATCCAGGAAGAAACCAAAATTGAAATTTCCATTTTACGGTACATGTAAAATTCACCGCAGATTGCTCATGCGTGGTGCCTATTCAGCACTTGCAGTATCATGTAGTGCATGTTTACCAGTCAGTAGCAACTAGGGATGGTGTATTCATATTTCTAAAAATCCATGACCTACCCAGACTTCCATCCTCTACGGCTCTACCCGTCCTAGGTTAGCAACAGAAACACTTGACAATCCTTTTCAGGAACAGTAATTTACACGTTATCACACATTACATCACATGGCACAACAACAGTAATTTACATGTTATAACACATTATATTTGTTTCCAGAAAATGTTACAAAAATCAGAAAACAACATGCTAATAGTCCGTTTTTTAATTTTTCCGCAATTTCAGTGGATCAAAGCAGCTTTTTTGCATGGTAAATACTGCAGATGGTTTATTTGAAAAGCCACAGCATAGGATAGCCGGATTCATTGGCCAATAGCAAGGGGTCAGGATTCATCACAACTCACATTCAAGAATTTTCATATACAAAAAGAAAGAAAAAATAAATATAAAATGGCCTCCTCTGCCTCTGTTTCTTATCCTACCAAGTTCAACTACGAGCCTAAGGTCACCTGGACCATTGGTGACAGGATCAAACTCAACATTCAAGATGGATCATGCAACTCAAGGCTCATGCTAGGGAACTGCAATAGGAGAGGTCCATTTTGGCAAGCTGCTGAAGGCTATCTATTGTGGGGTTTGAGCATATTGAGGTGAGCCAGCAGGCAACTGACATCAAGGTTGCTCCCATGGAGATCAGTGTGGTATCTCATCCTGAGATCATGAACAAGGTGTACCAGGATCTCAGGGACCATTACTCAGGTGAAGAGTGGCATGGTCTAGGCCATTCTTTTATTTTCAGATTTTGTTATTTATTTTTAAGTCTTTTGGAATCAATGTACTGGTTTCTGCTGTGCTTACATGATTTCAATGAAAGGGCTATGTCTATTTATTTGCTCTTGTTTGTTTTCTTCCCTTTTATTTTATGCAATAGATCATTTTCACACAATATTACTAAATACAATACAATAAAAATAATAATAAATGATAATAAAAAGGCACAACTTTGATTCAACCAAAAGTAAATCCTATACATAGCCTTGATAACAGTTAATTAGATCAACAAATAGCACAAAAATGTGACCATAGGACGCAAAAGAAACATGAATAGAATACTACATCTTATTCTCCCTACAACACAGCACATTACTTGAACGAGTATTTCATAACCCTCAGACTCACCAATCCAAACAGCAAAATCAAAAAAAAATGATCTTATTCATAAATGATGCTTCTTCCTAGAACAGAACAAACAACAGACCAAATAATTTTTCTTTCTGGAACAGACCCATGTTGAAACGGATATATGATCTTATTCATAAAATACCTTTTTCTGTTAACTAGAATTTTGGAAGTGTGCCACTGTGCCTAGTTTGTGAATTGGATGAGAAAGAACTTTTAATAACTTCACAACAAGAAACAGAATTAGTAATCCATGTTACAGATCCATGTACTAAATTGAAATGCAACCAAAAGTTGCTTAGAGTTTGCTTAAAAATCACATTTGAAATCCACATAAGGTCAATTAAAACGCAGAACATAATATTAAACATTCAACACATCTTTATTCATTCACTGAAAAACATATTACAATGTTGATATCACATTCGCATACTAAATGTTGCAAAGATCTTTATCTAAGTCGAACATAACAACTGAAAGTAAAACTAGTTGTGCATAGCTCTCCAATTGATATGACAATCTCGGCTATGCCTTTGATCTCTACTCTGTTTCTATCTCCGTTCTCCAAGGAAGGAAGCATCCACCCACGTCCCTGAGAAACAAGCTCATTGACTACTTCAGGGTATGGGGGCCCGTGGCAAACGAGCTTTGATGCACCGCCTTGGACACAATCTAACTACTACATCCCCGTTATGAAGGAGGGAGAGTAGAAACGAAGAAGATGGAGAAGCACAACAGCTAGGAGGCATTACGCCTTGCTAGCATATTATGTAGAATCATTACGCCATGCTACCATATTCTTGGACAATCTTCTCTCCCTTTTTATGAAGAAAGAAAATTTCCGAGGAAAGCCAATGATTCACTCTTCTGGGTTTAGGTCGACCTCTAGGTTTTGGCAAAAAAATAGGTTTTGGAACTGGATGAACCGTGAGTTTGGGAATGATACTTAGCAAACGAGAGAGTATCATTCTATCCAAGCCACTGCCATCTGAAGGTGAAATGTGAGCACCAGTATTGTAGTAGGTCATACTTTCTGGTGGAAGAAGGCACAATCAAGGGAAGAAGGCACAAGCAAGAGAAGAAGGTTGCAGAGAGGTTAATGGAATAAACTTTTTTGCACACACAAAAATCACATAACAAGTAGTGATATATATAGACACATATCAACCCACTAAACAGTCTCAATGCAGTATATGCAAGCATTCATAGCATTTCATTTAAAGCATTACAGTTTCCAATGGTCAAACTGACATCTCCACTTTTCCAAGGATAGAGATAAGATCAACTGAGTCAATAAAGGAAAATAATAGTTTAAATTTTGAAAGGTCCAGTAAAAAAAACAGTTTAAAGAAGTAGTTCAAATGTTGTGCATAATGTTCTTTGACCTTTCAACAGAATTAATTAAATTCTAAGTTATACCAATCCCCCAAACTTGCTGTAAAAAACAGTATAAACAAATTTATGAACAAGTTGCACAAATTGTTTTTTGAAGAGGCAAAGCGAGGATATAAATGATCTTATTCATAAAAGACCTTATCCTGTTAACCAGCATTTTGGAAGTGTGCCACTGTGCCTAGTTTGTGAATTGGATGAGAAAGAACTTTTAATAACTTCACAACAAGAAAAAGAATCAGTAATCCATGTTACAGAATCAGTAATCCATGTTACAGAATCTGTAATCCATGTACTAAATTGAAATGCACTCAAAAGTTCCTTAGAGTTTGCTTAAAAGTCTCATTTGAATGAATTTCATGATTACTTTTTGCTGTATTTCATCATTATTAACAACATTTTTCTTAATTGTTTTTGTCTACATCAACACTCAACCACAACAAGACAATAGGCTTAATGGTATAATGTTAGGAAACTTGTAATTTTGATGAGCAATTAACCATGCTAAATTAAGGAAAGTCCAGTAACTAGTACTCTTAAGGTCCATAGGAATTTAGAATTTTAAGGACATTGTAAAAGAGGAACGTTTGCTGAAGACTTAGAGTAGGTGCTAGATAGGTTGGTTTTACCGCTTATGATGTATCTTGTTTTCTGAAAAGAAATACAATCTATTGAAGCATTTGCTGATGATGTACTTTGTTTTTACAAACAATTGAAGCATTTAGAAACCGCTCAGAAACTTGAAGATTTCGAAGACTGAAGACTAGAAGATTTCTGAAGACTGGTTTCTACAAAGGCACATGTTGCTCAGAAAGTGGAAACTTCAGCAACAGCATTGCATAAGTGAAAATATATACGATAGAGTAGGTTGTGCTTGCTGAAACTGAGACTGACCACTTGCTGATGAACATTTGTGACCTATTGCTGAAAGTACTTGTATTTGCGCTCCAATGTTACTATTTGAATTTTATTCAAATAAGCATTAAATGCAAAGCATGCACGCGAAGGACATGAAGACTAGAAGACAAACAAGGATGTTGTTGAAAGTACAAAAGCAAGATAGTGACATTTTAAGGAACAAAAGCCTTAGAATTTGAAATTCAAACGGCTCCTTATTTCACTATAAATAGAGGTCATCCGGCAAAGAGTTGAAGTGTGTCAACAACGTGATCAAACTCTCACTTGTGCTTAAACTCACATACCTTCAAACACTCTTACTGCCATTGATCCGGTCCAAGACTTAAAGCTTGAAAAAGCTACTTTTGAAGAAGTAGAACTTACACGACTAAGAAATTAGTTGAGTGTTCTTTCTTTCTTTCGAACAAGAACAAGTCTTGACACCAGAAACAATCAAACTTGTTTACTGCAAAGTATTCAAAGTTTTGTTTCTTAGATTACTTGTTGTAACTGAATAAGTTATAATTAAGTTATCTCATCCCAAACCTCTCTAACTGAAAATACACCCTTTCAGGCGTGATATTCAGGGGGAACTTAATCGAGCATAGTGTTGCTGATTAAAAGTACCAAGTTTGGTGGAGAACAAGGTTACGTTCTCTAGTTAGGTTGGAGACGAAGCAAGTGTGCTTTGGTTTCTGTTTGAATCGCTCTAGATAGGTGTTGTAAGGACCCTCAATCTTATCTTAGTGGATTCAGTCCTAGAAAGGACAAAGTGGATTAGTTGAGAGATTACGCCACTCTCAGATACCACTATAAAAGTGTTTGTGTGATTTACTTACTGTACTTAGTTTTCAGCAAAGCATATCTATCTGTACACAGTCACTCACTTCACTTGCTGAAACTATCACTTACTGACAAAGCACTTATTGTATCAAAGACTTCCGCTCTCTGATTTTAAGTATCAGCAAAACGAGTTACTGAAAAGTAACTTGCGCTTGCTGAGAAAGTTAAGTATCAGCAAACTCATTACTGAAAAGTAATAAGCACTTGCTGAGAAAGTTTTTAAACGACGAAAGTTTGAAAAGACAATCCCCCCCCCCCTAGTCTTTTCTTGTTGTTTAAAGGGACCAACAAGTGGTATCAGAGCTGGAGGTTCTTTAACCTTCAGCACTGAACCTAGATCCCCTTAGGTGCTTTCCGTAAATCACTCTCACTTGATCATTTTGGTAGTGTTTTGCTGACAGGATGTCTTTAGGAGACGCTCCCTTGCTGAAGCTCGAAAACTACGAAAAATGGCGAAACAACATGATGCTACACCTTGAGGCCATTAGTGATGAGATGGTTACTGTCATTAATGATGGACCTATCAAGATCACTAAGGTTGAAAGAAGTTTTCCTCACAAAACCACTGAAGCTGGAAAGGAAATTATCTTAGGCGAACCGGTTGATACCGTTGTGCCAAAACCGAGAGAGAAATGGACTTCCGACGAAGCTAAGAGATTCCGTCTTGATGGCCAAGCAAGAAACATCATCATTCGATCAACTCCAAATACCATACAGTGCAAATTGTGGGGTGCTAAAACTGCTAAGGAAGCTTGGAAAATGGTTCAAGATCTTTGTGCTGGATCTGACAAAACCAAGGAAAACAAACTCGAAGTGCTGAAGTTAAAATTCCAGAACTTTAAACAAGGTACTAATGAGTCACTAGAAGACTTGGACTTCAGATTCACAACTCTCGTTAGTGAAATGGCAGCCTTGGGTGTTGGAAATCTTTACTCAGATTCTGAGAAGGTGAAAACCATCATCAGAAGTCTGAACCAAGAATGGATCCACACTCAGAACTTCTACTATAATCAAGGAATGCCAGACATTACACCAACAAAGTTGTTCTCTCATCTTGCTACTTTCAACTACGAGACAAAGCAAAGAGAATATGTGTTTGCTGAAAAATCGCAAAACATTGCTCTTGCTGCAAAGCCGTCATCTTCTAAAAAGAAGAATGATAAAGAGCCTGCTGATGAAAACTCTTTAGTTGTCAAAAACATGAAGAAATTCATTAGTAAGGAACTTGAAAGGCGAAAAGCAAAAGAGAAGCTGAAAAAGCATCTTGGTAACAACTACCATAAGTACAAGAATGAGACTAGCTCGCTGAACAAGCAAGCTCAGCAAGCAACTTCATCAGAAGAACCAGCAGTTGGAAACGATCTATGCTTTTACTGCAAAAAGCCTGGACACTTCAAAGCAAATTGCCCTTTGTTGAAAGGCAAATCTGCTGAAAAGAAGAAGAAGTTCAAAAGAGCTTTTATTGCTGAAGAAAAGAAGAAGCTTCAAGAAAAATCGATGCATTGTGCATTGATACTAGCTCCGGAGACAGTGAGGATGAAAGTTCAGACACTGACGATGAAGAAGCCACTCTTGACGTAGAGATTGGCAAAGAAGTTTGTGGAATAGCTATGGAAGCTTATCCAGATGTGTCAAACTACTGAGTTCTGCCTCATAGCTGATGAAAGTGTAATTTACACTTTCATTTGAGTCTTTTTCACCTATTTTGGCTATCCTCTATGTTAATTTAGCTATATTTTAGTGCATTTTATTAGAATAGTGTCACGTTTCCCTTTAGTTTTTATTTTACAGGTTTTGGTTGAAAAACGAGGTTTTCCGAGCAATTATATTGAAGTAGACAAAGAATTGGTGTTCCAGAAATCTAATTGGAGTATCTGAAAGATTCCGGATAGGATTTGAAGTCTAGGGGTCGAGTCTAAAGGCTAAAAGGTCACTAGAAGGCAGAAACCGAGTCCGAAAAGGGGAAGAAATCCAAAAACGCGTCGAAAACGCGTAAAGGGCCGAAATTTACTCCCGGGCGAGTCGCCCGGGACGTGGGGCGAATCGCCCCACACCAGGCGAATCGCCTGGTGTGTGGGGCCCTTCGCCCCACACAATTCGAATGCCTATATATATGAGCTCAGTTTTCTCCGTTTTTCATACTTTTCCAGACCTTTTCTTTCACCTTTCTCAGTAGTTTTAGGTAGGAATTTCCCAGAGCCTGTTCTGGGGGTTCTTAGCTTAGGAGATACTTTTTCTTAGCAGTTTGGAGCTTGTAAGATCACGATTCTTCGGAGATTGACAACCTTCGATAACATTGTATCTTACAATTTTCCTATTTATATTTATATATCTTTCATCATGTTTTCATCCGTTCGTGGTATGATTCCTGTTGATTGCATGACAACTATGAGTAGCTAAACTTCTCGTTGGTGATAGTATGTGATTTCTTAGCGAAGGGTTAATAATTATGCTAATGGCTATATCGCGCATTATACTCTGAGTTATTGCTTTATTTCTTTGATCTATCTAAATCTATATCTTTGTAGTGTTGAAAATTACGGAACACAACTGGACAATTCATTGATCAAAGATCTCCATGCAAGACCGAGGAATTTATGCATGATTATTAACTTGCTATGCTTTGAATGACCATACTATCACCAATCTCCATTATCTGTTAAGAAAAACCTTTGCTAAGTCGTCTGCTGTTTTATATTCTTAAGTTAGATTAGATAAAGCTAGTTATAGTCCTTAGAGATCGACACTCGAGGTTATTCTACTGCTACACTACGGTTTTCGTTGTAGTTGTGAATTGCCTTTGGCTAAATACAAATTTATTTGATTAGTTGGAACCCGACAATCCAACGTTTCATCAAATTGGCGCCGTTGCCGGGGACTATACTCCTTTTTTCTGTTTAATTTGTTTATATTTTCAGCATTCATTTCCTAGTTCTAGTAGTTTTTAGTTTTCCTATTTATTCTCTCTATGATACTCCTTTCCTGGTTTGTTACAGATAGTGTATGCCACATACACGATCTAGAGGAACACCGCTTGCTGATCCAATTGCTGAGATCGACAGACTCTACCACCAAAGAAGGCGACTACTTCAAAGGCGTGAACTAGAGGATACCGATTTCTCTGAATCTCTACACAGTCTTTTCAAGGAAATCGACGGAATGGCAGAAGCTAGACCACTGAAAGCATGGGTTCAACCCTCCAAGGATCGTATGAGGGGACCGGCGATTGTTCTTTCGTCTGCAACTCGAGATCTGGAAATCAAGAACCACGCGTTCCAACAACTTCCGAGGTTCTATGGCTTAGCAAGGGAAGATGTGATGGGGTACTTGCACGATATCGATGATTTCGTCAACCAACTCCCACGACCCGAAGCTGAAATAACAACGGACGAGTTGAGAATGAAGGTTTTTGCTATGGGACTTGGCGACAGAGCCAAATCATGGTTGAGTTCTCTACCAGCGGGCTCGCTGGACACTTGGGAGAAGGTTTTTTCAGCTTTCATGGAAAAATACTTCCCTCACACCTTGACTACCGCGCTAAAGGCGCGAATCACTGGATTCAAACAGGACTATGATGAGACCATCTACACCGCGTTTGAGAGGTTCCAAGACCTCATGAACAAGTGCCCTCACCATGGTTTTGAGCTTTCTGATCTAGTCCAACACTTCTACAATGGACTAACCTTCGAGAACCAACAAGTGGTGGACTTCCAATGCCGTGGCAATATTTGGGAGGAAACCGCGGAAGCCGTCTGGGCTGTTTTCGAAAGGCTTGCTAAGGGTTCGCAGTTCAAGGACCCAAGGGCAATGGTTAGGAGACGTGGACCTGAAGCTCCACCTACTCAAGAAGCCCCGATGTATAGGGGGAATGGGGATCAATTCGAGTGCTTTACCAACGAATTGAAACAAGTCCTCAAGAGTGCCACTGGAACAACTATGTCAAACGAGGTTTGCCGAATATGCAAGAACTATGGGCATGGAGCTCATATGTGTAGATCGGAGCTCGCATATGATGATGGCAACTGGGTTCAAGGAGGCGAAGAGGAAGCCTTTGCTACGGAGTTTGGTACTCAAGAAGCTAGCTACGGACAAGATGGTAGGAATCCTCGAGGTGGATTTTGGAGAAGAGGGTTCCGAAACAATCAAGGATATGCACCGGCTAGCCAAACTTATGGCCCTAACCAAGACCGTAGTAGGCTCAACTATGGTAATGATCACTGCGAAAACCCCGCTCCAAAAGAGCAACCGAAGTCGAAGTCGGCTCAACTGATGGAGAACTTGCAAAAGATGGTTGATCACACCCAAAGTTTTCTCAAACGTTATGAAGAAGATTCTGAGAAGACTAGGGCAAGGCTCGATCGACTGGAAGAGAACACTAGGCTTGCCCATCAAAAGATGCAAGAGTTGATCGACCGATGAGCGAGTAGGGAGCAAGGCAAGCTGACTAGCAACACTGAGAAGTCGATGTCCATTACCTTGGTGGGTGATCTACCTGTCGAAATCACCATCAAGAAGGTTGCGAAGTGCGAGTGTTGCAAGGGGGAAGAACCCCCACTGGCCAAGGAAGAAGAGAAGGACCTCGGTTCTGACGAGAGTGAAGAGGAGCAAGAGGATCCCGAGCCACTCCCTCAAAGTTTCGATGTTAAGGTCGGGATTGGTGAACTTGAAGATGTCCGTGCCACACTAGACACGGGATCCTACTCTAATGTGCTCCCAATGAATGTGTTCGAGAAGAGTAGCCTTGGAAAACTATCTGAGCATAAGGCTATTGTGCAACTGGAGGATGGATCCTTTGTGAGACCCGAAGGCGTTGTGAAGAATGTATTGGTCAAGATTGGTGAAACTTCTGTGTACACCAATTTTGTAGTTATGCCGGCGTCTACACTTGGGATGGGGGATGTCGGTCTCTTGGGGCGAACGTTCTTGACCAAGCTACGCTCCGTGATAGACATCTACCGAAGGACTTGCACCATTGAGGTGTATGGCAAGCGACATGTGTTGCGAGCCATACATGATCCACCTGATACTTCTCACACTATTAACTACTGTGGTCTTGCTGTCTATGTTCATTCTTATTCACAGGTTTGTGGCATGAGGAGAAGATCCATGAAGGGGAAGTCTAGTACCCTCAAGAAGAAGAGCTAGGCGCAAACCAGGAGTCGAGTCAAAGACTTTAAACAATGGCGCTATCCGGGAGGCAACCCGGAGTTTTTTATCGCTTTATTGCATGCATTCATACTTGAACAATTTGCTTTTCGTATGTGAATTCGTCCGTCTCTATGTCGTATGTGCTTATGTTTTTGTTTGAGTGAACTTTTTTTGAGTGGTTTTATGAGTAAAATGGTTTCGGGGATTAAAAACCGCGTTTTCTTTCGAAAGTTTCGTCTCCCCGCCTCAGGAGGTGGGGGGCGAATCGCCCCATGATTCCAGAGAGCTCCGCGCTCTCTGGACGCGCGGGGGCGATTCGCCCCACGTGCGGGGCGATTCGTCCCGCACGGGGCGACTCGCCCCACGCCCGGGGTGACTCGCCCCGCGTCACTGCAGAGAAGAAAAACGGGGGTCTCCCCCCATTTCTCTCATTTTTCTTCATCTCTTTCTTCTTACTCCAAAAAATATCAGAATATCTTCAATCCTTCATAACATCTTCATTATTCCATCAATTTGTGTGTTCTTTAGCTTCAATCGAAGCCCGTTACGTGCTCTTTCTTTTCATCCGAACAAATTTCTTCCTAGTTCATTCAATCTTCGGATTTGAGGTAATCTCACATGAACCCTAATTTTTCAAATTTGGGTGTTTTTTGATTTATGCTTCAATTAAGCTTGTGTGATGTATGGGTTGATGATTTGTGATTAGAAACGTTATTCATTATCAATTGCATGTTCAATTAGGCTTGGTTTGTTGGTTTGAGATTTTTTGCTATTGGATGACTATATCTTGTTAGGCAATGTTTCTTCTACTTTCATTCCATGTTTAAACTTGTGTTTGTTGATATGATAATGATGGGTGTAATGGTAGAATGCATGATTGATGAAGTTGAGGATTTATGACGTTAGATTTTTGTTACTATGTTATGAATTGAGCCTTATGATTTCAAGGCATTTGTTGTCTAGCAAGAGCATAATGTGATATGTGATTGTAGTAGTTACATTGATATGTTGCATGATGAAGTAGCTAGACTAGACATTGGGTTTTTGAGGAGTTCGATTGTTGTAGATATCGCTCGTTTGTTCGCTCGTACATTTGCATATGCATAAGTCTGTTTTGTGTCATACAAGATACTAATTGCTGTTTGTAGGAATCATGGCTCCAAGAGGATCAAGGAAAGTTGGCTCGAGCAAGAAGGGAAAGGGGGTAGCATCAAGCTCCCAACCTTCTCACGACATGTACAAGTTCTCTCTAGCTGCGATAGATGTCCGACAAAGGCTCGAAGCGGAGCTAGCCCAAGGTGGGAGATCGATCATACCAGACAGGCGGATAGATATTCCGGATGAGGTAGCTCAAACGGCAGGGTACAGGACGCTCTCCCGATTGGCGATAAAAAGGAATTGGGTTTGGTATACTTCAAACAGATTCAAGGGGTATGACATGAGCCTCCTCCAAGAGTTCTATGCTGGATTCACAGATCTTGAGGAGAAGGAGGGGGTACTAGTTCGAGGCCTAATTGTATCATGGACACCAGAATCAATTTCTTCATTCATCCATTTTGGGCAACGGGAGTTCACAGGGAGCAACCATGCCTACGAATATTCAAGGGCCTCTAGGGGGATAGGAAGATACATTATGGACGTGATCTGCAACAGGGAGTACAGGTATCCAGAAACCGGAGCAGAACCTGCACGGATCTGTCAGAGCGACCTTAGCATCGAGGCTAAGGTGATGATGAAATTCTGCATCTTCAACTTGATCCCTAGGATGAATGACACTTGGATAAAGCCAAATTACGCTGAGCTCCTCTACTGCTTGATAGACAAGCATCGAATCGACATCGGTCACATCATGTATGAGGAGTATGAGCGCCACTGGGAAAAGAAGAAGAAGCCCTTCATCTTTCCGAGCTTCATCACTGCCTACTGCAAATATTACGGGGTCGAGTACATTGATGAGGGGGACTGCGAGGTCGCTGCCCTTTCACCTTCGACTATTGATGTGCAGCTTGCTAAGTATCAAATGAAGAACCCCACGGCCGCCGCTGCTGATGTGGAAGCACCCTTCCAACCGAGCGATTAAGATAATTAGAATGATTATGAGGATGCTATGGAAGCTGATGATGGCCGAGCCCCTATCCCGGATATTCCTTTTGTGCATAGAGCACCACATGCACCGCCTCGAGCACCACATGGGTCTAGAGGTATTGACTTCTCTGAATTCCGGGCCTACCTCGACGACCGTTTCAGTAGAGTTGATGCTAGTGCTGCAGCCTTGACCACTTCTGTCCAAGGACTGCGACAAGACCTCGACGGGCACATTGCCCAGCGCAACCGCGATTGGGAGATATTTGAGGAGCATCGCCGTGAGGATAGGCAAGCAAGGTGGGAGCAACAACAACTCATTCAGCAGCAACAGGAGGCTCTACAGCGGTCCAATGATCTCCTGTCTGACATGTGGAGGGACTATTATAGGGATTACAATCCCGATAACTAGTCTTTTCACATGTCCACTCTCAACCAACCAAGGCCAAACCGTTCGGTAACATCTAGTATTACTTCTTATTACTCATTCTCTTTTTCTAGGGACTAGCTTAAGTATCATAAGGGGGATGGGATGTGAACCGCGATGTTAAGTATTGTTTGGCTTTGTGTTGATTGGTATCTTGTTTTTTGTTTGCATTTGCATTTGCACGTTTACCGCTTTTTTAGTTTTTAGGTTGCATTCACTACATTCATCCTAGGATAGTCTTGCATGTTTTATGTGGAGTTTATTGCCAAATTTTTTGAACTTTTTTATTGGGTAGATCAACTAATTATGCCATTAATCATATGCTTCATCTCTATGAATTTGTTTGAGATTTTTCTCGCTTGGCTTGTCACATTTATGTATTGCACTCAGTTAAGCTTGGTAGTCTCGACATCACTTAGTGGTGTTTTCTCTACTGCGGTTCACGAAGGCCTTTATAATAGGATGATGCATGTTAGGGTCTTATGGTTGTTTTCCCGAGTAATTATGTACCTAAGAGGCAACAAGTCTTCACCTTGCTTTGAGATTGCTAAATGCCTAGGAAGGACGTAGTGTGAGGTTGTGTGATCCTTTGTTTGCAACCTATTCTTTCGAATAGGTTTGGGGAGGGGGTTACACCATCATTAGACTTGTTTTCCGTTTTTCAATTTTGTGTTGTGAGTTTATTTTTCCTTTTTCGTAAATTTTGTACTCCAACCTATTCTTTCGAATAGGTTTGGGGAAGTCGTTTGTGAGTCATTTTATTTCTTTTTCGTTGTGCTACTGCTGACTAAAAAAATCGAAAAAAAAGGAAAATTCCAAGAAAAAAGAAAAAAAAGAAGAAAAAGAAACTGGAAAAGACAAAAAGAAAAAAAGAAGGAAAAAAGAAAAGACCCCAAAAAAGCAAAGAAGGGTCCAAAAAAGAGAAAGCCAAAAAGCAGTTTAGCAAAGTGTTGTGTCTCATTTTCCAATTCTTGTAATGTTCGTAATCGTGTTGTAATTTTTTGTCTTTTGTTTTTGAGTGTCATCTGTTCTAGACCACCCTCGTCCTGCCATTCAGGAAGTGGTGAATAACTTAAGGCTTCACTTGAGAGATGGGTAGAATAGGGGAGTGTTATCTTATTAGGGAACCCTCCTTCGTTTGATGAGAGCCAGTATTGGTTCGACCTCTTTGAGGAAAAGTCTTAACTTGATGAACAGCAGTAAGTCCTCAGTTTCATAGGCACGGGACAACCATTCGTATTCTAACATGTTTCATTACGTTGTCACTGACTAGGTCCAGGTAGAGAATGTTACGAGAGACTATCTTGTCTTGACATATGTGCTTATGTGGATGTGTATGAGTCAATCGAGGCATTCTTCAACCTATATTCATGTTTTGATTTATATGGTTCTTGTTCATATGTTTTTTGATAGATTCAGTAGATTAGTTCATTTCATTTGGCATGAGACTCCATTTTTTGTGTTGCATTGTTTTTTGGCATTAGAGTCTAGCTTAGTTGCTTGAGGACAAGCAAAAGTTCGGTTTGGGGAGTTTGATGAATGTGTATTTTACACTTTCATTTGAGTCTTTTTCACCTATTTTGGCTATCCTCTATGTTAATTTAGCTATATTTTAGTGCATTTTATTAGAATAGTGTCACGTTTCCCTTTAGTTTTTATTTTACAGGTTTTGGTTGAAAAATGAGGTTTTCCGGGCAATTATATTGAAGTAGACAAGGAATTGGTGTTCCAGAATCCTAATTGGAGATTCTGAAAGATTCCGGATAGGATTTGAAGTCTGGGGGTCGAGTCTGAAGGCTAAAAGGTCACTAGAAGGCAGAAACCGAGTCCGAAAAGGGGAAGACATTCAAAAACGCGTCGAAAACGCGTAAAGGGCCGAAATTTACTCCCGGACGAGTCGCCCGGGACGTGGGGCGAATCGTCCCACACCAGGCGAATCGCCCGTGTGTGGGGCCCTTCGCCCCACACAATTCGAATGCCTATATATATGAGCTCAGTTTTCTCCATTTTTCATACTTTTCCAGACCTTTTCTCTCACCTTTCTCAGCAGTTTTAGGTAGGAATTTCCCAGAGCCTGTTCTGGGGGTTCTTAGCTTAGGAGATACTTTTTCTTAGCAGTTTGGAGCTTGTAAGATCACGATTCTTCGGAGATTGACAACCTTCGGTAACATTGTATCTTACAGTTTTTCTATTTATATTTATATATCTTTCATCATGTTTTCATCCATTCGTGGTATGATTTCTGTTGATTGCATGACAACTATGAGTAGCTAAACTTCTCGTTGGTGATAGTATGT
Organism: Plantago ovata; assembly: GCA_028274465.1. Classification (NCBI taxonomy): domain Eukaryota; kingdom Viridiplantae; phylum Streptophyta; class Magnoliopsida; order Lamiales; family Plantaginaceae; genus Plantago; species Plantago ovata. The sequence goes on from CM051458.1 coordinate 47,689,467, forward strand.
GATTTCTTAGCGAAGGGTTAATAATTATGCTAATGGCTATATCGCGCATTATACTCTGTGTTATTGCTTTATTTCTTTGATCTATCTAAATCTATATCTTCGTAGTGTTGAATAATTACGGAACACGACTGGACAATTCATTGATCAAAGATCTCCATGCAAGACCGAGGAATTTATGCATGATTATTAACCTGCTATGCTTTGAATGACCATACTATCACCAATCTCCATTATCTGTTAAGAAAAACCTTTGCTAAGTCATCTGCTGTTTTATATTCTTAAGTTAGATTAGATAAAGATAGTTATAGTCCTTAGAGATCGACACTCGAGGTTATTCTACTGCTACACTACGGTTTTCGTTGTAGTTGTGAATTGCCTTTGGCTAAATACAAATTTATTTGAGTAGTTGGAACCCGACAATCCAACGTTTCATCAATGGCTGGTCAGGTAAACAACCCTACCTCTGACTCAGACTCAGAAAGTGAAGACGAGATTGACCTTGATAAGATTCAAGGAGAAATCGAAATATTTGAGAAAACTCTGAGCAGACAGCAAGAGAAACTACAGATTGCTGAAACTCTGACCAAGCAGACTACTGAAAAGTATATCTTGCTGAAGGAAGAGACAGAAGAAAAGGATGCAGAAATAAGGCGCATTAAGAAGTTGATTGCTGAAGCTACGGAGAAGAATTCTCAAATGGCATTAGAATTGGAAGAGTATCAGTCCTCAATTCTAAAGTTACTTGCTGAAATCCAAGAAATGAAAAAGATGAAAATCAATTTCAAATCTTATGCTGACGCAAGTAATACGCTGACTGAACTAAACTCTTATTTGAGAGATCCATCTCAGAAAGAAGGTTTAGGTGCAACGTATGAAGGTGATGACGTAGAAATCTTGAGTAAAGACAAAACACCGATTTTCTTCGTACGTGCTACTGATAGTGGTCAACCAGAACTCTATCAGTTTGGTCAATCTAAGGTTGTTGAAACATGCAATCAAGTACCTACGACCATAAAGCCCGCTGTTGCTACTCAAAGTAACAAGACTTTAAAAGGAAAACAGGTTGATGAGAAGCAAACTGTAAAGAAGAATGATGTTGTAAGGCATTCCTCCAAACAAGTTGCTGAAAAGCAATTTGTTAAGTCAAAAGGCAAGATTACTAAAAGTAATCAGAAGACCTTTGCTGACAAACCTGAATCAAGTAAGGTTGCTGACACAAAAGCTCAGCACTCTCCGAAAAGTGGACTCGGTTTCAAAACCAAGCAAAGTCAACTTTTTCACGAGTATAAGCAAAGTCAGCAAAGATACTTCAAAAAGATGAACAAAATCAAGCCTAAGAGTTCTGAAAAGACTCTAAATGCTAGGGCTAGAAGGAACCTTGCTAGAAAAGAACTTACTGAAAAGTATGTTCAGCAAAAAGGTCAGCCGAGCAAGACACCACATCAGAAAGTGGACTTGATTAGCACGAATTAAAATTCTTTCAGCTCAAAACCTCCTAGTTCCTCAGCAAGTAGAAAACAAGTCAAAGTTGAAAAACTTAAGACTTGGGTTTCCACTGGACGCATTCTTGAACATGTTAATGGACATCCAATATTGGATAATTAACTTGTTTGCTCTTGATTGTGCAGACTTCAGCCACGGAGACACACGATGCAATCTGGCACTTTGATAGTGGTTGTGGAAAGCACATGACGGGCAACAAGAATAACCTTATAAACTATAGACGGTGGTCTAAAGGTCCAACAATAAGGTTTGCTGGTGGAGGATCTGGTTCTACAAAAGGCTATGGTGACGTGAAGTTAGGATGCATTACCATTACTAGAGTTCTTTATGTCAAAAATCTTAAGTTTAATCTTTTCAGCATGAGTCAGTTTGCTGACAAAGGATACTTCATCAAGATCAAAAGTGATGAATGTAAACTTATAGATTTCGAGACTAAAAATGTTATTATGATTGCAAGAGGATCAGGAGGCTTGTACACCGTAGATTGGTCTTCAGCAATCGTTGCAAAATGCCTTGTCTCAGATCACGATTGCCTTGCTGAAAAAGCATGGTTATGGCATAAACGAACAAGTCATCTAAACTTCAAGACGCTGAATAAGCTGTCTAAAAAGGCACTCGTAGTTGGATTACCTAAGGTTACTTTTAAGAAGGATGGTGTTTGCAATGCATGTCAGCAAGGAAAGCAAACCAAATCTTCTTTCAAGAACAAGGCAGTACCGTCAACTACAAAACCTTTACAACTCTTGCACATGGACTTGTTTGAATCTTCTTCAACAAGCTATGCTGGTAAGAAGTATGGTCTGGTGGTGGTAGATGACTATTCAAGATTCACATGGGTAGTATTTATCAAGCACAAATCTGAAACTAGGATTGAAATACCTAACTTGCTGAATAAGCTTGAAGTCATGAAAAATGACAAGGTAAAAGTCATAAGGACAGACCATGTACTGAGTTTGTAAACCAGTACATAACTGAGTATTGCGCTTCAAAAGGCATTCAACATCAGTTATCCTCAGTAAGGACACCACAACAAAACGGTGTTGCTGAACGGAAGATCGTACCCTAAAAGAAGCCGCAAGAACAATGCTTGCTGACACTGAAATAAGTGAGGCTTACTGGGTTGAAGCAATTAATACCGCCTGTTACACTCAAAACAGATGTTTGATTACTAAGGAATACAACAAGACTCCTTATGAGTTGTTCGTTGGAAGGCCTCCTAATATCACTCATCTAAGAGTATTTGGTTGTAAGTGTTTCGTTCTTAATAACGGTAGAGAATACCTAAGAACATTTCAACCAAAGGCAGACAAAGCGATATTTCTCGGTTACTCCTTGCATAGTAAAGCTTATAGAGTTTACAAAAAAAAACACAAAAGATCGAAGAATCAGTGCATGTTGTATTCTACGAAAAGACACAAGGAGTGCCTATTGAAAAAGAAATATCAGAATGTATGAAAAAGTTAATCATACATGAGCAAAGAACTGAATCTAATGCTAGGCAAATCAAGTCAATTGAACTAAATGATGATTCTGACAATGACTCTCCTCCCCCAAGTCATGACAAGATAAATATAGTTCACGACAAGGAATTTCCAGCAAAAGACGCAGTTGCTCCGGAAGTTGCTGAAACTATGCAACCTCCCGTGCCTGCTGACGAGTTACCACAATCTAGCAATGCTGAACAAGCAGTTGCTGATGAACCTATCTCAGCAGAGACACAAAATTCCAGTAGTACTGAACAAGTATATGCTGAAGAGTCCCATGCTGATGAGCAAACATATCCAGATCCAACGAGCAGAAAACCTGTTAACAAATGGATTAGAGATCATCCCTCTACGGATATGATTGGTGATATTGATAAACGCCAAGTGACTAGATCCAAAGTTTCTGCTACTCATGGACTTGCTGAAGAAGCAACTGTCGTAGAAGTAGAATCATTGTTCTCTTGCTTTGTTTCAGAAATTGAACCTAAGACCATAGAAGAAGCTTTAAAGCATTCTGAATGGATCAAGGCAATGCAGGAACAATTGGATCAATTTGAAAGGAACAAAGTCTGGAAACTTGTACCACTTGCTGAAGGCAAGAAAGCTATTGGTACAAAGTGGGTGTTCAAAAAACAAGCTGAGTGAGTCTGGTGAAGTAACAAGAAATAAAGCACGTTTAGTTGCTCAAGGTTACTGTCAGACTGAAGGATGTAAGAAAATACGGTCAGAGTTACCCCTAGGGTACGCAACGGAATTTCAAAAAATTTCTTAATATGCAAGTTAATTGATTATGTATATGTCGTATATATTTAAACACGTCAATTAGAAGACTAACCTTACTTCCAAAGCAAGCACAGCTTCCAAGTCTTCGTAATAATCCGGTGTATCTTCTCCTTCGTCGAAGTCGAAGATATCTGCAATACTTTGATTATCTGCAAGACAATAAAAGTTAGTTTCCAGCTCCTAGAACCTCAACTTGGTATCCACGGATGAACAACCTATCAGAAGAATGCTAGGATATTCTTTGTGTGACCAAGAAGACTGTAACATCCCGTATTTTTTTTATTTAATTTATTTGATTTTAAAATTATTTATTTTAATTATTTAATTACCTGAATAAATTAATTTATTCGGTAGTTATTTAATTTCTTGCCCGCGCAATCGAATTCGTCATTTAATAGTTTGCGTAGCAGTAATTCGTTTCGTTGGATCAACTAGCAATTTGAATTGAGGCCCTATTTCATTATCTGGCCCATTTTTCGTGGTCCATCAGTTGGCCTTTTCTCTAAACCCTAACCCTAGCTAACTCCCACATTTCTTCTCCTCATTCTCACTTGCCTCCACACAAAGAAAGAAAAGAACGAAATAAACTTCATTCCTCTCTAGCTCAGCCGAAGTAACCCCTCTCCGCCACCGCCGCCGCCGTCGACCGACTCCGATCCATCCGGCCGCCACCGCCGCCGATTCGGTTCCTTCTGTCCCGATCGAACCGCCCGTTTCCGTTCCGATTCGCCACCGTTTGCTGTCCGCCGCTGCTGGTGTCTGTCTGTTCCAATCCGCGAAGCGCCGCCGCTCCGTCACGCGCCCGTGTTCCTCCGTCCGGCTCCTTTCGAACCCGATCGATCCGGTTTCCGTTCTGCCCGTCATCTCCGGGCCCGTCCAAGCCGTCGTGTCGCCGCCGTCCATCTCGGTCCCTCCGTTCACTGCGCCGCCGAGATCGATCCGTTACTGTCCAGCGGAGACCTCGTATTCCATTCTGAACCATTCCGATTCTGCTTTGTTCTCCGGGTTCGAGCTCCGGTAAGTTGAGCTTCGTCCTTTCTCTGCATCTTCATACTTCTTTCTCCTTTGATTCTTGATTCAAATCGTGAATCTTGTTTAACCGTGAGCAATGTTTTGATTTCACAGATTCATTCAAATCCGAATCCGTTCAAAGGTAAGGATCTTGTTTCCTTTCTTCATTTCTTTCCTTTGTTTTTGGACGATTTTGCCCCTATGCTCGAATGACAGAAAAATCGAACCCTCTGAACCTAAATTCGAACTTGAACTAGGCTGAATTTGTTTTATGTTGGTTGTTGTTGACTGAGTTGACCATTCGAGATTGTTTGGATCTCCTGAAATCATTGCGGTGACCTTTTCGAACTTATAAGAATGGAAATTGAACTGTTTGGATTTCATTGGACTGATTTGATAGGTTATAGTTTCTGTTGGGGTCATTTTGGGATTTTTATGAACTAGAAGGACTTGACTGCCATTAGTGGGTTGACCTCAGTTGACTGACAGAGGACTTGACTGAAAAGCTTGGTATTTTTTGTGGACTGTTTTGTGTGTTTAAAAACTTGAAGGATTTGTCTGGTTTCGGAAACTTAAAGAAGGGTTTTTATGCAATTTAAAACCAAAGGGTAATTTAGTAAGTTTACCTTGGTCAGTATTTGAGTCATTCTAAACTGGTTTTGGTATGTGAGAAGGATTTATTCAGTTGTACTGCTTTACTGGGAATTGTTTTCATAAACCTTTGACTAAGTTTAAAAGCTCTTTGAAAAACTGTTTTATGTGCAAATACCTTGTCTCTTGATGTTAAGAAATTACTTGACTTGATAGCTTAGTTGGTTATGTGTTGAGAGACTAACTTAGAGGTCCCACGTTCGAGCCCCCTTCTTTACCACTTCTCCGCCGACCTTTTATTTTATCCGTTTAGCTTTTTGTTCAACTTCTAGTTAGTGACTAGACACTTCCTGTTTAGGTGCTCCGTCCGCTAGCTCTTAATACGCTCTGCTTTTGAGGATCGTTGCTCGCAAAGTTCAAGGTGAGTGTTCACCCCTAAACTTATCTATTTGCGAAAAACTGGAAGGCTATGTGACTATCTGTATCTAATACTATATATACTGTTTTACTGTATGCTTCCGCGTAAAAGTAACTAAGTCCTAAGTATGACTATTTACTTTCTTTGTTTATTGCTACTCTGTCCTGGATTAACTTTTCTGCAGGAACACTTCTCGGTGTTTGATTGTTCGTATCTGTTTGATCTGTATCTGTTCTGTCTGTTTCTGTGTGACCGGTCGATTAGGTCATAACTAGGTAGACTTGGGTAGTAGAGGACTATCGGGTTTGCTTGGTTATTGCCTAGTCTAATCCCTTTTAGACGCGAGGCAGAAGTCGCTGAGGTCTATTAGGGTCGTAGGTTCTGTTTTCCCAAAGTACACGGGGGTTTCTGTTTCTGTCCGGAGTTGTATACCCTCTGGAGGGAGCTATAAGGGCTATTGGGAGTAGGAGCAATAAGGCGGGCTGCACCAACGGACTTCGACTTATCTGTTCTGTCTTTCTGTTCTGTTATCTGTTCTGTTTGTTATATTATCTGCTGAAAAGGATTTTGATTTCAAAAACTGTTTACTTTCTGTTTGTTAACTTAGAACCTCACTGAGATCCTTTATCTCACACTCTCTTTGTTTTCAAAATTCCTTCCTTCCAGATACTACTGAGGATGCACGCGAGTAGGATGCCAGCGACTTAGAGAAGGGTCTGGGGTGTCTTTGGGAATTTATTTCAAAATAAGAAGATGAAACTTTTCACTGTCTTCAATAGTTGTTATTCATTTGATTTCTAAGTTACCGTTGGATATTTACTTGATTCTGTTAGCGCTGTGCGCGTCAAATATTATTATGGCATTTATTGCCGGCCGTTGTTTTTTAAAATTATTTCAGATTTTCTCTTTTCAAGAAATTATTTTGTTTTTAAAAACCGGTACCGTTACAGATGGTATCAGAGCTTGAGTTCAAACTCAAGCTTGCTAGGATAGGGTCTTCTGGCCTCTGGGGTGCGTGTGAGGGTCCAAGTCGCTGGATTAGATTGACTAGTCTTCGTTTTGTCTCTTTTAAAGTTTGGTCTTCCGCATTAACTCTGAACCGTCATGTTCGTCTGTTAACTGTCCTATTGTTCTGTCTTCCGTGTTTCGAAACTGTTTTGTTGTTCATTCTATTTAATTTCTACTAAGTTCACAAGCTTCCTATTGCTGCTTTGTTCCTTTTCTTTAAGGCGATAATATTGTTTCTTCTAAATGCATGAGTATTTGTTTAAAAGTATGTTATTTACTATAATATCATTAGTTGCATGCTTTAAGGTTTAAACACTTATATATGCATTTATTTTACTTGTTGAAGTTCATACATGATCTTGCTTGGTTCTGTCATACAGTAATCTATTGTTTAACCAAAGTCGACATAAATCATTGGCAGGCGGCCGAATGTTTGAGTGATTCGTGTTAACCGAGATCAAATGACTGGTCACTTTATGAGAGAACGCTTTTATTGCATGCTTAATGTTTATGAATCTTTTCTACAACATATGAATTTGCTACTTATGCTTTATCATTGCTTCTTCAATTTATGTCTGCCTTGCATGCTAGGTTAGACACACTCGAGGATTTACTTATTGATAAGTTACTACCTTACTAATGACTCCCTAATTTGAATTTGACCTTTAGTAATTTTGTTTACTTTTAAGCGCCTCTTGCTCGTTCACGCTAGATTGACTTAAGATAGTGTCTTAGTTCACGTTTACGCCAGAATTTAGCCGCAATCGAGGACGTTAATTACGTTACCGAACTTAGACTAATTGCGATAGGATGGCCTCCAAGAAACAACACTCGCGGTAACGGCAGCACCGACAATTGCAACAACAACAATGTTGACACTCAAGACCAAGTGGAGCGGATCATCGCAGCTTTGGGCAACATCAGTGAGAGCATGCGCAACGCTAGGCCGCCCCCTGCTCATCCGGTCACACCGTCACTACCACTAGCGATCGACCAAGCAGCCGAATGACTTGCTCGTTTCCAACCTGAGAGATTCGATGAGCACGAAACGCTCGTAAGGTCGAGTTTTGGCTTGAGAGCATGGAGAACTTGTTCTAGATCCTGCACTACCCTGACGAAAGGAAGATTGAGTTAGAAGCTTTTCAGTTTGGCAAAGAACCGCGAAATTGGTGGAGAACCGTAAACGCAAAGTGGAGACAAGACCAAGTTGATCGCACGTGGGCGAATTTCGAGAGGGAGTTCACTGACAAGTTCGTGCCTCGTTTGGTCCGAGAAGGTAGAAGGGACGAATTTTACCATTTGCTGCAAGGTGGAATGACCGTCGCCGAGTTCACACGACTGTTGAAGTACGTACCACACCTTCAAAATTGACGAGAGGGAGAAGATACGACTTTTCGTGAGGGATTTGAAATCAGAGATTCGATACTGCTTGTTCGGGATCGAGATGTCAACCTACACGAAAGCTGTGAAAAGGGCTATTGAAGTGTAGAATGGTTTAGGAGAGCTTGAGCTCTATGAACCTCATCGATATGGAAAAGACGTTTAGATCACATGAGTAGCAAGGATAACAAGGATCGTCCGTTTCCATCCAAGTATGCTCGAAATTAGCAGCAAAGTTGACCTCGTCAACTCGTTGATAATACTGGAGAGTTAACTAGGAGAAATCGCAACTTCTGCGGAGAAGCAACTCATGAGAAGGAGAACTGTTGGAGGAAAAAGGTGTTGTGTGGCTTGTGGCAGCAAGAAGCATAAAATTAGTGCTTGTCCGAGATGCAACTCTCTGGCTGAACAAGGAAACTCTGGAGGCAAGACATTTACGAGCCAAGGAAGTGGTGCCAAGAGCTTATAGTATGATCGGACATGAGACTCCCTCGGCAAGTGTGGCTAAATGATAGATTCACTTGAGGGTTAAGCTATCGACTATTTATCAAGGATCATTAGTTGGAGGTTCTGGTTGAAGAGGCAAGCTTTAACTCCTTTAGGTTAGCTACGGATTCTTTTAATCTTCGACTTGCGAACGTGTTCGTTTGACCCGACGTTAGAAGTTTGAAGACATTCGTTTCTCCGTTCCACGTTCGTTAGTTCTAAATAGTTAAGTTTCGAGGACGAAACTTCTTTTAAGGGCGGTGGAGTATAACATCCCGTATTTTTTTTATTTAATTTATTTGATTTTAAAATTATTTATTTTAATTATTTAATTACCTGAATAAATTAATTTATTTGGTAGTTATTTAATTTCTTGCCCGCGCAATCGAATTCGTCATTTAATAGTTCGCGTAGCAGTAATTCGTTTCGTTGGATCAGCTAGCAATTTGAATTGAGGCCCTATTTCATTATCTGGCCCATTTTTCGTGGCCCATCAGTTGGCCTTTTCTCTAAACCCTAACCCTAGCTAACTCCCACCTTTCTTCTCCTCATTCTCACTTGCCTCCACACAAAGAAAAGAAAAGAAAGAAATAAACTTCATTCCTCTCTAGCTCAGCCGAAGTAACCCCTCTCCGCCGCCCCCGCCGCCGTCGACCGACTCCGATCCATCCGGCCGCCGCCGCCGCCGATTCGGTTCCTTCTGTCCCGATCGAGCCGCCCGTTTCCATTCCGATTCGCCACCGTTTGCTGTCCGCCGCTGCCGGTCTCTATCTGTTCCGATCCGCGAAGCGCCGCCGCTCCGTCACGCGCCCGTGTTCCTCTATCCGGCTCCGTTCGAACCCGATCGATCCGGTTTCTGTTCTGCCCGTCATCTCCGGGCCCGTCCAAGCCGCCGTGCCGCCGCCGTCCATCTCGGTCCCTCCGTTCACTGCACCGCCGAGATCGATCTGTCCTGTCCAGCGGAGACCTCGTATTCCGTTCTGAACCATTCCGGTTCTGCTTTGTTCTCTGAGTTCGAGCTCCGTCCTTTCTCTGCATCTTCATACTTCTTTCTCCTTTGATTCTTGATTCAAATCGTGAATCTTGTTTAACCGTGAGCAATGTTTTGATTTCACAGATTCATTCAAATCCGAATCCGTTCAAAGGTAAGGATCTTGTTTCCTTTCTTCATTTCTTTCCTTTGTTTTTGGACGATTTTGCCCCTATGCTCGAATGACAGAAAAATCGAACCCTCTGAACCTAAATTCGAACTTGGACTAGGCTGGATTTTGTTTTATGTTGGTTGTTGTTGACTGAGTTGACCATTCGAGATTGTTTGGATCTCCTGAAATCATTGCGGTGACCTTTTCGAACTTATAAGACTGGAAATTGAACTGTTTGGATTTCATTGGACTGATTTGATAGGTTATAGTTTCTGTTGGGGTCATTTTGGGATTTTTATGAACTAGAATGACTTGACTGCCATTAGTGGGTTGACCTCAGTTGACTGACAGAGGACTTGACTGAAAAGCTTGGTATTTTTTGTGGACTGTTTTGTGTGTTTAAAAACTTGAAGGACTTGTCTGGTTTTGAAAACTTAAAGAAGGGTTTTTATGCAATTTAAAACCAAAGGGTAATTTAGTAAGTTTACCTTGGTCAGTATTTGAGTCATTCTAAACTGGTTTTGGTATGTGAGAAGGATTTATTCAGTTGTACTACTTTACTGGGAATTGTTTTCGTAAACCTTTGACTAAGTTTAAAAGCTATTTGAAAAACTGTTTTATGTGCAAATACCTTGTCTCTTGATGTTAAGAAATTACTTGACTTGATAGCTTAGTTGGTTATGTGTTGAGAGACTAACTTAGAGGTCCCACGTTCAAGCCCCCTTCTTTACCACTTCTCCGCCGACCTTTTATTTTATCCGTTTAGCTTTTTGTTCAACTTCTAGTTAGTGACTAGACACTTCCTGTTTAGGTGCTCCGTCCGCTAGCTCTTAATACGCTCTGCTTTTGAGGATCGTTGCTCGCAAAGTTCAAGGTGAGTGTTCACCCCTAAACTTATCTATTTGCGAAAAACTGGAAGGCTATGTGACTATCTGTATCTAATACTATATATACTGTTTTACTGTATGCTTCCGCGTAAAAGTAACTAAGTCCTAAGTATGAATATTTACTTTCTTTGTTTATTGCTACTCTGTCCTAGATTAACTTTTCTGCAGGAACACTTCTCGGTGTTTGATTGTTCGTATCTGTTTGATCTGTATCTGTTCTGTCTGTTTCTGTGTGACCGGTCGATTAGGTCGTAACTAGGTAGACTTGGGTAGTAGAGGAATATCGAGTTTGCTTGGTTATTTCCTAGTCTAATCCCTTTTAGACGCGAGGCAGAAGTCGCTGAGGTCTATTAGGGTCGTAGGTTCTGTTTCCCCAAAGTACACGGGGGTTTCTGTTTCTGTCCGGAGTTGTATACCCTCTGGAGGGAGCTATAAGGGCTATTGGGAGTAGGAGCAATAAGGCGGGCTGCACCAACGGACTTCGACTTATCGCCCGGTGTGAGGGGCGAAGGGCCCCACAGTATTTCGAACAATATATATAGTTGCTCAGATTTTCTCCGAAATTCATACTTTTCTAGACCTATTCTCTCACCTTTCTCTGTAGTTTTAGGTGGGAACTTCCCAGAGCCTGTTCTGGGGGTTCGTAGCTTAGGAGACACTTTTTCATAGCAGTTTGGAGCTTGTAAGATCGCGATTCTTCGGAGACTGACAACCTTCGGTAACATTGTATCTTACGCTTTATTCTACTTATTTTTATATATCTTTCAACATGTTTTCTTCTATGATTTCTGTTAATTGCATGACAACTATGAGTAGCTAAACTTATCATTGGTGGTAGTATGTGAATTCTTAGCGAAGGGTTGATAATCATGCTAATGGCTATATCGCGCATTATACTCCGTGTTATTGGTTTATTTCGTTGATCAGGCTCAACCTATATCCTCGTATGTTGATTAATTATTATGCACAATTGGACCCTTGTCGACCTATGCACATCTATATCTTCGTAGTGTTGAATAATTACGGAACACAATTGAACAATAGTGTTTGACTTGTCAGTATCTATATCTTCGTAGTGTGTGCTAATTACAACAGGACAATCGATTGATCAAAGATCTCCATGCAAAACCAAGGAATTTACGCATGATTATTAACCCGTTATGCTTTGAAGGGTCATACTATCACCAATCTCCATTATCTTTTAGAAAAACCTTTGCTTTTCCGTCTGCTGTTTTTATATTGTAAATTAGATTTGATAAAGCTAGTTATAGTCCTTAGAGAACGACACTCGAGGTCATTCTACTGCTATACTACGGTTTTCGTTGTAGTTGTGAATTGCCTTTGGCTAAATAACAAATTTATTTGATTTGCTCGGAGCACGACATCCGCGCGTTCATCAAATTGGCGCCGTTGCCGGGGACTATAGTCCTTTTTTCTGTTTAATTTATATTTTCAGCATTCAACCCCCAGAACATCTCTTGGATTGTCTCTAAAAAATTTCACCTTCTTACCCTATTTCTTTCCTCCTATCTTCTTCAGTAAATTCATCTAATCTGATCTTGGTTACCTTGCGTGTTTGTGCTCTCGGAATTTTTGGTGATATTGTGTTTGATTACGCTAATAAGAACGAATTTTTAGTTTTGAGTTGCTCTTACTACAGAAATACAAATATGATGTCCATGCGCGCTCGCATGACACCCCAATTCTCGCAGGTGAGGAGAGGATCTTCCGTATACCTGGAAGATGAGTTAAGGAGGTATGAGGTGACGGAGTCCATGGTAAGGTACTTACCAAGGTACGAAGATGGAGTAGGGATGGACCCATGGAGTTTCATTCGATCCTATGAGAAGGAAATAGAAAGAATTCCAGCAGAAGGGTTTACTAAGGACCAATTGTGCTGGAAATTATTTTCTTTTACTCTGGGGTATGAGCCGAGGCGTTGGATTGCAAGGTTAGAACCAGGATCGCTGAAAACTTGGGGCCAAGTGGTAGAGGAGTTCTTGGCGCGGTTCATGCCCTATCATGAGACAATTGCCTTACGTGATAGGATCCAATATTTCGAGCAAGGAGAGTATGAGAAGTTTTGTGACGCCTACGAACGTTTTGAGTTGTATAAACGTGAGTGCCCCCATCACCGTTTCGAAGATGGGGAGTTGATTTGGTGCTTCGTTGGTGGACTTCGTGAAGAGGAACGACTTAGAGTGGATAGGTTGAGCGGCGGTCTGGGAGAATGTACGGTCGACGAGGCAGAAGAAGTCCTCCGTAAGTACGCCAGAGGTTCGACACAATCTGATGAGGTCATACCAATTCACATCACCGGAAAGGAAGTAGATCGAGGTGAAGCAGGAAGCTCATCCGAGGAGTATTTTGAAGTTGAAGAAATCAGTGAGGAAGATGAAATTGCACATGCCGAGCAAATTGAAGATGACCATCTTATAGCAAAAGTTGTTGAAGAAGTTGAAGTAACTGAGCATCTTACGGAGAAATTCAGCTTGTTAAAATGTGCGGAAGTAGAAGAGGAGGAAGGATTGGAAGGCGACGCCCCCCTGGAGGTGGGGGACGAGTCACCCAGCATGGGGGGCGAACCGCCTCCCATGACCAGTGAGCTGGACGACCCCAGCTCCCCTGTTTCTTTACTCTCAGACATTCACATCAACCCAAAACCACTTTCTTCCGTTACTACTGACGTTCTTGAGTACAAAGAGGTGAATCTACTCCTCCGAAGTGGAAAGCTTGACAAGCAAGATACACAGGAGTCACCACTAAACAAGCACCTCGATGAAATCAAAGTGAATGTCCTCCTACTGATAAAGTCTTCATTGGATATGCCTACAAGGCAAACCAGTCCATTCACCTTGGTGAGATCTTTGAAGCTTCCTAAGTCTCTTTGCTACATCGGACCAAGAGAATGGCGGCCACCGTGGCGAGGTACTCTTGAGTCCATTCTTGAATACTCAGCCGACCGAGGCCAAACCGTTCGGTAACATCTAGTATCACTTTTTATTTACTCATTCTCTTTTGCTAGGGACTAGCTTAAGTTTCATGAGGGGGATGGGATGTGAACCATGATGTTAAGTATTGTTTGGCTTTGTGATGTTGAGTATGGTATCTTGTTCTTTGTTTGCATCTGCATTTGCACGTTTACTGCTTTCTTAGTTTTTTAGGTTGCATTCACTACATTCATCCAAGGATAGTCTTGCATGTTTTATATGGAGTTTATTGCCGAATTTTTTGAACTTTTTTATTGGGTAGATCAACTAACTATGCCATTAATCATATGCTTCATCTCTATGAATTTGTTTGAGGTTTTTCTCGCTTGGCTTGTCACATTTATGTATTGCACTTAGTTAAGCTTGGTAGTCTCGACATCACTTAGTGGTGTTTTCTCTACTGCGGTTCACGAAGGCCTTTATAATAGGATGATGCATGTTAGGGTCTTATGGTTGTTTTCCCGAGTAATTATGTACCTAAGAGGCAAGAAGTCTTCACCATGCTTTGAGATTGCTAAATGCCTAGGAAGAAGGTAGTGTGAGGTTGTGTGATCCTTTGTTTATAACCTATTCTTCCGAATAGGTTTGGGGAGGGGGTTACACCATCATTATACTTGTTTTTCGTTTTTCATTCCCGTATCGTGAGTTTATTTTTCCTTTTCCGTAAATTTTGTACTCCAACCTATTCTTTCGAATAGGTTTGGGGAAGTCGTGTGAGTCATTTTTTCTCTTTTTGTTATGCTACTGTTGGCTAAAAAAAATCGAAAAAAAAGAAAGAAAAATTCCAGGAAAAAAGAAAAAAAAGAAGAAAAAGAAACTGGAAATAAAAAAAAGAGAAAAGATCCCAAAAAAGCAAAGAAGGGTCCAAAAAAGAAAGCCAAATAGCAGTTTAGCAAAGTGTTGTGTGTCTCATTTTCCAATTCTTGTAATGTTCGTAATCGTGTTATAATTTTCTATTTTTTGCCTTTTGTTTTGAGTGTCATCTGTTCTAAACCACCCTCGTCCTGCCATTCAGGAAGTGGTGAATAGCTTAAGACTTTACTTAAGAGATGGGTAGAATAGGGGAGTGTTATCTTTTATAGGGAACCCTCCTTCGTTTGATGAGAGCCAGTACTGGTTCGACCTCTTTGAGGGAAAGTCTTAAACTTGGTGAACAGCAGTAAGCCCTCAGTTTCATAGGCACGGGACAACCATTCGTATCTTAGCATGCTTCATTACGTCGTCACTGACTAGGTCCAGGTAGAGAATGTTACGAGAGACTATCTTGTCTTGACATAAGTGCTTATGTGGATGTGTATAAGTCAATCGAGGTATTCTTCAACCTATATTCATGCTTTGATTTATATGGTTTTTGTTCATATGTTTTTTGATAGATTCATTAGATTAGTTCATTTTATTTGGCATGAGACTCCATTTTATGTGTTGCATTGTTTTTTGTATTAGAGTCTAGCTTAGTTGCTTGAGGACAAGCAAAGGTTCGGTTTGGGGAGTTTGATGAATGTGTATTTTACACTTTCATTTGAGTCTTTTTCACCTATTTTAGCTATACTCTATGTTAATTTAGCTATCCTTTAGTTTTTATTTTACAGGTTTTGGTTGAAAAACGAGGATTTCAGGGCAATTATATTGAAGTTGACAAGGAATTGGTGTTCCATAAGCCTATTTGGAGTATCTGAAGGTTTCCGGATAGGATTTGGAGTCTAGGGGTCGAATCTGGAGGTTAGAAGGTCACTAGAAGTCAGAAACCGAGTCCGAAAAGGGGAAGAAATCCAAAAACGCGTCGAAAACGCGGAAATTCCGAAAAAATGCTCCCGGGCGAATCGCCCGGGATGTGGGGCGAAGCGCCCGACACCAGGCGACTCACCCGGTGTGTGCGACGAAGGGCCCCACAGTATTTCGAACACTACATATAGTTGCTCAGATTTTCTTCGAAATTCATACTTTTCCAGACCTATTCTCTCACCTTTCTCTGTAGTTTTATGTAGGAACTTCCCAGAGCTGTTCTGGTGGTTCGTAGCTTAGGAGACACTTTTTCATAGCAGTTTGGAGCTTGTAAGATCGCGATTCTTCGGAGACTGACAACCTTCGGTAACATTGTATCTTACGGTTTATTCTACTTATTTTTATATATCTTTCAACATATTTTCTTCTATGATTTCTGTTGATTGCATGACAACTATGAGTTGCTAAACTTATCATTGGTGGTAGTATGTGAATTCTTAGCGAAGGGTTGATAATCATGCTAATGGCTATATCGCGCATTATACTCCGTGTTATTGCTTTATTTCGTTGATCAGGCTCAACCTATATCCTCGTATGTTGATTAATTATTATGCACAATTGGACCCTCGTCGACCTATGCACATCTATATCTTTGTAGTGTTGAATAATTACGGAACACAATTGGACAATAGTGTTTGACTTGTCAGTATCTATATCTTCGTAGTGTGTGATAATTACAACAGGACAATAGATTGATCAAAGATCTCCATGCAAAACCGAGGAATTTACGCATGATTATTAACCCGTTATGCTTTGAAGGATCATACTATCACCAATCTCCATTATCTGTTAGAAAAACCTTTGCTTTTCCGTCTGCTGTTTTTATATTCTAAGTTAGATTTGATAAAGCTAGTTATAGTCCTTAGAGAACGACACTCGAGGTCATTCTACTACTACACTACGATTTTCGTTGTAGTTGTGAATTGCCTTTGGCTAAATAACAAATTTATTTGATTTGCTCAGAGCACGACATCCGCGCGTTCATCATGCTACACTTGAGAGATGAATCCTTCACAGAAACACTTATCATCCCCATTTGTATGTAGCCATAATCCTGGATCGTGTCTTAGGTCAACTGCTTATTCAGAGCTGACATCGATGGGTCCACCAAGGATATGGGGCAACAAATGTGATGATAAAGTCCTGTAAGTCCAAAGGAAGACTGGCATCACTTCGACAACTTACCGGTTCCCATAGACACTTCGGTGTAGAGTATACATCAATGGGAGTGTTCGGTGGGTACTTCGATTGTTCGATAATTATTCTTCGAACAACTATGCGCAGTTATGGGAACGTTTCTCGATTGTCCGACAATACGTTCCGTGGCCGTGGGATCGGCTCACACTTGCTCCAACAAGTATAACCTCCACGCATACTAGTCTCATCTGGTTCATTCAGACCCCTACATCCGAGATGAACCTCGACTAGGGAGAGTTTGGGATAGATGATAACTCACATAGCTCCCACTATCTGTGTGATCGTTCATCTATCCGAGGGGACATGTTTAATATCAATACAGACAGAAATAGAGATATGACATGATGCATGCCTGGTGTAATATAAATATGAAAGCGATACTCAATAGTAAAACAACAAACATATATCATATTACGTTGACCTGTGTAATAGTACATATATGCCCTCTATAAGGGCTCCATGCCCTTAGTAAGGACTGTCTCTAGGACATATACACTATCAATCTCCCACTTGGACTAGAGCCAGTCACCTTTATGCCTAATACCCAGATTAGCATAATGTCTTAAGTGGACTTCCACTGATAAGACCTTGGTGAAAGGATCTGCCACGTTGTCCGTGGTAGAGACAGGTTCTATACTAACTTCTCCTCTATCAATAATCTCACGTATAACGTGATACTTTCTAAGTACATGTTTGTTCTTGTTTGTAGATCTAGGCTCCTTAGCTTGAGTGACGGCGCTCGTATTTTCCCAATAAATCGTTATTGGACTAGGAGCAGGAACAACCCTCAATTCCTTCAAGAACTCTGAAATCCAGACAGCTTCTTTCGAAGCTTCTGATCCAGCAATGTACTCGGCTTCTGTGGATGAGTCAGCAATCGTGGCTTGCTTAGAACTCTTCCAACAGATAGCTCCTCCGTTCAATTTGAATACGTATCCTGTCTGTGACTCAAAGTCATCAGGATCTGATTCAAATCCAGCGTCGACATAACCAGACATCTTTAATTCTGGTTCTCCACCAAACACCAAGAACATTTCCTTAGTCCGTCGAAGGTACTTAAGAATGTTCTTTACAGCAGTCCAGTGAGGTACTCCTGGATTCTGTTGGTGTCGACAAGTGACACTAAGCGCATATGCCACATCGGGCCTTGTGCAATTCATTGCATACATTATAGACCCTACTGCCGAAGCATAGGGCACACGACTCATTGCATTTCTTTCTTCATCAGTTTTAGGACCATCCTTAACTGATAAGACAATCCCATGCCTAGCTGGGAGAAAGCCTCTCTTTGAGTCGTCCATCTTATAACGCTTCAGTATTTTGTCAATGTAGGTGGACTTTGTCAATCCTAGCATCCTCTTGGATCTATCTCTATAGATCTTGATCCCTAGGATGTAGTTCGCTTCACCCAAGTCCTTCATTGAGAAGGTACTTGATAACCAAACTTTAGTCTCTTCTAGCATAGAGACATTGTTTCCCATGATCAAAATGTCATCAACATAGATGATCATGAAAACGACACCCTTGTCGCTGTGCCTAGTGTAGACACAGGGATCTTCCTTGCTTCTGATGAAGTCAAACGATTTGACAGCTTCATCAAAGCGGATATTCCAGCTCCTAGACGCTTGCTTTAGCTCATAGATGGATCTTTGTAATTTGCATACAGCAGTCGGCCTGGTTTTACTAATAAAACCTTCCGGCTGTACCATATAGACCTCTTCCTCAAGGTTGCCATTGAGGAAGGTAGTCTTTACATCCATCTACCAGATCTCATAATCATAGTAGGCAGCTATTGCAAGTAGAATTCAAATGGACTTCAATTTTGCTACCGGTGAAAAGGTTTCATCGTAATCGATGCCATACCTTTGCGTGTAGCCTTTCGCCACAAGTCTAGCCTTGTGCGTTTGTACCTTGCCATCGACATCTGTCTTTCGTTTAAAGACCCATTTGCACCCAATAGGTCTAACCCCTTGGGGCAAGTCTACCAAGTTCCAAACTTGGTTCAGGTACATGGAGTCCATTTCCAATTCCATGGCCTCTTGCCATTTGTCTGAGTCAATATCAATTATTGCCTCTTTGTAGGTCTCGGGATCTTTCCCGATCTGATAAGCCGACATCAAGTTCACTTATGTCTTCTAGCATAAGGCTTTGTGATGAACGCGGATTTGTCGGTTCTGAATTCAGTCAAATAATATTTATGATTAGCCAAAGGCAATCCACAACTACAACGAAAACCGTAGTGTAGCAGTAGAATGACTCGAGTGTCGTTCTCTCAGAATTATAACTAGCTTTATCAAATCTAATTTAGAATATAAAAACAGCAAACAGATAGCAAAGGGGTTTTTCTAACAGATAATGGAGATTGGTGATAGTATGATCCTTCAAAGCATAACGGGTCGATAATCATGCATAAATTCCTCGGTCTTGCATGGAGATCTTTGATCAATCTAATGTCCTGTTGCAATTATTAAGCACTACGAAGATAATGGGTCTGACAAGTCAATCACTATTGTCCTATTGTGTTCCGTAATTATTCAACACTACGAAGATAAACTCGCGTACAGGTCGACGAGGGTCCAATTGTGCATAATAATTAATACAACATACGAGAATTTAGGTTGAGCCTGATCAACGAAATAAAGCAATAACACGGATTATAATGCGCGATATAGCCATTAGCATGACTATCTTCCCTTCGCTAAGAATTCACATACTACCACCAACGATAAGTTTATCTACTCATAATAGGCATGAAATCAATAGAAATCATAGAAGAAAACATATTGAAAGATATATAAAATAAGTAGAATAAACTGTAAGATACAATGTTACCGAAGGTTGTCAATCTCCGAAGAATTGCGATCCTACGAGCTCCAAACTGCTATGAAAAAGAGTCCCCTAAGCTACGAACCCCCAGAACAAGCTCTTGGAAGTTCCTACCTAAAACTACAGAGAGAGGTGGAAAAGTAGGTCTGGAAAAGTATGATTTTCGGTGAAAACTGAGAAACTATATATAGGCTTCGAAATACTGTGGGGCGGTTCGCCCCAGAGAAATTCTCGCGAAATTCCGCGTTTTTGGATTTCTTCCCCTTTTCGGACTCGGTTTCTGACTTCTAGTGGCCTTCTAACCTCCAGATTCGACCCCTAGACTCCAAATCCTATCCGGAAACCTTCAGATACTCCAAATAGGCTTCTGGAACACCAATTCCTTGTCAACTTCAATATAATTGCCCGGAAATCCTCGAATTTCAACCAAAACCTGTAAAATAAAATCTAAAGGGCAACGTGACACTATTCTAATAAAATGCACTAAAATATAGCTAAATTAACATAGAGGATAGCTAAAATAGGTGAAAAAGACTCAAATGAAAGTGTAAAATACACATTCATCACTTTGCTTCTGAGGTCCTTTTAGGATCCTCTTCGACCTACGGAGCTCGAATGGTTCTGGTGCTTTTCTTTTCTGGCTTCGTGTAAAACGAACATTATCAGTGGGCACTGATGCAGCTAGTCACACCACGCGACCCTGTTCCCTAGCGGGAGGCTGCTCTTGTGCAACTCGTTGCACAGTTTGATTGACAACGGGTTCTATTGGTGTGGTTTCAACTATTGATCTAATCACAGGACTCCCACTGACTATGACATGCCTAGCAAGTGTCATATCATTACCCTTGTCTGCTTCGAAAGCTCCCACTGAACTTGAGTCCAAATCAGAAGATTTAGAGAACTCATGTTCGTGCGTGTCAAAATCTTGAATTTCTTCAAGTTCTATCATGTCATCTAACCTCTCTTCTTCGAGGTCTTCTGCTTCTAAAAACTTAACGTTTCTAGATACTATCACCTTGTGATCTTCAGCATGATAGAATTCATAGCCTCTCGTCTAACGAGGATAGCCTATGAAATATACTTTGACACCCTTGGCATCTAACTTATCAGTGAGCATCAGTTTGACTATCGCAGGACAGCCCCAAGGTCTAAGATAGCCCAGTAAGGGCTTCTTTCCCTTTTCATAACTCATAAGGAGTTTTCTCCACTGATTTAGATGGTACACGGTTCAGAATGTAGATTGCAGTTTGTAGTGCATATCCCCATAAATATTTTGGAAGAGTCGAGAATCCAATCATTGATCTCACCATGTCTAACAGGGTTCGATTCCTTCTCTCAGACACACCATTTAACTGTGGTGTTCCAGGAGGAGTCCATTGCGATTGAATTCCATTTTCCTTCAAGTAGTCGATAAATTCTTCACTAAGGTATTCACCTCCTCGATTTGATCGAAGAGTGACTATCCTTAGGTTCAATTCATTCTCGACCTCATTCCTAAACTCCTTGAATTTCCCAAAGGTCTCGGATTTATTCTTCATAAGATAAATATATCCATACCTTGAGAAATCGTCAGTAAAGGTAACGAAGTAAGGATAACCCCCACGCGCATGGTCTTTAAAAAGTCCACATACATCGGTATGTATGAGCTCTAAGCAGCGAGTGGCACGAACACCTTGTCCAACAAAAGGTTTGTTCGTCATCTTACCCTTAACACATGATTCGCATGTACCATATGATTCAAATTCAAATGGTTCTAAGTAGTCCAACTTCCTTAGTCTTTGAATCCGTGTTTCATTGATATGGCCTAGCCAACAATGCCATAGATAAGATGGATTATTCTTCCTACTTGAAGACGGTTGTTTGTTATGTATTTGAAATAAAGGTAGACTACTTTGCAAAATATATAAACCATTCACTAAGCGAGCTTTTCCATAATACTGGTTATTTAACGAAAAATAACAAGTATTATTAGCAAAGGAAAAACCCCAATTGTCCAACAATGGAATGGAAATAATATTTCTGACAATGGATGGAACAAAATAAACGTTATCAAGTTCCAAACATTGTCCTGATGGTAAATCTATCTTGCAGCGTCCAACGCGTTTGGCTTCAACTGGATTGTTGTTCCCAACAAGCAAGTCGATTTCACCTTGCTTGACTAGCATGTGTTCAATGAGCCCTTGCACATTATTGCAAATGTGCGAGCCACAGGATGTATCTAATACCCAACCATTGGAGTCAAAAGTAGTCATGTTCATTTCAATAACAAACATACCTGAGCTAGAAGCCGGTGGCTTCTTAGCTTGATCTTCCCTCAGCTTAGGGCAATCTTTCTTCCAATGTCCTTTCTGCTTACAGAAAAGACATTCATCTGTGCGTACCGTTCCACTTTTCTTGAACTTCCTTTTCTGGTTCAGACGCTTAGGCTTATCACTCGAAGTGTTAGCTTTGGCTCCGGACTTTCCCTTACCCTTAGCACCTTTGTTTCTCGGGTTTGGGTTAGACGGTTGCCCAACAAACATGATCGACTTTTCCTTCTTAGGAAGAGTTTGATCATATGTCTTCAGCAGATTATGGAGTTCGGGCAGTGTTACGTCCTTCGCATTCATGGTGGTTAACGATGAACTGCGAATACGAACTCGGCAATGATTGAAGGACAAAGATCACCATGATCTTATTCTCATCTTGAGAACATGTTCAGACATGTTCCCTCCTTCATTGAGCTTGCATCTGTGTATCTCTTTGATCAAATCAAATTCAACACTTCTAGCTGTCGTCTCAAAGAGAGACTCAAGATGCTTTAGTATCTCATACGGCAACATGATATCATGTTGTCTCTGCAGCTCATTGCTCATTGCCGCCAGCATAATACACTGCGCGGATCTAGCATCCTCATGATGCTTATCAGACTTTGCCTTGTTGGCTTGATTCCAAATCAGCAACTTGATTGGCAGTCTGATTCTTGGGACACACGGGATTAGCCTCGTCCAAGACGTACTCAATCCTTTCGTACCTCAGCACCAAACATATATTCCTGATCCAATCTAGGAAGTTTGGTCCGGTCAAAATTTGCTTCGCTAAGATAGCACGGAACGAGATAATCGCCATTTCGGTTTTCCAGGAGAAATAATATAGAACGAAAATAATAAATCAACTATTGAAATATTATTTCTAAATACACAGTCAACATAACTAAACAACAAGGTCCTTTAGCTGTTTAGCTCCCACTATTTTCACATATGCTTGCCCCCAAAACAAACATACGGGTAATGTCCAACAAGTTACCGTAGTGGCCAAGATCCAAATCCATACTATGCTATACTCCAACGGGGGCTGGTCGCACAGCATAATATGACCGGTAGGACTATCCAATTGCGTCACGCAACTCTTGGTTGTTAAATCTAATTTAACCTGATGCCCTACATATTGTACCTATCGAGGTCGCTAGATACAATATGCAGTAAGTCATAACCATAGGCTTACTCTAATCTGACGATCACTGCGAATCTTGGGGCTTGTCGCTTGAGGGTTGTTATCAGTCATCTACAAACAAATAAGGGCGCCGCCTACCCATCATGCATGAACGGTCTACACGTAATGGATGCCGCCTATCCATTCTAGTTCTAAACGCGGTCAAGCACATAATGGGTGCCGCCTACCCATACATAAAATATGCGGTCCGACATATAAGAGGGCGCCGCCTACCCTCGCATGCATAGCGATCGAACGGAAAGTAAAATACGTGGTATTTAAACATGCATTGTCAAACAATAGCATATCGAGCAAACAAACAAGTAGTAGTCTATGTGGATGCCAAATGACTTCATAATTTCATTATGAAAATTATAATCCCGTACTTATAATCTCTATGAAAAAATTGAAAATTTGGACTAGATTGAAAAATAAAAAATTCTATTGACCAAGTAGCAATTTTCGAAAATCCGAAGGACTTAATTGTAAATTTTGAAACCTTGGAGGTGTTAAATCTAAAATTCAAAAGTAGAAGGACTAATTTGCAATAAACAATAAATTGATAAATTACAAATAAGCCCTTTAACTTTATTCTAATTAAATTTAACCTCTCTAGTTAAAAACAATTACAATTAAATCATATTTATATTCCAAATATAAAATTCAATCCTCAAAATTTTCAAAAATTCGATTTTGGGTCCAACCCGAAAAATATATATATATTAAAATATGGGACGGGACCTAGTCCCGTCCCCGGCCCGGTCAATATATATATAATTAATTTTTTTTTTGAAAAATATAAATTCTAAATTTATATAAAAACAAAACTTTTGAAAATCGAATTTATCATAGAATCAATTGCATCCACATATCTACAAAATCATACAATATATATACGTATATACGTAATCAATTAACCTGGCTCCGATACCACTGTAAGAAAATACGGTCAGAGTTACCCCTAGGGTACGCAGCGGAATTTCAAAAATTTTCTTAACATGCAAGTTAATTGATTATGTATATGCCGTATATATTTAAACACGTCAATTAGAAGACTAACCTTACTTCCAAAGCAAGCACAACTTCCAAGTCTTCGTAATAATCCGGTGTATCTTCTCCTTCGTCGAAGTCGAAGATATCTGCAATACTTTGATTATCTGCAAGACAATAAAAGTTAGTTTCCAGCTCCTAGAACCTCAACCTTGGTATCCACAGATGAACAGCCTATCAGAAGAATGCTAGGATATTCTTTGTGTGACCAAGAAGACGGGGCGGTGATTCCTCCGGCAAGGTGGCGCGCGCGTGTGGCTTATAGAGGAGGGGAGAGCTTTTTATTTTCTCTAAGAAAACTGGGTAGAATAATTCTCTAAGAATTGATTGTTCAGAATCATGAAAAAGCTCTCTAATAGTCTACTATATATAGTAGTCAATAGAAGCCTAAAGCATAATCAATTAGACTTCATAAAAGAATAAGAATCTAATTCTTATCGCACTAGGAAACCAATTTCAAGTCTAGATTCATTCCCAATCAAATTAAAACTCAATCAGGAAAATCTAACTTATCCCTTAGACTTCTAATAGAGGAAGGAGTCGAACTCCTTCCCCTACTCCAACTTGCGCGTGCGCGCATCCTAAGGGTGATAGGTGGGTCCCGATTTTGGGACCCACTTATAGTTCTAAGGCAATTCAAACTCCAAGTAGATTTTGCCCATGTGCATATGTTAATTCTAAATTAACATATCCTTTCAAATCAAACCTCTATTATATTTCTAAAATATAATCTTTAATTGTATTTACATAAAATACAATTAATTAGCCAATTCAATTAATCATTCCAAATCATTAATTGAGCCACTAAATATTATAATTAATTCCAAATTAATTATAATCCATCAATCATAATTAATTCCAAATTAATTGCGATTCCATCTTCAAGGATATTCGGATAAGCTGAATCACCACATAGTGTGACCCATAGAGCCTCATTGTATTAAGCAAGTCCTAGACAAGGCAAAATGGAATTCCTAAATGGTTCCATTTGCAATATTAATACATGAGGACGTTTGAGAGGTTTCTCAAAGAAAACCCTTTCGTTGCGAAGCCTGTTGCGCTCAACGCGGCGATGGTAACGTCCCTTCATCTGACTTGCTCGAATGCATCTAGGATCGATGAAGTGTCTATCCCAATAATACATCCACGGGCGTCTTCAGTGAGTTGCATGGTGAATCCAATATCTATTATGACCATCATAATAATATTGATACGCTGGCCAGCGGTTTTACTAATCACAACTATGAACGACTATGAGCAGTACTCTCCTGTGCTACACTTGAGAGATGAATCCTTCACAGAAACACTTATCATCCCCATTTGTATGTAGCCATAATCCTGGATTGTGTCTTAGGTCAACTGCTTATTCAGAGCTGACATCGACGGGTCCACCAAGGATATGGGGCAACAAATGTGATGATAAAGTCCTGTAAGTCCAAAGGACGACTGACATCACTTCGACAACTTACTGGTTCCCATAGACACTTCGGCGTAGAGTATACATCGATGGGAGTGTCCGGTGGGTAATTCCATTGTTCGATAATCATTCTTCGAACAACTATGCACAGTTATGGGAATGTTTCTCGATTGTCCAACAATCCGTTCCGTGGCCGTGGGATCGGCTCACACTTGCTCCAACAAGTATAACCTCCACGCATACTAGTCTCATCTGGTTCATTCAGACCCCTACATCCGAGATGAACATCGACTAGGGAGAGTTTGGGATAGATGATAACTCACATATCTCCCATTATCTGTGTGATCGGTCATCTATCCGAGGGGACATGTTTAATATTAATACAGACAGAAATAGAGATATGACATGCTGCATGCCTGGTGTAATATAAATATGAAAGCGATACTCAATAGTAAAACGACAAACATATATCATATTACGTTGACCTGTGTAATAGTACGTATATGCCCTCTATAAGGGCTCCATGCCCTTAGTAAGGACTGTCTCTAGGACATATACACTATCAAAGGATTGGACTATGATGAGTCTTATGCACCAGTTGCAATTTTGGATGCAATTAGGCTTTTCTTGGCCTTTGCTGCTCACAATGACTTCATTGTTTACAAAATGGATGTTAAAAGTGCATTCTTGAATGGTGAACTTGCTGAAGAAGTCTACTTAGAACAACCCCCTGGCTTTGAACTTCCCTCAGAAACCAAGATGGTATACAAGCTTCAGAAAGCTGTATATGGTCTAAAGCAAGCACCAAGAGCATGGTATGATACCTTGGCTAAGCTCTTGCTGGATAATGGTTTCAAGAAAGGTGAAGTTGACAAAATTTTATTTACCATGAACCATGATGGTAAATTACTCTTAGTTCAAATTTATGTGGATGACATAATTTTTGGATCTAAGGACAAGCAACTTTGTGATGATTTTGCCAAACTCATGACAAACAAGTTTGAAATGAGTATGATGAGAAAATTGAATTATTTCCTAGGATTGCAAGTCAAGCAACTCAAAGATGGAATATTCATAAATCAAGCAAAGTATGCGAAATAATTGCTCATAAGTTTAGGATCAAAGAGGAAGAGAAACCTGAAAAGATCCCTATGAGTGTTGGTACCAAATTGGGCTATACTAAAGAAGATAAAAGTGTTGAACAACACAAATATAGGAAGCTCATTGGTTCCTTGTTGTATTTAACAGCAAGTAGACCTGACATTCAGTATGCTGTTTGTGTGTGTGCAAGATTCCAATCTGATCCAAGAGAATCACACTACAAAAAGGCAATCAAGATACTGAAATATGTCAAAGCTACAGTCAATGTTGGATTATGGTATCCTAAAGATTCAGGACTTGAGTTGGTAGGTTATTCTGATGCTGATCATGGAGGATCAACTCTTGATAGAAAAAGTACATCTGAAACTTGTCAGTTTTTGGGTACTAGATTAATATCATGGTTCAGCAAGAAACAAACATGTGTTGCCAATTCATCTACTGAATCTGAATACATTGAGGGTGGATGTTGCACAGCTCAAATCCTATGGATTCAACAACAATTAAGAGATTATGGTATTTCTACAAAGAAAACACCAATCTTTTGTGATAATACGAGTGCTATTGCTATTACGCAAAATCCTAAGTTTCACTCTAGGACCAAACACATTCATATTAGACATCATTTCATTAGAGATCATGTGGAAAAGGGAGATATTGATGTTGTGAAAGTAGGTACTGATGATCAACTTGCTGACATCTTTACCAAGCCCCTACCAGATAATAGGTTCGCAATGCTAAGGTATAACCTTGGATTGATTGAACTACCTCAATAAAGGATACAATTGGCAGAATGCTGAAACAGGTATTCAGCAAGCCAAAGTATTCTTACTTAAAAGCTCCTTCCACTAATTTCTTCTAAGAAATGATAGGTCACTACATGATTGCTGAAAGAGGCATTCAACAAGTAATTCCTTCAAAACGGGTATTTGTTAGGAAACTTGATCACTTGCTGAGACAGGCACTCAGTAAGAGAAAGAGCTTAAGGATTGCTGAGACAGGCACTCAGACAATCAAAGATACTGAAACAAGTATTCAAGTATCAAAGGAATTTTCTGAGACGGGAACTCAGAAAAAGAGCAAAGCTCATCTCTTAGATTTTACCAAAGGATATCTCAAGTACAAAAGAATTTACTGATACGGGAAATCAGAAATATCTTTTAAACTTAATAAAATATGAGATATCTAAGTAAGGGGGAACTTTCAGCAAGTATCTAGGCTATTTATGCAAACTCGCTGAAAAGATTCTTGTCTATTTCAGCAAGTAATCTAATCCCATAAAACTCGGTAAAATCAATTTGTGACGTTAATCGGGCACAGATAAACTCGTAATAATCATGACATGAAATACAATCGTGGCCATTGATTAAAAGGAGTTATATTGATCTAACGGTTAACATTTTCAAAGAGAGAGAGTGCTCTGACGGTTTTAGTTAGTGGGCCACTACGCATTCAATGCAAAGACTCCACTAACACCAATGTTTCTCTGTTTTACCCTTAATGAAAACTCAAATCGATTGAGTTTCTCACACATCGGAGACACTATATAAAGAAGGAGTTAGAGAAATGACAAAATTCTTTAACTCACATTTCCTTTCTCTGCAAATTTTAGCCTGAATCTACTGTACCTCCGGTCAAAAAGCAAACTATCTTTTTCGTACACATTTTCTCCTATATAAAGAAATGGCACCGAAAAGACAATCCTCCAAGTTGTCTAAGGTTGACAGTGCTGAGAAACGCACTGCTCCGGTGACTACTTCGGCAACAAACACAGCGAAAGTTGTGTTGAAAAATGACAGAATCACGGAAAAACCCATGCCTCCTTCATATCTTGACACTGCAAAGTGTGAGATGATGATGCAATGGGGTGGTTTTGCTAAAGAGAAGTATATTCGATACTTCTATGAACAAGAACTTGACGGTGACAATGAAGAGGCGCTTGAATTCATCAAGCAGCAAGGCCTCATTCACTTCATAACTGCTCGCCCTAAGCAAGTGAGCATGTTAGACACAATGGAGTTCTACAACAATGCAGAAATCCAGTCCCTAACTGATAGCAAAGGAGTCACTGAAATAGTGATCTTTACTACAGTTCAGAACACACAAATCGTCCTGAAATGGACTGATTTAGCTGAAATCTTTCAGATTCCAACCACTGGAACTGAAGATGACGTCACTGCCACTGATGAAGAAATTGAAGCTTTCTACAATGACGTCAGAAATGAGAAAATGAAGAAAGGAGAGATTGCTCCCGTGACTTGGACAAAGCACGTTAAGAGGAAGCATCTCTGCCATTAACTTGGTCTAGTAGCTCTGCTACTAATCAAAGTTTTGGACTCCCAAGTTGGAGGAATAGACCAAGTAGGCCTGAGAAGGTGGCCGCTGCTGATGCATATCTGTGAGAACAAAACGGAGCTCAACTGGGCTAAGTACATTTTCAACAGACTTGTTGATTGTGTTACTAAGTTCAAAGTTAAGGTGGAAGACAACAAAGTCTCACCTTCCTTCCCAGTTATGTATGGAATAAATATATGCTTCATTCTTGAACACTTCAAGATTCAGCTGAGAAACCCATTGCCAATCAAGAAATCTGTATGCAATGTGGGAAGAGCCTTCTACAAGCAGAATGTGCCTAAGATTGCTGGCAAGAAACTTGAAAAATCTAAGAAGACAACAGCTGCAAATGTTGTCAGCACAAGCCAACAAGAAAGGTATACAACAGCTGCAAATGTCATCACTCAGCAACTTAGAGATGAAACTGCTGTAGATGGTGGTGACAGAGATGAAACTGCTCTAGATGGTGATCATGCTGACACCACTACAGCCGTTGCTGAAAATGCAACTACTGACGCCTCTGCTGGGAAACTGGAAAAATCAAAGAAGAAAAAGAGGAAAGCTGATGATGACACTCAGATTGCAGCGTCATCAGCAAACCCCGTCCCCAAGAGAAAAAGGACAAATAACCCAAGGAAGATAACACTAGCTCGCAAGTCAGTACCAATTGTCCATGATCTCTCGGACGATTCCCAAGCAGTTGCTGAAAAGCAAACTCCAGTAGATGTTGACAAGGTGGTTACTGAAACCTATGTCAGCAATGTTGAAGTGTTTGCGGAAGCCTTCAACAATCAACTTATTGTTGATCCTTCTACTATGAATAGACCACAAGGCAGTGGAAATGAAATTCCTGCCCAAGTCCCAGATATCTACATTGTAGATAATCTTGATGACCAAACTCTGGAACCGGTTACTGATATCGCTATAGATATAAGAACCGCAGCACTTGCTGAAGCTGTCGTTGCTGAAACGATGGTTGCTGAACAAGCAACTCATCAGGTTGCTGAAGAACCAGTTGCTGAGACAGCAATGGTTCAAGTCCCAGAAGTTGCTGAAGAAACACAAGAAGCATTATTCGACGACGCATCTCGTGATGCTGAGAATACTGGCCCCAGTTCACTAAAGACATCAATTGAAAAAGTCCAGCTTGTACTGGAAGCTTTAAGCCAACAGATGGAATTGGATATTGAAGAATCATCCAACAAATCCATTGATGTTTTTATGACAAGCAGTGAGCTTAAGGGTCAAGATGCTTCTGCTCAACTTGTCACTTCAGAGACAAGGGAGATTGCTGAAACGCGCAGCTTTCTCAAACAGAGCAAGCCAAGAAGTCTGCTGAAGAAACGGTCCCAGAAACTGAAGAAACTGTTAATGCTGAAAGGACAGAGCCACAACCTGTCCTTCTTCAGCAGGTAGATAACTCAACCATCAGTAAAACTTCATTTTCTGAAACTCATTCTTTTGCTAATATTATGATATCTCTACAGACTTCTCAAGATGCAAGTCAGATGGTTGCTGAAGCCTCTGCACCAGAATCAACATTTCCTGCTCAGCAGGTAGTTAAATTTTTGGTAATAAAACTAAGTTTGACAACTTAGTACTTGTATCTAACTCATATTTATTTCAGGATGAACAAATGGAGGATGCTTCTCAAGCTCCTCAAGGAATGGAAATTGTACAACATGAGCTTGCTGACACTCAGCAGGTAATTCATGTTTCATCTTTGGACTCTAAAACAATTATCCAAACCTCTCATGATCTAAATAATATTCTTTTTCAGGCTCTAAAGGAGACCACTGAAGTGGTGCACATCACTGAAGATCTACAAGTGAGTTCTGAGGAACTTTACTTGAACTTCAAAAGAACAACCTTGTCAAGAGTTGCTAAGTCTGTCAGCAACTGGCAAAGGTACAGAAGGATGGATTTTTCTGATCTCCATCTTCATCTATCAAATGAGAAAAAGAGATCTTCTCTGCTGAAGCTCGAGACGTTTGTCCACTCCATACTTCCTGAAGAATTGTCATATTCTCAGCTAATGAGCTCGAATCTGATTGCATAAATTAGAGAGAATATGAAGGCACAGTTTAAGAGTGCCTCTCCAGCTGAACAAGCTGTGATGGTCAAGGGTTTCTTTGTACCCGTGGTGGCTGATCCCCACAAAATCAATGAGGAAGAGGAAGTGACGAGTGTTGCTTTATACAAGCACCTTGAGCTAGTTATTCTGACTGATGATGATGAAGAGGAAGAAGATGAAAACATCCCTACTGATCCCAGTGATTATGAAGGGAAAGATTCAAAGGACAAAAAGAATGACGATGATGACAATCAAGGTGCTAGTCCTGATGCTGGTGGACTAAAAATGACAGTTGCTGAAACTGAACAACAAGACAATCAGCAAGCTGAACAAACACCAACTCAGCATGAATCTCAACCTGCTCCTGCTGATGCTGAAAATCAAGCACCTGTACAAGGCGCTGATACTGAAGAGGAATACGCCAGAAAGCGAGCTACCTTGAAACATGGCAAGAGCAAGTTTTCTGATGCCGAGTTACCTTTACTCGATGCCAAGGTCACTGATACAAACCTTGATGGTGAAGATGAAATGGATGAAGATTACCAAAGAGCACTACAAAACAGTCTCCTAATTCATGCAAGACATACACAGGATTTGGAAATTGGTCAATCTTCAGGAGTGAAGCCAAAGGAAGTCCCCTCCCTTCCACCTACTACTGGTGAAACTCCAGTAATTGAGTCTCAAACGTTGCCCTCAGCAACTACTCAATTTAAACTTACTACTGGTGAATCTCCAGCAATTGAGTCTCAAACGTTGCCCTCAGCAACTACTCAATTAAAACTAACTACTGGTGAAACTCCAGTTGTTGAGTCTGAAGCGTTGCCATCGGCAACCACTCAACCAAAAGGAAATGAAGTTGCTGACTTAGGTTCCAAGGTTGCTGGCCTTGATGAATCTGAGGATGAAGATGATCTATCAGCAAATGAGGATGAAAACTCCAAGAAAGATCCAAAAGTGGTTGAAATTCCTCCTCCTGACTATATAAATGATGTAGATGATGATTTGGGTGGAGAATTGCTGTTGAAAGATGATCAATTTGCTTCAGAACTTAAAGTTCATTCCTTGACCCCAAATCTAGTGTCGTTCCCACGTGTAGAGGAGTTTACTCCTAGAATTTTGGCACTAAAGAAAGTCCATGATGCCTGCAAAGTAGAAGATGAGGCATTGCTTGCTGAGAGCCCACTTGATATTGGAAAAATATTGGCTACAGTGCTGAGACGCACTACTACTCTTACAATAGCTCAGAAAGACATCGGTCTTTACCACAAGAGCTATGAAGAAGATGTAAGTCAAGCACTCTGGCTCGCAAAGACCGCATTAGTCAAGGCTCAGACTTTTATGGAAGACAAGGCTACAACAGAGCGAAGACATGAGAAGAATATGGTGAGTGTTAAAAATGAATTGTCAAAGCTGACTTCTGATCAGCAAGCAATCATCATGAAATACAACAGCCTAAGTACTTTTGCTGAAAATTGCAATGAGTTCTTCTTTTTGCACATCACTCCGATGTTGCAATCCATGTCTAAGGGGGAAAAGAGAAGTACAAGAAAGAGAACCCAAACCCCTCCTACTGTTGATGCGCCGCTGCCCATAGAACCTCTTGCTGAAAGAGAGCAAAGTTCTAAAAGACAAGCAGAATCTGAGTTAAATTCAGCAAGTCCCAAAAAGAGAAAAACTGCTGTTGAAACTCAAGGTTTTTGCCACACTGAAAGTCATCAAGATCTGAATGAAGATGATGATGATGATGACAATCAGACAATAGCTCAAGCCATAAGAGCTAGACCAATTACAGCCTTAACTCCGTCTGGCCACTCAAAGCATTTCTCTTCTGACTCAAGATCTTCAGCAAGAGATCAAGACAATGCAAAGTCAAGAAGAAGAAGGCAAAGACAGGAAGAAAAGAGGCTGGCCAGCATTGCTATTGGCTCCGGCATTGAATACACCAAGACCAGCAATGATGAAACCACTCAGAACGTGATCAGAAACGTTCATGGTTGCTGGATCTTAAAGCTGGAAGACTTGCTGGTGAAGGAGTTCTTTCCAACAGCCATATTGAACCAAATGTTCACTTGGATTGATCTCAAGGTAAAAAGGAAAGAAAGGGCTGAGTCCCTCCCAAGAAATATTGTTGGGGGATGGTTGAATCTAGAATTCTCAGTAAGAAGAACTGCAATTGGTAAGTCTAAAAGACAAGAACCTGAATTGATAAAACCAGTTGGCATTGCTTATTACTCTGACCTAGTGACCAAGAAAACAAAGAAGAGACTTGGATTGATTCCTTATGAGTATTTCTATCTCACTGCTAAGGATCAAGAAGAAGATCTTCTCTGGCTAAGGAAGATTCATCCTAAAAGCATTTCAGATACACAGCTTCTCCATGCCAGCAATTGGGGCATGCATTTGTGGGTAACTCATTACATGGAAATGAATGCTGAAAAGCATCATCATACTGCCTGCAAAAATGCAAGGATTCTTCAACTACAAGTCCGTAGGCTACTTGAGAATTACGCAAAGGACTGTATTGAATTCACTGCACTTGCTGAGAAGAGTGTAAGAGAGATTTTGAGAAAATCCTCTGAAAGAGCTTAACTCTTTGTAATAGTTCTGTTAAAGTTTTTATTTGCTGATTTTGTTTAGTTATCTCTGCTCTTTCCTGTAAACTTACTGAAAGATAACTATCAGCAATAAAGCTTTTGACTCTTATTTGTTTTTGATTATGCAATTTACTTATGCTTACTGTTTAATTATTCAAGTATGCTTGCATTAATCAACTGATTTATTCAACATCAGAAACCTCTAAAAGGGTAACAATTAATTTAGCCATGGATTGCTAACATCAAAAAGGGGGAAATTTGTTAGGAAACTTGTAATTTTGATGAGCAATTAACCATGCTAAATTAAGGAAAGATCAGTAACTAGTACTCTTAAGGTCCATAGGAATTTAGAATTTTAAGGACATTGTAAAAGAGGAACGTTTGCTGAAGACTTAGAGTAGGTGCTAGATAGGTTGGTTTTACCGCTTATGATGTATCTTGTTTTCTGAAAAGAAATACAACCTATTGAAGCATTTGCTGATGATGTACTTTGTTTTTACAAACAAACTATTGAAGCATTTAGAAACCGCTCAGAAACTTGAAGATTTCGAAGACCGAAGACTAGAAGATTTCTGAAGACTGGTATCTACAAAGGCACATGTTGCTCAGAAAGTGGAAACTTCAGCAACAACATTGCATAAGTGAAAATCTATACGACAGAGTAGGTTGTGCTTGCTGAAACTGAGACTGACCACTTGCTGATGAACATTTGTGACCTCTTGCTGAAAGTACTTGTATTTGCGCTCCAATGTTACTGTTTGAATTTTATTCAAATAAGCATTAAATGCAAAGCATGCACGCGAAGGACATGAAGACTAGAAGACAAACAAGGACGCTGCTGAAAGTACAAAAGCAAGATAGTGACATTTTAAGGAACAAAAGCCTTAGCATTTGAAATTAAACGGCTCCTTATTTCACTATAAATAGAGGTCATCCGGCAAAGAGTTGAAGTTTGTCAACAACGTGATCAAACTCTCACTTGTGCTTAAACTCACATACCTTCAAACACTCTTACTGCCATTGATCCGTTCCAAGACTTAAAGCTTGAAAAAGCTACTTGTGAAGAAGTAGAACTTACACGACTAAGAAATTAGTTGAGTGTTCTTTCTTTCTTTCGAACAAGAACAAGTCTTGACACCAGAAACAATCAAACTTGTTTACTGCAAAGTATTCAAAGTTTTGTTTCTTAGATTACTTGTTGTAACTGAATAAGTTATAATTAAGTTATCTCATCCCAAACCTCTCTAACTGAAAATACACCCTTTCAGGCGTGATATTCAGGGGGAACTTAATCGAGCATAGTTTAGCTGATTAAAAGTACCAAGTTTGGTGGAGAACAAGGTTACGTTCTCTAGTTAGGTTGGAGACGAAGCAAGTGTGCTTTGGTTTCTGTTTGAATCGCTCTAGATAGGTGTTGTAAGGAACCTCAATCTTATCTTAGTGGATTCAGTCCTACAAAGGACAAAGTGGATTAGTTGAGAGATTACGCCACTCTCAGATACCACTATAAAAGTGTTTGTGTGATTTACTTACTGTACTTAGTTTTCAGCAAAGCATATCTATCTGTACACAGTCACTCACTTCACTTGCTGAAACTATCACTTACTGACAAAGAACTTATTGTATCAAAGACTTCCGCTCTCTGATTTTAAGTATCAGCAAAACGAGTTACTGAAAAGTAACTTGCGTTTGCTGAGAAAGTTAAGTATCAGCAAACTCATTACTGAAAAGTAATAAGCACTTGCTGAGAAAGTTTTTAAACGACGAAAGTTTGAAAAGACTATTCACCCCCCCCCCCCTCGAGTCTTTTCTTTTTATTTGAAGGGACCAACATATAACCACTGAATGCACAACAAATGATAAGTAAAGAAACCCTGATACATTCAAAATAAATGATCGCATTCATGAAATAAAGTCATACATGAGTTGATCACAGTTTTCAAATTAATACTTAATACACATATTTTTTAAATTGAAAAAATATATATATGATCACTTACCTATAGAATCAAGATCCGAAACTGCAATTCTAATCGGCGAAAAAGACATAGGGCCGGGGGAGAACCTCGATCTTTCGATTCTGGGGACGAGACTAAATCTGGGTTGAAAATATTTAATTGGGACGGAGAAGATATATGGGAGAAATTTTTAAATCTGTGTGGATTTGCGTCACTGGGAAGAAGACAATCGGTGTGCTTTTGCGTCACGAGGGTTCGGCCGGAGACAAAATCTGGGAAGAATTTTGTATTTGAAAACATTTGTCAAGGGGAGGAATCGATGAACAAGTTGCAATATTTTTGAATTAGTCTGCCTTAATAAACGGCTAGGGTTATGAGCGAATGATTTCTTTGATTTTGATTAAGAAATTTAAAATCGTAAATTATATTTATGGTTAAGTAGTATTGTTTTTGATATTGTGTATACATCAAAACGTGGCTGAGTGGTAATGTTGGATTCTTTTACTCCAGCGACCAGAGTTCGATCCCCACCATCGTTCATTTTTCTTAATAAGAACGAAATTTATCATTTACAACCAAGATAACTCAGTTGTAAATGGAAAATCCCATTTACAACCAAGATAATGAAGTTGTAAATGATAGATGATGGTTGTAAATGATTTCCAACCGTCCAAATCATGATTACAACTGTTTACAAGTGTTTACAAATGTTTACAAGTGTAAAGTCGTAACGTTACGACTTTACAAGACTCCGTTAGCATAGAATCACCGTAAATAATATTAATCTAATTAATATCTATTTATTAATAATCCTGATTTGGTAGAGTACTAATCGTGTAGTGTGACCCGTAGGGCCTTATATATTAACCATTAATCAAATTAAGTTCACGGTGAAACTCCTAGACGGTTTACCGGACAACATTAATATATAAGGACGTTTGTAAGGATATACAAATCACCTTTAGTGTAAAGTAGATATTGTCCTTTCATTCGTGAATACTCGAATAAGCCTAGAACTTGATATCGTGTCTGATCCAATAACTTATTCATTTCTTTCTCATTCCTGTTAGTTGATCTTCGATCATATTCAAACACCATTTTGATATATCGTAATGCATTGGCCAATGACTAACGATCAACCTAACTATGAGATGTAGAGTATTCTCTCCAATGTCAATTGCGAGGAATGAATTCTATCTTGGTTCAACTACTACGCCCATGCACTTAATAATATATCTAACGCATGTCGTATCTACCCCAAGTGGAGTGCAAGCATTGGTCATGGTCAAGATATATTATTCCACACATGTAGTTAGTATTGACCTCAAGTCGAAGGACTAATAAATCACTTTACACACTGATACTTCCATAGACACGTTAATAGAATTAATCAAACGGTTTCTCGGTGGATCAGTCAACACCCTCTAAGGCGTTCCATGCATCCATCATGAATGACCAAGTCATTCGTAGTTGTGAGAGCCACTACATCCCTCTAAGAATATGATGCAGATCGCATGCCAATCTTTAACTTGCGTCATTGATATCCCAAATCTCAATGACCTCGATTGGGACAATTTTAGGACTTACGTTCTGTCATCCAAGTTCTCACACACTTGGTGATAACGTATAGTCCATGGGAACATCTTATAGAATTATCTTAATACAACCAAATAAATAATCCAAAGATGTAGAGCCAATTAATATGCAATATAAATAATAACAAACTAATTATGATCCAAGTACATATCATCCCATGTCTCTAGGACATACATACTTTCACGTAACTCCCACAGTTAGCATGTCTTGTATAAGCCTCCATTTTTAAGACTTTGTGAATGGCCTGCCACATTTTCCATTGTGGAGATACGTTGATATTAATTTGCCCTTCTATCTACGATCATTCGTAGTACATGATATATGTAAGTACATGTTTGTAGATCTAGGCTCCTTGGCTTGAGTGACGGCGCTCACGTTGTCACAATAAATTCTTATTGGACTAGGAGCAGTTACGCGAATCGAGCCTTATCGAGTACTCGGCTCGGCTCGGCTCGACTCGATAAGGTTTTCGAGTCGAGCTCGAGCCTAAACTTAGGCTCGTTCAACTAACGAGCCGAGCTCGGCTCGCGAGTACTCGGTAAGGCTCGTTGAGGCTCGATATCCAATAGATTATTAGTAGTATTAGTACTATAAGTTACTCCCTCCGTTCTCTCTAAAGCTTCTTGTTTGCTATTGCCAGAATAATTTTCAAAAAATAATAAAAAATAGTAATGAGTTCGAAAAACATTTGTAAGGGTTATAAACTTCAACTTTAAGTAATTACGTATGTAAAATAATCATTTATAATTTTATTCTAAATTCTTATCTATTTTTAATTATTTTTTGAAAATTGTTCTGGCAATAGCAAACAGGAAGTTTTAGAGAGAACGAAGGGAGTATGATTTAAGTTTGAGATTATTGACTTGAATTGCTTATATTTGCATTTTATTAGACTTTAATGAATTCATCATTTGGAAGTTGATTGTAATGCATAATCTTGAATTTGTTTATATTTTATTTAATATTTTAACATATTTTTCATGGTATTTTAACAAATGAACCGAGCTTGAGCCTGAAATTAAGCTCGCTTCGTTAAACGAGCTGAGCCTGAAATCAGGCTCGCTCCATTAACGAGCCGAGCCGAGCCTCGTTAAACAGCACTAAGCAGGAATAACCCTCAATTCCTTCAAGAACTCCGACATCTTGACAGCTTCTTTCGATGCTTCAGATGGAGCAATATACTCGGATTCTGTGGTAGAGTTTGCAATCGTGACTTGCTTAGAACTCTATCCAACAGATCGCTTCACTGTTCAATGTGAACACATATCCAGTTTGAGACTTCAAGTCTTCAAGATTCAATTCGAAGCCGGCATTGACGTAACTAGACATATTCAATTCTAGTTGTCCACCAGACACCAAGAACATATCTTTAGTCCGTCCAAGGTACTTTAGAATGTTCTCTACAGATACCCTAGTGAGGTAGTCCTAGGTTCTGTTGGTGTCGACAATCAATACTAAGTGCAGAGGCCCTCATTTGGCCGTGTGCAACCTATTGCACATATAATGGATCCCATTGCGGAGGCATACGGGAGATCATTCATAGCTTCTCTTTCTTCGACAGTTATAGGACTATCCTTAACTGTTAGCTTGACATCATGTCTAGCTGGGAGAAAGCCTTTCTCAGAATCTTACATTTTAAAGCACTTGAGTACTATGTCGATACATGGCGAATTGGAGACTATATCAATCCTAACATCCTTGGGATCTATCTCCATAGATCTTCCATTCCAAGGATGTCATAAACTTCGCACAAGTCTTCATCCAATAAGGTCTTGGATAACCAAACTTTTGTTTCTTGTAAAATAGAGACATTGCTTCCTGTGATTAGAATTTCATCAACATATATAATCATGAAGACAATTCCCACGTCGTTGTGTTTATCACAAACACAAGGATCTTCCTAACTTCTGATGAAGTCAAAGTATTTGACTGCTGTCATCAAAGTGGATATTCCAGCTTCTTAAGGCTTGCTTAAATCCACATATGGACCTTTCAAGCTTGCAAACGGCATATGGATTTATCTTGGATTTGAATCCTTCAGGCTGTGTCATGTAGACTTCTTCCTCAAGGTTGCCATTGAGGAAAGGGTCTTGACATCCATCTCCAACCAAATCTCATAATCATAGTATGCAGCTATCGTAAGTAGAATTCTAGTAGACTTTCAGTTCTGCAACTGATGAAAAGGTTTCATCGTAAACGATACCATATCGTTGAGTGTAACCTTTATCCACAAGCCTCACCTTGTGGGTGTTGGTGTCGAAATATGTCCAACCTCCAAGGGCGTCTAAGAGCGTACTAGGGCGTCATGGGATAACCATGATAGAAGGGTCCGATTACCCATCACCATGGTCCGACCAGACAAGAGGCTAGGCAAAATAGCCTAAGTCCTTATGTTCGACCTAGAAGTACAACCGCCCTACTAGCCATTGAGCTGCCCTACTAGCATCGTGACGCCCTACTAACAGGACAATGCCCTAGTAGCAACCATCTAGAAGAAAGGAAATCCAGGAAAAGAGCTCCTCGGGCTTCATCACAACCTCCGGCTACATAGGGTCTCCCTAGTAGCATGTCGAGAGGAACAAATCTGGTGCCCTTCTGCCCTACTAGCACATGGTAGTCAGACGAGTGCCCTTCTTCCCTACTAGCACAGTTGGTCGGACATAAGTCCTCCTTACGTCAAAGAAGAATCAACATGTCCCAAGGAAAAGATGGTTCTCGGATCTTAGGAGCTCGGCGGTCGCCCTACTACCCCGTCCACGGACAATACTAGGGCGACACCCGCCCTAGGAGAACTTTGGTACCAAGGATGACCATTTTACCCCTGCCAACCCTAGTGGAAGATCTGGGCCAAATCCCATGGGTCACTCCAAATGGGCCTAAGCCCATGGGAGACTCAATCATGGCAGGACACTTGTCACGATCCTAAGTGCCTAGGCAATATTCTATTGCTAGTATAAATATGGGCTCACTCAAATCAAGGTAATCACTATGACCTCCCATCACACACTACTTTCTCACTCTACATTTACTAGGGAAGGCTACCAACTCCCTACAGGTAAAGTCATCCCTCCGGCTTGATCATTGACAAGCCGAGCTTGTGGCACTAACCCCCCCCCCTCTTGCTAAGTTATACCTCAGGTCCTAGGTACAGTACGGAAGACACTTGAAGTGCGAAGGACGCTCTAGAACCTTCGCCCTACGACCACGCTCCAGAGGAAAGTACGATGCTCAGAGGAAAGCACGAATTACCTATCAACTGTGGGTATGCACCTTTCCCTTTGGCATCGTTCTTCCTCTTGAAGAACCATTTGCTCTCAATGGGTTTAACCCCTTGAGACAAGTTAATCAAGTTCCAAACTTGATTTTAGGTACATAGAGTCTATTCTTAATTCCATGGCCTCTTGCCACCTCTCTGAGTCAATATCAGATATTGCCTCAGCGTACGTCTTAGGGTCTTCCCTATTTAACAACCCTACATCAATCTAACTGATGTATTTCAATAGAAGGGTCGTAGTTGAAGGCAACTTTAGTAGCATCCATGAATTACGGAGCTCGACATTTTGTCGTTGGTGCACTTCCTTTCTAAAAATGTGGAGCTACGAACATGTTGAGCTTCAGTGGGTTGCACAGACGTAGGTGCTCGGCGCCGCCTTGCTTGCTCAGGTCACTGTGCTTGCGCCTCTTGTGACGCAATAGGAACGACAGTGACTGCTGTCGGTGTGGGTTCAGTTGCAGTGTTCTCAGAACTACTCGTAAGGCTCCCACTGGCGATGACATATCTTCACATAGATTCTCCTATGCCATCCTTAGCTTCAAAATCTCCCACTGAACTTCAGTCAACTCCATTACCCTTGTAGTCATAGTTATTCTCCAAGAATTATGCATGTCAAGATTCGATCACACGTGACCTTTATCTTGATAGAAATAGTATCCCTCAGTTTACTAAAGGTATCCTATAAAATAACACTTGGCGCTCTTCACTTCAATTATCACTGAGAATGACTTTCACATATGAATGGGACATCCCATGTGCACATATGTGAATAGGAAGGCGTCCTTCCATTCCATAATCCATATGGAGGTTCTCATCTGATTTAGTTGGAACACGATTCAGAATATAGATTGAGGATAGTAGCACCAGGGGCGGCCCAACTCCTCCGGGGGGCCTTGGGCAAACTTCCCTCGGGGCTTGAGACAAAATTAAGGTGAGGCCTTTATTTGAAAAAACTTATTGCCTTTTTTAATGCAAAACTACTTCAAATTTTTGTACTTATAAGTTTTTTCTTTTATAAATCACTTTCAATTCATAAAGTTGCGAATTCATTCAGTTCATTCAAGTGATATTAGTGCAATTAAATTAACGAATAAAATATTAATGCAATTAAATTAAAATTAAATAATTGAAAATATCACTTGATTGATCGGATAAAAATGTAAAATTGAAGTATGACGAGACCCATTGTACAAGATTTATGCAACTAAAAACAAACAAAATATGTTTGAATAATATGACTATTATTAATTCCAAACCAAAACAACCAAAACAACCATTCAATCTAGACATTACAATTATTAATTCCAAACCAATTTTGACTATTAAAAGTAAATTTATTCCTTAATTTAGTCAAACTACTCCTTATTCACTCAAACTTAATGCCTATTAAAGGTAAATTTATTCATTGATTAACTTAAACTTAACTGAGTTACTTAAATAAAATAGTATGCCGAGAATTTACAAATCTAGCTAAAAAAAAATTCATACCTAATCAAAGACTACTACATAAAAATATGGGGCCTTCTCAATATTTGGGCCTTAGGCGGTGGCCTCACTTGCCTATTGGGCTAGGCCGCCCCTGAATAGCACATAACCCCATGGGTTATTTGGAAGAGATGAGAATACAATCATAGATCTTATAATGTCCAACAAGGTTCGATAGCTCATATCGAATACACCATTTCTAGTGGAGTCCATTGTGATTGTATTCTATTTCCTTTAAGTAATCGAGAAATTTAAGCATTTGGCTATTCGATCTAATCGACACGTGACAACTCCTTTGCCAATCTGTTTCTCGACTTCATTCCTCTAAGGTTAATGAAGTAAGAACAACCGACACGAGTTTGAGTTGGAAAGGGTACACATACGCGGTATGTGAACCAGCTCCAGCGCGCGATCATCGCGCCTACCCTTCCTTACGAGGGGTTTTCTTGTTATCTTATCTCTTTCATAGGATTGACAAGTCCCATATGATTTCAAATCAAATGGTCTGCATAAGTCTTGCAATCCTCGTCTCATTGATATGACTCAGTCTACAATGTGAGAGGTAAGTTGGATTATTCCAATTACTTAAATTGTTTGTTTGTTTTCTACATGAAGTAAAGTTTGTCAAACAAACAGCTTGTTGTCAATTAGCCCATATACATTCTTATAAATGTAAGGGCCGGTATCTTTTTAGGGTATCATTAGCGTATCTAATAACAAATTAGTACCCATTAGACAAACAATAACATTTTAGTGCCAAATTTGACCAACCAAAATTTGATTTTGGGACAGCCAAACAAGGTTGTGTGGGAGGACTAAAATGTAATTGAATTTTATCTTTTTTTAGTCTTTTCTTTATTTTTTACTTTTTTCTTTTTATTTTTCTTCTCTTCTTCTTCTTCATTCTTCAAGTCTACTACCGGATTTCGGTACCGGAATCCGGCCAGATCGGAGAAGCTCTGGGACTCCCAGATCGGAGCTTTGCAGCTCCCGATCTGGGAGCTTGCAGCTCCCAAATCGGAATCTGCACAAGCTCCGATCTGGGAGCTTAAGTGCTCACAGATCGGAGCTTGTACAGCTCCCAGATCGGGAGCTGCAAAGCTCCGATCTGGGAGCATTGCAGCTCCCGATCTGGGAGCTGCACAACTCCCTGACCGGAGCTTTACCCGGTCAGGGAGCTTGCAAGCTCCGGTCTGGGAGCTTAAGTGCTCCCAGATCGGAGCTTGCATTATTCTGGTGGATCGGTGGAGTGGAGCTCCAAATTATTCCGGTGACCGAAGTTCTGAAGAAGAAAGGGAGATAAAAAGAAAAATAAAAACAATATAAAAGAATTAAAAAAGAAAAAGGAAAATAATTTTTTCTTCTTCTGTAGCTAAGACCTTGTTTGTTTGGGCATGAAATTCTTGGTGGCAAAGTTGTAAATATTGAGTAGTCAACCCAAAAAGGTACTAAAATGTTATTGTTGAACTAAAGGGTATTAATCTGTTATTAGGTGTCACAAGGATACCCTTCCATGATAATAACTCTAAATGTAATATTTCAGACAATAGAAGGAACGTAATAACAATTATTAAGTTCAAAACTAAAGCCAGGGGGCAGATCTAAACATCGGAATTGTTTTCTTCAACAAGTTGTATCCAATCATTGGAATCATTTACTTCAATAACAAACAAATCTCAGCCAGATGCTTCATGCATCAAAGCTTTTGTTTGCCTAATCACTTAGGCAGTATCTCTTCCAGTAGCCTTTCTGTAAAGGCTCTTATCCTTTTGCAGCAGTCCATCTTTCTTGTGAACTCCACCTCTTGACTTAAGACGAGTAGGCTTTAACCTACCTTTGGCTCTTTGCCTTTTCCTTGCTCTTGCCTTTGGCTCCCTTGCCTTTCAGGTTAGAGCTAGGATGTGATCCAATCACTATGACCAATTTTCCTTCATGAGGGAGGGATTGGTTATATGTCTTAAGCAAGTTGTGAAGTTCTAGCAATGTAGCTTCTTTGGCATTCACTGTGTAGTTCACTGTGAACTAGGCAATGATTGAAGGATGAAAGTTATGGAGACATCGTCTTCCATTTTGTTTCCAGCAACAACATGTTTCTCAAAGAGTCCAATCAATTTGAGAACATGCTCTAACACGTTGCCTCCTTCATTGAGCTTGCATTTGAACATCTTTCTTTGATCAAATCAAATTCGACATTCTTTGCAGTAGTCTTATACAAAGACTGCATATGCACTTAGCATCTCATATGACAACACACTTCGTGTTGCCTTTCAAGCTCATTTGTCATTGCCACCTATTTGATGCATTGCGTGGACTTTGCATCCTCCTCATGCTTATCATGCTTAACTTGGCCCAATCATCAGTTGTA
Source organism: Plantago ovata (assembly GCA_028274465.1). Classification (NCBI taxonomy): domain Eukaryota; kingdom Viridiplantae; phylum Streptophyta; class Magnoliopsida; order Lamiales; family Plantaginaceae; genus Plantago; species Plantago ovata. Next base: position 47,733,671 of record CM051458.1, read on the forward strand.
TCAGGATTTGCAGGAGGTGTGGCTATTTCTGTGTTCAACACATACTCAATCCTTTTGTACCTCAGCACCAGACGTATGTTACGGATCCAATCCAGTAAGTTTGGTTCGGTGAACAGTTGCTTCTCCAAGAAGCTTGAGCGAGATATTAGCCATTTATATATAATAGAGGAAAAATAATATAAACGTAAATAATAAATCAACAATTGAAATAATATTTCTAAATCACCAATCAACTTACTAAATAACAAGGGCCTTTAGCTATTTAGCTCCCACTATTTTCTACATATGTATTGCCCCACACACATACATACGAGTAATGTCTAACAGTTACCTTAGTGGCCAATATCCACATCACTGCTATATTTACAGGTCTTTGCGATCAAGTAAATATAGCATGACTGGTAGGACTATCCAATTGCACTATGCAACTCTTGGTCGGTTAAATCCAACTTAACCTTGATGCCCTCATATTTACAGGTCTTGTTGCGATCAAGTAAATATAAGTAAGTCACAACCATAAGCAAACCCTAAACGCCCCAATGACGACGTAGTGCAAATGCGTGGGCATAACCCACTAAGACGACAAAGATCTTGAATAGAGTCCCTTATGGAAGGCATCGTCGAAATATATATTAAAGCATACATAATCGAGACTTACATTATATGGGTTTTAGCTATGAGGGTTATTTAATCAGATATCTACAAATCAATTAAGGTCGCCGCCTACCCAACATGCATGAGCGGTCTACACATAATGGACGCAACCTATCCATTCTAATTCTAAGACACGGTCAAGCACTTAATGGGCGCCGCCTACCCATAAATACAATATGCAGTACGACAAATATGAGGGCCCCGCCTACCCTCACATGCAACGCGGTCGAACATAAAGTAAAACACAACATGCGTGGTATTTAAACATGCATTGACATACAATAGCATATATTACAAACAAACAAGCAAACATGTGTCTATGTGGATAACAAAAGAATTCATAACTCAATTATAAAAATTATAAACCCATATTTATAATTTCTATGTAACCGAAAGTTTAGGGACTAGATTGAAATTCAAAAAACTCTAGGGACCAAGTGGAAATTTTCAAAAACCGTGAGGACCTATTTGTAATTTTCAAATCTTCAAGGGCTTAAGTTTAATTTATAAAAGTGGAAGGACCTATTTGCAATAAATAATAAATTGATAAATTGAAATAGACCCTTCAACTAAATATAAATGAATTGATAGTACCTTTGTTAATACTAATTACAAATAAGTCCGATTTATATTCTAAATATTATATTCCAAATATAATATTAAATCCAAAATCATCAAAATTTTGAATTATAGGGTCAAACCCTTAATTATTGGAAAACCGGATATATCAAATATATTTTATGAATCTGGAATTTCGAAGGGGCACCAAATTAAATAAACAAAATTGTCAACAATGTTAAAAACTTGTATTAAGTTAGTTTACTATAGTGAACTCATATACTTTATTTGAATTGTATCTAGTTTGAAGGCCGCATGGACTAACGTCTATTGGTATGTTACATTCACATGCACATTCATGTTGCTAAATTTAGTAGTCTAAGAACACCTTGTGTGCTATTCTCTGATTGCGGTTCACGAAAGGCCTATGGACAACTATTTTTAGCATAAGCATGACTAGGCATTGGCATTTACCTTAATTGCAAACCGTTTGATTCCTATCTAGGAGCACTTAAGGGATAGTTTTTCTTTATAATACACCTATTATATCGAATAGGTTAGGGGAAGGGATTGCTAGAAGATATGCCATGTACTTTGTTCACATGTGTTTGTATTATGTAACTCCAACCTATTCTTTCGAATAGGTTTGGGGAAGTCGTTATGTAAACGTATTTGTTATGCTGCTGCATTTTGAAAAAATATATTAGCATACGGTTGTCAACCCATATTATGAGTCGTGTTATCTCCCTTGCTGGTCCGGTATAGGGAATGACACGTGGTTGTGTCGGGATTGTAGTATACACCATGCTATGGCATCCCATCCGAGTACTTAGGTATTTCGCGGCACCTCCATGGATTCACAATGCTTTAAGGCAACCAAAAAGATTGTATGCAAAGTCACCCAATAGGGAAAAGGAAACAATTGGAAAAAAAGAATCGAAAAAATATATATAGAAATAAAGACCCGCAAAAGTCTAAGGGGTCAAGCAGCTTGTTTGTTATGTCTTTTCCCTTTCATTTTGTCTAGCTTTTGAGCATTTTGCTATTGTGTTTGTTATGTTCTCCGACTACCCTCATCCTTCCATTCGGGAAGTAGTCTTTTGTTTGTATTTTGGTGAATAGAGTGAGTCCTATGATTATGTGAGTTGTCCTTAATAATCGTCAATTATTTGGGTCACGATTGGAGATGTATCAAGGACTATTTTATTTAGCTTAGTGCATGTGTGTGAGAATGTGTATGTATCAATGGGGACGCATTTCAACCTATTTACTTGTCGTGTTTAGTATGAACTTAGTTCATAGGTGATTAGGTTAGCTTAGTAGAATATTTTCAAGCTTGGCAAATCAATTTCTTTTATGTGTTTGATTGTTTGCATTTAGTAATTGCATATTAGTTAGTTTGCATTAGCATTTGCATTGTTTTTTATTTTGTTTGCTTGAGGACAAGCAAAGAGGCGGTTTGGGGATTTGATGACGATAAATTAGTAACCGTCATCAAGGCCTTATTACGACCTTTTATTGTTCTTTTACTTTATATTTTAGTAAAAACGTAGTTACTTTTGGTATGTTTTGTGTCACAGGGTCCACGGATGCAATGTGGTGAAAATAGCGTAAAATAAGCTTATTTTGGTGCAATTTGAGCTTACTTTGGAGTCTTGACTTTTCCATGGAGTAACCGGAGGTTCCCGAGGTCCGAGAAGTGCAAAATCTGGCTTTTGAAGGAGTTTCGAGCAATTAGAAACAATAAAAGTTCAGCAAATTCCTCTACAGCAGACTGGCTACCCGCCAACCTTACTGGCGCCCTGTTGGGCACGCCCGCGCCCCGCCAGGCCCGTTGGCGCCTAGCCAACGGCGCGATTACAAATTCCGAATTTTTTATTTAAACTCGTATTTTTAGGTTTTACATATAAATTATCATTAGTTAGAAGCCTCGAACGAACCCTAGAGAAAAGATACACTTTGGAGGCAACTCTTAGCCTCTTTCCTCTCGTTTTTCTTCATTGGATTTGCTACCGGTGCTAGATTTCATTGCTTTGATTGGATTCGACATTGGATTGCTATTTCTCAACAGTGACATTGAGTATTTCATATCAATCCCTTTTAGTTTATGCTCTTACTATGTTTTCTATTGCTATAGTTATGATTATGAATATGCATGTTGTTATATTCGTTATGAGTAGCTAATCGGTACGTGTTGATGGTAGGATGTAGGTTTTATTAATATGGATTATGATTATGTTAGCATGAGGTTATGAAAAGGATGCATATTTGTATGATTATGACCAATTTTATGTTGAGTTTATAGTTTGCTAATAATAAACCTTCGAATTAGAATAGTGACAGGATTCTAGGTCAATTAAAGACTATAAACAATCACTTGCTAATAATATATTTTCGAATTTGTTGGTGACAGCTTCCATGGTCGATTAAGGGTGATAACATAGCCATAACTACATGTATGTAATGCTGGAAATTTAGTATGTGTTGAGTAGCTCCATTATGCTCGAGATTTCTAAGTAATAGTGCCTTGTAATTGTCTTCAATGATATTGTATGCTTCGTTATGCATGTTATTGATGATACATGTCTACAAACGGTGTAACTACCTACGTCTATCACTTGCTAACAATGAATAAGTCATGTTAATATGCCTACTACCTACTATCAACCGCTTATCTCATATTTGAATCTTGTTAGTATTTATCTCTATTGTTTATTGTTAGTGTTAGTTAGTTTAAACTACAAATTATTTCCAACTATTTGTTATTGATTGATTAAGTAGAAAGTGAGTTAGGAACAGCTTAATTAAATCCTAAGAGACCGACACTCGAGTTAGCTTGCCATTGCACTAAGTTTTGTGTGATTTAGAGTTAGCTTGGCATAGAAATATAAGTAGTATTTGATAGTGGTTTTGTTACGACGCAGAATTTACACTCATCAAATTGAACAATGCAAAACATATGGAAATCACATAAAACACATTATGTACCCCCTCCCCAAACCTAAATGAGATCTAGTCCCTTGGATAGAAATTTAAAGAAGGGTTAAAGAATGTTACTTCCCAAATACGATTCGCTCCCAGGAAGATATAGTCTCGTCTATCTCCGTTGCTCGAGCAATATAGTCACGAGCCATGTCCAAAAACGTGTCACAAATGTCGGCCATACGAGATAGGGCTCCACGCACTGAGGTGATCGGCTCAGCTTGTGCATTAGGTACATATCTATTGAAGATGTCTCGAACAAGCTCCGTATTGTGGCCACAATGAAGGAAATACAGCTCAATCTCTCTTATGGGACGAGATTGCCCATTATAAATTTCCAGCACAGTTTTGGTATCAAAGCATAACTCCGGTTCAACATCTCCTATTATTCCAAGAACATTGTGACGCATGCGGAAATCTGTGATTAGGTGAGCGAAAATATAAGGTGATGAATTCTTTCCATGACGACACATCTCTTTGATTATGACATCACCGTAATCAACAGAATATCCCATGAGAAGTACATATATCATATTCCCCATCAATGGCTGGCAAATTTCAAGGTTGTGGGTAGGCATCAAATTGGTGGCAAGCAAATGGAAAAGGATAGACGCCTCAAAAGTCAATTGATCCACTGGAATGACTAGAACGTTATCCTTGGGCAAGTAGTCAGATTCACTGTCACAAAGTATTTTAACTACTTCCTTAGTGAATTTTGATGGGCATACGGATGGGTGCTCATACTTGATATCCCATGATTGTCGTCGGGTCGGTGCGTAATCGTGGTAGAGGTTAACATGTCATCACCATGCTCTCTAGATGCAAGAGCCTTGAAGAATTCCACCACAAGGTGGGTATCATAGGGTTGTAATGGTGTATAGCACATGAAACCCCAGCCTTGTCCCTTAAGCACTAACCCAACCATATCAAATCCGGCCAAATCGTCTTCTTCCAATGTCATCATAACAAGCCTTTCATTGATAATTCCATGCAATTGCAAACGCCTATCCGAATTAACAACACCTTCAATAGAGGAATCTCGATCAATTTGTTCATGTAAAGCAAAGACCCATATAATCTAGCATAACCATATAAATCGAAATTCACCAAATCATGCAAACTAAAGCTAATCTCAACTAAGAATAATCATAGAAACTCCATGCAAATCATAATTAAAATTATACAACATCAATTGATAGCTTTCCTCAAACCAATTCAAAGTTTAGGGTTCATAGCACATTACCTTGGGTCTCCATGAATGTCGAATGAATGCACAAATTGAAGTAACTAAGTTATAGAGGATGATTAGAGCTTCGAAACAAGCTATAGAACAAGTGATTTGGTTGAGAAACAAGGAAGATATCAAGTTGGGAGGAGATTTTCGCAAAAGGAGGAAGAAAGGTTGTGATTTCCGGAAAAGAGAAAAATATCGAATATATATAGGTTTTGAAGGCGGTGGTGACCTGCCATCTAGGCTGGCGACTCGCTGGCACGCACCGCAAACCCGCTCCAGAAATTTTTTTAGTTTCTGGAGCACTTTTTTGGTGGGGGGCCAACTAACCCGGCAAGAGGCGAGCACCTGTTTACGAAATTAAAACTTAATTCTCATATCTAAACTCGAAATGTATCCCCTAACATGCAAAACTAACTATACTAAAGTGCAACTACTCTACATGCAATGCAAATACGTAAATAACTCTGGGTTGCCTCCCAGACAGCGCCTTGTTTAATAGTCGTTGGCTCGACTCATTAAAGCTCTTTTATTTGTTGGAATTGGCATGGGTACTAGCTTTCCCCATGATCATCTCTTCGAAGTGCTTCTTTCCCTGCATCAAATAATGAATAAAAATAGGACCAAGAAATCCTACTAAATTGTTAGTTTTAAGGATACGGGGTGAAGATGGAGCTAAGGCTTCCATCTCATCTCTTGCCATCGACTTCAAAGGAGCATCTTCGGTGATACATATCTATGAACATTCAAGCCGTGTCTATGAATGCTCTTCCAAGTAATACCACATCCTTGACATCGAACAATGAAGCCGGCATAATGACAAACTTTATTTTAACCTCTATTCCACCAAGCGTGATAGTTACATTATCCACCATACCTAGAGGTCTCTTCATGTTATTGTTAGTTTTTTTTGAATTTAGGAGCATAATGGTGTAAATCAAGACATATGTCTGGTTTCTGGTGACTGGATTCCGCTTCATACAGGATGAATTGATCCTGCTTACTTTACATAAGAAAACATAACGTACTGTGAAATGTCCTTTTTCTTTTACTTCTGATCCATTTCCATGTGTAGTTTCTGGGTTTGGTTTTAAGCTTACAATTGTATCCCATACACAATTAATATGATCGGGTAGGCAGTGTGGGTTGGAGTTATATAGTTTTATCATTTTTACTTCAAAATGGAATAATTTGAACTCAATGTACTTGTTTGGATTATGGTTAAGGTGGATGATAACCTTGTTAGGAGATAAAACCCTTTCTCGATTGTCCCTTACATGTAGTCTTTCAAACATTAATTGACATTGTGCGAGTCAGTGTGATAGTAAATGAAAATTTTCCACAAGTCATATAAATTTCTACTATTGTATTTGTGAACGCATTTGCTTTTTGTACTTATGAAACAAATCTGCTTAGTATGTTGAAGCCCAATCTAATCATCTATGTATTTCTCGTGCCTTTTCTGTTGTAAATTCAGGTGCTACAGATGGCTGAGCTTCAAAAATCAACGTACGTGCAAAGCTTGTAGTTAGTGCTGGTTGTAATGGTGTATTCACCAAATCAGTTGATGAACATGAAGAGGTTCGAGAGCAGGAGAAGATGCTTGTCTCAAAATGCATTTTCAGTTAATTAAGCAGGTTATATATATACAAATATTATACTATACTGGAGTTTCGAAAAGCATCCTAGTCACATTGAGCCATTGAGGGATGTTTCCCTATCATCTGCTCTAAATTAAGTGCTATCTAATTTATAGAACTTCTTTGGTCATATAATTTTAAGAGAAAATTGATTAAACGACCCCATTAAGAAGAGGCATCTCAAAAATAACCCCATTATGCCCACAATTACATCTAGGATCAAAAATCACATTTTTAGAGTTGACCGTGCATTATTTACATATATGCCATAGGCACAAAACTTGCAAACCAAATAGGGCCTAACTATTTACTTCTTTTTTATTTTCCTAAATTCCTTTTTCTTTTTAGTTTTTTGTGCCTTCTAATTCCTTTTTCTTTTTTTTTTTTAACTTCTTCTTCTTCTTCTTCTCTAACTCCGGTACCGGAATAATTATTTCGGTACCGGAGTTGTGCAAGTGATGAACCGGAATTTGTCAGATTCTAATTAATCAAATGAATTTGTATTTAGCTAAAGTCAATTCACAACTACAACGAAAACCGTAGTGTAGCAGTAAAATAACCTCGAGTGTCGATCTCTAAGGACTATAACTAGCTTATCTAATCTAAGTTAAACTATAAAATCAACAGACGACTTAGCACAGGTTTTTCTTATCCGATAATGGAAGTTAGTGATAGTATGATCATTCAAAGCATAGCAGGTTAATAATCATGCATGAAGTACCCGATCGTTTTGCATAGAGATCTTTGATCAATGAATTGTCCAATGTGTTCCGTTATTATTCAACACTACAAAGATAGAGGGCTTAGATAGATCAAAGAAATAAAGCAATAACTCAAAGTCTGATTCGCTTTACCGCCATCAGCATAATTATTAACCCTTCGCTAAGAAATCACATACTATCACCAACGATAGGTTTAGCTACTCATAGATGTCATGCAATCAACAGAAATCATAGCAAGATTGAATGAAAACATGTTGAAAGATAAATAAATATAAATAGAAAAACTGTAAGATACAATGTTACCGAAAGTTGTCAATCTCCGAAGAATCGCGATCTCACAAGCTCCAAATCGATAAGAAAAAGTATCTCCTATGCTAAGAATCCCCAGAACAGGCTCTGGAGAATTCCTACATAAAACTAATGAGAAAGGTGAGAAAAAAGGTCTGAGAAAGTATGAAAAACGGAGAAAACTGAGCAACTATATATAGGGGTTCGGACGGTGTGGGGCGAGTCGCCCCACACACCGGGCGAATCGCCTGGTGTGGGGCGAACCGCCCCACGTCTCGGGCGAATCGCCCGGGAGGTCCAGTCGGCAGGTGACGCGTTTTTGGATTTCTTTTCCTTTTCGGACTCGGTTTTTGCCTTCTAGTGACATTTTAGCCTTCAGACTCGACCCCTAGACTTCAAATCCTATCCGGAATCTTCTAGATACTCCAAAAATACCTTCGGGACACCAATTCTTCGTTCTCTTCAATATAATTGCCCGGAAAACCACGTTTTTCACCCAAAACCTGTAAAATGCAAACTAAAGGGAAACGTGACACTATTCTAATAAAATGCACTATAATATAGCTAAATTAACATAGAGGATAGCTAAATTGGTGAAAAAAGACTCGAATGAAAGTGTAAAATACACGTTCATCAATCTCCCTAAACCGAACCTTTGCTTGTCCTCAAGCAACTAAGCTAGACTCTAATGCAAAAAACAATGCAACACAAAAAATGGAGTCTCATGCCAAATGAAATGAACTAATCTATTGAATCTATCAAAAAACATATGAACAAAAACCATACGAATCATAATCATTAATATTGGTTGAACAATGCCTCGATTGACTCATACACATTCACATAAGCACTTATGTCAAGACAAGATAGTCTCTCGAAACATTCTCTACCTGGACCTAGTCAGTGACGACGTAATGAAACATGTTAAAATACGAATGGTTGTCCCGTGCCTATGAAACTGAGGACTTACTACTGTTCACCAAGTTAAGACTTTTCCTCAAAGAGGTCGAACCAATACTGGCTCTCATCAAACGAAGGAGGGTTCCCTAAAAAAGATAACATTCCCCTATTCTACCCCTCTCTCAAGCAAAGCCTTAAGGTATTCACCACTTCCTGAAAGGCAGGACGAGGGTGGTCTAGAATAGATGACACTCAAACAAACAAAAGATAAAAAATTACAACACGATTACGAACATTACAAAAATTGAAAAATGAGACAACACTTTGCTAAACTGCTTTTGCTTTTTGGCTCTTTTTTTTTGGACCCTTCTTTGCTTTTTTGGGGTCTTTTCTTTTTTTCTTTTTTTTCTTTTCCAGATTTTTTCTTTTTTCCTGGAATTTTTCTGTTTTTTTTTTTTTTAGCCAGCAGTAGCATAACGAAAAACAAACAAAAAATTACACACAAACGACCTCCCTAAACCTATTCGAAAGAATAGGTTGGAGTACAAAATCTACGAAGAAGAAAAATAAACTCACAACACACACTAAAAATCGAAAAACAAGTTTAATGATAGCGTAATCCCCTCCCCAAACCTATTCGAAAGAATAGGTTGCAAACAAAGGATCACACAATCTCACACTACCTCCTTCCTAGGTATTTAGCAATCTCAAAGCAAGGTGAAGCCTTGTTGCCTCTTAGGTACATAATTACTCGGGAAAACAACCATAAGACCCTAACATGCATCATCCTATTATAAAGGCCTTCGTGAACCGCAGTAGAGAAAACACCACTAAGTGATGTCGTTTCAGACTGACAAGCGGTCATCCCATGAAAAAACCCTCGAAAGGGGGATTTAGCAAGGTTCAAGCTAGGCATGAAGGGCCTTGGAAGGACATTCTCTTTCTTCCATAAGTAAGACTTCACAGCTAAACAAGTAGAGCCACCAAGGGGCTTTGGCTAGGTAACATAATGGAAATGTATTGGACTGCAAATCCTGGAATGACGGGAGAAATTGTTGGAATTTTATGAAAGAGTCTCGGGAGATGCTCGTAAATAGAAGAAAGAGAATAAGATCGCTAAACGGGCTGGAAACTGGAAATTCATGTCCTTCTAGAATCTATTTCTTCTCAATAGTCAAGGAATCCTACAAGATCTCTTCTTTTCATGAAGGACAGAGTGGAAGGTTTATGGAGCCTTGGGGACAAAAAAGCGGATGGGGCGAGAGTAGAAATGCCTTCTAGTAGTTTCTCATCGTCGTGAGTAACTAAGTGAAATACATAAATGTGACAAGCCAAGCGAGAAAAACCTCAAACAAATTCATAGAGATGAAGCATATGATTAATGTCAGAATTAGTTAATCTACCCAATAAAAAAGTTGAAAAAATTTGGCAATAAACTCCACATAAAACATGCAAGACTATCCTAGGATGAATGTAGTGTATGCAACTAAATACTAAGAAAGCGGTAAACGCGCAAATACAAATGCAAACAAAGATTTCACGAGTTTATCATAAGCAAGACAAGTATAGAGATAGCCAGCGATAACCCCCCCCCCCCAAAACCTGAACGTCGTCGCTCGTCCCGAACGTCGAAAGTGGATTTAAGGTGAGAGCTACTACTTGGATTTAAGGTGTGACCTATATTACTCAATCAAACTCGTGAGAAAATAAAACGGGTGATAAACGAGGTAAAAAGATCGATAATTTAGCATAATAGGAGAAAATCAGGTTCCCTCCTAAAATGCTAAATTATCATCTAGAGACCTATTTTATCACCAAAAACATACGAAAATATAAAAAACAACACAATGATATGCTCAAAACAACAAAGCACACTAACCTTCAGTAGATGCGGTAAGGGTAAGCTCAAGATGATCAACCTCCCTTTGATCACTAGATATCTCGAAGTATGGCTTCACTCGTTGACCATTCACCTTGAAAGTATTGCCCGTCTTTGGATCAAAGAGTTCTACAGCTCCATGGGGAGCAACTTTGATAATTTCGTATGGTCCATCCCAACGAGTACGGAGCTTTCCAGGAAATAGTCGAAGGCGAGAATTAAATACCAAAGCTTTTTGCCCAGGAATTAGTTCCTTACGTACTATACCACGATCATGATACTTCTTATTACGTTCCTTGTAGATCTTGGCATTTTCATAAGCACCTAGGCGTAATTCATCAAGCTCATTTAGTTGCAACAATCGTTCTTCGCCTCCCATATCAAGATTGAGTGCTTTGATAGCCCAATATGCCTTGTGTTCCAGTTCTACGGGAAGATGGCATGCTTTCCCATACACGATGATGAACGTATTTTTGAGACGTTTATCTTGTCTTTTTTACCTTCTTTTGTTGTCTTTTTGCTTAGTTTTTTGGTTAGTTTTGTAGAATAGTGTCACGTTTTGTGTTTTATGCATTTTCAGGCACTTAGGAACGAAATGGCGTTTTTGGAGCTAAAAACGAGCTTTTTTGATAGAAAATGGCCCCGTTGAAGTTTCTTGATCTCCACGGCTTGTTCGTGAGTGCTTGAGCATCAATAAGCATTGAGAAGGATGAGTCCAAGGCACCCGAGGGCCGTACGAGGGCAAAAAGATTGAGTTGCAAGACAAAAATCTGCCCAGGAGCAAAGCTAAGCCCTGGAATAGTGAAGCGGAGCGCTTCAAATTCCAGTAGCAATGGTACAGCAGACCAACCGAAGCGCTCCGCTTGGCAGCCCCAAGCGGTCCGCTTGGCAGCAGTTACAATTCGGGATTTTCCTTCTTTAATCGGATTTTCAGTTACTTTTTGCATACTTTTGAACATTGGCAACGTTTTGGCAGAGCTCCTAAGCCCCAAAACTCAGAGAAAACTCAGATTACATTGTATTTTAGATTGGATTAAAGGTTTTGGCATAGGATTGCATCCATTGTTTCATCTACGGAGAGGTTTTCATCAATACCCACCAATTAGTGACAGCTTGGTGGTAACATTGTATCAGTATCTCTTGTCTAGTAGTTTGATTTGATGTATTCTATTTACAATTCATATGATTTGATGTCTATGTTGATGAATATGAGTAACTAAATCCTTTGTGTTGGTGGTAGAATGTAGAATATGCATGCTATGGGTTATGTTTATGCTTACATGAAATTGTGATTCAATCTTGCTGCAAAAATCCTTCATATGATTCTTAGTTGCCTATAAAATATATTCGAATTGAGTATAGTGACAAACTCTTGGTCAATGAAAGCTATAGGATTGTATGTTAGAGATTTGCAGCATGCTAGATAAATGGTGTTAGTGACAAGCACCTCTAAAGTATTGATAGTGGTCTTTTATGATGTGTGTCTTGAAAGTTACCTAGACGAGTTGCTTAGCAGACTTGATCGAAGGTTTTACGCACTGAACTTGTGAGCATATTCGTAACCCATGCATGTGTATTTGATTTCTACCACCAACCGTTTTCCAAACTTGATTACAACAATCTGATTTCTCGTTGCTTTGTTCTAAGAAAACAATTCTATAAACACTTGAACACGTTGTCTGAAATAACTAGCAAAAACCACAAACAAAGCCACGTTAGGTCCCGAGAGAACGACACTTGGGGACAACTTGCCATTGCACTCTAGTTTGTGTAGTGATAAGTGTTCTTTGGCTTTTTAAACAAATTTAATTGGGGAAAAACGACATCATCAATTTGGCGCCGTTGCCGGGGACTTAACTCCTTTGGTTGGTGTTTTTGTTTTGGTTTTTCAGCCAACATCACTTTCTCACCCCATTTCTTTCCCCCTCTTTCTTTGTGCTTAATTCTATGTGTTCTGGTTTTTGTTTCACTAACGGGAACTAATCCTTGTATGAGTGTTGTGTTCATTGCACTAGACTTCAGGCGAGATGGCTGAGCAACCACTGAAGTTACTCTCAAAAGTTACGGTTGGGCCTAGTGGTCCAGCTATTGTTCTCAATGATGCAACGAGGAATCTGGAGCTTAAAGGACACGTGTTCCAGCAATTACCCAAGTTCTATGGCATGGACAATGAGGACGTCATTGGGTATTTGAATGACTTAGAGAATTTCGTGCTCTACTTGCCTAGACCGGATGATGGAATTACTGATGATGATTTGCGGATGAAGGTTTTCGCTATGGGAGTTGGGGATAGAGCGAAGGCTTGGTTGAGATCCTTAGAAGCTGGATCTTTGACCACATGGGCTCAAGTGTTTGAAAAATTTATGGATCGGTATTATCCCGCTTCCAAGACTATGGTTATGAAGAGACAAATCAGCACTTTTGAGCAGAAGTATGATGAAGCTTTCCATGAGGCTTATGATCGGTTTAAGGGGTTGCAATATCGATGCCCACATCACGGCTTCGATGGAGGTCAGCTCATCCAATTCTTCTATAATGGTTTGCATCCTGGTGTTCAAGCACAAGTGGATAGCATTTGTGGAGGAAGCATGGGAGAGTTGTTTCCAAGTCAAGCTCAAGCTAAGTTGGATATAATGTACCGGAATTCTCAGAACCGGAATATAAGAGCCAAGATTCATTCAAAAGAACCTAGAAAAGAACCCATAGCGGCTTTTGAAGAGAAAGTGGGTCGTGGTGATGACTATGAGCAAGGATTCGCCAGTCAACGTCAACATGCTGAGGTAAACTATGGGGTACCCAGATATGCTCCATCCTCTTTGGTCGCCATGGTGCAAAGCTTGGTAGAAAAGACCGACAAGTTTATGGAATCTTATTACAAGAATCAGGCTATGAACGAGAAGCGGTTTGAGAACTTGGAGGCTAGTACTTCTTCTCTTAAAAGGAAGTTGCAAGAGCTCATTGATAGAGGAGCTAGTCCTGAGCAAGAGAAGCTTTTGGGTAATACCGAGAGAGCTATGGCCATCACGGTGGTGACTAATATTCCAATTGAGATCACGGTCACAAGAGAAGGAGAACGAGTAGAGGTTCCAAGTAGCAAGAAAATCTCTGAGCCTTGCGTTGCTAACGAGGAGCCTAAGCCCTCTATGGTTGAGGAAGAAGCTTCACATATTGAAGAAGAAAGCTCATCGTCTGAGGATGCGATGGTGGAAGTACCCGCACTTGAGAGCTTCGATGTGGAAATCAGTCTTGGCACGAAGGATGGTATATTGGCTACATTGGACACAGGAGCTGGAGTCAATGTCTTGCCGATGAATGTGTATGAAGAATCCCGGTTGACATGGTTTGAAGCCTATGAAAGCTATGGTTCAACTTGCTGATGGGTCTATGAGAAGACCTTTGGGAGTTCTCGAAGACTTGGTTATTAGAGTTGCCGGTGTTGAGGTGAAGAAGAGCTTCATAGTTATGCCGACTTCGGAAGCCAATCTTAAGTATGTGGTCCTGTTGGGAAGAGCCTTCATCAATAAGGTGCACATGGTGATTGACATGTACCAGTCGTACATGTAGTTTTGAGGTAGATGGCAAGCGACACATGTTGCGAGCCATTGTTAATTCATGTTTTGAGAAGACTTGCACTAACAAACTTATAGGATACTTTGGTCCTCTATTCCTTCGTTCAAATGTGCAGGGATTTCACCGATTAAAGAGGGCATTGATGGGGAAGTCTAGTACCCAATATGAATTCAACCCCAATTGAGCCTTGAAGAGTCGAGCCAACGACGTGTAAACAAAGGCGCTTCTCGGGAGGCAACCTGAGGTGGTAAGTGTTTTGCATTTAGTTAGCTTTCTTTGTGTTTGTAGTTGTGGCCTGTGTGCCTTTTGTCGTGATTAGTATAGTCTAGTTTTTGTCTTGGTGCCTTAGGTGATTTAAGATAGGAAAAAACGTTGAAAATCTGGAAACAGAGCCAAGCGAAGCGCTTGGAAGGGCCAAGCGGCCCACTTGAATTTTCAGAAAGTTACAAAACTTTCTGGAAATTCAAGCGAAGCGCTTGGAACCTCCCAAGCGCTCCGCTTACCAAGCGGACCGCTCGGCTCTAGCCAAGCAGTCCGCCTGGACCCTGTACCCCAGATTTTTCTCGTTTTTTCCATTCTTATCACCTTTGCGCACCCGTTTTCACTTGTTTCTTGAGCCCTTTCAGGTACTACTCTTCTATAGGAGTTGGACACGAACCTTATTCAGGGAAGTGTACTTTCAATCCCATTTTTTCTTTCTAATCAACTTTTCTTTGCTCGAGGACGAGCAAAAGTTTAGGTTTGGGGAGGGGTCATTGGATTTTCAGTACTATGTGCTCTTTTGGTTTCGTACATGCCTGTTGTCAGCTCAAGTTCTTGTGATTTGTCGTGTTTTTCAGTTTTGCATGCATATCATCCCTAGATTAGTTGTTGCACGTTGTTGTGTGTGGAGTTTATTGCCAAGTCTTTTGAACTTTTTTATTGAGTAGACTAAGTGTTTATGACCATTGAGCATATGTTGCATCACTTTGCAAGTAGTTTGAGGCTTGTCTCGCTTGGTTTGTCACATTCGCATGTGCACTAGTTAAGCTTAGTAGTCTCGACATCACCTTGAGTGGTGTTTCTTCTGCTGCGGTTCACGATGGCCTTATGAAATGATGCACGTTTGAGTCTATGGTTGTAACCCGCGTAATTATGTACGTAAGAGGCGACAAGTTCTTCACCTCGATTAGAGATTGCCAAATGCCTAGGAAGGAGGTAGTGTGAGGTGTGTGATTCCTTGTAGTAGACCTATTCTATCGAATAGGTTTGGGGAGGGGGTTGCTTCGTTATACTTGTCTTTCGTCTTTGAGTCGTTGTAAAGTTTTCTTTTTCTTTTTCTTTTTGTTTTGTGTCCCAACAACCTATTCTTTCGAATAGGTTTGGGGAGGTGTCTTTGTAAAAGAGTATTTCCTTTTTCTTTTTCGTCTTTGTGCTCAAACCTATTCTTTCGAATAGGTTTGGGGAGGTGTTTTTGACACTTAGTACTGCTGCTTGCCCCTATATATAAAAAAAAAAAAAAAGAAAGAGAAAAAGAAAAGAAGAAGAAAAGAAAAAGAAATATAAAAAAAAAAGAAAAGAAAAAAAAAAAGGGAAATAAAGAATAAAACCCAAAAAGAAAAAGAAGGGTCGTTGCAAGCCAAAAGCAGTCTAGTAGTGTTAAGTGTCATGTAAATATTTGTTTTAGTGAATTAATCGAGTTGTAAATTCTATCTTTTGTTTCGTGTCGCCTTTGTCCAAGGCCTGTTCTTGACCACCCTCGTCTTGCTATTCAAGAAGTGGTTGAAAGAGACTCATTCGTTGAGAGTCAGGGTAGAATAGGGGAGTGTTATCTTTTCTAGGGAACCCTCCTTCGTTTGATGAGAGCCAGTATTGGTTCGCCCTCTCTTGAGGAAAAGTCTCGCTTGGTGAACAGTAGTAAGCCCTCGGTTTCATAGGCACGGGACAATTGTAGTATGATAATATGCATCATTGTGTCGTCACTGACCAGGTCCAGGTAGAGGATGTTACGAGAGACTCCTTTGTTTAACAAAGTGCACATGTGAATGTGTATATTCGAAATCGAGGCATTCTTCAACCTACTTGCATGTCAAGCTCATATGGTCTTGTTCATAAGCATTTGGTAGATTCAATAGATTAGTTCATCTTACTTGGCATTTTTGACTCCCTTTTGTGTTGCATTTAGATTAGTTGTTGCTTGAGGACAAGCAAGGGTTTGGTTTGGGGAGATTGATGAACGTATTTTTGACACGTTTATCTTGTCTTTTTTTACCTTCTTTTGTTGTCTTTTTGCTTAGCTTTTTGGTTAGTTTTGTAGAATAGTGTCACGTTTTGTGTTTTCTACATTTTCAGGCACTTAGGAACGAAATGGCATTTTTGGAGCTAAAAACGAGCTTTTTTGATAGAAAATGGCCCCGTTGAAGTTTCTTGATCTCCACGGCTTGTTCGTGAGTGCTTGAGCATCAATAAGCATTGAGAAGGATGAGTCCAAGGCACCCGAGGGCCGTATGAGGGCAAAAGGATTGAGTTGCAAGACAAAATTCTGCCCAGGAGCCAAGCTAAGCGCCTGGAATAGTGAAGCGGAGCGCTTCAAATTCCAGTGGCAATGGTACAGCAGACCAAGTGAAGCGCTTGGAGGCCCCAAGCGCTTCGCCTGCCAAACGCTCCGCTTGGCAGCCCCAAGCGGTCCGCTTGGCAGCAGTTACAAATCGGGATTTCCTTCTTTAATCGGATTTTCAGTTACTTTTTGCATACTTTTGAACATTGGCAACGTTTTGGCAGAGCTCCTAAGCCCCAAAACTCAGAGAAAACTCAGATTACATTGTATTTTAGATTGGATTAAAGGTTTTGGCATAGGATTGCATCCATTGTTTCATCTACGGAGAGGTTTTCATCAATACCCACCAATTAGTGACAGCTTGGTGGTAACATTGTATCAGTATCTCTTGTCTAGTAGTTTGATTTGATGTATTCTATTTACAATTCATATGATTTGATGTCTATGTTGATGAATATGAGTAACTAAATCCTTTGTGTTGGTGGTAGAATGTAGAATATGCATGCTATGGGTTATGTTTATGCTTACATGAAATTGTGATTCAATCTTGCTGCAAAAATCCTTCATATGATTCTTAGTTGCCTATAAAATATATTCGAATTGAGTATAGTGACAAACTCTTGGTCAATGAAAGCTATAGGATTGTATGTTAGAGATTTGCAGCATGCTAGATAAATGGTGTTAGTGACAAGCACCTCTAAAGTATTGATAGTGGTCTTTTATGATGTGTGTCTTGAAAGTTACCTAGACGAGTTGCTTAGCAGACTTGATCGAAGGTTTTACGCACTGAACTTGTGAGCATATTCGTAACCCATGCATGTGTATTTGATTTCTACCACCAACCGTTTTCCAAACTTGATTACAACAATCTGATTTCTCGTTGCTTTGTTCTAAGAAAACAATTCTATAAACACTTGAACACGTTGTCTGAAATAACTAGCAAAAACCACAAACAAAGCCACGTTAGGTCCCGAGAGAACGACACTCGGGGACAACTTGCCATTGCACTCTAGTTTGTGTAGTGATAAGTATTCTTTGGCTTTTTAAACAAATTTAATTGGTGAAAAATGACATCATCACACGAGTCTGTACGGAGTGGTTCCAATCACCGTCTTGTAGCTAGTCCTGTATGCCCAAAGTGCATCATTCAATTTTGCTGCCCAATCTTTCCTACTAGGCTTCACTACTCGCTCCAGGATCTTCTTAATTTGACGGTTGCTAACTTCAACTTGGCCCGATGTTTGTGGATGATATGGCGTAGCAACACTATGGTGGACACCGTATCTCTTAAGAAGAGAGGCAAAGGTCCTATTGACGAAGTGTGAACCTCCATCACTGATGATAGTCCTATGGCACCCAAACCTAGAGAATATTACTTCCTTCAAGAACTTCATAACAACCGCTCCGTCATTCGTTTTTGTGGGAATTGCCTCCACCCATTTAGTTACATAATCCACCGCAACAAGGATGTATCCATAACCTCCACTTGATGGAAATGGTCCCATGAAATCAATGCCCCACACGTCGAAAGGTTCGACCACTAGATTCCCTTGAAGGGGCATTTCATCTTTCTTGCTAATATTACCACCTCGTTGACATGGGTCGCAATTCTTCACAAAAATTCGAGCATCTCGGTGTATTGTTGGCCAGTAAAATCCTGCCTGCAGTACTTTGCGAGCTGTTTTCAAGCCACTATAGTGTCCTCCACAATGAAGCTCATAGAAATGACTCAACACAATTTGTTGCTCTTCTTGTGGCACGCATCTCCTCAGAATTCCATCAGCTCCTTCTTTGAAAAGATGCGGATCATCCCATATGAAAGACCTGCAACGCTTGGCAAGAGCTCTCTTGTCAGAGGCTGAAAAGTTAGTGGGGCAAACACTCATAGCCAAATAGTTCACAATATCAGCATACCATGGCTCTTCATTAGCATTCAAGTGCTCATCAGGGAGGTCCTCATTAATAGGTATCGAATCAACAGGGATATTTGGTATTCTAGACAAATGATCGGCTACTAAATTCTCCCTACCAGCTCTATCCACTATGGTCAAATCAAAATCTTGTAGCAAAAGGACCCAACGGATTAATCTAGGCTTAGAATCTATCTTAGCTATTAAGTGTCTCAAAGCAGCATGATCAGTATGGACATTCACAGGATGACCAATTAAATAAGACCTAAACTTTTGTAAAGCAAAAACAACAGCTAAAAATTCCTTTTCAGTAGTTGTATAGTTAACTTGCGCTGGAGTCTAGAGTCTTACTAACATAATAAATCACACGATACTGCTTATCAACTTTTTGGCATAAAACAACACCCATGGCAAAATTCGAAGCACACACATAATCTCAAAAGGAAGATTCCAATCAGGTGGCACAACAATGGGAGAAGAAACAAGCTTTTCCTTAAGGGTATTAAAAGCAACTAAGCACTCATTAGAAAAATGGAAAACCACATCTTTTGCAAGCAAGCTACTTAAAGGTTTAGCAATTTTCGAAAAATCCTTAATAAACCTCCTATGAAACCCTACATGACCAAGAAAAGACTGCAATTCTTTCACACAAGTAGGTGGGGGAAGTTTTTCAATGATTTCGATCTTAGCTTTGTCTACCTCAATACCTCTTTCAGAAACTACATGTCCTAGAACAATGCCTTCCCTAACCATGTAATGACTTTTCTCCCAGCTTAATGTCAAATTGCATTCAATGCACCTTTTCAAAACAAGATCTAATCTTTGCAAGCATTCATCAAACGAATCACCAAAAAGGGAAAAATCATCCATGAAAACTTCAACAAATTTAGTTACCATATCAGAGAAAACAGAAAGCATGCACCTTTGGAAAGTGGCTGGAGCGTTGCATAGCCCAAACGGCATCCTCCTATAGGCAAACGTTCCGAATGGGCAAGTGAATGTCGTCTTCTCCTGATCCTCTGGTGCAATCGGAATCTGGTAGAAACCTGATAAACCATCAAGAAAACAATAGAATTTCCGCCCCGCAAGGTGGTTTAGCATGTCATATATAAATGGCAAAGGGAAGTGGTCTTTCTTAGTGGCGGCATTTAATCTTCTATAGTCAATGCACATCCGCCATCCAGTGGTCTTCCTAACCGGTACTAACTCTCCCTTCTCATTCTCTTCTACCGTGACCCCTGATTTCTTAGGAACTACATGAACCGGGCTTACCCATCGACTATCAGGAATGGGGTAAATCATATCGGCATCTAGCAACTTGATTACTTCTTTCTTTACCACCTCTTGCATAGCCGGATTTACCCTACGCTGAGGTTGCCTAACGGGTTTGGTATCTTGTTCTAGAGTGATGTTGTGCACACACCGAGTAGGGCTAATTCCCTTGATATCACTAATCCCCCATCCTATAGCTGCAGAATTTTCCTTCAAAATTTCAATTAGCCTACTTTCTTCATCGTTGGAGAGATGTGAGGAGACTATTACAGGCTTCTTCTGATTCTCTCCTATGTAGACATACTTGAGGTGCGCAGGAAGTGGCTTTAATTCTAAGCTAGGCTCTTCAGGAAATTTACTTTCTTCCTCTTCTTCATCTAAAGGTTCAAGCACTTCTCCTACGGGAATTTCTGGGGTGCTATCCATTATTTCAACTAGTTCCCTTGCTTCTTCGGTCATGTAGCATGTCTCAGCCTGCGTGGTTAGTGCCTCCTCAAGGGGTTCACGATTATCATAGCAATGATGAAATTCGGAAATCACAGAATCATAGCAACCGACAAAATTCAATTCTTCCACGACTTCCTTATCTCCGATGCTACATGCTACCAATTCAACTTTCTCACCCATTACCTCCATGGTTATCTTCTTGCCTTTCAATTCAAGGCATGTGTTGGTAGTTGCCATGAATGGTCTCCCAAGTAGTACTACGTGTTCGCGAATATGGCTCTTCCCCTCGTCTGCAGACTTCATTACTACAAAATCAGCTGGAATTATCAATTTGTCTACCTTCACAAGGATATCCTCTATTATCCCGACTGGCCTCTTCACACTTTGGTCCGCCATTTGGACAACCATATCAGTTGGTGTTAATTCACCGAGATCCAGGGCCTTTTACACCGAATAGGGCATTAAGTTAATGCTAGCTCCCAAGTCAAGCATCGCCTTCGTAGTTCGACCATTCCCTAAAGCGATGTTGATGATGAAACTTCCAGGATCTTTCTTCTTCATAGGTAATCCGGCAATTGAATTGACCGTCTCAACTCCATTAACTTCCTTTCCTGAAGTAACCCTTTTGTTCTTCATCTCACGAAAGAATTTCGTATAAGCCGGAATGTTTTGGATTAATTCCAAGAGAGGCACATTGGCTTCAACTTTTGAGAGATGTTGGAATAGAGGTGACTCTTGAATATCCTTCTTGGCTGGCTTGATCCGACTTGGGAAAGGTACATGTGGTTTCGGGGGCACATATGGATTAGAAGATTTGTGAAGTGCTACTGGTGTAGGGGTTCCCCCTTCGACTTCATCATCAACCATGTCTTCTACAGATGGTCTTGGTTCATCACCCTTCTCTCGAGGCTCTTTAGAACCTTCGCTAACCTCTTGTTCTGTGCTTGGTCCTCCATTGTCGGTCCTAGAAGTTTCACTACGTTTAGGACGCACAAAGTTAGGAATTTTGGTCATCTTTCCTCCACGGAGTAGTAGATTCACTTCTTCGTACTCAGTTTCCTCAGTAGTAAAAGTTGGAGGTGGCTTGGGATCAGCTTTAGGTGTCAAAATGGGGGAACTGGGGTCGTCCAGTTCCCTGGAGCTGGGGGCGATTCGCCTGGGGAGGGCTGAGTCGTCCCCAATCCTCTGTCTGTGGGGGGCGATTCGCCCCCCACACCGGGCTGTTCGCCCCTCACTTCCAGGGGGCGTCTTCGACGGCTTTTCCGCACTTTTCACACTTCAACAAGCTAAGTTCCTCGATAAGTTGCTCAGTTACTTCGACTGCTTCAAAGCCTTTTCGATGCGAAGATTGTTTTCAGCTTGCCCTGCGTGTGCTATCTCAAAAACATTCTGAATGGCCTTAATCCCTGCGTAAAAAGCAAGTTCTTCCTCCTCACTGATATCTTCGTCTTCAGAATATCCTTCGTATAAGCCTTCAGTTTCGCCCTGATTTGAATTCCCGTTGGTGGCTTGACTCTACATTAGCCTCTTAGACTGTGCAGATCCACTGGCGTACTTTTGAAGACCTTCACTGCCTCTTCAACTGTACATTCTTCTAATCCTCCACACATCCCATCCACTTGAAGCCTAACATCATCACGTAGACCACCAACAAAATACCAAATCAGTTCTCCGTCGTCGAAACGGTGATGGGGGCACTCACGTTTATACAGCTCAAAACGTTCGTAGGTGTCACAGAACCGCTCATACTCTCCTTGCTTGAAGTGTTCGATCCGACTCCGCAAGGCAATCATCTCTGATAGTGTATATGTCCTAGAGACAGTCCTTACTAAGGGCATGGTGCCCTTATAGAGGACATATATGTACTATTACACAGGTCAACGTAATATAATATATGTTTGTTGCATTTTACTGTTGAGTATCGCTTTCATATTTATATTACACCAGGCTGCAGCATGTCATATCTTTATTACTGTTTGTATTGATATTAAACATGTCCCCTTGGATAGATGATCGATCACACAGATAGTGGGAGCTATGTGAGTTATCATCTATCCCAAACTCTCCCTAGTCGAGGTTCATCTCGGATGTAGGGGTCTGAATGAACCAGACAAGACTAGTATGCGTGGAGGTTATACTTGTTGGAGCAAGTGTGAGCCGATCCCACGGTCACGGAACGGATTGTTGGACAATCGAGAAACGTTCCCATAACTGCGCATAGTTGTTCGAAGAAGCTTTATCGAACAATGGAAGTACCCACCGGACACTCCCATCGATGTATACTCTACACCGAAGTGTCTATGGGAACCGGCGAGTTGTCGAAGTGATGCCAGTCGTCCTTTGGACTTACAGAACTTTATCATCACATTTGTTGCCCCATATCCTTGGTGGACCCGTCGATGTCAGCTCTGAATAAGCACTTGACCTAAGACATGATCCAGGATTATGGCTACATACAAATGGGGATGATAAGTGATTCTGTGAAGGATTCATCTCTCAAGTGTAGCACAGGAGAGCACTGCTCATAGTCGTTCATAGTTGTGATGGTAAAACCGCTGGCCAGCGTATCAATATTATTATGATGGTCATAATAGATATTGGATTCACCATGCAACTCACTGAAGACGCCCGTGGATGTATTATTGGGATAGACACTTCATCGATCCTAGATACATTCGAGCAAGTCAGATGAAGGGACGTTACCATCGCCGCGTTGAGCGCAACAGACTTCGCAACGAAAGGCTTATCTTTGAGAAACCTCTCAAACGTCCTCATGTATTAATATTGCAAATGGAACCGTCTAGGAATTCCATGTTGCCTGGTCTAGGACTTGCTTAATACGATGAGGCCCTATGGGTCACACTATGTGGTGATTCAGCCTATCAGAATATCCTTGAAGATGGAATCGCAATTAATTTGGAATTAATTGTGATTGATGGATTATAATTGATTTGGAATTGATTATAATATATGGTGGCTCAATTAATGATTTGGAATTATTAATTGAATTGACTAATTAATTGTATTTTATGTAAATACAATTAAAGATTATATTTTAGAAATATAATGGAGGTTTGATTTGAAAGGATATGTTAATTTAGAATTAACATATGCACATGGGCAAAATCTACTTGGAGTTTGAATTGCCTTAGAACTATAAGTGGGTCCAAAAATTGGGACCCACCTATCACCCTTAGGACACGCGCGCGCGCGCGAGATGGAGTAGGGGAAGGAGTTCGACTCCTTCCTCTATTAGAAGTCTAAGGGATAAGTTAGATTTTCCTGATTGAGTTTTAATTTGATTGGGAATTAATCTAGACTTGATATTGGTTTCCTTGTGCGATAATAATTAGATTCTTATTCTTTTACGAAGTCTAATTGCTTATACTTTAGGCTTCTATAGACTACTATATATAGTAGACTATTAGAAAGCTTTTGTCACACAATTTCAGATATAGATTTTCACACAGTTGAAGAATCAAATTCTTAGAGAATTATTCTACCCAGTTTTCTTAGAGAAAATAAAAGCTCTCCCCTCCTCTATAAGCCTACGCGCGCGCCACCTACCGGAGGAATCGCCGCTCCATCTTCTTGGTCACACGAAGAATATCCTAGCATTCTTTCCGATAGGCTGTTCATCCGTGGATACCAAGGTTGAGGTTGTAGAAGCTGGAAACTAACTTTTATTGTCTTGCAGATAATCAAAGTATTGCAGATATCTTCGACTTCGACGAAGGAGAAGATACACCGGATTATTACGAAGACTTGGAAGCTACTTTGGAAGTAAGGTTACTCTTCTAATTGACGTGTTTAAATATATACGGCATATACATAATCAATTAACCTGTATGTTAAGAAAATTTTTGAAATTCCGCTGCGTACCCTAGGGGTATCTCTGACCATATTTTCTTACAGTGGTATCGGAGCAAGGTTAATTGATTACGTATATACGTATATATATTGTATGATTTTGTAGATATGTGGATGCAATTGATTCTTTGATTAATTCGATTTTCAAAAGTTTTGTTTTTATATAAATTTAGAATTTATACTTTACAAAAAAAATAAAAATAAAAATTTAAACTATATATATTGACCGTGCCGCCTGCGTGACGCCTGGGGCGCCCCGGGTGCCTGCGGGCACCCGCGTCTGCAGCCGCAGGCGCACGGCGCCTGGGGCGCCGGGCACCCGCGCCTGCAGCGGCAGGCGCACGGTGCCTGGGGCGCCGGGCGCAGGCGCCCGTGCCCGCGTGCCGCGGGCGCCGGTCGCCCGCGGCCGTAAGCACGGTAGGGGACGGGACTAGGTCCCGTCCCATATTTTAATATATATATATTTTTCGGGTTGGACCCAAAATCGAATTTTTGAAAATTTTGAGGATTGAATTTTATATTTGGAATATAAATATTTAATTGTAATTGTTTTAACTAGAGGGGTTAAATTTAATTAGTATGAAGTTAAAGGGCTTATTTGTAATTTATCAATTTATTGTTTATTGCAAATTAGTCCTTCTACTTTTGAATTTTAGATTTAACACCTCCAAGGTTTTAAATTACAATTAAGTCTTTCGGGTTTTCAAAAATTGCTACTTGATCAATAGAATTTTTGATTTTTCAATCTAGTCCAAATTTTCAATTTTTTCATAGAGATTATAAGTATGGGATTATAATTTTGATAATGAAATTATGAAGTCATTTGTCATCCAGATAGGCTACTACTTGTTTCATATGCTCGATATGCTATTGTTTGACAATGCATGTTTAAATACCAAGTATTTTACTTTCCGTTCGACCGCTATGCATGCGAGGGTAGGCGGCGCCCACTTATATGTCGGACCGCATATTTATGTATGGGTAGGCGGCACCCATTATGTGCTTGACCGCGTTTAGAACTAGAATGGATAGGCGGCATCCATTACGTGTAGACCGTTCATGCATGATGGGTAGGCGGCGCCCTTATTTGTTTGTAGATGACTGATAACAACCCTCAAGCTACAAGCCCCAACCAATATAAGTACAGAAATATATATATATGTATTTCGGAGATGCTTTCCATAGGGTGCTTTAATTCTGAACTTTCATTGCGTTTTCTTGTATTGGCGACCTCGTCTTACAGACTCGCAGTAATCGTCAGATTAGAGTAAGCCTATGGTTATGACTTACTGCATATTGTATCTAGCGACCTCGATAGGTACAGTATGTAGGGCATCGGGTTAAATTAGATTTAACAACCAAGAGTTGTGTGACGCAATTGGATAGTCTTACTAGTCCTACCGGTCATATTATGCTATGCGACCAGCCCCCGTTGGAGTATAGCATAGTATGGATTTGGATCTTGGCCACTACGGTAACTTGTTGGACATTACCCGTATGTTTGTTGTGGGGGCAAGCATATGTGAAAATAGTGGGAGCTAAACAGCTAAAGGACCTTGTTGTTTAGTTATGTTGACTGTGTATTTAGAAATAATATTTCAATAGTTGATTTATTATTTTCGTTCTATATTATTTCTCCTGGAAAACCGAAATGGCGAGTATCTCGCTCCGTGCTGTCTTAGAGAAGCAAATTTTGACCGAACCAAACTTCCTAGATTGGATCAGGAATATATGTTTGGTGTTGAGGTACGAAAGGATTGAGTACGTCTTGGACGAGGCTAATCCCGTGTGTCCCGAGAATCTGACTGCCGATCAAGTTGCTGATTTGGAATCAAGCCAACAAGGCAAGGTCTGATAAGCATCATGAGGATGCTAGATCCGCGCAGTGTATTATGCTTGCGGCAATGAGCAATGAGCTGCAGAGGAAACATGAAAGCATGTTGCCGCATGAGATGCTGAAGCATCTTGAGTTGGTCTTTAAGACGACAGCCAGAAGTGTTGAATTTGATTTGATCAAAGAGATACACGGATGCAAGCTCAATGAAGGAGGGAGCATGTCTGAACATGTTCTCAAGATGAGAATAAGATCATGGTGATCTTTGTCCTTCAATCATTGCCGAGTTCGTATTCGCAGTTCATCGTTAACCACCATGAATGTGAAGGACGTAACACTGCCCGAACTCCATAATCTGCTGAAGACATATGATCAAACTCTTCCTAAGAAGGAAAAGTCGATCATGTTTGTTGGGCAACCGTCTAACCCAAACCCGAGAAACAAAGGTGCTAAGGGTAAGGGAAAGTCGGGAGCCAAGGCTAACACTTCGAGTGATAAGCCTAAGCGTCTGAACCAGAAAAGGAAGTTCAAGAGAAGCGGAACGGTACGCACAGATGAATGTCATTTCTGTAAGCAGAAAGGACATTGGAAGAAAGATTGCCCTAAGTTGAGGGCAGATCAAGCTAAGAAGCCACCGGCTTCTAGCTCAGGTATGTTTGTTATTGAAATGAACATGACTACTTTTGACTCCAATGGTTGGGTATTAGATACAGTCTGTGGCTCGCACATTTATAATAATGTGCAAGGGGCCATTGAACAAAGGCTAGTCAAGCAAGGTGAAATCGACTTGCATGTTGGGAACAACAATCCAGTTGAAGCCAAACGCGTTGGACGCTGCAAGATAGATTTACCATCAGGACAATGTTTGGAACTTGATAACGTTTATTTTGTTCCATCCATTGTCAGAAATTTTATTTCCATTCCATTGTTGGACAATTTGGGTTTTTCCTAATACTTGTTATTTTTCATTAAATGACCAGTATTATGGAAAAGCTCGCTTAGTGAATGGTTTATATATATTTTGCAAAGTACTCTACCTTTATTTCAAATGCATAACAAACAACCGTCTTCAAGTAGGAAGAATAATCCATCTTATCTATGGCATTGTCGGCTAGGCCATATCAATGAAACACGGATTCAAAGACTAAGGAAGTTGGACTACTTAGAACCATTTGATTTTGAATCATATGGTACATGTGAATCGTGTGTTAAGGGTAAGATGACGAACAAACCTTTTGTTGGACAAGGTGTTCGTGTCACTCGCTGCTTAGAGTTCATACATACCGATGTATGTGGACCTTTTAAAGTCCATGCGCGTGGGGGTTATCCTTACTTCGTTACCTTTACTGACGATTTTTCAAGGTATGGGTATATTTATCTTATGACGAATAAATCCGAGACTTTTGGGAATTCAAGGAGTTTAGGAATGAGGTCGAGAATGAATTGATCCTAAGGATAGTCACTCTTCGATTAGATCGAGGAGGTGAATACCTTAGTGAAGAATTTATCGACTACTTGGAAAGTGGAATTCAATCGCAATGGACTCCTCCTGGAACACCACAGTTAAATGGTGTGTCTGAGAGAGAGGAATCGAACCCTGTTAAACATGGTGAGATCAATGATTGGATTCTCGACTCTTCCAAAACATCTATGGGAATATGCACTACAAACTGCAATCTACATTCTGAACCGTGTACCATCTAAATCAGTGGAGAAAACTCCTTATGAGTTATGGAAGGGAAAGAAGCCCTCACTGGGCTATCTTAGACCTTGGGGCTGTCTTGCGATAGTCAAACTTGTTGAAGGGTAATTTGTATTTCTCTTTAAGTTCGCAATGAGTCGCTAGTCTAAGTCATTCTAGTTCTTCTTCTCGTAGTATCACTCTGAGATAGGAAATGAGCCTTCTTGTAGCTTCCTCGTACCTGAAATAGACTAGAGGGGGGGTTAGTGTCTCTTGCCCGGTCTGTAAGATATCAGACCGGAGAGGCGACTTTACGAGTAGGGAGTTGTGAGGCTTCCCTAGTACGAGTAGTAAATGTGGTGCTCGAGAGGTGCTATTAATGCTTACTGTTGAGGAGTAAATGAGGCCTTTATATACTTGTGGCCCTTCAACTTCCGGTCGCGTAGGATCACGACACGTGTACGGCTAGGATTGAGGCCTTCCTCGGCCCAGGCCCATTAAGGAGGTCCATGGGCCTTGGCCCAAGGGAGCAACCATGGCTGGTCGCTCAGGGTCCTCGTGCCTTCCTTGTACGTGGAAGATGCGAGTAGTGTCCTGCTCAGTTTCTGTCAAGGAGCGTTACCTTGACGTAAGGTCTCCTCGAGCCCGAGAGATGCTCCTCGAGCTCACTGGCAGCTTTGTCCTTGTGATGAGCTTATTTTGAGGGTTGTCCTCCCAGTGATGGTCGGGCCCTATGTTGGTCGGTCCACACCTTAGTGACATACTTGGGTGTGGACGTACCCTTTAAGGGACGGCCTATGATGCTTTGTCGCGCTCTTAGACCGCTCCAGTTCGTACATGCGGACTGGACATATTTCAACACTGAGGTCCAACAGGAATGAAGCTGGTCCGAGCGCGAGATCTCCTTCCTTTTCGGAGGGGCAAAGACGTGCAATTAGAGATGCGAAGAGGTTCGCATGCGAGGAGGAGACTAGCTACCACTCTATCGATCCGACCACGATAGATTTCACTTTTCCGAGTGGGACCCGAGCACCCAATCCACTCGAGGACCAGGAGGGTGAGATGCGCCGTGCTCAGATGGCGGCTGACAAGAAAAAGCGGAGAAGAGAGCGAGCAAGCGTTCTCGCTCTGGCAAGTCCAAGAAGGCGAAGGTTGTCGAGGAACCAGAGCCTAAAACCACTAAGGCTGCTGAGAAGAAATTTACGAAGAGTGCCCGCACGGTTGACCTCCCCGATCCTCAGGGCGAGAAGAACGAGGATGGCATTATCCCAACCACCTCTTCTACTGTCAAAGTCGAGGAGGTTCCCACACTTAGGTGGAAGTATTCTCTTCCTGAGAATAAGTTTGACATCCTCGTGCCCAAGGAGGATCAAACTTTTTACAACGCTCCCCCTGGGTACATGGCCGTCCATTGCTTGAGCTTGGACCGAGGATGGATACTTCCATTCTGCGATGCTTTCCGAGAAATCTTCAACACCCTGGGGATCGCTCCTTGGCAACTGGTGCCAAGTGCTTTTGGAACTTTGATATGCTTCGGAGTCTTTTGCATGAAGAAAGGGATCGAGCTGAACTTCCACAATTTTAACCAACTGTTCCGAGTCTCGATGAGCTCAGGGAACAAGTACTTCTATTACTTCAATACTCGACCAGGCCTTGGTTTCATCATGGACGCTCCTAGCTCCTCGGGCTACAAATGGTTTCATAGGTACTTCTACATCAGGAAGAGGAAGTTGCCTAACATGACCGAGGAGGAGGTAGAGTGGGGAGTACCAAAACTCATGTTCAGAGGGAAGATAGCGGACAAGCATCCTTTGCCCGAGGAGTCCGATCCCTGGGTCATGGAGCTCGAGGAGCAAAATCGGGGACCCCATCCCTAGAAGTACTTCTACTGGGGGTTGGTCCTCCAGCCACTTCCGTTTTTGGCGGGTCTTTCGCCTTACGCATACACAGGGTATATCGGGAACCGATATACCAAAAAATTCCTCTTCGGTAATATGTCTTTGTATTTTTTCTTCGCTTCGCACTTGCAATTTTTCTTTGCTTGCTTTGTTTGTTTGTAATATGTCCTCGCTTTTTTCCATTCCTCGTCGATTTTTGTTGCTCCTCGACCATACTGACTTGTGTTTATTATCTTGCAGCCTATTGGTTCCAGTGGATCATGTCGAAGACTTTGGCTGCGAAAGAGGAACAGAGGAGAAAGCAAAGGCTAGCCAACAAGCAAACAAAGATCCTCGGTTCTCTGAACTTGACCCCTCCTCGAAACGCCGCGCATCATCGGGATGCTTTAGTGCAGGAGGGGCTCGATACGAGAGAGAACCCCGTTGAGGCTATCAAGAGGGCCGAGGAGGAGGCTGCGGCGAAGAGGGACAAGGAGGCTAAAGAGGCCGAGGAGGAGGCCCTAAACACCATCGAGGCGGAGAAGAGGCCGGAGAGGCCAGTGGCTAAGAAGGGAGCGAGGAAGCTCAATCTTGGGGGAACCAATGAGCCTGCCCGCAAGAAGGGTAAGGTAGCCGCTTCTGGAGATGAAGTGAAGCGGCTCATTCAGATGAGCGACCTTGACCGGGCGCACGAGCTGAGCATGTGCTCGCTCCAGGTACTTTTCTTCACACTTTTTGTTGTAAACTTTTCTAAGTATAGGATTTTTTCCTCCTCGCTAACTGTGTTTTCTTTTGCAGCTCGAGAACTTGAAGGAGGCTTATGGCCAAGTTGCTGCCGATAGGGCCGATATAGGGGTCGTGATCGAGGACCTCGAGAAGAAGCTTGCTGCTTCAGAGTCTAAAGCAAAGGTCTCGGAGGCTGAGGCCGGGCGGCTGAAAATCAAGGTGGACGAGCTTGAGAAGGAGCTGTCCAGGGAGAAGTCGAGGAGCAAGAGCTTCAAGGGTGCCTATGCCACTTTATCCGTTTGTATGGAAAAGTTCAAGGCAAGCATCCTGTCCTTCCTGAAAGGAAGCCGAGTCGCCGCTGCTCGCGACTTCATGTCCTCGGTCACCTACAAGCTGGCCCAGAGATACGTGCAAGTGGCGTCTCGCGAGGAGGGCTTCTTCTCTTGCGTTGGCCAGCTGAAGAGGGTCAACTTGCTCCCGGCTGACTTCGATCCTGATGATCGCGAAGACTTGCATCCAGGGAGGCGCGAGGACCTCACTCCTTACCCCGATGAGGAGATTACCGAGGAGATGCACGAGGCGTGCGAGTTTGGTGAGCTGGTGACCGATCCCGAAGTTCCCTATCCCAGCAAACCATCTTATCTTCCAGCCTGGGTGCCTGAGTGTCTAAGGAGCGGGATCATCTATCCGTTCGAGAAGGCAGCTCTCCGGAACGCTGCTTGGGTGAAGTTGAGTGATCCGGTCCTCGGGAGGGCAGCCGACTTCATCGAGCCTGAGCTAACTATGTACCAGAAGGCGATCGAAGAGGCTCGAACTCAGGAGCGAGACGACGCTGAAGGCCATGAACTGAGCTCCGTGCGAGGAGCTGCAAGCGCGACCACCCCGGTCACTGAATTCACTGATAGTCGCACTCGTTAAGACCGGGGAGCCTCTAGAAGACCGAATATGCTCGGGCCTGTTGTAATCTTTTACATTTTCCGTACTTGTACTTTTTTCCGAACAATTTTCATTCGGCCCTTTGAGGCACTCCTCGCAACATATATGTTTGTAATATAAGTTCAACTGTTGTCGTTTCTTCGCTACTCTTTTCTTTCAATAAAATGCATTGCTTTTCGCTTTCTTACTTGTACTTGTGTTCTTACCAATTCCAATTTTTGTTATGACGTATAACTTGGATAGAGTAGTCAAACACGTATAAGTTAGAATCGAGAACCAATGTTCTTCGCTACAAGCTCTTCGAATTATCAACGTAGATTCTGCGCTTCTCGATCGTTTTGACCACTTAGGAAAGAATTCTAAGTGTTGAACTTAGAAAAATTTCAAGTGTTGAGTTATAAAGACTGGAAGTCGCTCTCCTCGATCACTTCCGTCTCCTTGCTTTTTCTTCTTTGAATGGTTTCCTGATTAATTCTCTCATAGAGTTTGGAGAGCGGGGAGGGTTCCCCTTAATCATGGAAATCGAATAGCTTTTATGTAGGTCAAGTAAGCTTTCTCGATCGAGTAGTCATTTTTTTTGAGTATAGTAGCTCTATACTTGAACATTTTCTTGTTGAAAGATAGACATTGTATTGATTTGTCGGAAATGCAATTACAATGGGGGCTCCTCGGCCGGCTTGCTTACAACAACTTCTTAACAAAAACGAGAGGTACCTCTCACTAGGACCAGTGAGGAATCCTTCTCGGTCTATTTCCCATGGGTTCTTCCAAAAAGCTTATTTCTCCCCACAACTTCAAGCGTAGAATCTCTGGAGGTTAGAAGTATTCCATGGGTTCTTTAGTACTCTTCCCTCCATGTCTTGAAGACGATAACTTCCGTTGGACCTTGCTTCAATTATCTTGTAGGGGCCTTCCCATTTGGGTTGCATCTTCCAACTTTGCCCAGTATGTCCGCTCTTCGGAGCACTAGGTCTCCTACTTGGAAGTCTCTCTCTCTTACGCCTTTGTTGTAGGTCTTCGCGATGAGCGCTTGATATCTGAGGATATTGGCCAAAGCGTTGGTTCTCGCTTCACTGATTGTCTCCAGGTCGAAGAGTCTCTCTGTATGATTGTCCTCGGGTTGATACCCTTGGATTCTGAGGGTTTCCACCGCCACTTCTGCTGGTATGACCGCCTCGGACCCATAAACTAGCGAGAAGGGAGTCTCTCTTGTAGCTGTTTTTGAAGTAGTGCGGTATGCCCACACCACTCCATCAAGCTCGTCGACCCAGTCCTTGTTGGTGGCGAATCTATTTTGCAAGTTGTTGACGAGGATTTTGTTGACGGCTTCTGTTTGCCCGTTGGATTGAGGATGTCTCACAGAGGTATACCTCCTCTCAATCTTCATTTCCTTGCACCATTCATTGAATCTTTGGCCACAAAATTGAGCCCCATTGTCCGAGATGAGGACCCTTGGCAAGCCGAATCGACACACGATGTTTCTCCACACGAAGTTCATCACTCTTTGTTCGGTGATGGTAGATACTGCCTCAACTTCCGCCCACTTGCTAAAGTATTCGACCGCAACAATGATGAACTTCTTTTGACCCGTGCCTCTTGGAAAAGGACCGACTATGTCGATGCCCCATATGTCAAAAGGGCAAGTGATGGCGATGGGCATAAGAGTTTCGCCTGGACGTTGATCAAATTGGCTTGCATTTGACACTCCTCGCACTTTCTTACAAATTGGGCAGCGTCTTCGCGAACAGTGGGCCAGTAGTATCCTTGTCGAATGACTTTTTGCGCGAGGGTTCTTCCTCCGGCATGGTCTCCGCAACTTCCTCGATGCATTTCTCCAAGAAGTTTTCGAACTTCGTGCTCGGAGACGCATCTCAAGTAGATTCCCTCGAAAGACCTTTTGTACAAGTAGTCTCCTTGCATGATGTATCGAGGAGCTTTTCCCTTGATTCTCCTTGCTTCAGCCTTGTCACGAGGAAGGCTTCCATTTTTGAGATATGTAGTTATCTCTTGCATCCAATTCGGTTGATCGTCAATTGCCAAGACGTTTGGCTTTGATGACCACAAAGATGATGCGTTGATTCTCATGAGTATCACGTTCCGGGTATCAACTCCTCCGGAGGCTGAAGCATACTTTGATAGGGCATCTGCCCTTTGATTGAGATCTCTTGAGAACTTTTCAATCTCACAACTTTCAAATTTTGAATTTCTTCCGTGATGGCGCTCTTGTACTCGGCCAGTGAGTCTTTCTTGGTTCTGAATTTCCCCGAGATTTGCTTCTCGACCAGTTGGGAATCAGTGAAGAGATGTAGCTTCTTCACTTCCAATGACTTTGCCATACGTAGAGCTATGAGGATGGCTTCATATTCTGCTTCATTGTTGGAGACCGGGAAACTAAGAGTAACGGCGTACTCGAGTTCAGCCCCTCCAGGACTCTTGAAGTATATTCCTATCCCACCATTTTTTCCTGATGAGGATCCATCAACATGAAGAATCCACACGTCTCCATGGTCGACTAATTCTTTGGGTTTTGGAGAGACGGTCTCCGTACCCTTTGGCTCGTCGGTTTGCTCTGCCAGGAACACTTCATGCCTTTTCCTTTTGGTTTGGGACATCGCCTTAAGCTCTTTTAAAGCATCTTCCAGAGCTTGCATTTGGTTGTTTTGATGGGGTTGCTCTTCGACCATCATCACAGCACTCTTTGTTTCCGAAGAGTTTTCCTCTGAAGTTCCTTTTGAGGGATACTCTACGAGGAAGTCGGCGATGACTTGTGCTTTCTTGGCCACGGGTGCTTGATAGTCGATGTCGTACTCACTTAGTTCAATCGCCCATCTTGCCATTCTCCCCGAATTCTCGGGTTTTCCGAGGACTTGCTTGAGAGGTTGCTTTGTCAAAACAACAACCTTGTGAGCACCAAAGTAGGGTTTTAACCTCCTTGCAGTATAAACGAGGGCAAAGGAAAGCCTCTCGATATCCATGTACCGCGTTTCAGCTCCGGCAAGCACTTTGCTCAAGTAGTAGATGGGCAAGTGGTCGTTCCCTTGGATTCGTACCAAGACCGAGCTGATGGCTTCCCCGGTTGCTGCTAAGTACAAGTAGAGTACCTCTCCTTCTACGGGTTTCGACAATAGAGGAGGAGCGAGTAAGTATTCTTTCAGCTTCTCGAAGGCTTCCTCGCACTCTTTCGTCCACTCGAAGTGGCTGCTCTTTCTCAACACCTTGAAAAAAGGTAGATTTTTCTCGGCAGACCTTGAGATGAATCTACTCAACGCAATTGATTTTCCGACCAATTGTTGCACCTCATTAATGGATTGAGGTTGTGGAAAATCGAGGATGGCCTTTATCTTTTCGGGGTTTGCTTCTATTCCTCTTTCTGTCACCATGTAACCGAGGAACTTCCCCCCTTTGACTCCGAAGGTACACTTCGCCGGGTTGAGCTTCATTCCATACTTTCTCAAGATTGAGAAGCATTTTGCCAGGTAACCTACATGTTGCTCCTCGGTCTTACTCTTGACGAGCATGTCATCGACATATACTTCCATTGTTTTACCCAGCTCTTCTTTGAACATTTTGTTAACCAACCTCTGATAGGTCGCTCCGGCGTTCTTAAGACCAAATGGCATCACGTTGAAGCAATACACATTGCCATTAGCGAAGAAGGCAGTCTTAGGCACATCATCTTTGGCCATTTTGACCTGGTAGAAGCCTTGGTATGCATCCATGAAACTTAGGAGGGCGCATCCAGCAGTGGAATCGACCAGCTGGTCGATCCGAGGGAGAGGGTATGGGTCCTTCGGGCAAAACTTGTTGAGCCTTGTGAAATTGTTGCACATTCTCCATTTTCCCGGACCTTTTTCCACGAGGACCACATTGCATACCCAATCGGAGTATCTCACCTCTTTGATGTGGCCGGCCTTAAGAAGTATTTGGACTTCCGCTTCTATGATGGCATTATCTTCCGCACTGAAGTCTCTTCGCTTTTCTCTAATGTGGGTAATCGATGGGTCTACGTTCAGACGGTGAACGGCGACACGTGGGTCGATCCCCTTTAGGTCCTCGGTACTCCATGCGAAGATATCGTTGTTATCCTTCAAACATTGGATGAGTTTCATCCTGACTTCAGTGGTCATCTCGGTGCCGATCTTTGTGACCTTGTCGGCACTTCCTTCAACAATTTGGATTTCTTCTAGGGCTTCTCTTGCTTCAATTTTGTTTTCCTCAAAGAATTTCTTCTTTTTGGAAGAGGGTGGGACTGGTGGAATCACTTGATACTCCTCGAGCTCCTTAACAGCTCCTACTAGAGTATCCTTGTCTTTCTTCATGATTGCTTTTCTTCGCCTAACTGACGGACTTGGCTTTTTTGATTTTCTCTTCACTCGCCGAACCGTGTAGAAACGATAAGGCGCATTGTGAACAAGGGGTGTCTCCTCAGATGACTGCCCGGGGTTGGGTTCTCCAATGGCAACCCTCGAAGTGAACTTGGCTGACATGGTGTAGCATTCCCATGCTTCTCGTATGTCTCCTACTTCTTGTCCAATTCCCAAAGGAGTGGGGAATTTTAGCTTGTTGTGGACCGTGGACACTACGGCTCGGAATTGAGAGAGACCGGGTCGGCCTAGGACTGCGAAATAATCAAATGGCATATCGACGACCACAAAAGGAACCTGTTGAGTCACTCGTCTAGGAGCCCTACCCATTGACACCGTGAGGTTGATCATTCCGAGCGGCATGATAGGTTGTCCTCCGAATCCTACCAATGCGCTCCTCACTTCTCTGAGCCCTTCCCTTGGGTTCATTTGCATCCTTTTCAAGGTTCCAGTGAAAATCAAGTTTGCCGAGCACCCGGTGTCGACGAGGATCCTTCCTAGCTTGTATGATTGAACATCCAAGGAAACTACGAGTGGAACGCAAGGATCATAGATGTTCCCTCCTCCGGCATGCTTCAGAGGAATTTCGCTATCATCGAAAGAGATAACATTGGTCCCTGGTCGGGCGGCTTGAGCATACTTCACATCCCGGATCCTAAGGTTGTCCGCCGTAATCTCCCTTTGATTACGAGTGTCGCCCCCCGCGGGTCCTCCCGCGATTGTGAGAGTGTGGATGCTTCCATTCACAGGGCGGTTCTCATAATTGTTGTAATTATGAATGTCGTCATCCTGGGGGTTTCCTTGGTAAGGATGCTCGCTCCCACTTCGAGGGGGTGGGGGCAGGAGTGCCAGGGGTTCCTCCTTCCGGATGTAGTTAACCAATTGACCGTTACGTATCATCCTCTCAATTTCGTTCTTGAGCTCGACACACTCATCGGAGGTGTGCCCTTTCCCTTTGTGAAACTTGCAAAACTTTTCCGAGCTCTTGTTCCTTTGATTTTCCTTAATCGGGGGTGTCCATGAGACGTCTAGCTTCCTCAAGACTATATAGTTCAAGATGTCGGATCTTGGCCTATTCAAGTCTGTGTAGTTGCTATATCGTCTGGGAGGTGACCTTCGAGGAGGAGACCTCTTGTTCCTGAAATCATTTCTTGAGTTGCCCTCCTTAATCAACCCAAATTTTTGCTCTTTCCTCTGCTTCCCGGGATTTTGGGGGCGAGGAGGGTACTCTTTCTCTTTTTCTTTTTCTTTCCCTTTTTCCTTGGGAAGGTTGGTTCTCACGGTAACCGTTTTTCGGAATTCCTCGGCCTCGAGGAAATCCTTGCAAACTTTGGCAAGTTGTGCTTCATTCTCTACACACGATGCTGAGAGTACATCTTGGAATTTAATGTTGGTAGTGTTACCATACAAGTATTCTTTCTTCTCATTGATCGAGTGATCTTCGACTTCGAGGGCTGCTTCATGAAAGCGATTGATGAAGTCCCTCAAGTCTTCATTGTTTCTCTGAACAATTTCAGCCAAGTATCTCACCCGTCTCTTGGCGTTCATCACTTTCTCGAAACGCTTAGAAAACTCCTTGCAGAGATCTCTATACGACTTGATGGATCGGTGAGGGAGGCGCGACCACCATTTCATAGCTTCTCCGGAGAGGTTAGCCGGAAAGAGGAGTGCTTTGGTCCTAGAATCATGACCGTAAGCGTCCATCTTAGTGCCAAATCTTACCAAGTAGTCTTTTGGACAACTTGTTCCATCATAGCTTTCGAAGGTTGGGAACCCTCTTTCGATTTTGGTTTGGTGGCTTCTGATCTCGTCACATAAAGGGCTTGGATCTTGGTCTTGCTCTCTCTCTTGGACAGTTCCTCGAAGAGTCTCTATCTGAGCATCAAGTGCGGATTTCCTCGCGTTGAGTTCCTCCAGAGTGAGCCTCCTCCCCGTGATCGGATCGACCAGGGGGGTTACCTCAGCTACTGTTCTCAATGCTTGATTCTCCTCCACTGCTTCTTGTTGGTTTTGAGGAGTTACCTGGTTGGGGGTAACTTGATTGGGGAGAACGGGTGGTGTAGCGACCACCTGAACTCTATTTTCTTGTTGCGCCACATTTTGTAATGATGCCCGTATCCTTCTATCAATCAAGTCTCTCAAGTCATCCGGGGCACCTTGGGGTCCTAACCTCGATTGAATTCTTGATGGTCCAAGTCGAGATTGGATCGGCCTTGTGTTGGCTCTCGAATGTGCTTCATCTTGTGCAACTGGTGCTCTTTCTTGGGATTGATGAGGAGCGACCAGGGTAACCTGAGGTTGCTCTTGCACCGGGGCTTGTTGTTCTCCTTGAGCTTGTATCTCAGTATTAACCCTAATAGCCTCATTACCTCCGACATATCCTTGTAGAGTAAGAAGGAAGAGACCGTATTGAGCTTCGACCATCCCGAAGTCTGATGGTCGGACTACACGTCCATCAGGAAGGGTGAAGGTCAATGCGGCCGGTTGAGGAGGGTTCACTGCCACGGGAGGTTGGTTGATTGCTACCGGATGAGGCTGCCCCCTAGACTCGGCGTTGTTCGGGACTCTCAATGCTCCATAGGCATTTCCTACCGGGACTCCTTGCGGGTTATTTTCTCCCGATCTTTCATTTTGGGAGTGGGTGACATTAGTAAATGCCCCCTTCGTGTAATCCAGATTCCTTGCAACATTGTTGTTTCTTGGTTCCCTCGGAACACCATCCGTTCCTCCTCCGCGACCGTTACTAGAGGGACGGCCTCTAGGTCGAGGAGGATTCCTGGGTGGTGCATTAGCAAGACGGTTACTTCTTCTGGGAGGCATATTCGTGAAGTGTTACGAAGAGGAATGTGGCTCGACCAGTAGGGCAAGGAATGACCTTTCGTGTCGATTCCCACAGACGGCGCCAAATGTTGAAGGGTAATTTGTATTTCTCTTTAAGTTCGCAATGAGTCGCTAGTCTAAGTCATTCTAGTTCTTCTTCTCGTAGTATCACTCTGAGATAGGAAATGAGCCTTCTTGTAGCTTCCTCGTACCTGAAATAGACTAGAGGGGGGGGTTAGTGTCTCTTGCCCGGTCTGTAAGATATCAGACCGGAGAGGCGACTTTACGAGTAGGGAGTTGTGAGGCTTCCCTAGTACGAGTAGTAAATGTGGTGCTCGAGAGGTGCTATTAATGCTTACTGTTGAGGAGTAAATGAGGCCTTTATATACTTGTGGCCCTTCAACTTCCGGTCGCGTAGGATCACGACACGTGTACGGCTAGGATTGAGGCCTTCCTCGGCCCAGGCCCATTAAGGAGGTCCATGGGCCTTGGCCCAAGGGAGCAACCATGGCTGGTCGCTCAGGGTCCTCGTGCCTTCCTTGTACGTGGAAGATGCGAGTAGTCTCCTGCTCAGTTTCTGTCAAGGAGTGTTACCTTGACGTAAGGTCTCCTCGAGCCCGAGAGATGCTCCTCGAGCTCACTGGCAGCTTTGTCCTTGTGATGAGCTTATTTTGAGGGTTTTCCTCCCAGTGATGGTCGGACCCTATGTTGGTCGGTCCACACCTTAGTGACATACTTGGGTGTGGACGTGCCCTTTGAGGGACGGCCTATGATGCTTTGTCGCGCTCTTAGACCGCTCCAGTTCGTACATGCGGACTGGACATATTTCAACACTAACAAAACTGATGCTCACTGATAAGTTAGATGCCAAGGGTGTCAAAGTATATTTCATAGGCTATCCTCGTTAGACGAGAGGCTATGAATTCTATCATGCTGAAGATCACTAGGTGATAGTATCTAGAAACGTCAAGTTTTTAGAAGCAGAATACCTCGAAGAAGAGAGGTTAGATGACATGATAGAACTTGAAGAAATTCAAGACTTTGACACGCGCGAACATGAGTTCTCTAAATCTTCTGATTTGGACTCAAGTTCAGTGGGAGCTTTCCAAGGAGAAAAGGGTAATGATATGACACTTCCTAGGTATGTCATAGTCAGTGGGAGTCCTGTGATTAGATCAACAGTTGAAACCACACCAGTAGAACCCGTTGTCAATCAAACTGTGCAACGAGTTGCACAAGAGCAGCCTCCCGCTAGGGAACAGGGTCGCGGGGCGCGACCAGCTGCATCAGTACCCACTGATAATGTTCGTGTTACACGAAGCCAGAAATGAAAAGCACCAGAACCAGTCGAGCTCCGTAGGTCGAAGAGGATCCTAAAAGGACCTCAGAAGCAAAGCCTTATGATAGAAGACATCAGTGAACTTGATGTCGGCTTATCAGATCGGGAAGATCCCGAGACCTACAAAGAGGCAATAATTGATATTGACTCAGACAAATGGCAAGAGGTCATGGAATTGGAAATGGACATGTACCTGAACCAAGTTTAGAACTTGGTAGACTTGCCCCAATGGGTTAGACCTATTGGGTGCAAATGGGTCTTTAAACGAAAGACAGGTGCCAATGGCAAGGTACAAACGCACAAAGCTAGGCTTGTGGCGAAAGGCTACACGCAAAGGTATGGCATCGATTACGATGAAACCTTTTCACCGGTAGCAAAATTGAAATCCATTCAAATTCTACTTGCGATAGCTGCCTACTATGATTATGATATCTGGCAGATGGATGTAAAGACTGCCTTCCTCAATGGCAACCTTGAGGAAGAGGTCCACATGGTACAGCCGAAAGGTTTTATTAGTAAAACCAGGCCGACTGATGTATGCAGATTACAGAGATCCATCTATAGGCTAAAGCAAGAGTCTAGGAGCTGGAATATCCGCTTTGATGAAGTTGTCAAATCGTTTGACTTCATCAGAAGCAAGGAAGATCCCTGTGTCTACACTAGGCACAGCGACAAGGGAGTCGTTTTCATGATCATCTATGTTGATGACATTTTGATCATGGAAAACAATGTCTCTATGCTAGAAGAGACTAAAGTTTGGTTATCTAGTACCTTCTCAATGAAGGACTTGGGTGAACATCCTAGGGATCAAGATCTATAGAGATAGATCCAAGAGGATGTTAGGATTGACACAGTCCACCTACATCGACAAAATACTGAAGCGTTATTAGATGGACGACTCAAAGAGAGGCTTTCTCCCAGCTAGGCATGGGATTGTCTTATCAGTTAAGGATGGTCCTAAAACTGATGAAGAAAGAAATGCAATGAGTCTTGTGCCCTATGCTTTAGCAGTAGGGTCTATAATATATGCAATGAATTGCACAAGGCCCGATGTGGCATATGCGCTTAGTGTCACTTGTCGACACCAACAGAATCCAGGAGTACCTCACTGGACTGTTGTAAAGAACATTCTTAAGTACCTTCGACGGACTAAGGAAATGTTCTTGGTGTTTGGTGGAGAACCAGAATTAAAGATGTCTGGTTATGTCGACGCTGGATTTGAATCAGATCCTGATGACTTTGAGTCACAGACAGGATACGTATTCAAATTGAACGGAGGAGCTATCTGTTGGAAGAGTTCTAAGCAAGCCACGATTGCTGACTCATCCACAGAAGCCGAGTACATTGCTGCATCAGAAGCATCGAAAGAAGCTATCTGGATGTCAGAGTTCTTGAAGGAATTGAGGGTTGTTCCTGCTCCGAGTCCAATAACGATTTATTGGGACAATACGGGCGCCGTCGCTCAAGCTAAGGATCCTAGATCTACAAACAAGAACGTACATGTACTTACAAAGTATCACGTTATATGTGAGATTATTGATAGAGGAGAAGTTAGTATAGAACGTGTCTCTACCACGGACAACGTGGCAGATCCTTTCACCAAGGTCTTACAAGTGGAAATCCACTTAAGACATTATACTAATCTGGGTATTAAGCATAAAGGTGACTGGCTCTAGTCCAAGTGGGAGATTGATAGTGTATATGTCCTAGAGACAGTCCTTACTAAGGGCATGGTGCCCTTATAGAGGACATATATGTACTATTACACAGGTCAACGTAATATAATATATGTTTGTTGCATTTTACTGTTGAGTATCGCTTTCATATTTATATTACACCAGGCTGCAGCATGTCATAT
The DNA here is from genome assembly GCA_028274465.1 of Plantago ovata. NCBI lineage: Eukaryota > Viridiplantae > Streptophyta > Magnoliopsida > Lamiales > Plantaginaceae > Plantago > Plantago ovata. Next base: position 47,775,565 of record CM051458.1, read on the forward strand.
CTTTATTACTGTCTGTATTGATATTAAACATGTCCCCTCGGATAGATGATCGATCACACAGATAGTGGGAGCTATGTGAGTTATCATATATCCCAAACTCTCCCTAGTCGAGTTCATCTCGGATGTAGGGGTCTGAATGAACCAGACAAGACTAGTATGCGTGGAGGTTATACTTGTTGGAGCAAGTGTGCGCCGATCCCACGGCCACGGAACGGATTGTTGGACAATCGAGAAACGTTCCCATAACTGCGCATAGTTGTTCGAAGAAGCTTTATCGAACAATGGAAGTACCCACCGGACACTCCCATCGATGTATACTCTACACCGAAGTGTCTATGGGAACCGGCTAGTTGTCGAAGTGATGCCAGTCGTCCTTTGGACTTACAGGACTTTATCATCACATTTGTTGCCCCATATCCTTGGTGGACCCGTCGATGTCAGCTCTGAATAAGCAGTTGACCTAAGACACGATCCAGGATTATGGCTACATACAAATGGGGATGATAAGTGATTCTGTGAAGGATTCATCTCTCAAGTGTAGCACAGGAGAGCACTGCTCATAGTCGTTCATAGTTGTGATGGTAAAACCGCTGGCCAGCGTATCAATATTATTATGATGGTCATAATAGATATTGGATTCACCATGCAACTCACTGAAGACGCTCGTGGATGTATTATTGGGATAGACACTTCATCGATCCTAGATACATTCGAGCAAGTCAGATGAAGGGACGTTACCATCGCCGCGTTGAGCGCAACAGACTTCGCAACGAAAGGGTTAGCTTTGAGAAACCTCTCAAACGTCCTCATGTATTAATATTGCAAATGGAACCGTCTAGAAATTCCGTGTTGCCTGGTCTAGGACTTGCTTAATACGATGAGGCCCTATGGGTCACACTATGTGGTGATTCAGCCTATCAGAATATCCTTGAAGATGGAATCGCAATTAATTTGGAATTAATTGTGATTGATGAATTATAATTGATTTGGAATTGATTATAGTATATGGTGGCTCAATTAATGATTTGGAATTATTAATTGAATTGAGTAATTAATTGTATTTTATGTAAATACAATTAAAGATTATATTTTAGAAATATAATGGAGATTTGATTTGAAAGGATATGTTAATTTAGAATTAACATATGCACATGGGCAAAATCTACTTGGAGTTTGAATTGCCTTAGAACTATAAGTGGGTCCCAAAATTGGGACCCACCTATCACCCTTAGGACACGCGCGCGCGCGCGAGATGGAGTAGGGGAAGGAGTTCGACTCCTTCCTCTATTAGAAGTCTAAGGGATAAGTTAGATTTTCCTGATTGAGTTTTAATTTGATTGGGAATGAATCTAGACTTGATATTGGTTTCCTTGTGCGATAAGAATTAGATTCTTATTCCTTTACGAAGTCTAATTGCTTATGCTTTAGGCTTCTATAGACTACTATATATAGTAGACTATTAGAGAGCTTTTGTCACACAGTTTCAGATATAGATTTTCACACAGTTGAAGAATCAAATTCTTAGAGAATTATTCTACCCAGTTTTCTTAGAGAAAATAAAAGCTCTCCCCTCCTCTATAAGCCTACGCGCGCGCCACCTACCGGAGGAATCGCCGCCCCATCTTCTTGGTCACACGAAGAATATCCTAGCATTCTTTCCGATAGGCTGTTCATCCGTGGATACCAAGGTTGAGGTTCTAGGAGCTGGAAACTAACTTTTATTGTCTTGCAGATAATCAAAGTATTGCAGATATCTTCGACTTCGACGAAGGAGAAGATACACCGGATTATTACGAAGACTTGGAAGCTGCTTTGGAAGTAAGGTTAGTCTTCTAATTGACGTGTTTAAATATATACGTCATATACATAATCAATTAACCTGTATGTTAAGAAAATTTTTGAAATTCCGCTGCGTACCCTAGGGGTAACTCTGACCATATTTTCTTACAGTCTCATGGTAAGGCATGAAACGCGCCAAGAACTCATCTACTACTTGGCCCCAGGTTCTCAGTGATCCTGGTGCTAACCTTGCTATCCAAATTCTTGGTTCGTATCCCAGAGCAAAAGAAATAATTTCCTGCATAATTGGTCCTCGGTGAACCCCTTTGCTGGAACTTTTGCTATTTCTTCCTCATAGGATCTGATGAAGCTTAACGGATTCATCCCCACTCCATCTTCGAACCTCGGTATCCTTCTCACTACAGAACTTGTTACCTCAAACCCCGATAACTCTTCTTCCAAGTATATAGCTGACACTTTCTTGACTTGCGAGAACGTAGGTGTCAAGCGAGCTTTTAAGGTCGTCATATCTGGAAATCTGGAACAGGAGTAACTTAAAACTGAAAATTAGTCTCGTTAGAAATCTCGAAGATTAAGAAAATTTCTGGAAATCACTATAAAATCGAAAAAGACTAATACTACTAAGACTAGGAATTGAATGCTGAATACATATAAAAGCTAAACAGAAAAAGGAGTATAGTCCCCGGCAACGGCGCCAATTTGATGAACCGGAATTTGTCAGATTCTAATTAATCAAATAAATTTGTATTTAGCTAAAGGCAATTCACAACTACAACGAAAACCGTAGTGTAGCAGTAAAATAACCTCGAGTGTCGATCTCTAAGGACTATAACTAGCTTTATCTAATCTAACTTAAACTATAAAATCAACAGACGACTTAGCACAGGTTTTTCTTATCAGATAATGGAAGTTAGTGATAGTATGATCATTCAAAGCATAGCAGGTTAATAATCATGCATGAAGTACCCGATCGTTTTGCATAGAGATTTTTTATCAATGAATTGTCCAATGTGTTCCGTTATTATTCAACACTACGAAGATAGAGGGCTTAGATAGATCAAAGAAATAAAGCAATAACTCAAAGTCTGATTCGCTTTACCGCCATCAGCATAATTATTAACCCTTCGCTAAGAAATCACATACTATCACCAACGATAGGTTTAGCTACTCATAGATGTCATGCAATCAACAGAAATCATAGCAAGATTGAATGAAAACATGTTGAAAGATAAATAAATATAAATAGAAAAACTGTAAGATACAATGTTATCGAAGGTTGTCAATCTCCGAAGAATCGCGATCTCACAAGCTCCAAATCGATAAGAAAAAGTATCTCCTATGCTAAGAATCCCCAGAACAGGCTCTAGAGAATTCCTACCTAAAACTAATGAGAAAGGTGAGAAAAAAGGTCTGAGAAAGTATGAAAAACGGAGAAAACTGAGCAACTATATATAGGGGTTCGGACGGTGTGGGGCGAGTCTCCCCACACACCGAGTGAATCACCTGGTGTGGGGCGAACAACCCCACGTCCCGGGCGAATCGCCTGGGAGGTCCAGTCGGCAGGTGACGCGTTTTCGACGTGTTTTTGGATTTCTTTTCCTTTTCGGACTCGGTTTTTACCTTCTAGTGACCTTTTAGCCTTCAGACTCGACCCCTAGACTTCAAATCCTATCCGGAATCTTCTAGATACTCCAAAAATGCCTTCGGAACACCAATTCTTCGTTCCCTTCAATATAATTGCCCGGAAAACCACGTTTTTCACCCAAAACCTGTAAAATGCAAACTAAAGGGAAACGTGACACTATTCTAATAAAATACACTATAATATAGCTAAATTAACATAGAGGATAGCTAAATTGGTGAAAAAAGACTCGAATAAAAGTGTAAAATACACGTTCATCAGCAAGCTCCGGCAAGGAGCTTGCACAGCTCTAGATCGGAGTTGTGCAAGCTCCTGGCCGGAGCTTGCAGAGCTCAACGAAAGCTCCAGACTGGAGCTCTGCAAGCTCCGATCTGGATCTTAAAGCTCCAGAACGGAGCTTTGCAGGCTCCGATCAGGAGCTTAAAGCTCCAGATCGGAGCTTTGCAGGCTCTGGCCGGTGCTTGCAGAGCTCCAGCCAGAGCTTGCCGGATCTCCGGTACCGGAAAATATTTTCCGGTACCGGAGTTAGAGAAGAAGAAGAAAATTTATTTTTATTATTTTTATTTTATTTTATCATTTTTATTTATGTTATTTTAATTTTATTTTTTTATTTTTAACTAAGGTTGTTTGGTTTCCCAAAAAACTAAATAAGGAACAGTGCCTAGAGCGTGAAGTGGTCAAGTTCATGGTCCTTTTAGTAATTGATGGCATAACGTGGTTCATTATGTTATTAAAGCCGATAACGTGGTTTAAAAAGTTATGGACCCTATAATTTAATTTTCTAAAGACATAAATGAGGCAAATTGCAATCATAACTTGTTGGCAAAGGTGATGATATATGTGTTGAATTTAAATTGATCCTACTACATCTGTGGGTATGAATGAGTTCAATGATTCTTGAAACTTTGAGAGAGGGGAAATAGTGCAGTCTTTCTTGTGGTCCTTGTGAGACTATTGTTTTCTACATATGGTTAACTAGGAATTTTGCACCGTGTGTAGGCGAGATGCCCCGCATGATGCACCAACTTGCATAAAAAGGATACAAGATTGAACTGATGCAGACATTTATCATTCATTTTCAACTGTAAAAACTACTCTCAAGCCTCCTGCAAAAGTAGGTTCAGTAACAAAGATCAAAATGAATTATAATACCATCTTACAAAAATCATCCATTGGAGTTTTATGTTGGATCACCTTGTTCGCTAGTGTTCAAGCATCTTCACCTAGGCCTCAACCACAAGCTGGCTCTGCAATGTCAAGTAAAACTGGAGAAGATTTAGAACATTCCCATGATAGCATAGATCAACGGTGAAATTAGAGAGAAGTATTAGATTAGAAAAAAGTTGAAACAACATAGCAAATTAAAACACACATATGGAACTTATCAACAATTTTTTCTTGAACACAATTATATCTAACAGATTTTGGGATACTAATCAACAAAACCATGAAGAATCAAATATTGTTCTTGGAATTCAAACTTCTAACAAGTTAGTTCAACCAACTCAGAGGAAATATACATAAGAATGTGTCAAGGTGAATTGGAAAGAAATGTTTAGAACATAACTAAATTTTTCAAGCAAACGTCTCTAGACTCTGGAGTAAATGACATCGCTTAAGAAGCTAGTTACACCAAATAATTTCAACAAATTGTAAAAGCCATTGAATTCTCTCATGGGCAAATCCATCAGTTGGTATCAATTCTCTCATGTAGTGATACATCGCACCATTAACGCTAAAAGTATAGACACCCCTATTAGCCCGAGCCAACTCTGTATCATATGTCATCTGAATACTCGTAAAAGCCATCGAATTATTGTAAGTACGGCAACACGTACGAAAATGAAGACCAAGAGGCGATAAGTCAGCTACATATAGATCCCATAGCTCCTCTGGCATCCTTGGAAGGTCAATCACAACCTTTCCAAACCCACAACAGAAACCGGGACTCTCACGGTGGAATTTCTTGGCTCCACAATGACTGCAAGGAGCTGCATCTGGCAAACACCATGCCTGAATATGTATCTTACTCATCCTTGCTAAAATCTTTGATCTCTTGTGACTGACAACACTTGATATGCCTTCTTCGAGGCCTACCAATCGGAGAATGGAAGGATATGAATAGAAATAATAGATGATGAAAAATGCAAACAGACACAATAAACAACTTAAAAATAAATAAATAAAATGCAGTGCATTATTGACAAACTTAAAGGTTAGTAAAATGCAAATACCTTCTGTATGAAGATGTGGAAAGACTAAGCTGTCACCCCGTGTCTGTGGTGCATCATTGACATCCAAAATATTATTGCCTAAGGTTATGGAGAACGTCTGAAGATCAGAGAAACATTACACAAAGTTTTAAACTCCAACTACAAAAATGTTAAACATACATTGAGCAGCATCACCAAACAAGTTTCCTTTCCCCACAATACTCTGGTAAGATGTACGCCATGGAACAACACAACAAGCTCAAAACTTTCACACCAAGTAACAAACACGAATGAAACAAGAGAACACCATAAATATATACAATCAGTGCCTGATCAAACAATTTAACATTCATATATATAAAAATGATACAAAATACCTGTTACATCATCAAGAGGAACAACCACATTAGACAGACGCCACTCCATAACACCACCAACATCAAAACCACAACCAACAACTCCCTGTTGATTATCACCTGCAACAAGCAAGCATACTATGAGCCCAATTCCTAAGAAACTTCAGCAACATTACAGATAAATCAAAATACATGTATAAAAAGTATTAACTCAAAAGAAATCCGGCTAATATGTGCTTTAAAATGTCATAGATGTATTCTTTGTGGAAGCCTGAAAACCTAGTGAATGCACCAACCTGATTGTGCAGCTATCAAGTCCTCGACATGCACAATCCTTCCGGTGGAACGTGACTTCCTCTTCACATTATTATCTATGCAAGAAAATAAGAATCACATTATCATCTATGCATGCAAATAACAATTACAATTTCAAAAGAGATAAACTACCCATCACTTTTGAAGGCTCGAAGAATACAACAAGAATCAGAAACACAATGCATATATATGAAATCTGAAAGGGGAAAAGGGGCGGTAACAAGACCTGAGACTGGTTCGGTGCGACCCTGACCCGCAATACCAATCCCATGCAGTCCCAATTCACCCATTCCTACAGAAACATAAACATAAACCGTATGAAGCTCAGAAAACAAAAGTAATATTTAGAGGACCAAATAAAACGTGCATAAACCGTAAGAAAATATGGTCAGAGTTACCCCTAGGGTACGCAGGGGAATTTCAAAATTTGCTTAACATGCTGATGAACGTGTATTTTACACTTTCATTCGAGTCTTTTTTCACCAATTTAGCTATCCTCTATGTTAATTTAGCTATATTATAGTGCATTTTATTAGAATAGTGTCACGTTTCCCTTTAGTTTGCATTTTACAGGTTTTGGGTGAAAAACGTGGTTTTCCGGGCAATTATATTGAAGAGAACGAAGAATTGGTGTTCTGAGGGTATTTTTGGAGTATCTAGAAGATTCCAGATAGGATTTGAAGTCTAGGATCGAGTCTGAAGGCTAAAAGGTCACTAGAAGGCAAAAAACGAGTCCGGAAAGGAAAAGAAATCCAAAAACGCGTCGAAAATAAGTCACCTGCCGACTGGACCTCCCGGGCGATTCGCCCGGGACGTGGGGCGGTTCGCCCCACACCAGGCGATTCGCCCGGTGCGTGGGGCGACTCGCCCCACACGTGTCGAACCTCTATATATAGTTGCTCAGTTTCTCCGTTTTTTCATACTTTCTCAGACCTTTTCTCTCACCTTTCTCTTTAGTTTTAGGTAGGAATTCTCCAGAGCCTGTTCTGGGGATTCTTAGCATAGGAGGTACTTTTTCTTATCGATTCGGAGCTTGTAAGATCGCGATTCTTCGGAGATTGACAACCTTCGGTAACATTGTATCTTACAGTTTTTCTATTCATATTTATTTATCTTTCAACATGTTTTCATTCAATCTTGCTATGATTTCTGTTGATTGCATGTCATCTATGAGTAGCTAAATTTATCGTTGGTGATGGTATGTGATTTCTTAGCGAAGGGTTAATAATTATGCTGATGGCGGTAAAGCGAATCAGACTTTGAGTTATTGCTTTATTTCTTTGATCTATCTAAAACCTCTATCTTCGTAGTACTGAATAATAACGGAACACAATTGGACAATTCATTGATCAAAGATCTCTATGCAAAACGATCGGGTACTTCATGCATGATTATTAACTTGCTATGTTTGAATGATCATACTATCACTAACTTCCATTATCTGATAAGAAAAACCTGTGCTAAGTCGTCTGTTGATTTTATATTTTTATGTTAGATTAGATAAAACTAGTTATAGTCCTTAGAGATCGACACTCGAGGTTATTTTACTGCTACACTACGGTTTTCGTTGTAGTTGTGAATTACCTTTGGCTAAATACAAATTTATTTGATTAAATTAGAATCTGACAAATTCCAGTTCATCAAATTGGCGCCGTTGCCGGGGAATATACTCCTTTTTTCTGTTTAGCTTATTTATATTTTCAGCATTCAATTTCCAGAACAGGCAGGCTCTGGGGGTCTGCTCTCAAAAAATTTCACTTTCTTACCATATTTCTTTCCCCCTATCTTTTCCAGTAAATCTGAAATTGGTTACCTTGCGTGCTTGTGCTCTCGAAGTTCTTGATTACATTGTGTTTGTTTGCACTCTTTGTGTCTTTCTTTGCAAATTTTTGTTTTTCTTTCGTGGATTCTGCTCCTTGGTTTCTTGTTTCCTCGTGTGCAGAAACTAGTCATACGAAAGGATGAGTCAACCTCCGTTGCCCCGGTATGTGATGCCTCGAGGGCCTTGCATAACATTGGATGACGATTGCAGGAATTATGACTTTGATCCTTCGTACTACTCCATTCTCTCCACGTTTTCAATGGGAGATGATCCAAGAGGGTTCTTAGACACGTACGAGGAAGGAGTGTTGAGGATACCTCGTGAGAATGAGGAGGGGGTTATTTTATCACATGAGCAACTTTGTATGAGAGGATTTATGGGAGCCTTGAAAGGGTACGCTCGAAGATGGCTCAGAATCCCGCCGGAAAAATCATTGCGCACTTGGGGTGAAGTAACCAGCAAGTTTCTGGAACATTTGGATAGGGACTCACCTCCCGGGTCAAGGCATGGACGTCTCGCTTTAGTAGTCAGCCACCAGAAATCGACATTGCCGATGAAGAGGAATGTGGAGAAGAATCCATTGATGAAGTCTCCTCAGTACTTAGCTTGGATTCCACGCCCTTACTTGCGGATGACGAGGTTGTTGGTCAAGAGGAAGTTGTGGAGGAAGTGATAACTGAATCCGTTGCTTCACTTGGGTCAGAAGGTAATGGCGTGAGTTGTGTTGAGGTCGAGGAGCCAATCTCTGAAGATTTTGGTGTCTTTGAATCAATTGCGGCAGATACTCTTGATCTTGACTCCTACGTTCTGGTCCATGCACCCACCTATGAGTCCCAAAGAAGTTTTGATCCTCTTTACTCTTTTTATTTTCCATTTGATTCCCTTAGTTATTTTTTAGATTTCATTTTTCTTGGTTTTGTTAATTTTAGTTTTCAGGGAATCATGGACTTACTTGAGCAGATACGGAGAGGAGCCAAGGATGGTTCCCAAGATGCAAGGAGTAATGGAACGGATGCACAAGATTCGTTTCCATTTGATAATGGATAACATTAGTGGTAATGGTAGCAAGTAGTTTAGTTTTATCGCTTTCTTGCATTGCATGCATATCATTCTGTTTTATTTTATATTTTCGTATGTTTTTTGTGATAAAATAGGTCTCTAGATGATAATTTAGCAATTTAGGAGGAAAACCGACACCTCCAGGAGTCTGGAGGTGCCGGGCGAATCGCCTCCCACGTGGGGCGGTTCACCCCGGGCATCCAGTAAACCCAGAGATCCTGATTTTCTCCTATTATGCTAAATTATCAATCTTTTTACCTCGTTTATCACCCGTTTTGTTTTCTCACGAGTTTGATTGAGTAATATAGGTCACATATACAAGTTTAGCTCTCACCTTAAATCCACTTTCGACGTTCGGGACGAGCGACGACGTTCAGGTTTGGGGGGGGGTTATCACTGGCTATCTCTATACTTGTCTTGCTTATCATAAACTCGTGAAATCTTTTGCATTTGCATTTGCACGTTTACCGCTTTCTTAGTATTTAGTTGCATTCACTACATTCATCCTATGATAGTCTTGCATGTTTTATGTGGAGTTTATTGCCGAATTTTTTGAACTTTTTATTGGGTAGATTAACTAATTATGACATTAATCATATGCTTCATCTCTATGAATTGTTTGAGGTTTTTCTCGCTTGGCTTGTCACATTTATGTATTGCACTGAGTTAATCTTGGTAGTCTCGACATCACTTAGTGGTGTTTTCTCTACTGCGGTTCACGAAGGCCTTTATAATAGGATGATGCATGTTAGGGTCTTATGGTTGTTTTCCCGAGTAATTATGTACCTAAGAGGCAACAAGTCTTCACCTTGCTTTGAGATTGCTAAATGCCTAGGAAGGAGGTAGTGTGAGATTGTGTGATCCTTTGTTTACAACCTATTCTCTCGAATAGGTTTGAGGAGGGGGTTACGCTATCATTAGACTTATTTTTCGATTTTTGAGTGTGTGTTGTGAGTTTATTTTCCTTTTTCGTAAATTTTGTACTCCAACCTATTCTTTCGAATAGGTTTGGGGAGGTCGTTTGTGTGTAATTTTAATTTCTTTTACGTTGTGCAACTGCTGGCTAAAAAAAAAAAAAAAAAAGAAAGAATTCGAAAAAAAAAAAGAAGAAAAATTCCAGGAAAAAAGAAAAAAAATCTGGAAAAGAAAAAAAGAAAGAAAAAAAAGAAAAGACTCCAAAAAAGCAAAGAATGGTCCAAAAAAAAAGAGCCAAAAAGCAGTTTAGCAAAGTTTTTGTCTCATTTTTTCATGTAATGTTCGTAATCGTGTTGTAATTTTTTGTCTTTTGTTTGAGTGTCATCTGTTCTAGACCACCCTCGTCCTGCCATTCAGGAAGTGGTGAATAGTTTAAAACTTTGCTTGAGAGATGGGTAGAATAGGGGAGTGTTATCTTTTTTAGGGAACCCTCCTTCGTTTGATAAGAGCCAGTATTGGTTCGACCTCTTTGAGGAAAAGTCTTAACTTGGTGAACAGTAGTAAGTCCTCAGTTTCATAGGCACGGGACAACCATTCGTATTTTAACATGTTCCATTACGTCGCCACTGACTAGGTCCAGGTAGAGAATGTTACGAGAGACTATCTTGTTTGACATAAGTGCTTATGTGAATGTGTATGAGTCAATCGAGGCATTCTTCAACCAATATCCATGTTATGATTTGTATGGTTTTTTTTCATATGTTTTTTGATAGATTCAATAGATTAGTTCATTTCATTTGGCATGAGACTCCATTTTTTGTGTTGCGTTGTTTTTTGCATTAGAGTCTAGCATTAGTTGCTTGAGGACAAGCAAAGGTTCGGTTTGGGGAGTTTGATGAACGTGTATTTTACACTTTCATTCGAGTCTTTTTTCACCAATTTAGCTATCCTCTATGTTAATTTAGCTATATTATAGTGCATTTTATTAGAATAGTGTCACGTTTCCCTTTAGTTTGCATTTTACAAGTTTTGGGTGAAAAACGTGGTTTTTCGGGCAATTATATTGAAGAGAACGAAGAATTGGTGTTCCGAGGGCATTTTTGGAGTATCTAGAAGATTTCGGATAGGATTTGAAGTCTAGGGGTCGAGTCTGAAGGCTAAAAGGTCACTAGAAGGCAAAAACCGAGTCCGAAAAGGAAAAGAAATCCAAAAACGCGTCGAAAACGCGTCACCTGCCGACTGGACCTCCCGGGCGATTCGCCCGGGACGTGGGGCGGTTCGCCCCACACCAGGCGATTCACCCGGTGTGTAGGGCGACTCGCCCCACACGTGCCGAACATCTATATATAGTTGCTCAGTTTCTCCGTTTTTTCATACTTTCTCAAACCTTTTCTCTCACCTTTCTCATTAGTTTTAGGTAGAAATTCTCCAGAGCCTGTTCTGGGGATTCTTAGCATAGGAGGTACTTTTTCTTATCGATTTGGAGCTTGTAAGATCGCGATTCTTCGGAGATTGACAACCTTCGGTAACATTGTATCTTACAGTTTTTCTATTCAAATTTATTTATCTTTCAACATGTTTTCATTCAATCTTGCTATGATTTTTGTTGATTGCATGTCATCTATGAGTAGCTAAATTTATCGTTGGTGATAGTATGTGATTTCTTAGCGAAGGGTTAATAATTATGCTGATGGCGGTAAAGCGAATCAGACTTTGAGTTATTGCTTTATTTCTTTGATCTATCTAAAACCTCTATCTTCGTAGTGTTGAATAATAACGGAACACAATTGGACAATTCATTGATCAAAGATCTCTATGCAAAACGATCGGGTACTTCATGCATGATTATTAACCTGCTATGCTTTGAATGATCATACTATCACTAACTTCCATTATCTGATAAGAAAAACCTGTGCTAAGTCGTCTGTTGATGTAATATTTTTAAGTTAGATTAGATAAAGCTAGTTATAGTCCTTAGAGATCGACATTGACACTCGAGGTTATTTTACTGCTACACTACGGTTTTCGTTGTAGTTGTGAATTGCCTTTGGCTAAATACAAATTTATTTGATTAATTAGAATCTGACAAATTCCGGTTCATCACATGCAGGTTAATTGATCATGTATATAACGTATATATATGATAAACACATTAATCAGAAGACTTACAATACTCCAAAAGCAAGAACAGGTATTGTATCGATATGCCAATCGATGAAGTCTTCGTAATAGTCCGGTGAATCTTCTCCTTCGTCGAAGTCGAAGATATCTGCAATACTTTGATTATCTGCAAGACAATAAAAGTTAGTTTCCATCTCTTTGAACCTCAACCTTGGTATCCGCAGATGAACAGCTTATCAGAAAGAATGCTAGGATATTCTTTATGTGGCCAAGAAGATGGGGCGGCAATTTTCCTCCGGTTGGAAGTGGCGTGCGCGGCTTATGGAGAGGTGGGGAGAGCTTTTTATTTTCTCTAAGAAAACTGGTAGAAAGAATGATCTTGAATCAACTGTGTTCAACCATGTCAAAAGCTCTCTAATAGTCTACTATATATAGTAGTCAATAGAAGCCTAAAGAATAATCAATTAGACTTCATAAAGGATTAAAAATCTAATTCTTATTGCACAAGGAAACCAATTCAAGTCTAGATTCATTCCCAATCAAATTAGAACTCAATCAGGAAAATCTAACTTATCCCTTGACTTCTAATAAAGGAAGGAGTCGAACTCCTTCCCCTACTACTACTACTGCTTCGCGCGCGCGTCTAATGGGGGATAGGTGGGTCCCAATTTTGGGACCCACTTATAATTCTAAGACAATTCAAACTCCAAGTAGATTTTGCCCATGTGCATATATTAATTCTAAATTAACATATCCTTTCAAATCAAACCTCTATTATATTTCCAAAATATAATCTTTAATTGTATTTACATAAAATACAATCAATTAGTCAATTCAATTAATAATTCCAAATTATTAATTGAGCCACAAATTATTATAATTAATTCCAAATCAATTATAATTCATCAATCACAATTAATTCTAAATTAATTGCGATTCCATCTTCAAGGATATTCGGATAAGCTGAATCACCACATAGTGTGACCCATAGGGCCTCATTGTATTAAGCAAGTGCTACACTAGGCAACAAGGAATTCCTAGACGGTTCCATTTGCAATATTAATACATGAGGACGTTTGAGAGGTTTCTCAAAGCAAACCCTTTCGTTGTGAAGTCTGTTGCGCTCAACGCGGCGATGGTAACGTCCCTTCATCTGACTGACTCGAATGCATCTAGGATCGATGAAGTGTCTATCCCAATAATACATCCACGGGCGTCTTCAGTGAGTTGCTTGGTGAATCCAATATCTATTATGACTATCATAATAATATTGATACGCTGGCCTGCGGTTTAACCAATCACAACTATGAACGACTATGAGCAGTGCTCTCCTGTGCTACACATGAGAGATGAATCCTTCACAGAATCAATTATCATCCCCATTTGTATGTAGCCATAATCCTGGATCGTGTCTTGGGTCAACTGCTTATTCGAGCTGACATCGACGGGTCCACCAAGGATATGGGGCAACAAATGTGATGATAAAGTCATGTAAGTCCAAAGGACGACTGGCATCACTTCGACAATTTTCCGGTTCCCATAGACACTTCGGTGTAGAGTATACATCGATGGGAGTTTCCGGTGGGTACTTCCATTGTTCGGTAATCACCCTTCGAACAACTATGCGGAGTTATGGGAACGTTTCTTGATTGTCCAACAATCCATTCCGTGGCCGTGGGATCGGCTCACACTTGCTCTAACAAGTGTAACCTCCACGCATACTAGTCTCAGTTGGTTCATTCAAACCCCTACATCCGAGATAAACCTCGACTAGGGAGAGTTTGGGATAGATGATAACTCACATAGCTCCCACTATCTGTGTGATCAGTCATCTATCCGAGGGGACATGTTTAATAACAATACAGACAGGAATAGAGATATGACATGTTGTATGCCTGGTGTAATATAAATATGAAAGTGATACTCTATAGTCAAACAACAAACATATATTATATTACGTTGACTTGTGTAATAGTACATATATGCCCTTAATAAGGGTTGTCTGCCCTTAATAAAGACTGTCTCTAGGACATATACACTATCATAAATACCTTCAGCAGATGTTCCCTCACACAAACCACGCGGCCTCTTATTGTGTGTAGAACCAGCCACTACAAGGGTGAAATAAAACTGGCACTCACCAAAATGTCATTAATTGACCTTAACTCTCCCCTCACATGATGCAATACTCCTTCCCCTCTCATCCATGTCAGGCCTGAGCAAGGCTCACAATACAAAATTTTAAAGATACCCTCCCAACCAAAAGTACAATTTAAAGTTCACAGTATAAGACTAACAAAGAACACTTTGACACAAAAGAGAATACACCATATAGAAGTACACACATCACTCCAGTGCATCAATTATAGGAAAACAAAACATAATGATCCTCCAATATAAACATTAAAGAAAGTAAGAGAAGCCAGATACATGGAACACACCAGGAAGACAAAACAACTTGTAGCACATAACCCATAAGACAGTACAAATCAAACAAGCTCAGTGAAATTGAAAATAAACAAGGTGAAGAATGAATAACATAAGAAATTGAAAATTCAAACCTTGAAACAATGAGCTCGTCACTGGAGCAGAGAAGCACAGTAAATGAGTTGTTTTGAAGGGAAGATTGTCTTGTGAATTCAGCCAAATAAAAATAGGTACAGTAAGAATTCAGAAATGGAGAAAGACAAAAGTAAATAAAAAGAACTGAAAGAAGCCCACCTTTCGCAAATCCAACACCTATTAAAGCACCACCATAGCCCCCAAAATGCCCTAAAAGAGCATATATCTGGCAACAAAGCACACATACTTGAGAAATTGGTACAGAAATTGGTACAATTTCTCATGATGTCAAGCCGCAGAAACAGTGCCCCATTTA
This sequence comes from Plantago ovata, assembly GCA_028274465.1. Classification (NCBI taxonomy): domain Eukaryota; kingdom Viridiplantae; phylum Streptophyta; class Magnoliopsida; order Lamiales; family Plantaginaceae; genus Plantago; species Plantago ovata. Next base: position 47,790,686 of record CM051458.1, read on the forward strand.
ATGTTGTGAGAGGCGATGAAAAAAGGTAAATGTTTGTGGAGCGACAGAGAGGAGACAAACTCTGCAAAAGAAAATCAGAAAATTTCAAATTGACCCCTTAACTAACTGCCTCCCCTTAGAATGGCCCAGTTTAAAGTTGAATATTACACATCCAACCTATAAATGAGTCAAACTCTCTCATTTAACCACCCAACTTACTTGAAATCACACAAAAAACCCCAATACAGTATCCTACAGTGATATGCAACAGTTTACTAATAGTATTTAGCCATTTTGGTTTATTAGAGGTTGGTAGATTTAGTATCTATTTTAGGATAAGGAAATTGCTCTTAACAATTAACCATCTATAATAGTTGAGGGGTTAATCACGAAACTAACTTATTGGTTTGGGGCATAGTCTCAAAGGGGGTTTGATCTATTTTTTCTATAAATAACTTATTTTAGCCTTTAGCAAATCGGGCCAAATGTACTTAATAAAATATATTTTTATTTGTTTGTTGGACACAAGGTTGAACAAAATGTTGGAGATGATCCTGATCATCCTGATTATTTTTACAGACTAAATAAATCTCTATATGGTTTAAGACAAGCTCCCAGAGGGTCGGTCTAAAATCTAGAGGGATTGGGGGTTGTTGAACTGGTCTAGTCAACTGGGGTTTTGGTCCGGGTTGGGTTCATGTAAATTTGTAAGGTTGGGTTCGGGTTCGGGTCTTCTAATTGCAGGTATATTACAGGTTCAGGTTTTAACCCTACCCATATCCGACAATCATTATTGAATACCGGGTGATATAACCAATTATGTATATCTCAATCTGGTAGTGCCATTACGAATGGTACTATACTAAGACATCGGTGGCTTGGCTATGGAAGGGTAGAAACCAAGAAGGATCTTCACACCAGGAGGTTGCGGGTACCTGCACGCTTAGGGGAAAAGGGAGTTAGATCCTTTTTGACCGACTTGCCTTGGACAAGCCATTGCAAGAATTCACTTGAGCTATGGAATAGACGTTTAGAGAGATGTATATTATGATAGAGAGTGAGAGTTACCTCAAAATGAGACCCTGTCGGGACCTTCTTCCATGTTTTCCGACTTTCTGCTCTGCTCTTCTGTACTTCTTGTCTGCTAGCCGCAGACAAGGCATCCGCCATGCGGGTAATCCTCCGCTACGCAGATGCGGTCTTCAGCATTGCTCCCTATGCGCAGGTCTTACTGGTCATGCCTTGCGGAGGGAGACTTGGTACTGCGAGCCAGATCGGTGACTTAGGCTCTGGTCCGTTGTTCTTCTTCCCGCGTACTCAGCTGCGTAATGAGCTCTTTCCTGCGGGCCTTCTTCCCACGTACTTGGCTAAGGGCTCTCTTTCGTGGGTCTTCATCCCGCGTACTAAGCCACGTGGTGGAACCTAGATCACATAATTTGAATTCGAGAGCGACAATTCGTGAAAACTAAAATAATATGAGAGCGAAGCGTCTTAGAGCGATAATTAAAATATAATAAAACATATATATATATATATAATTGTGTATATATATCTATTAAGAGAACTGGAACTAATATGTATACACTTATTATTCATGATCCTTATTTATATTTTTATGGAATTTTATGTATATATTATTTATATACTATATGTTATTAAAAGGTATATTATTACCCAACTAAGAGCTCATTTCCATTTTAGATATCACTACATTCTGGACTTGCAAAAGCCCATATTCAATTCCAAGCCCAATAGTCCAATTATGTAAAGTAAACCTAATCCATCATCCTATTCCTACGGCAGACAATGTCAAAATATTTTAAATAAGGATAGCTTACTTCTTTCTCCTATTCTCATCACCAGAAGTCGACAAATTATTTCCCGGAAAACGATGAATATTATCTAGATCGACATTGTAGAAAAGTCTTGTAAGTTCCACCTATCTTCGTCCTCCATTCCTCCCTTTCTTCTGATATCCACAAGTCCAGTTTCCTTTTCATTCTTACTTGAAGAATTAGTATATTGTAATTCGTGAATTAAGTAAATCTAAAGCTGTTAGGAAACTTGTAATTTTGATGAGCAATTAACCATGCTAAATTAAGGAAAGTCCAGTAACTAGTACTCTTAAGGTCCATAGGAATTTAGAATTTTAAGGACATTGTAAAAGAGGAACGTTTGCTGAAGACTTAGATTAGGTGTTAGTTAAGATGGTTTTTACCGCTTACGATGTATTTTATTTTCTGAAAAGAAAATAACTTATTGAAACTGTAGCTCATGATGTATCTTATTTTCTGAAAAGAAAATAACCTATTGAAGCATTTGCTGACGATGTACTTTGTTTTTACAAACAAACTATTGAAGCATTTAGAAACCGCTCAGAATCTTGAAGATTATTGAAGATCTGAAGACTTGAAGAATTCGAAGATCTGAAGACTTGAAGATTGCTGAAAACTGGTATCTACAAAGGCACGTGTTGCTCAGAAAGTGGAAACTTCAGCAACAGCATTGCATAAGTGAAAATCTGAAAGACAGAGTAGGTTGTGCTTGCTGAAACTGAGACTAACCACTTGTTGATGGAACATATGTGACCTCTTGCTGAAAGTACTTGAATTTGCGCTCCAATGTTACTGTTTGAACTCTATTCAAATATGCATTAAATGCAAAGCTTACACGCGAAGGACATGAAGACTAGAAGACAAACAAGGACGCTGTTGAAAGTACAAAAGCAAGATAGTGACATCTTAAGGATCAAAAGCCTTGGAATTTAAAATTCAAACGGCTCCTTACTTGCACTATAAATAGAGGTCATTCGGCGAAGAGTTGAAGTGTGTCAACAACGTGATCAAACTCTCACTTGTGCTTAAACTCACATACCTTCAAACTCTCTATACTGCCATTGATCCGTTCCAAGACTTAAAGCTTGAAAAATCTACTTGTGAAGAAGTAGAACAAACTCGGCTAAGAAATTAGTTAAGTGTTCTTTCTTTCGAACAAGAACAAGTCTTGACACCAGAAACAATCAAACTTGTTTACTGCAAAGTATTCAAAGTTGTGTTTCTTAGATTACTTGTTGTAACTGAATAAGTTATAATTAAGTTATCTCACCCCAAAACTCTTTAACTGAAAATACACCCTTTCAGGCGTGATATTCAGGGGGAACTTAATCGAGCATAGTTTTGCTGATTAAAAGTACCAAGTTTGGTGGAGAACAAGGTTACGTTCTCTAGATTAGGTTGGAGACAAAGCAAGTGTGCTTTGGTTTCTGTTGAATCGCTCTAGATAGGAGATTGTAAGGAACCTCAATCATATCTTAGTGGATTCAGTTCTAAGAAAGGACAAAGTGGATTAGTTGAGAGGTTACGCCACTCTCAGATACCACTATAAAAGTGTTTGTGTGATTTACTTACTGTACTTAGTTTTCAGCAAATCATATCTGTTTGTACATAGTCACTCACATCACTTGCTGAAATATTTACTTACTGAAAGAGCACTTATTGTTTCAAAGACTTCCGCTCTCTGATTTTAAGTATCAGCAAACCAAGCTACTGAAAAGTAACTTACGCTTGCTGAGAAAGTTAAGTATCAGCAAACTCAATACTGAAAAGTCATAAGCACTTGCTGAGAAAGTTTTAAACGACGAAAGTTTGAAAAGACTATTCACCCCCCCCCCCCTCTAGTCTTTTCTTGTTGTTTAAAGGGACCAACAAGTGGTATCAGAGCTGGAGGTTCTTTAACCTTCAGCACTGAACCTAGATCCCCTTAGGTGCTTTCCGTAAATCACTCTCACTTGATCAGTTTGGTAATGCTTTGCTGACAGGATGTCTTTAGGAGATGCTCCCTTGCTGAAGCCGGAAAATTATGAGAAATGGCGAAACAACATGATGCTACATCTTGAGGCCATTAGTGATGAGATGGTTACTGTCATTAATGATGGACCTATCAAGATCACTAAGATTGAGAAAAGCTTTCCTCACAAAACCACGGATCCTACCGGTACGCAAACTATCTTAGGAGAACTGGTTGACACCGTCGTTCCAAAACCAAGAGAGGAATGGACTTCTGACGAAGCTAAGAGATTCCGTCTTGATGGCCAAGCAAGAAATATCATCATTCGATCAACTCAGGATACCATACAGTGCAAACTGTGGGGTGTTAAGACTGCAAAGGAGGTTTGGAAAATGGTTCAAGATCTTTGTGCTGGATCTGACAAGACCAAGGAAAACAAACTTGAAGTACTTAACTTAAAGTTTCAAAACTTTAAGCAAGGTACAAACGAGTCACTGGAAGACTTGGATTTCAGATTCACAACTCTTGTTAGTGAAATGGCAGCCTTGGGTGTTGGAAACCTTTACTCAGATTCTGAGAAAGTGAAAACTATCATCAGAAGTCTGAATCAAGAATGGATCCACACTCAGAATTTCTATTATAATCAAGGAATGCCAGACATTACACCAACAGAGTTGTTCTCTCATCTTGCTACTGTCAACTATGAGACAAAGCAAAGAGAAAATGTATTTGCTGAAAAATCGCAAAACATTGCTCTTGCTGCAAAGCCGTCATCTTCTGAAAAGAAGAATGAAAAAGAACCTACTGATGAAAACTCTTTGGTTGTCAAAAACATGAAGAAATTCATCAGCAAGGAACTTGAAAGGCGAAAAGCAAAAGAGAAGCTGAAAAAGCATCTTGGTAACAACTACCATAAGTACAAAAATGAGACTAGCTCGCTGAACAAGCAAGCTCAGCAAGCTACTTCATCAGAAGAACCAGCAGTTGGAAATGATCTATGTTTTTACTGCAAAAAGCCTGGACACTTCAAAGCTAATTGCCCTTTGCTGAAAGGCAAATCTGCTGAAAAGAAGAAGAAGTTCAAAAGAGCTTTTATTGCTGAAGAAAAGAAGAAGCTTCAAGCAAAATTCGATGCATTATGTATTGATACTAGCTCCGAAGACAGTGAGGATGAAAGTTCAGATACCGACGATGAAGAAGCCACTCTAGACGTGGAGATTGGCAAAGAAGTTTGTGGAATAGCTATGAAGCTTATCCGGATGTGTCAAACTACGAATTCTGCCTCATGGCTGGTCAGGTAAATAATCCTACCTCTGACTCAGACTCAGAAAGTGAACACGAGATTGACCTTGACAAGATTCAAGGAGAAATCGAAAGATTTGAGAAAACTCTGAGCAGACAGCAAGAGAAACTACAATTTGCTGAAATTCTGACCAAGCAGGCTACTGAAAAGTACGTCTTGCTGAAGGAAGAAACAGAAGAAAAGGATGCTGAAATAAGGCGTCTTAAGAAGTTGATTGCTGAAGCTATAGAAAAGAATTCTCAAATGGCATTAGAATTGGAAGAATACCAGTCCTCAATTCTAAAGTTACTTGCTGAAATTCAAGAGATGAAAAAGATGAAAATCAATTTCAAATCTTATGTGGACGCAAGTAATACGCTGACTGAACTAAACTCTTATTTGAGAGACCCATCTCAGAAAGAAGGTTTAGGCGCAATGTATGAAGGTGATGACGTAGAAATCTTGAGAAAAGATAAATCACCTATCTCCTTTGTACGTGCTACTGATAGTGGTCTACCAGAAATCTATCAGTTTGGTCAATCTAAGGTTGCTGAAACAAGCAATCAAGTACCTATGACCATAAAGCCCGCTGTTGCTACTCAAAGTAACAAGACTTTAAAAGGAAAACAGGTTGCTGAGAAGCAAACTCGAAAGAAAAAGGATGTTGTGAAGCATCCCGCCAAACAAGTTGCTGAAAAGCAAGTTGTTAAGACTAAAGGCAAGATTACTAAAGTAATCAGAAGTCATTTGCTGACAAACCTGAATCAAGTAAGGTTGTTGACGCTAAAGCTCAGCATTCTCCGAAAAGTGGACTCGGTTTCAAACCAAGCAAAGTCAACTCTTTCATGAGTATAAGCAAAGTCAACAAAGATACTTCAAGGAGATGAATAAAATCAAGCCTAAGAATTCTGAAAAGAATCTTAATGCTAGGGCTAGAAGGAACCTTGCTAGAAAAGAACTTACTGAAAAGTATGTTCAGCAAAAAGGTCAACCGAGCAAGACACCACATCAGAAAGTGGATTTGACCAACACGAGTCAAAAGTCTTTCAGCTCAAAACCTCCTAGTTCCTCAGCAAGTAGAAAACAAGTCAAAGTTGAAAAACCTAAGACTTGGGTTTCCACTGGATGCATTCTTGAACATGTTAATGGACATCCATTATTGGATAATTAACTTGTTTGCTCTTGATTGTGCAGACTTCAGCCACGGAGACAAACGATGCAATCTGGCACTTTGATAGTGGTTGTGGAAAGCACATGACGGGCAACAAGAATAACCTTATAAACTATAGACGGTGGTATAAAGGTCCAACAATAAGGTTTGCTGGTGGAGGCTCCGGTTCTACAAAAGGCTATGGTGATGTGAAGTTAGGATGCATAACCATTACTGGAGTTCTTTATGTCAAAATCTTAAGTTTAACCTTTTCAGCATGAGTCAGTTTGCTGACAAAGGATACTTCATCAAAATTAAAAATGATGAATGTAAACTTATAGATTTCGAGACTAAAAAGGTAATAATGATTGCAAGAAGATCAGGAGGCTTGTACACTGTTGATTGATCTTCAGCAATTGTTGAAAAATGCCTTGTCTCAGATCATGATTGCCTTGCTGAAAAAGCATGGTTATGGCATAAACGAACAAGTCATCTAAACTTCAAGACGCTGAATAAGCTGTCTAAAAAGGCACTTGTAGTTGGATTACCTAGGGTTACTTTTAAGAAGGATGGTGTTTGCAATGCATGTCAGCAAGGAAAGCAAACCAAATCTTCTTTCAAGAACAAGACAGTACCGTCAACTACAAAACCTTTACAACTCTTGCACATGGACTTGTTTGAATCTTCTTCAACAAGCTATGCTGGTAAGAAGTATGGTCTAGTCGTGGTAGATGACTATTCAAGATTCACTTGGGTAGTATTCATCAAGCACAAATCTGAAACCAAGACTGAAATGCCTAACTTGCTGAATAAGCTTGAAGTCATGAAAAATGACAAGGTAAAAGTCATAAGGACAGACCATGGTACTGAGTTTGTAAACCAGTACATAACTGAATATTGTACCTCAAAGGTATACAACATCAGTTATCCTCAGTAAGAACACCACAACAAAACGGTGTTGCTGAACGGAAGAATCGTACCCTGAAAGAAGCCGCAAGAACAATGCTTGCTGACACTGAAATAAGTGAGGCTTATTGGGTTGAAGCGATTAATACCGCCTGTTATACTCAAAACAGATGTTTGATTACTAAGGAATACAACAAAACTCCTTATGAATTGTTTGTTGGAAGACCTCCTAACATCACTCATCTAAGAGTATTTGGTTGCAAGTGTTTCGAACTTAACAATAGTAGAGAATACCTAAGAACATTTCAACCAAAGGAAGACGAAGCGATATTTCTCGGCTACTCCTTGCATAGTAAAGCTTATAGAGTTTACAACAAAAAGGCACAAAAGATTGAAGAATCAGTGCATGTTGTATTCTACGAAAAGTCACAAGGTGTGCCTGCTGAAGAAGAATATCAGAATGTATGAAAAAGCTAATCATACATGAGCAAAGAACTGAATCTGATGCTAGGCAAATCAAGTCAATTGAACTAAATGATGATTCTGACAATGACTCTCCTCCCCCTAGTCATGACAAGATAAATATAGTTCACGACAAAGAATTTCCAGCAAAAGACGCGGTTGCTCCGGAAGTTGCTGAAATTACGCAATCTCCAGTGCCTGCTGATGAACTACCTCAATCGAGCAATGCTGAACAAGCAGTTGCTGATGAACAAATCTCAGCAGAGACACAAATTCCCAGTAGTACTGAACAAGTACATACTGAAGAGTCACATGCTGATGAGCAAACATATCCTGATCCAACAAGCAGAAAACCTGTTAATAAATGGATTAGAGATCATCCCTCTACGGATATGATTGGCGACATTAATAAACGCCAAGTGACTAGATCCAAAGCTACTCATGGACTTGCTGAAGAAGCAATTGTCGTAGAAGTAGAATCATTGTTCTCTTGCTTTGGTGTCAGAAATTGAACCTAAAACCATAGAAGAAGCTTTAAAGCATTCTGAATGGATAAAGGCAATGCAAGAAGACTGGATCAATTTGAAAGAAACAAAGTCTGGAAACTTGTGCCACTTGCTGAAGACAAGAAAGCTATTGGTACAAAGTGGGTGTTCAGAAACAAGCTGAGCGAGTCTGGTGAGTAACAAGAAATAAAGCACGTTTAGTTGCTCAAGGTTACTGTCAGACTGAAGGATTGGACTATGATGAGTCTTATGCACCAGTTGCAAGATTGGATGCAATTAGGCTTTTCTTGGCCTTTGCTGCTCACAATGACTTCATTGTTTACCAAATAGATGTTAAAAGTGCATTCTTCAATGGTGAACTTGTTGAAGAAGTCTACCTAGAACAACCCCCTAGCTTTGAACTTCCTCAGAAATCAAGATGGTATACATGCTTCAGAAAGCTGTATATGGTCTAAAGCAAGCACCAAGAGCATGGTATGATACCTTGGCTAAGTTCTTGCTGGAAAATGGTTTCAAGAAAGGTGAAGTTGACAAAACTTTATTTACCATGAACCATGATGGTAAAATACTTTTAGTTCAAATTTATGTGGATGACATAATTTTTGGATCTAAGGACAAGCAACTTTGTGATGATTTTGCCAAACTCATGACAAATAAGTTTGAAATGAGTATGATGGGAAAATTGAATTATTTCCTAGGATTGCAAGTCAAGCAACTCAAAGATGGAATATTCATAAATCAAGCAAAGTATGCGAAAGAAATGCTCATAAAGTTTAGGATCAAAGAGGATGAGAACCTGAAAAGATCCCTATGAGTGTTGGTACCAAATTGGGCTATACTAAAGAGGACAAAAGTGTTGAAGAACACAAGTATAGGAAGCTCATTGGTTCCTTGTTGTATTTAACAGCAAGTAGACCTGACATTCAGTATGTTGTTTGTGTGTGTGCAAGATTCCAATCTGATCCAAGAGAATCACACTACAAAAAGGCAATCAAATACTGAAATATGTTAAAGGTACAGTCAATGTTGGATTATGGTATCCTAAAGATTCTGGACTTGAATTGGTTGGTATTCTGATGCTGATCATGGAGGATCAACTCTTGATAGAAAAAGTACCTCTGGAACTTGTCAGTTTTTGGGTACTAGATTAATATCATGGTTCAGCAAGAAGCAAACTTGTGTTGCCAATTCATCTACTGAATCTGAATACATTGCAGCTGGTTGTTGCACAGCTCAAATCCTATGGATTCAGCAACAATTAAGAGATTATGGTATTTCTGCAAAGAAAACACCAATCTTTTGTGATAATACAAGTGCTATTGCATCACGCAAAATCCTAAGTTTCACTCTAGGACTAAGCACATTGATATTAGACATCATTTCATTAGAGATCATGTGGAAAAAGGTGATATTGAGGTTGTGAAAGTAGGCACTGATGATCAGCTTGCTGACATCTTTACCAAGCCCCTACGGATAATAGGTTCGCAATGCTAAGGTATAACCTTGGATTGATTGAACTACCTCAATAAAGGATACACTTGGCAGAATGCTGAAACAGGTATTCAGCAAGCCAAAGTATTCCTGTTAAAGACCAGTCACTGATTTCTTCTAAGAAATGATAAGTCACTACATGTTTGCTGAAACAGGCATCAGCAAGTAATTCCTTCAAAACGGGTATTTGTTAGGAAACTTGATCACTTGCTGGACAGGCACTCAGTAAGGAGAACTAAGTAAGGATTGCTGAGACGGGTACTCAGACAATCAAAAGATACTGAAACAGGTATTCAAGTATCAAAGGAATTTTCTGAGACGGGAACTCAGGAAAAAGAGCAAAGACTCATCTCTCAGATTTTACCAAAGGATGTCTCAAAGTACAAAAGATTTACTGATACGGGAAATCAGAAATATCTTTTAACTTAACAGAAATATGAGAATCTAAGTAAGGGGTAACTTTCAGCAAGTATCTAGGTTGTTAATTCAAACTCGCTGAAAAGATTCTTGTCTATTTCATCAGCAAGCTATTCCCTTATTACTCGGTAAAATCAATTTGGACGTTCAAGGGCACAGATAAACTCGTAATAATCATGACATGAAATTCAATCGTGGCCATTGATTAAAGGAGTTACTTATCTAACGGCTAACAAAACAAGAGAGAGAGTGCTCTGACGGTTTTAAGTTAGTTGGGCCACTAC
>CM051458.1:47801048-48093362 GCA_028274465.1 Plantago ovata
TAGAAGAAGCGTTAAAGCAGTCTGAATTGATAAAAGGGCCAATGCAAGAAGAACTGGATCAATGTGAAAGAACAAAGTCTGGAAACTTGTGACTTGCTGAAGACAAGAAGCTATTGGTAAACAAAGTGGGGTGTTCAGAAACAAGCTGAGCGAGTCTGGTGAAGTAACAAGAAATAAAGCACGTTTAGTTGCTCAAGGTTACTGTCAGACTGAAGGATTGACTATGATGAGTCTTATGCACCAGTTGCAAGATTGGATGCAATTAGGCTTTTTTTGGCCTTTGCTGCTCACAATGACTTCATTGTTTACCAATGGATGTTAAAAGTGCATTCTTGAATGGTGAACTTGCTGAAGAAGTCTACCTAGAACAAACCCCTGGCTTTGAACTTCCCTCAGAAATCAAGATGGTATACAAGCTTCAGAAAGCTGTATATGGTCTAAAGCAAGCACCAAGAGCAGGTATGATACCTGGCTAAGTTCTTGCTGGAAAATGGTTTCAAGAAAGGTGAAGTTGACAAAACTTTATTTACCATGAACCATGATGGTAAAATACTCTTAGTTCAAATTTATGTGGATGACATAATTTTTGGATCTAAGGACAAGCAACTTTGTGATGATTTTGCCAAACTCATGACAAATAAGTTTGAAATGAGTATGATGGGAAATTGAATTATTTCCTAGGATTGCAAGTCAAGCAACTCAAAGATGGAATATTCATAAATCAAGCAAAGTATGCGAAAGAAATGCTCATAAAGTTTAGGATCAAAGAGGATGAGAAACCTGAAAAGATCCCTATGAGTGTTGGTACCAAATTGGGCTATACTAAAGAGGACAAAAGTGTTGAAGAACACAAGTATAGGAAGCTCATTGGTTCCTTGTTTTTTAACAGCAAGTAGACCTGACATTCAGTATGCTGTTTGTGTGTGTGCAAGATTCCAATCTGATCCAAGAGAATCACACTACAAAAAGGCAATCAGATACTGAAATATGTTAAAGGTACAGTCAATGTTGGATTATGGTATCCTAAGATTCTGGACTTGAATTGGTTGGTTATTCTGATGCTGATCATGGAGGATCAACTCTTGATAGAAAAAGTACCTCTGGAACTTGTCAGTTTTTGGGTACTAGATTAATATCATGGTTCAGCAAGAAGCAAACTTGTGTTGCCAATTCATCTACAGAATCTGAATACATTGCAGCTGGTTGTTGCACAGCTCAAATCCTATGGATTCAGCAACAATTAAGAGATTATGGTATTTCTGCAAAGAAAACACCAATCTTTTGTGATAATACAAGTGCTATTGCAATCACGCAAAATCCTAAGTTTCACTCTAGGACTAAGCACATTGATATTAGACATCATTTCATTAGAGATCATGTGGAAAAAGGTGATATTGAGGTTGTGAAAGTAGGCACTGATGATCAGCTTGCTGACATCTTTACCAGCCCCTACCGATAATAGGTTCGCAATGCTAAGGTATAACCTTGGATTGATTGAACTACCTCAATAAGGATACACTTGGCAGAATGCTGAAACAGGTATTCAGCAAGCCAAAGTATTCCTGTTTAAAAGACTCAGTCACTGATTTCTTCTAAGAAATGATAAGTCACTACATGTTTGCTGAAACAGGCATTCAGCAAGTAATTCCTTCAAAACGGGTATTTGTTAGGAAACTTGATCACTTGCTGAGACAGGCACTCAGTAAGAGAAAGAACTTAAGGATTGCTGAAACAGGCACTCAGACAATCAAAGATACTGAAACAGGTATTCAAGTATCAAAGGAATTTCTGAGACGGGAACTCAGAAAAAGAGCAAAGCTCATCTCTCAGATTTACCAAAGATATCTCAAGTACAAAAAATTTACTGATACGGGAAATCAGAAATATCTTTTAAACTTAAGAAATATGAGATATCTAAGTAAGGGGGAACTTTCAGCAAGTATCTAGGTTGATAATTCAAACTCGCTGAAAAGATTCTTGTCTATTTCAGCAAGCAATCTATCCCTTAAACTCGGTAAAATCAATTTGTGACGTTAATTGGCACAGATAAACTCGTAATAATCATGACATGAAATTCAATCGTGGCCATTGATTAAAAGGAGTTACTAATCTAACGGTTAACAAAACAAAGAGAGAGAGTGCTCTGACGGTTTCAGTTAGTGGGCCACTACGCATTTAATGCAAAGGCTCCACTAACTCCAGTGTTTCTCTGTTTTACCCTTGCTGAGAGCTCAAATCGATTGAGTTTCTCACACACCAGAGACACTATATAAAGAAGGAGTTAGAGAAATGACAAAATTCTTTAACTCACATTTCCTTTCTCTGCAAATTTTAGCCTGAATCTACTGTACCTCCTGGTCAAAAGCAAACTATCTCTTTTCGTACACATTTTTCTGCTCTAAAAAGAAATGGCTCCCAGAGACAGTCTTCTAAGTCCTCAAAGTCATCAAAGGTTGACAGTGCTGAAACACGCACTGCTCCGGTGACTACTCCGGCCCAAACACAACGAAAGTTGTGTTGAAAAACGACCGCAATCCGAAAAAACCTATGCCTCCGTCATATCTTGACACTGCAAAGTGTGAGATGTTGATGCAATGGGGAGGTTTGCAAAAGAAAAGTACATTAGGTACTTTTATGAACAAGAACTCGATGACGAAAATGAAGAGGCGCTTGAGTTATCAAGCAGCAAGGCCTCATGAACTTTATCTCTGCTCGCACTAAGCAAGTGAGCATGATTGATACAATGGAATTCTACAACAATGCAGAAATCCAGTCCCTTACTGATAGTAAAGGAGTCACTGAAAAAGTGATCTTTACTACAGTTCAGAACACGCAAATCGTCCTGAAATGGACTGATTTAGCGGAGATATTTCAGATTCCAACTGGAACTGAAGATGACGTCACTGTCACTGCCACTGACGAAGAAATTGAAGCTTTCTACAGTGACGTCAGAAATGAGAAAATGAAGAAAGGCGAGATTGCTCCCGTGACTTGGACAAAGCACGTTAAGAGAAAGCATCTCTGCCATTCACTTGGTCTAGTAGCTCTGCTACTATAAAAGTTCTTGACTCCCAAGTTGGAGGAATTGACCAAGTAGGCCTGAGAAGATGGCCATTGCTGATGCATATCATGAAAAAAAACGGAACTTAACTGGGCTAAGTACATTTCAACAGGCTTGTTGATTGTGTTACTAAGTTTAAGGTAAAGGTAGAAGACAACAAGGTCTCACCTTCCTTTCCAGTTATGTATGGAATCAAGATATGCTACATCCTTGAACATTTCAGGATTCAGCTAAGAAACCCATTGCCAATCAAAAAGTCTGTATGCAATGTGGGAAGATCATTCTACAAGCAGAATGTACCTAAGACTGCTGAAAGAAAACTAAGAAGACAACAACTGCAAATGTTGTCAGCACAAGCCAGCAAGAAAGGTATACAACAGCTGCAGATGTTACCACTCAGCAACTTAGAGATGAAACTGCTGTTGGTGGTGGTAACACAAATGAAACTGCTGTAGAAAATCAACAAGGTACGTGTACACAGCCGTTGCTGAAAATGCAACTATAGATGACTCTGGGAAACTGGAGAAATCTAACAAGAAAAAGAGGAAAGCTGATGATGACACTCAGACTGCAGCGTCATCAGCAACCCCGTACCTAAGAGGAAACGGACCAAGCAACAAAAGAAAGAAAACACTGGCCCGCAAGTCAGTCCCTGCTGTCCAAGACCTCTCAGACAATTCCCAGACAAATGCTGAAACGCATTTGCCAGTAGATGTTGCTGAGGTGATCACTGAAACCTATGTCAGCAATGTTGAAGTGTTTGCGGAAGCCTTCAACAATCAACTTAACGTTGATACTCTACTGAGAATAGACCACAAGGCAGTGGAAATGAAATTCCTGCCCAAGTCCCAGATATCTACATTGTAGATAATTTAGATGATCCAACTTTGGAACCAGCAAGTGACATTGCTGCTGATCTGCAAAAGAGCGGCACTTGCTGATGCTGCTGAAAAGATGGTTGCTGAACAAGCAACTCATCAAGTGCTGAACCCCGCTTGCTGAAGGACCAGTTGCTGAGACAGCAATGGTTCCAGTCCAGAAGTTGCTGAAACACAAGAAGCATTATTCAACGACGCATCTCGTGATGCTGAGAATACTGGCCAAGTTCACCCAAGACATCAATCGACAAAGTCCAGCTTGTACTGGAAGAATTAAGCAAACAAATGGAGTTGGAGATTGAAGAATCATCCAACAAATCCATTGATGTCTTCATGACAAGCAGTGAGCTAAGGGTCAAGATGCTTCTGCTCAACTTGTCATTTCAGAGACAAGGGAGATTGCTGAAACCGCACAGCTTTCTCAATAGAGCAAAACCAGAAGTCTGCTGAAGAAACAGTCCAAGAAGCTGAAGAAACTGTTAATGCTGAAAGGACTGAGCCACAACTGTCCTTCTTCAGCAGGTAGTTAATTCAACCATCAGTAAAACTTCGATTTCTGAAACTTGTTCTTTTGCTAATATTATATTATCTCTACAGACTTCTCAAGATGCAAGTCAGATAGTTGTTGAAGCCTCTGCACCAGAACCAACACTCCCTGCTCAGCAGGTAGTTAATGATTTTGGTATTAAAACTAAGTTTGACAGCTTAGTACTTGTGTCTAACTCTAATTTATTTCAGGATGAACAAATGGAGGATGCTACTCAAGCTCCTCATGAAATGGAAATTGTACTACATGAGCTTGCTGACTCTCAGCAGGTAAATCATGTTTCAGATATGAACTCAAAAACAATTCTCCAAACCAATCCTGATCTAAATAACGTTCTTTTTCAGGCTCAAAAGGAGACCACTGAAGTGGTACTCATCACTGAAGATCATCAAGTAAGTTCTGAGGAACTGTACTTGAACTTCAAAAGGACAACTTTGTCAAGAGTTGCTAAGTCCGTCAGCAACTGGCAAAGATACAAGCGAATGGATTTCTCTGATCTTCACCTTCATCTTTCAAACGAGAAAAAGAGATCTTCTCTGCTAAAGCTCGAAACATTTGTCCACTCCATCCTTCCTGAAGAAATGTCATATTCTCAGCAAATGAGCTCAAATCTGATTGCTCAAATCAGAGAGAATATGAAGGCAAAATTCAAGAGTGCCTCTCCAGTTGAACAAGCTGTGATGCTCAAAGGTTCATTTGTACCTGTGGTGGCTGATCCCCACAAAATCAATGAGGAAGAGGAAGTGACAAGTGTTGCTTTGTATAAGCACGTTGAGCTAGTCATTCTGACCGACGATGATGAAGAAGAAGAAGATGAGAACATTCCCACTGATCCCAGTGATGATGAAGGGAAAGATTCCAAGGACAAGAAAGACGATGATGATGACAATCAAGGTCCAAGTCCTGATGCTGGAGGATTGAAGTTGACAGTTGCTGAAAATACTCAACCTGAAAATCAGCAAGCTGAACAACAACAACCTCAGCAAGAATCTCAACCTCCTCCTGCTGCTGCTGAAAATCAAGCACCTGTGCAAGGTGCTGATACTGAAGAAGAATATGCCAGAAAAAGGGCTGCCTTGAAAAATGACAAAAGTCCAGTTTCTGATGCCAAGGTTACTGAAGAAAACCTTGATGATGATGATGAACAAGATGAAGATTACCAACGCGCTCTCCATAACAGTCTCTTGATCCATGCAAGGCATACGCAGGATCTAGAAATTGGTCAATCTTCAGGAGTAAGATCAACGGAAGTCCCCTCCCTTCCATTTACTACTGGCGAAACTCCAGTAATTGAGTCTCAAACTCAATTAAAACTAACTACTGGCGAAACTCCAGTTATTGAGTCTCAAACGTTGCCTTCAGCAACTACTCAATTAAAACTAACTACTGGTGAAACTCCAGTTGTTGAATCTGAAGCGTTGCCATCAGCAACCACTCAACAAAAAGGAAGTGAAGCTACTGATAAAGGTTCTAAAGTTGCTGAACTTGATGAATCTGAGGATGATGACGACTTGTCAGAAAATGAGGATGAACAGTCCAAGCGAGACCCAAAAGTTGTTCAGATTCCTCCTCCTGATTACATCACTGATAAAGATGATTCCGTAAGAGCCGAATTGCTAATACAGGATGATCAGTTTGCTTCCGAACTTAAGGTTCATTCCTTGACACCACATCTAGTGTCGTTCCCAAGAGTTGAGGAGTTTACTCCTAGAATTTTAGCACTAAAGGAAGTCCATGATGCCTGCAAAGCTGAAGATGAGGCATTGCTTGCTGAGAGCCCACTTGACATTGGAAAAATATTGGCCAGAGTGTTGAGACGCACTACCACTTTGACAATAGCTCAGAAAGACATCAGTCTTTATCACAAGAGCTATGAAGAAGATGTAAGTCAAGCGCTCAGGCTCGCAAAGAATGCTCTCGTAAAGGCTCAGACTTTCATGGATGAGAAGGCCGCAATAGAGAAAAGACATGAAGAGAACATGATGAGTATTCAAAGAGAGTTGTCAAAAATGACTTCTGACCAACAACAAATCATCATGAAGTATAACAGTTTAAGCACTCTTGCTGAAAATTGCAATGAGTTTTATTCTCTGCACATCACTCCGATGTTGCAATCCATGTCTAAGGGGGAAAACAAGAGTACCAGAAAAAGAAACCAAACCCCTCCTGCTGTTGATGTGCCACTGCCCATAGAACCGCTTGCTGAAAAAGAGCAAAGTTCTAAAAGGCAAGCAGAATCTGAGTTAAATTCAGCAAGTACCAAAAAGAGAAAAACCGCTGCTGAAACTCAAGATTTTCGCCATACTGAAAGTCATCACAATCTGAATGAACATGATGAAGATGATGAAAATCAAACAATAGCTCAAGCCATAAGAGCTAGACCCTTAACAGCCTTGACTCCGTCTGGCCACTCAAAGCATTTCTCGTCTGACTCTTCAGCAAGAGATCAAGACAATGCTAAGACAAGAAGAAGAAGGCAAAGACAGGAAGAAAAGAGGCTGGCCAGCATTGCTATTGGCTCCGGCATTGAATACACAAAGACCAGCAATGAAGAAACCACTCAGAATGTAATCAGAAACATTCATGGTTGCTGGATTTTAAAGCTGGAAGACTTGCTGGTGAATGAGTTCTTTCCTACAGCCATTTTGAATCAAATGTTCAAATGGATTGAACTCAAAGTCGAAAGAAATCAAAGGGAAGAATCCCTCCCAAGAAATATTGCTGGGAGATGGTTGAATCTTGAGGTCTCAGTAAGAAGAATCGCCATTGGTAAGACTTACAAACAAGAACCAAATCTGATCAAACCACCTGGCATTGCTTACTATTCTGACCCAGTAACAAAGAAAACAAAGAAGAGACTTGGATTGATTCCTTATGAGTACTTCTATCTCACTTCTAAGGATCAAGAAGAAGATCTTCTCTGGCTAAGAAAGATTCATCCGAAAAGCATTTCAGATACACAGCTTCTCCATGCCAGCAATTGGGGCATGCATTTGTGGGTGACTAATTACATGGAAATGAATGCTGAAAAGCATCATCATACCGCCTGCAAAAACGCAAGAATTCTTCAACTACAAGTCCGTAGGCTTCTGGAAAACTACGAAAAGGACTGTGTTGAATTTACTGCACTTGCTGAGAAGAGTGTAAGAGAGATTTTGAGAAAATCTTCTGGAAGAGCTTAACTCTCTGTAATACTTTTTGTTAAAGTTTTTGTTTGCTGATTCTGTTTAAGTTATCTCTGCTATTTCATGTAAACTTCTGAAAGATAACTATCAGCAATGAAGCTTTTGAATCTTATTGGTTTTTGATTATGCAATTTACTTATGCTTACTGTTTAATTATTCAAGTATGCTTGCATTAATCAACTGATTTATTCAACATCAGAAACCTCTAAAAGGGTAACAATTAATTTAGCCATGGATTGCTAACATCAAAAAGGGGGAATTTGTTAGGAAACTTGTAATTTTGATGAGCAATTAACCATGCTAAATTAAGGAAAGTCCAGTAACTAGTACTCTTAAGGTCCATAGGAATTTAGAATTTGAAGGACATTGTAAAAGAGGAACGTTTGCTGAAGACTTAGATTAGGTGTTAGTTAAGATGGTTTTTACCGCTTACGATGTATTTTATTTTCTGAAAAGAAAATAACTTATTGAAGCTGTAGCTCATGATGTATCTTATTTTCTGAAAAGAAAATAACCTATTGAAGCATTTGCTGACGATGTACTTTGTTTTTACAAACAAACTATTGAAGCATTTAGAAACCGCTCAGAATCTTGAAGATTATTGAAGATCTGAAGACTTGAAGAATTCGAAGATCTGAAGACTTGAAGATTGCTGAAAACTGGTATCTACAAAGGCACGTGTTGCTCAGAAAGTGGAAACTTCAGCAACAGCATTGCATAAGTGAAAATCTGAAAGACAGGGTAGGTTGTGCTTGCTGAAACTGAGACTAACCACTTGTTGATGGAACATATGTGACCTCTTGCTGAAAGTAATTGAATTTGCGCTCCAATGTTACTGTTTGAACTCTATTCAAATATGCATTAAATGCAAAGCTTACACGCGAAGGACATGAAGACTAGAAGACAAACAAGGACGCTGTTGAAAGTACAAAAGCAAGATAGTGACATCTTAAGGATCAAAAGCCTTGTAATTTAAAATTCAAACGGCTCCTTACTTGCACTATAAATAGAGGTCATCCGGCGAAGAGTTGAAGTGTGTCAACAACGTGATCAAACTCTCACTTGTGCTTAAACTCACATACCTTCAAACTCTCTATACTGCCATTGATCCGTTCCAAGACTTAAAGCTTGAAAAAGCTACTTGTGAAGAAGTAGAACAAACTCGGCTAAGAAATTAGTTAAGTGTTCTTTCTTTCGAACAAGAACAAGTCTTGACACCAGAAACAATCAAACTTGTTTACTGCAAAGTATTCAAAGTTGTGTTTCTTAGATTACTTGTTGTAACTGAATAAGTTATAATTAAGTTATCTCACCCCAAAACTCTTTAACTGAAAATACACCCTTTCAGGCGTGATATTCAGGGGGAACTTAATCGAGCATAGTTTTGCTGATTAAAAGTACCAAGTTTGGTGGAGAACAAGGTTACGTTCTCTAGATTAGGTTGGAGACAAAGCAAGTGTGCTGTGGTTTCTGTTGAATCGCTCTAGATAGGAGATTGTAAGGAACCTCAATCATATCTTAGTGGATTCAGTTCTAAGAAAGGACAAAGTGGATTAGTTGAGAGATTACTCCACTCTCAGATACCACTATAAAAGTGTTTGTGTGATTTACTTACTGTACTTAGTTTTCAGCAAATCATATATGTCTGTACACAGTCACTCACATCACTTGCTGAAACCTTTACTTACTGAAAGAGCACTTATTGTTTCAAAGACTTCCGCTCTCTGATTTTAAGTATCAGCAAACCAAGCTACTGAAAAGTAACTTACGCTTGCTGAGAAAGTTAAGTATCAGCAAACTCATTACTGAAAAGTAATAAGCACTTGCTGAGAAAGTTTTAAACGACGAAAGTTTGAAAAGACTATTCACCCCCCCCCTTCTAGTCTTTTCTTGTTGTTTAAAGGGACCAACAAAAGCGCAATAGAGCACGAATTCCGCTCACAATCCGTCAGAGCGAGCTCGGAACGCAATTCGTGGACCATGTGTGGCGAATTATGTGACCTAGGCTGGAACCTTTCCTGCGGGTCTTGCTTCTAGGCTTAGATGGCATGATCATAGCCAGAATCTTCATAAGTCTTCTTTGTGTGGCTGATGGCCCTGATGTTGGGCACAGGCGATGCGGGGGTGATATTCCATGTCATATCATATAGCCCCCCAGTTCTTAGTCATCGTCGGGATGAGTAATGAACTATAAGTCTTGATCTTCTTTTGCGTTGGAGCTCTTGTGTTCCCATGCTCATCTTCTTCCTTTTCTTTATGTGATTCTTACTTGATTTTGATAGCTCAAGCCTTCTTCGTAGGTGATTGTCATCGTCTTTTTGTTTTAGACTCCGAATTTTTCTTCTTTCCGTTAGCCATGTGGACAGGATAGTGTTCCTTGTCTCCCCCCCCCCCCCTTTTAGTTACGACAACGGGATGTTGTCGTAATGAGGCACGTGTCATCATGCGATTTGTAGTTCTTTGCGGCGGGAAATAAATTCTCGTATCCGAATAGTCATTTGAATCGATGTAACCGTTTCAACCAACCGTTGCGTCGCTTCCCGGAAACGTCTTTTCACCCCGAACTTATAACCGCCAGCGTCCTATTATAAATAGCCGTTCAGATAGAATTTTGTCGGATCTTTCGATCGACAAACCCTAAATCTCTTCTTTCTCTCCCCTTCTCCTATACTCCACAAAAGCAAAACATTCGTCAATTCCAATTGCTCTTCTTGGCTTATCTGTTTCCGATCTCTTCAACAAGTAAGTATACTTTCCCTTTCTTTCCTTGATTCTGAATGTGCTATAGATCTTCTGTGGTTAGTTTTGATTTGGAGAGTTTCGATCTCTTGGTGCTTTTATCCATTCCTATTGTCGATGTGAGGGTGGTGATGTTTTCTTCATCAGATAGGGAGTCAATCCCCATTTTATCCAACGATTTGGATGACGTCTGGCAAGAAAACATGACCGCCTTCACATCGGTTATACGAATGCTTCGTCAATGTTCTCAATACTTCTGAAGTACGGGATCTCTGTGGGAGATAGTGTTGTTTGATCGGTTGATCTTCTGTTCTCGAAAAGGAGTGGCTTGATAAAACTGCACGTCTTCCACAAGGATTCTGCCATCGACACCAGACGGTGATTTTATAACTGCTCCCCTCTTTATGTACGTATGTATTGTCGTATGTGATTGACTTCTTCGTGGTATATGTAGCTTTCGTATTACACCTCATATGGTTCTTTCTTTCTTGCGCGCTAGGTGTCCTTCACGTTTCTTTTAGGAGTGATGCCTTGGATGATATTTGGTGGTGCCAGTAGGGTTTCCGTGAGTGTCCGTGAGCATCTAGCATTTCTCTTCGTAACGTGGTTTGTTTGGCTGGCACAACTTGCTGCGCGGACGAACAACCACGTTGTTCTTCATAGGATTTTCATGCGCGATCTCCCGTGTTGATGCTGCGGAATCAAATCGTGCTAGGCTTTCTATACTTGTAGTTTGTTGTTATAACTATCCTCCCATATTCATTTTGTGTCTGTTTGTCCAGCATGTCGGTCGAAGTTCACACAGATAGCTCTAGTGGCGACAACAACGGGGAATCAGTCCATGAGAATGAAGCTCTCGCTCCTGAGTCCTTCTATCCTCTTCCGCTCCGCACCCGCTCCGCTGAGTCCCGAAGGAATCTCCCCGAGCCTCCTTCAGTCCAAAATAGGCTCTTGGGGTTCGCGGGAAAAGATGTTGCCAATCATTCCGGAGCAGCGGGCTCGGATAATGCAACATGTCTTAAGCGGAAACTCCCAGCTGATACTCCTTCCAGGGGCATTGTTCCGCGTGGTGATGTTCAAATCTCCACCGAGATTCGGGGATCACGGCTTCGTTCCTCTTCACGTGGTCCCCGTACTCGTGCGAGTTTGCTCGCCGCACTTAACCAACGCCTTGCTGAGCGTCGTGCTAATCCTCCCGCTTCTCTCCCACGGGCAGATCCCGCAATAATTTACTTAGGTGATTCTGGCGGGGAAGAAGAGGTAACTCAAGGTCGATTCGGCTCTTTAGTTGAAGAGTCTGATATACCTGATCTTCGCCGGTCGTTCGCTATTCCTCCTCACATTGAGGTTGTTATTCCCGAGCCCGGTCAAGCAGCTGATAACCCTCCAGAGGGATGTCTCTGTGTATTTTTGAAAAGTTTTGAAAATGGGTTTCGCGTCTCCATAAATTGGCGCATCAGAAAGTTTTTGAACGATATCAATCTTTGCCCAACGCAGATTACTCCAAATGGTTGGGGTTATCTTATGGCCTCCTTCGTTTTTTGTGCTTGTCTGAAAGAAGATTTTGACTGTGCCCACTTCTTTTCTCTTTTCTCGGTTTCTCAGATCTCGGGAAGTCGTTTCTACAAATTTGTTGCTCGTGATAAATTTCTTGTTTTCCGTTCCTTCCCATCCGACCATAGTGATATGTGGAAAGATTCTTTCGTTTTTCTAAGACTTCCTCATAAATCAGATGGTAGTCTTGGTGATTGGGAAGTTCCCCATTTCTGATACTCAGGGAAGGTGCCTTCAATAGGTTGTTTTGCCGGGAGATCTCTCCCTGTCTGGCTTTGTGCTCTTTATTGTGTGCCTAAGGATGATTTATTGTTCCCGCAAACTGCTATTGTGGAGCCTTGTTTATACCTTTCCCATGCCTCACATATCCCTACCTTATGTGCTTCCGTATATGATGTTGGTATGCTTGATATCTGCTTGTATTTTTGCTAATGCATGATATCTGCTTTGTAAGAGACTGGTCTGACCGCACAAATTCCTTGTTTGCAGATATTTGGTTTTGTCTAGGTCAGCGAATGATGAAGAAGGCAAGTCTTCAGAGTGCCATCTCCAGACCGCGGGCCACTGGTTCCCATCAAGAATCTCTTGCGGTTACCTTGGGTATGAACATCGCCGAAAATATGGCGACTGAATCTGTTCCAGTCACTTCCCAAACTCGTCCTCATGGGGACGAAAATCCCCGTGGGGAAGAGCCCGATGATATTCCCCGTGACGAGGCTGTCGGCCTTCCGCTACAGGAGACCTTGGTGATCGAGTTAAAATCCGATGATGAGACTGTTGCGGACTTGTCTCTGGGGCATAAGAGGCGTAAATATTCAAAGGCTCAGTTCCAGCCGTTATCCGAGGAAGAGGGTGCTAGGACTCCTGGCATGGGGCCAGTTTTGACGATGTATGGCCACCCTCCTGTTAGTAGCATAGTGGCATGCGGCCGCATCTCATCCATTGCGGGCCTTGATATCCACAAGCGCTCTAAGATTATTGACTCTCTCCGGACTAAGTCCCGCATGGCTCTCCCTACTGAGGCTGTTGACTTGTTCAAAGCTGAATCTGCCATTCAGCAAGCTTGGCAGCTGGGAATAATTCTCCAAGAGGTAGGTTTTTATTTTGCTGAACGTTTTTCTTCTCATAGGTTTGGCTTCTAAACTACTCATATCTTTTACTTTTTGTTGGTAGGGCTTAGCTGCCACCATGGCAGTTCAGGCTGATTTCCATGAGAAGGAGGTTGATATACAGGTCGCCCAGGATGCTCGTAAGGCCATGGAGGATGCTGAGGTGGATGCCGAGAGACTTCGGGGCTTGCTGGAAAAGGCTAAGGATAATGCGGCGGAATTCGAGCGCCCCTGGAACGTTGCTACTGCGGATAATCAAAGGCTGAATGAGCGGTATCGTTAGGCTATGGCTCAGAAGGAACAAGACGATGCGACCATCACTTCTCTTTCTGCTGAGGTAGCCCGTGGTAAAAGGCTGTTCGAGGCAATGTTGAGCACCTTCTCTACTGCCGTAACTAGACTCCGTGAGAAGGCCAGGTTTGCGTGGGTGGAAGCTGTCTGGATTTCCTCAATTCCCATTGCCTCTGGTATATTCAAATGAAAGCTTCATCAATAGTGTTCGCGGCAGGCTTCAGGAGAGCAATTGCTCAAATAGTGAATGGCAATAAGGCCACTACTGACTTCAAGGAAGAGCTCCATACCAATGTCCTCCTAGGCGATCACCTGGAAGATCTCCCTGGTGATCCTGAGCCTGAAAATGCTGAACTTAAGGCTTCGAAGTTCTAGCCCCTTGTTGTTGAGCCTAGTGAGGATATTGATGTCGTCAGGAAGATCGGTCCTACTGCGTTGGTTCCACACTGACCCCATTGGCTCTCGTACGTGATGAGTTCCTCGGAGATGCTCTATAGCATTGTGGGCGAGGATATTTCCCGAGACAACATTGCCCAGATCTGGGTACTAATGTTGTTGTGGACGGTCCCGTCGCAGCGGAACCCACGCCATTTTCGCCAGCGGAGGTCAAGATGAAGGCTTATCTGGAAGAGCTGCGGGAGGAGGAGCAGCAGGTTGGCGGCCGTGGGACAAGCAGGTCAAGTGGAGATGCAGGGAGATCGAGGAACTCTCAGGTTTGAGGTTTTGCGGGGGTACCAGTTGCCGCAGCTCGATGTCTTTTCTTTTGCGTTTGTTGATGGTTAAAACATTTATGGACAAGGATTTTAAATTTGTAATAGTAAGTAGGGATGCTGCCTCCGGGCGTACATTGCTTCTCCTCCCCCTTTTGTCTTTATTGTGTTTACGCAAGGTGCCTTGGCGGGCAGCGGATTAGATCCTGATGGCGATGGAGCGTCTTGGATGGTATGGTTGGTTCTCTAAGTAGCTCCCTGTTTTGCTACTTCTTTTTGGAACCAACTTTCTTTTGTTCCCTCCCGCCTTGGTTTGAACTGTTATCAGTACTTAAAACAATTTCGTCTTTATTTGGCATCTTTGTTGTGGGATCTATGTCTCCTCCTTCCATCTTGCTAATCCGCTTTAATAACAACTCTTGGATACTGGCTTGTGAATATAGTAAGGTCTTACCGAAGTGCATGGGGCCCCTTGTGGGTCAACGACGCATTGCCTCAATATCCTTCCGATAAGGATAACTGAGTCTTGCAGGTCAAATGGAAAAATCGTTTGAGACTCCGAAATGCGCATCATCCGACCGTGTGAAGTAGGGAAAGATGTCCGTAAAAGGTACCACAATATGTGACGTCGCCCTCGATATGCGACGTCGCCCTCGATATGTGACACCACCCTCGATGTGACGGCGCCCACAATGTATGACGACGCCCGAGATTTGTGACGGTGCCCTCGTCGTTAATTGTGACACCGCCCACGACTCATGGCCTTTCCCCCTCACTTTCTTCAATTTGTCTTTTTGTCTTCTAACTTGCAAGTCTTCCAGAAAGTTTCTTCAATAATCGATTCTTCTGTCGGGTTAACCCTGGTCTTCTTTGGATAATGCATTTTTTAAGAGAAAAAAAGAAACAATTGGTGTTCCGTCGGTGCTTATATCATATATGTAAGGCCCACGGAGATAACCAGCGGTGTCCCACCCTCTGGGGCCTTGCTAATGATTTAAACACCGACATAACACTTCGCATGAGACTCTAATTTGTATGTGCAAACAGAAAAGCAGCAAAAACTGCCCTTCGCTTACTTGTTAGAAAAAAGTAGCCAAGCTTACATGGGTAGGATTAGTTTTTCGTCCACTACTTTAGGAGTAGAACTTCTGGATGACATGACCAAACCTTTCCTGGGGGTCTTGCTTCTGGGCTTAGATGGCATGACCATAGCCAGAATCTTCATAAGTCTTCTTTGCGTAGCTGCTGACCCTGAGGTTGGGCACAGGCGATGCGGGGGTGATATTCCATGTCATATCACCGGATATTAAAATTCAATAGCTACTCGTATGATTCAGGTTTATTGTTATTAGATTCAAATTCAATAGCTGCAGATTCACACTTTTTAGAACACGGCTGCTTTTTAACTGTACTTGGTACTATTCTCCGGGTGGAGTAAACATTTGCATACCTAGACAACATGCAACTTGTTCGACAAAATGCACATAATTAAAGCTCCGCATAGACATGTAAGAGTCACTTGACTCTGAACTTCCAAGTTTTGATTGTATAGATATTTAAATAGATGGTTTTGCACTGTGCAACATTGACTTGCGGAGGAACCGAACAATTTTCTCTCCAGAACAACTATCTCATAGTACTCTATATATTGCTATGTATATCGATCAATATACACTATCTACATAATAATACAATATACATACATATTCTTCACCGATCAAAACCAGAAAGAAATGAACTTGGAGACAGATGACTTCGTGTCTGGCCATTCTCTGTCCTTGGAACTGACGTAGTACTTTGTGGCCTGAGCTCTGATAATCTACTTCTCTCTTCTGATATTCGATTCTGAACAAAAAATAAATAGCTCATCAACCAAGAAAATTATCAAAGATTCTGACTATACGAAGAATAAGACACAAATCCAAAGGCTATCATATTGTAAAATCAGATAGGTGAGCTGAAAAAACCTTGAGTTTAGCATCTTGAAGTTCCCTCTCAAGAGAAACAACCCGATGCTTTAGCTGATGGAGTGCTTCTTCAGCCACGGATAGATCTATCTCAGATGTTTGCCTTCTTATTCCAGCAGCCTGTTACGATCAACACAATCACTTGAGAATTGTTGGCTATACTTTGACACAAATTTGTGTTCTTGTATTTATTTAGTACATCAAAGAAGGCCGTCTAACCTGTAATACATTGGTACACAAGCCAAGTAGCTTCTGAGCCAACTGTAGCCTCTCCTCTTCAGTTTCCTGTTTCAAATACGCATAGCATCAACATCACTATTCTATCTCCTATACAACTAAGGAGTATGCAATCTCTACAACTAAGGAGTATGCAATCTCTACAACTAAGGAGTAGTGTGTGTGTGTGCGCGCGCGCGTGCGTATTCTGTCCCCTATACTGCACGTCTGCACCTACCTTCAACTTTTTGTTCAGGCGTTCCTCCTCGTCAAAGTCAATGTGTGGGTTTCTCCCATTTCCTGTGCGGAACTGTGCAAGCTCATCCTTGACCCGTGATAGAATTGCCTCTGTTTTTCGCAGCTTAAAGCTGAGGTCTTCATTCTGGCTCCTTAGCAGATTGTTTTCATCCTGCAACATAGGATTTCGGATTTCTCTCATCAACTTCGATATTTAGCACCCAAAAAAAAAAATTTAATAAATAATTAATTCAAAGGCATAAAGTAAAAGGAGATTTTCAGGAGAAAAAAGTTCTCATTATTTTTATTTCCAATTCCTAAAGAATGAAAATATTATTAATGTTTCTGTTGGAAATGCACATACCTAGAGCAGTGATCACATACTTTAGCACTGTGTTACCTTAATTTTTGCATGATGATGGATGCGCTGTTGGATATTCTGCTGACCAGACAGTTTCTTCATTTCGGCCTCAAGTACCATTACCCTCGTTTTATGATTAGCATTTTCGATCTGAGAAAATTCCAGTAGCTTATCAAATGAAATCTTAAAAGGAACAGCATTGAAGGACACTAAAGTTTTATGGCTCCTACCTTTAGCATATCGTTTTCAGTTGCAAGAAAATGATCTTGTTGACGTAATTTTTCTACTGCAACTTGTGCAGCTAGTAATTCCGCTTGTTTTCGTTCTATCTCTTCCAGCCATCTATATAAACATCAAAGCAAGAATTGTTAAATTAAGGAATTTTACTGAAAGGAAATATCTAGCAACATAAGAATCTATTTTAGTACCCATTTCGCTCTTTGATGAACTCATCAATCTGCAACTTCAGATCAGCCACTTCCTTTTCCTGTAGCATGGAGTACAGCATGGTAAATTACATATCTTGCTCATGTTAGAAACATTGAAGTATACTTGGCACGGAAAATGATGTACCTTTACTTGAGATTCTGCATTGTGGTGTTGAGTCGCCTCCATTAAAGACTGAACTTGCTGATTGTCCATTAATGTCTAGAAGTGACAAAGAAACAAAAATAATATGTAGGTGAGTGTTAGACCAGAGACCGTTACCCATCTGTTGGCCTTCCATTAAAACAGCTGTCATATTGAAAACTTACTGCATAACTGTTCATGTTTAGTTTTACACCAAGCAAGTCTCGAATCACATCATGAGTCATGCTTTCAGTGGAAGCCAATCTTGCTTTAAGCATTAATATCTGGAAAACAAGAAGAGTTTTGGGTTTGAAAAGAATATTTAATTAGTTAATCTTTGTTTTCAAACAAAGTTTACTGATACTGGCAGCTATAGGAAGTTACTTTACCTCTTTTTGTCTGCTTGAAGCCAGAGCCTCAAGTTCATCCACTCTCTGTCTTCCAGCACTAAGCTCCTCGTCCCTCTCAGACTTAATTTGTTGCACTAAGCCCAATCCAATACATTTAAAAGGGGAACCCGAGCCTCTAGGCTTCGAAGACTTTCTTTCCAATTTGCTTGGAGATGAATTTGCACTATGGATGGCGGCAGGGACTTCAGATTTTACCTGTTCTACCATAGCTTCCAAAGACTTAAACTGTTCGATGATTGATATATGGTTAATATTATACTGGTATTAATAGGATTCTTCAAAATTGATTAGTATCTGTCTTACCTTCTGCTTGTACTCAGATGCCTGTGCCTCAGCATGGAAGTTTAGCTCGGAGATATGAGCTTTGCAACGGGAAATCTATTGAAGAAACACACAAGCAGATTTCCACAATTTAGGAGCTTGAAAGGAGACATTGACTGCAACAAATCCAAATGAACAATCCTAATGCAGTTATATAGAATATCATCCTGGGAGAGAAGAACTTCACCTCATCATCTCTGGCCACTATTTCTCTTTCAAGAAGTTGCAACCTTTGAAGAGCTTCTTGAAGCTTATTTTCTTTTTCATCTAGAAGGCTGAGTGCAATGAATTCTGTATTAGAGATGATTCTCTACTGACACTGAAGTGCAATATTTGCAAACAAACCTTTTTATATCAGAATCGTTGTGTTCGACTTTGTTCATCTGTTCTTTGAGCACATGAAGCTCCAGCTCCAGTTCCTCTCTTTCTAATCGCTGTCTCTCAGCTTCTCCCTTGACAATGTCTACCTTAGAAATTGGATGATCATGTCAATAAAATGCATAAAAGATTAAATATTTGAATGAATTCGTAAAATCTTATGCTAGGGTAGAATACCTTCTGCTCAAGTACGTTTATAGTGCATTCCAACTCTTCAATGGACTGCACCAATAGTTTCACCTCTTCTTCCTTCCCCTCAGACTGGGCTTGACTCAAATCAGCAATCTGTACAAAAAGATCACTAAATCAACATGGCAAAAAGAAAAGAAAAGAAAAAAACATGTGAAGGTTACTGTAGTAGCACATAGCAAGAATAAAAGTTCACCTTTTGAGCTTCAATAGCCATCCTTTCATTTTCTTCAGCAAGAGCTTTTGCCATCTCAAGCTCTTTGGTCAAGAAAATAACTTCTTCATCCAAGTTCTCCTTCTGAACAGTGATAGTATCCAAATTCCTTTTTAGGGAATCATTAATTTCAGTGATTTGTGTAAGGGCACTTTCCATTTCAACAATTTCAATCTCTAAGTTCTCACATTTGATTCTGGATTCTATTAATGACTTCTCCATGGAACTCTTTGCTTCTGATGCATCTTTTGCACTAGACAAGAACTTATCATTTTCAGCTGACAAAGAATTTATAATCTCTTGCTGTTTTGCAATTTCAAATTCAAGAGAAGATAATCTTATTATCTTATCCTGAATTTGAGCTTCAAGTATTTGATTTTTAGCAATAGCGTTCCCCAGATTGAGAGACTCTTTTTCCAAGTCTTTTTCCAGTGCTCTGAAAGAAGACATTAGTTCTTCCGTTTCATCTTTACTATTTGATGTAGACTCCTGTAACATGCTTAAATCAAATAATAAACCTTTCAAAATGTTCTCCTTTCTTGACAACTCCACGCGAAGAGAAGAATCCAAACCATTGAACTGTTCCAGATAAATGTGAGCCTTCTCCACTTCTTTCAGAGTACTTTGAAACATATCATCTATCTGTACAAACCTCTCGGCAATTAGATCAAATACTCTGCTGCTTATGAGTTCTATGTGTTTTTCTAAATCAGCACTTTTCGAATTCACCAAGCTCAAAGCATTGATGTACTCAGACTTGCTAATCTTCTGAGCATCAAGCTTGTTTCTCAATAAAATGTTCTCGGTTTTCATGGCATTCACATTTTCCAGTTCCATTTCCAAATCTTGGATTCTTAAGCACAAGTCGTTTTCAACAGATTGACACAGTCGGAAGCTTTCCATTTGTACCCTTGACTGCTGCAGATCCTCCTCTAACTTCGCGATGCAACTCTCCGACGTTGAAATATTATCTCTCAGCCTGTGAATGTCAACTTCAAAATCACATTTGGTACCTTCCAAAACTTGAAGAAGCACACTGTGTCCCATTTTATGTTCTATTAACTGATCCTGCAACATTTCATTCTCCTTCTCGAGGCATTTCATTTCTCCAAGTTCTTCATCCTTCTTTGCCATAATCAATTGAACACTGTGCAATTTGGTTTCAAGCAGACAAAAGCCGTCCTGCAGCTTTCGGGTGTTTTGATCAAGCTCAAATATATGCGCAGCAGAAGTCTCAAGAGCTGTTTCCTTCCTCTTTAATTCTTCTAGTAGCTTGTCCGACTGAGACTCAAGATAATGAACCTTACGATAAAGGATTTGCTTGTCTTCCATTGCTTCTTCAAATGAGGTTTTCAAGGACTCATTCAACTCGGCAAGCTCCTCTAAAACCAGCTCATTTGAGGAAGCATCCAAGGTCTTGACAATTACTTCCCTCTTGAAATTCTCAAGGACTTCAAGGAAACCATTACAAGTGCTCGACAGCTGTTTTAACTCGGATGACAAAAATACTGACTCAAGCTCTTTTGCAGTGAGCTCAGTTAACAGACACTGTTCCCGGTTTTCAAGTAGTTCGTCTTTATCCTTGAGCAGTCTATCTTGATCAACAAGCGATGTCAATGCTTGTCTGTTGCTGCAATCAAGCTCCTTCATCAGCACTGCAAGTTCAGACCCCATATCAGTCGACCTCTGCAGCATCATTTCTTCCTCATACTGTAGATCTTTTATCTTCTTTTCGAAAAAGGTAAGCTGATACGTGAGATTCTCAGCTTCGTCTACTTTGCTCGATATGCGATCATAACCTTTCTTGATGTCTGTCAACAACTTCCCTTTGAGGACTCTGCACATTTCAAGTTCCCGTTGAGATCTAACATTGTGCTCCCTGAGTTCGGATACAACAGCATTAGATTCACACAAACCATGGTGGAGAAGACCATTTTCTGCGTTCAAACCATTTGCTGTCTCCAAGAGAATTCCCGTGTGACAAAGATGCAGCACAGAAATCGCGCAATCTTTAACTATTATCTCTGACCATACCTCCTCAAGTGATGACCTAATGATTTTAGTTGATTCATTGACTTGAGATTTTACACCCAGCAAATCAGATGATAGAGACATCCATTGTCCCATTGAGCAGGTTTGAATTTCTGAAACAATATCCTCAAGTTCTCCAAGCTTTTCCTTCATGGCAACGAGCTCCGCTTCGTACTCAGTCTCCAGTTTCCCGTAATTCTGATCCTTCAGATTATTTGAGAATTTCAGGCTTTCAACATCATTTACCAGGGTATTTATCTGACTGAATAAGTTACTTTCCTTTCCTTTGAATTCACGAGCAGTAAGCTTCAATGATTCATTAGCTATCAGCAACTCATTTATCATTATATCTGCTTCACTCATGGTATCTTGAACTTCCTCAAATTTCTCCAAAATGCACGAAGCTTCAATGGTTTTCTGGGAAGCAACAACTCGAGCATCATCCAGTTCAGCTTCCAGTAACTACAAGAGAAGGACAGTCGTATAAGCATCAAATGGTCCTATCTACGTCATAAGCGTTCTCTTTGAAACATTCAAGTTCCAAATGATTAAACTTCGTGTAAATCAAGCTACACAAGAATACTCGATCATAATTTCTATTTGTTTTTAAAAAAATGTCCAAGAACATTATAATGCCAGCTATGAATCCGAGTGAATGCATATATTAATCTTAATGAAGTATCATTTTGTTCCAAACAAAAATTTACAGACCATGAAACATTACCAGAACAAAAATTAAGGAAAGAACGGCCAACCTCTCTTTGCTGTGACCAGGAAGTGCAAGCTTCGTGTAGAATTTCTTCCATTGTACGAAGTTTACCATCCAAAAGATTGACTTTGAGTTGTAAATCAGTTTCAAAACTATCTATAGTCACTTGAAGAAGAACTGCTTGATTCATCAAAAGTTCTGTGTTTTCTCTACCATGCATTCCTGATGCCCGAATCTCTTCGTTCTCACACACCAACTTCGCCATCTGAGCTTGTACTCCTTGCAAGCTTCCGAGGGCAGATTCTATCTCTTTCTTTAGAAGAATAACGGTGGCATCTCTGCTTTTATTACTGATCAAATTATTTTCCGACACGAAATAAGTGCCAGTTTTCACATCTTCAAGATTACTTGATGCTACATGCTCATTGTGTTGTTCTGTTCCATTACCTGTCTGCAACAAGGGAATGCTGCTATTTTTAACATCAAATAAGTCGCTATATGTTCTGAACTAATGAAAATAAAGTGAGAAGAATGCAACAAGGGCCCCGGGTGTGGATTTTTAGAAGTTGGCAAATTTTGCCAAGAGGATTTGTTGAGTTTATGCAAAAACTACTACTTAAAAGTTAAAAAGGCTGCAAGAGAAGTGTTTGCAAACTCAAGATTTTTATAAAAACATCTTAAAAGTTACTTAATGAGATCGAAGCCAAAATCTCTAACTTCTTAAATGTTCTTTTTGCATGTAAGTGGCAAACTCACCATGAATCCGTCTAACAGTTTTAAATAAGTCAGTATCTACAAGGTATTTAGTTTTACCTGTGATTCCTTTTCAGGACATGCAGAAAGACAAAATGAATTTTTAGGACAAGCTTTATTCCGATGATCTCCTCCATGCATCAAATACTCATCCATGCAACACTTCACTGCAGAAACTCCGGAATTCAGCTCCTCAAGTTTTTCTGTCGTTTCTAAGATGTCCGCGTTCTCAATCTCTTCAAGCTTTATTTGAAGAGTTTTCAAGCTTTTTTGCTCTTCGGATAGCTGGCGCTTCAGTTTGGTGCAATTTTCTTCTGATGCTTCTAAATCCATATGTAGAGCCTGGGCCCTTCTACTTGTCTCATCAATAGTGGTAACCTTTTGGGTAATAATCTCTTCAAACTCTCCAATCTGTGTATTCTTCTCACTTAAAGCGTCCTGGCAAACAGAATTTAATTCTGACAATCTGTTCACCATCACAAATGCCGCTGTTGCACAAGAAGATGCTGCCCTCAGTCGGTCTTTTCCACACTTTATTATGCTCTCGAGCTCTGCAATAGTGGATGTCTTCTCATTTAATTGGGAGGATAGGAGTTGAATTTCATGGTCTTTTTTACTGCACTCATGTTGATGAGTCTCAGTGATAACCAATGCTGCTCCTCTCAAAGACCTTAGCATGGACTCCACATCGTGTCTCTTTTCTACTGCATCCTGTAAACATTGATTAAGCTTTTCAATTGAACATTCTTTTTCAGCAACATATTGTTTCATTCTTTCAAACTGCTCCAAAATCCAGCTTGATTTATCAGGGATTAAACTTGTAATAAGACCAATCTCATCATGGGCCTTTTCTAAATCCTCCTGCCCACCGGAAAGGATACCTTCAATGTCGCACACCAATACTTCCCATTCTTCAGAAAATCTTCTCAATTCATGCTCTCTGTCTTTTAGCATTTCAGCTAACTTCACATTTTCTTCACACTTCAGGCGGAAATCATTATCCAAGATTTTAACTTCAGTCTCTAATAATTTCAGCTTATCTCTAACTTCCACCTCTTTCATCTTACCATCATGGACTTCTTGTTGAAGAACAGAAAGTTCTTCTTGCAAGCACACAATTACCTCAGCTGTTTCTTCCTCGACCTGCTTCCGCACTTCTTCTGTTTCTTCTTGCTCGGATTCTCGACAGGAGAATCCATTCTGATACCACTGGTTTAGTTTCTTAGCCTTCTCAAGAGATGCATGCATCTTCTTTAACTTTGCTTCTAAACGAGTGTCCTTCTCTGTATATTCAGACTTGTAGAGGTCTCTGTACCCTTGCTCCTTTAAAGAAGAAATCTCAAGATCTTTTCTGTCTAAGATCTCGTTAAGATCCTCAATCTCTTTAATAAGCTCTTGTGACTCAAGAGCTTCAATAACCTTTGATCCTTTGATTTCTTCCAGCAGCTTTTCATATTCTTTGGACTTTTGATCTGCTTCAGCGTGGTAGGATCTTTCCTCTTGCAGAATGATTTTGAGGATATCCAACTCCAGTTGTAAATTCATGATGTCTTCGGCTTGTTTCATCGCATTGTTGTTTCTTGGTTCTTCCTGATCTCCATCGCTTGATGCTGTTGACTGACTATTGCTTAAGGGAACATCCATAATGGATTCCTGTAATCAAGTACATATCTTAATTAATTCAACTACTAAAATTGCAAAATCAGTGTAGGATCCATTAGCCATGCACTAAAGCAAAGAGAGAGAGCCTCACACTCTTCCAAATTTCATAATTTACAAATTATTATACAGATGAATGACACCGGCAAATGTTCATCTTCTTCTCCCTAAACTGTCAAGCTAATAGGTATGTATGACGTTTCTGCTCATCTTCATGGATGGTTTTCGAAATTATGGGCTTA
Organism: Plantago ovata; assembly: GCA_028274465.1. Classification (NCBI taxonomy): domain Eukaryota; kingdom Viridiplantae; phylum Streptophyta; class Magnoliopsida; order Lamiales; family Plantaginaceae; genus Plantago; species Plantago ovata. The sequence continues at coordinate 47,825,380 of CM051458.1, forward strand.
GAGTGAACAGACGTTTGGATATTGTAAGCAATTCCTTTCTGCATGTAGTTAGATGGTAACTCAACTATACTAGCTATTGGAAGAGAAACTTAATTTTTCTACAACTGTGTACGTGTTCGAGCTTAGAAATTCTCTATAAAATTCTGGACTAGCTGGTAAGATATATTTCTTGCTGTAGGAAGCTAATATGGACTACATTCTCAGTTTGAGGGGAGCACTTTTCTGTTTATGATCTCCTCATTTTGTGATAACATGTTTCAACTTATTTACAACTTTACAACCCATTCTCTCATTCAAATATTACCCCACGAAAAATATTCATCTTTACTCAAGTGATAACCCCACTTACAGCATTAAGCATTTTTTAATTTGTTACTCATTCTTCATTAAAATATGTCAAAATAGCACCTGAAAGCTCTTATGGGAGATGGTCTGTTTTTTACATTAAAAAAGGGACCAATGCATTTAAATAAATACCTGAAGTTTAAGCCGAGAACATTTTATGTCTTGCCATTAGATGTGAACATTAGTGATATCTCACGAAACGTTAATTATTCTTCTAACAAAATGGATATTTTATATTTATATTATTATTAAAATAAAAAAACTTGTATATGCCAGTTATAACCTTGATGTTCATCATCTTATTAAATATATAAATTATTACCAAGCACGCTGGCACTTTTCGACTTATTATTGGCGCTTACACTTGCACTCCCACTTTACATGACTTAGGTCACACAAGCTTGTTCAAGTTCTTATTCAATGAAAAGACATTGAGAGGAACATAATTCGTCCAAAATCAAAGAATAAGCCATTAAGTACCTTAATGACTTCTCGACTGCAATCATGCTCTGGAGTTGCACGCATGATAGCATTTGATACACGTAGCTCTTCTAGTTCTCTGCAGAAGAGTGGAAGGACATTGAAAAGGTGAGTTTGGAATCTGAGATCCGAACATTTAAGAAATCAGTTAAGAACGTATGAAAAGCAACATTTTACCGCCTGAGCATCTCGTTGTCAAGCAGACAAGAGGCCAGCTTGTCTTCGCTCGACTCCAACTCAGAAATGGCTCTCTTCAACTGTAAATGAGAGGATTAGAAATGGTCATTTATATTAAAAGAAATTGACAACAGTGGAACATGACAAAACAAACCTCTTCATGAATCATATCATTCTCATTGCCACCATGGATAGAACCCTGAATCAAAATCGAAGTTAATATCATAAAGCCTGTTATGATAAGGTGCCTCTAAACCAGAAAGGGAGCTTTCAAATAATGAATATCCTTCCTTTACCTCAAGAGGAAGAGAAGGATGCTTTGAATTTCCATCAATGAAGGGAACAAGCTGTCAAGCATAAAAAAGTTTCAGCAGAGGGGCCTTAAAACAGCTTGAGAAATAAAAGATCTATGCTTCACTTAGGCAAATACAACACCTGATTCCGCAGTTCGGATATTTCGCTCATCAATAATTCTCTCTCACCATCTCCATATAAATCTTGAAACCTTTAAGAGTTCCAAAAAGACAAAAAAAAAAAAAAAAAAAAAAAAAAAAAATACGTAACTTAAAATTAAACACAAGTAAAAAGAAGTCATTTGAAATTTGAAAGTGAGTAGGTTTGGAAATAACTGACCGCCTGACTTGCTCTAGGAGCTTAATATTTTCATGCGCAAATCGGGTCACTTCAGGATTTTTATCCATCCTTGACCGCAGCAGTTGAATTTCTTCCAAAAGTGCTGCATTCTCCTCCTTTAAATAATCATCAGCTGATATGGAGCCTCCAAGAAGAGACTCCATTCTCTGAATCTTGTCCTCTCTAAATTTCAGCATCATTTTTGCACACCTCGTGTCTTCCTCTCTTTGACTGACCTGCGTAGCAATATGTCACCTGAACTCATTAGTTTTCTGATAGCAAAAAACAAGTTGCAAATATATTCCATGCAGGATCTTACCAGACGATTCAACTGCTCAATCTCAGCTTCAAGTTGTTTAATAGAATCCTCTGCCATTTGTTCCCTCCTAAATGCACCACTAAGTGTAGTTTCTATTGATTTCAACTGAAATACAGATGAAAGAAAAGATATTAGAAAACTGCAAACATGATAAACATTTGTTTAGGAAATAACTTGTGTGACCTGTTTGCAGGAGACTCTAAGAACGCCATTGGATTCTTGTCCAGGCATATCAACCAAGTGCCCCTGCTGTTCAATATAGTCATCCTCATCTTTGTCCCTTACTTTGCTAGGGACCAGAGATCCAAACGACAATGATCGATGTACTTTTTCATGTTTGAGTATGGAAAGCTCCTCCTGTTACAATCATTATGACAAACTTCATTCAAGATAAGTTTCACTCGGGCAAAAACTGGATCCAGATCAATTTTTAATAGAGTAAGAAAAAATGAAGCTAATCCGACCTTCAACAATCTTATTTGAAGCTGCAGTGCGGAGACGTCACCAGATGAATCTTCATTTATGATAGCCTGTTCAATAGAAATGTTACAAACAAGGCAGGTTTAGAAACATCTCCATCAATTTAAATTACTAATTACACTAACAATCTTACATTATTCTGAATAAGCTTGGCCCGCTGAGCAAACTTCAAAGTGTTCAATGTCTCAGCTGCAGAGCTGTTGGTGATTGATATAGGTTTTAGTTTACTTAGAATTAAAGAAAGGAGATCAACCCTAAAAATCCATCTGAAATTGAAATGTTCAATTAAAATTACAATTATACCAAATTGATGGGCTGACATTGGCTATAATTATAGTTTTCGAGTTTCCTCCAAGAGAGTCCTGCACACAAGAACAGTTTGTTCAAGTTGCATAACAACTTAGTACTGTATATTTATGGTAACAAAAGTACTCCATCAAGCAAACAAGTAAAATAAGTTGCACCTGGAGAAGAAATGTTAATCTTGAATCTCTATAAGGTACATGCTTGGGTTTTCCATTTGCCACATCCACTAACACCATAATTACATGCCTGCAGGAGAAATTAATGTCAAACTTGCAATGCCAATTGCGAAGGAAAAAGTCATGAACAAGGATTAACTACATGATGCAGTGCTTTTGCATTATCCAGGATCCAACCCTTACCCTAGTGTTGACAAAGATTTATTAATGCTTGCTGCTTCTTTCAGGCGTTCACCTTCAGCGCCAGAAGACTTTTGCCTGTTTGGAACATTCTCATTATATACTTGACCAAGGAATTACTCAATTATGTGATGCATAAGTTGAATGAAGTTTACTACCTCTCAGAGCCAGCTAGGTCGACAAGGTTCAGCCTTGCAAAACGAAAGTTTGTAGTAGAATCCTTTTCCCAACTACTCTCAATCACACAAGTAAAAACACTATGTGAACGGCTGCTTTCTCTATTCATATTAGTAGCCGCGACTCTCCTATTTGAAGAACCCTAAAGCATACAGCAAAATATTAGTTCATCCAGATAGGAAGATCCATAGGGGGTGCGAGGATTGTGCTATTACAGTATAGACCAAAAGCAAGTGCAAAAGAAGAGTTTACCAAGCTCAAAAGATGAAGAACATCTGTAACTGTGTGAACCTCAAATTCTGAGAGATTTTCAACATAAACACCCTTTTTCACATCTTCACGCAACTACGAGAGGGAAAAAATTAAGAGAGAGAGATGATTATACATTGATATAATGATTGGCTAGCACACGGAGAAAGGATTGAACCATTAGAAGTAATAGTACCATCAAGTTTGTGGATGAAGGATCGAGAAGATCGGTAATTTGCTCATTATGAATCTCAAGGAAAGAGCATTTGCAATTATACTTCAATCGTTCATCTCTTCGACATTCTTCCTCCTAAGACAAAATATGTTGCATTATCAGCAAATTGCTTGAGCGAGATTCTTACATGGAATGATAAGGCAAATGAGAGTAAAGTTACCTCTCTAATCCTTGCAAACAAGAACTCAAATATGCGGGGCGTCATTCCACGATTCGGGCTAGGATTCACTTCGAGTTCGTCAATGTCACCAAGCATTGTATGTGTCTTACCACTACCAGTCTACATTACGGAATCATGATTTAAAAGAAAAATAATGCATCACAGGGGGAGAAATGAATATAATAGCTGGACTGCAGTTAAACAAGGACTCAAACATGTTTATATATACTTTACCTGCCCATACGCAAACATACAGCTGTTATATCCGGACAAGCAATTCTCCACCATTGGCAAGCCAACCATCCGAAAAAGTGTTTCCTGCAATCCCAGAAGTGTTACTAACACCGTCTATACAAAGGTTCATTGATTAATCAGTACACCTAACAATTACCTGGTCTATAGCTTCACATGCTACATGATCAAAGGTAAACCGAGTCTCAGGTTGCCCAATCCAAGTGATGCAGTGTGAACTATCCTGCTTCAAGCATCTACCAAAGCCAAAACCACTCTTCTCCATATTATTCAACGGGCGCACACGTATCAAAACCTGCAACATTGATATTAAAATCTTAGCTATACACAAGGTCTAAAGAACCTTCATGAACTACACTGACAACATATTGCAAGCAGACAATCCATACTAGCTTACTTGAACATTATGCTCCATCCAAAACGATGAATCCTCCTTCAGTTCAAAATACGGAACCTCAACAGTATTCACAACAGCTGGCACATTACAAGAACCAGGAACCCCTTTAGACTGAGCCGCAAAGTTGACCATTCGATTAGCTCCATTGCCGATAGGAGGCCTCAAACCACTAGCCATACAAAAACCCGAACTCTGAGGCTTGCTCACACTCTTACTAGGCGTACTCTGCATTGAATTACACTCCGAATAGGTAGAATTAGCCCTTCCAATCCCTCTAGTCGACCTAGGTGTATTCACATTCGCCACAACTTTCCCCTCTTCCTTCGACTCCACAACGCCACTACTCGATTGATGCTCACTCCTCTGCGCCCATCCAAACCGTTGTTTCGACGCAGGCCCTTGCTTCTCCGGAGTACGAATATCGGCATATCTACGCTTGGGCTTAGTCGGTGTCCTATCCGCTCTATTCGACTTAATGCCTTGCTCCGATGAACACTTGGAAACCTGAGATGGATCCTGAATCGAAGTCAAAGCTGGCCTTGAAGGATCTGCGCCAATCAGAGGGTTCAAATCCTTAGGGTTTATAGGCACATTCTCAGATTCCTCTGCGTTAGGATTCTTTCTACGCAGGAATTTGAATTCCCTTAGCATCCTACAGCACCAGTCAGCAGATGTAAGCACAAATGTTAACTCAATTCACAATCAAAGAGACGAAGAACGGTGAGAAAACAGAGAATTGAGGAGTGAGCAGTACCTGTTTGATGAAATGACAAAGAGAAATCTAAAACTACTGAATTTGGAAATAGCTTCCGATTGATAAAGGAACAAATTAGGTCTTCTTTTATGACTGAATCAGCTTCGAAATAACGGTTTCATAGAAGCTCTTTTCAGCTGACTTACTACTTCTTCTTCAATTCTTCACTTCTTCATTCAAATTTCCATCCAACTTTCTCTCTCTACCCCTCTATCTCTCACACAGTCAGTAGTGACACTGAAGGTTGAAGTTTGAAGGAAGTGAAATTAGACAAGGGAGATGAAGATGGACGGCTGAGATGAGGATCTGGGTTTGAATACATGGAAAATCGCGGTATAGAGATTTGAAAAAACAAAAGGTCACAGGGGCATATTTGAAATTATGAAAAGGTTGTGATTTTGAAAATGTAATAGTTTAATGAGTTGAACGGCTAGGTGTAATTTCAAATTTCGTTGAGCTGTCAGCTGTGGACCTTTCAAGTAATGGCAGGTGATATTACTTGGAAAATAAATACTCCCTCGTGTCCTCAGTCCTCACACGAAGAATGTATCATTTGATGATTTATTTTTCAAACTATACGAAATAAAATTTTAATAAAATTATACTTCATCATTGCAGTATAATTTATACTATAAAATAATATAAATTTGTACAAATTTCATTTATTATAAGGAAAATTTACATCCAACTACCTTTTATGAGGTCCCTAATGCTTCAAATATTACAACGGATGACAAAATTAGGGCAGCCATTTGACTTGTATTAAAAATACAATGATACCCTTCTATTTATCTGAATTAAACTTTTCCATAAAGAATTGTAATTTTATATTTAAAAAAATAATAAAATAATAAAAAACGAAACTCAAAGCTCGAAAGTCCAACCATGGCGGGAGCTTTTTGCTCCGTTCAATTTTTTTACAAAAACGAACATCACGGCTTGTTTGGCTCTCTATTAGAGAGGCCTCTCGTACTGTTGAGAGGGCTTTATACGTTTGGCTTTCAATTATAGCCAGGCCCTCATACTATTCATACTATTCCTAACGCTTTTCTCTATTTTTATCTCCCCTTTCTCTCTCTAGGGACAGATTTCTCTGTCCACTCTCTACCACTTTCTAACGGTCGGAACACTTCCGGCCTATTTTCCGGTGAACTCCGGCGTCATATGATAAAATAAATTACATGGGTGTGATCGTCTCGCTCCGATCTACAACCATATCGGAGCCGATTTTTGATTTGGTTTCGACGGAATTTTCCGGCAACGGTCCGGCGGCTTCGAATCGGTTTTTAAGGTACATTTCCTCCTCCTATCACTTAATCTTTCCACTTTGTGTCGAAAATCGTTGATGTTAATTGATTTGAAAATAGGGTTTCATTTTCTGATGTTTCGGTTCCCTTTTGCTTGGCTTTGATGTTTCGGTTCCCTTTTGCTTGGCTTTGATGTTTCGAGTTTGGTGCGAATTGTTACTCGTACTCACATCTTCTTATGTAAGTTTAACAGTTTGAAGCGTCCTTTATTTTCCCCCATTTTTTTTGGCAATTACGAGCCGTTTGCTCTATGATTTGTTGTCTGGTGTATGAGAATTTTTGGTTTGTGTGTTCATGTCGAGTTGATGTTAATTTACTAGCAGTTTGATGGTTTTTGCTATTACTAGTAGTCGGCATGTTGAATGCTTAAACTGTTATTGTATATGATTAGATGATTTTGAAACAATTTTTGGAAAATAATAGAACTAGCAGTTGTTCATTGACCACAATGATTTTTCTTCTTGCGTCTGATTTTTCTTCTTGCATCGCGTTGTTAGTCTTAATTCATGTTGATAGACTCTGTTCAGGTTTGCTGATTATCTAACAATATGTAGAATAAAATTACTCAGATCTTAATTCATTTATAATTTAATTTGTAATAGTATGTCGAAATAAAATTAAAAGCAAGGAATAACTCTCTCTCTGATTTGTATTTTGAGTTTCATTTTCATTAGAACTGAAATGTATATCTCAGTTATCTTGGGTAGTTTGTGATTGATGATAACTTAATTTATGTCATTTTTTATTTTTTGTTCTCCGGTTGCGATGAAATGTGTGTTGCCTAATTTGCGGGAACTGATTGTACGAGGAAGACAGTAGAGAGTTGACTGAGAAAACTTGGCCCTGTGTTGCCGGCTGTGTATGCTTTGGCAGCCAGAGTCGCCTAGGGCCGTGACAATATTCGACGCAAGGTTAGTTCCGGATTTACGAAACTGGAATTTATTTTTGTTTACAATTATCCATTACATTCTCCATAAATTTGTCAAGATTTTTCAATATTAAATTCATTTTTTTTTAATTTTTGCAGGCACAAAGCCATTCGTAACTTGGCGTGGCTATTGGTGATAGCATCAATAAGCAGCCATGGCGCGTGACCCTTGCTTAGAAAATTGGTAGGGGCCTTTGCAATCGAACTCTAATTGAAAGCCAAACATGAATGTTGTTAATGTTATGTTACCTGATTTGCGTGAATTTATTTGCGAGAACTTATGTGGTCGGCGGTGATGATTATAGTTTGCCATTATTCTTGCTGGAAAAATTAAAAAATTACTCGTTTCCACTATCTACAAGCATTTTCGTATCTTGGTATGGCTATAATCGATACGGTTATCAGCAGCCATGGCGGATGCCGTTGATTGTGTTAGAAGCAGTAAAATGTTTATAGAGGGAGCAATTATTGATCTGAGCCATCACTTACTATGCATTGCATGTTGTATGGTTGATATTTCTTGTGCTGCCCATCACTTACTATGCCTCCATGTGTAGTATCTTGATATTTGTTAAAGGTGCATAGTAGATGTCCATGCATATTCCAACTTGCAGGCTTTATTTCACAATTATTTGTTGGTGTGTGGAGGTCACATGTGTACAGTAATGCCCCTACTGTTTTCAGCATTCAAAGGCCACTTACCTTTCTATATATTGATGCACGTTCATAGCATTTCAACTCACACACCCCTAAAACTACTTCACTCTATATTATACACTCTTACTTTGGTTGCTGGTCTCTACCTTGCATCTCTCCTACACCTAGCAAGTCTAAGGTATTACTTGTTCTTTACTTAGTTTTCTCAGTTATAGTATGACATGTGTTTCTGATTTCCATTACAGACTTGAGTTTTTGTGGTTATGTCCTTACATATGTGACTTATGTGCCTATGGAATTAGTTTCGTTTCTTCTCATATGTGCATGCATCATGTTTGGCTTTCTACTAGTTGTTGAGTTGGCAGGCCCTATTTACAGTTTCATGCAAGTTTGGCTTCTACTAGTGGTGTTTTTTGGGATTTTGTTGGACCTATACCTTCCATTGTTTGTTCATCTTTGGCAGGTGGATAGTAGCTAATTTTGGCACTTTATTTTTTTTTTTTTATGTTTTTCCAGCCCCTTCTTATGAAGTTAGTTGCTCCAAACTGTTTTCCTTTGAAAAAAACTAACACAATTTATTATGGACTTTTGTTTTTTATTTCTTTTGGGGCAGTTTACCTATTTTTTTTTTTTTATTTACTTAATTTTTTTTTTATTCTTTTTCTTTCGTTTGTCGGACTGCTGTAATTTAGAGAATAAAACTGTAAATGGTGGGGATCTTTTCATCTACTTAATATGTTTTGTATTAGTTTCGATTTATGATGGGAAACATTTTAAAATTTTTAGAAGAGGGAAATTTAGTTATGGAAACGTGAATGTTGGTTGCGTTTCCACTTGGAGCAACTCATATGGAAAAATGATCTTGTTCGTTATCGGCCATCTTACTATAAGGTAGAGTGATTTTCGAACTTCACGGATCAGATATACATCTTTTTAAAATTTTCCTTTTCTTTTGGAGTTTTTTTCCCTTCACTAGTATTTGGTTGTTCATGGAGATGTGTGAACTTTATGATTCCATTGGTATATTGTCGAACGATTAACTTATGAATTGTATTATTTAATTCTTTGATGCACACTCGATGTTTATGGATGTTATTTCGTGTAGTTATGTATCTATTTTTTCCGTTTTCTCATAGTAACAACCAATATGAAAAACGCTATATGTTATGTGTTGTGTAAAGTAGAAAATTTTGTTCTCTATGTACATATGTTTAACATCGAATTTATTCCACAAGAATTTATATTATGAGGTAACAAAATCAGAGAAAAAATTTTATCATTCAAACAAACCTCAACCGACTAAAATCGAACTACCACTATGACATTTAGAAAAGGTGAATTTATTTTAAGCAAATAACTATTTTGAGTTTATCTACAATATTACGAAACTCGTTTACAAAAATTACAAACAAAAAGCGATGTGATTGCATGACACAAACAAATATTAACAGCATTTACTTGCGTCCGTGTAAGTAAATAATTGAAGGTTCCAAATGCGACTTTCACATTAAACATAAATATGGTAGCACACCTTTACTATGTAAGGCACAAATGAAATTGATGATACCAAATGTATATATTACCACATATATAATAATGTAACGGTATGGAACCTAACATGCTCTACCTGATAAAAAAGGTGGATGGATGCATCACGTCGTAGTCGTAAGGGCAAGGGTCGTGTTTCGCAAATAGAGGTTGAGTCCCAGATTGATGATTGCCCCAGGCCAGTGGCAAGGTGGACTCAGGATACGACAAAGAAATTCATTGAAATCATGTACGATGTATGGTGTTCGAAGGGGAACATGAGCGGGGGTAATTTCTCTTCAAAGGCATGGACTGACTTAACGAAAAGAATGAGGGTGGAAACAAACATGGATTGGGATAGAGCTCAACTCCAAGGCAAGCTAGGCCGTCTTAAAAGCAGTTACCGGAAGTACCATCGTTTCAGCCAACAACAGACCGGTTGGGGGGCTGACCAGGAAGGAGGTATTGACCCACCGCCACACTTTACATCAGAGGTCAATAACAAATCATAACCTTTAACTTTTAATAAGCAAGCCTATTATATGAACCTTCACTACAAATTAAAAAACATGATCCTCCAAAACTAAGATACGTGGTTTTCAGGAAACGGATTCCGCAAATCCAGAATCCCTTAACTTCCCAATGGCTGAGGAATTTGGGCGCATGTGGGTAGCATCAAGTGCAACAGGAAGCTTTTGTACTTTTACTGGGGCGTCATACGATGACACCGAGGACCAGCAGATTGACGAAAACGACATCGACGAAATCCGTAAAGCCGGACATGTTCCACCCCGTGACACTGACAACCTAGCTGAAGGTAGCGGGAAAAGGCGTGCTACTGCGAAGGGGAAGCAAGTTAACTCACAATCGAGTGACAGCGGACCACTTGGATCATTCGGTGCAATGCAGGGGTTCATAGACAATGTCCAAGCGGATCGAGAAATGGCTAAGGAAGTAAGGGCCACTGTCATGGCGGAAAGCAAACGTTTATATCCGTTCATACCACAATCAGAATTGCCTCGTTATCTCGCCGGCAACACATTGTTAATGAACAACGTCAATGAGGCCAGGGCGTGGCTCCAATACCCCGACGAGGTCAAGGTTGCTTGGTACCTGAACCAACCTAGTACCTTTTAGTTCGGGGTTTTGTTTTCGTTTAACCAAAGTCCTTGTTCAAATAATTGTGTATGATGAACTCCCTTTAATCTCATAATGAAATTGATGAAGTTCACCCTTACATATGCCCCACACTTTCCTTTTAATGTCATCTTTAATCTTACTCAATATCTCATCACAGATGCCAATATACGAGCTATCTCCGACTTGGGGCGATTGGGAAACAGAGGAGTTTATCCGTACTATTGCCTACCAATTCGCATTCAGTCGCTTTCCACCTGGCTTTAAGATTGATCCCCCCACCTGGCGAAGCATTGTACAATCTTTTGGGACACGGTATTGCAGCCATTACAACAGAGGTTCACCATTCACCATGGTTCACTGCAAAATGAAATACAAGTGTTTGAAAGTACTTTACAAAGCAATTCACCACCTATTTGCTAATTATCCGGGATTTGACGTGAACCGGAGAACGGGACGCATAACCAGTCCATCTTACTACTTGCAGCAAATAAGGACGGTACGGTTACAATAAGTAAACATACTTATTAGATTTCATTTGCAATCTTAGGTTTTGTTAGTTATCTGACATTTATATCATGTTCTTCATGCAAATCAAGAACAGACACCGGGTGACGATGCTGCCGTGGTTGATGTCCGTGTTGCCGAATGGGACACTTTATGCGCGGTGTTTGGGGATCCATAAGCTTATCATCTTCACTTTTTAAATAAATTGAACCTAAGTCATTCTGCTGCGATGTACTTTGAAAATAAGATATGTATTTACATTCATAAGTATGTATGAACCGTTTCTATTTTACATGAGTTTGATCTATATTTAAAAATTCCCCTCCGCTCCTACTGCAAATGCTTTCGTCCTTACAAATTCCTTCTAACCGATTCGAATTACCAGCTAATGGCCTCAGGGGTCAAAACCTATCACTGTGGGGTTAACAACTGCAGTTACGTACCGGATGTGACGTGGACGGCAAGACACGATAAGAGTTTGCTTGGGTTTGTTACGACCACTGGTAGGAAGAGAATGAACAGAGTTAACCTCGAATTAAAGCTGTTAGCAAGATGGACGGCTTACTTGCATGACCACTTCCCAGGGGAGTGCTTCAACAAAGAGTTTGTCCTCCAAAAATTTTCGGCGTTAGTCCTACGCTTTAACGCATGGACATATATTTCCAGGTTGCCTGGAGTAGCTATTTCAACAGACCCCCAGCACATCTACGTTCCCACTGTTTTGAAATATGGCATAACGGAGGTGCGTAACCCAACTCAAATAAAGCTTCAATGTCATTATTCGAAAATGTCTTTGTGTAACGAACAACTTAATTTTACTGTGCAGATGTTCCCAGCAGCTACACGATATTTCAATAAATGCGAGAAGCACTACGAAATCCTTAGAAACGCATTTCAAGGTTCTGAATTCGACCAAACGTCGCTCTTAGTTTTATGTCGCAACGCCTCAGTCGGTGAGATAGTCGAACCAGTTCACGAATGTTATCGTATCGATCCGACCTTCGTCGCCTCAACTGCCGGTTACGACACTTACTCCGATTCTTCGGAAGAGGAAAACTCTTGAATTGTTCACCATTTAATGGAATTGTAATAAAGAATGCAACTTTCAATTTGGAATCTTTGAACATTATTTTATTAGAAAAAATGTATGAAATGATTTCCTCTTTGTGTAATAATATTCCTCTGGTTATGCACTCTTGAAATGATTTTATGTTATACGCTTTTACTAACTTTTATGTGCGTAACTTTCTGCATGCATACAGCGAAAATGGCAACTTTTGTATGCAACTCATCTTGCCGTAGGATCAATCGGTTGTGCACAGCTTGGAGGGAACCGCATGACCAACAACTGCTTCGGATAATGTCCGAGTACAAAGCCAACAACCCCCGGGCCTTCAATAGGCGCCACATTCAGCGTATTGGCCTCGATGTGTGGACGACATTGATGCACGAGTGTACCCGCCGTACATGTTTCACGAAAGAGATGATTCTTGCTTCGTTCAGCAAGTGGGCCACTAAATTCAACGCATGGGAGTACATAATCAATCTGCCTGGGGTTGAGCTATTCACGAACCCCGCCTATTTGTACGTCCCAACGGTTCTTCACAAAGGCATTCGCCAGGTACTTTAGACTTCCTAAACAAGTTCAATTAACAACTATTCCTATCAAGTAAGGTGGAAATATTTAAACAATCTAAATTCACTTAATATCCAATCAAATTCAACTTATACTCGCAGATGTACCCCGAGGCGGGGAATTACATAAATGTCGTTGAACCGGACGCTGAGGTGCTAGAGTACCTTTTCAAGCGCACTGAATTCGACATGATTTCTTTCCCTGAGGGACAGCCAATAGGGGAAATAACACAACCCCCACCGGAGACCAACTTCATATCCCCATCTGCCCGTGCAACCCCAGGATGGATCGAGGAGAGCTCTAGTTCTGAGGAACGCCAGGACAGCGGGTGTAAATGGCCCACCCCATGAATTCGATATTCCGTCTTTGTATTGTAATGTGTGATGATTTCATTCCTTCAATGTTTACGTTGTTGTAACTTTAATCTACGAATTATGGTAAACTTGTCTTTACCTATCTGATTAGTCGAAATGGTATTCGTACGATGTTACAAGAAGTTATTGGTGGGAACCACTATTTAAATAACATTCAAGTCATTCTTTATTATTAACTCGAAACGAGAAAAAAAAACAAAAAAACGAAAATAGATTAAAAAAAAATTATATATGAATATAAAATAGGATTGAACCCTATAAAAAAAGTCATTTTTTTCTACACTACAAAGTCGGATTATAGGTAAACAATTTGTTACACAAATAAAAAAATATTTTAGTGACATTGTTTAAAAAAAAAAAAAAAAAAAAAAAAAAACAATTCCGAAAATTAGGGGCAAATTTTACATATCAGATTTTTTTTCCCCTCCATTTCCATTCATCTTATTTCATCTAACATATAATATTCAATTCCCAACCAAATCTACTCAATTTCCAATACATTCTCTCTCAATCCCAATACAACTAATAATAACTAACTATAACTAACCAATCATTCAATCAACCAATCATCATCATACCTATTAATATTCCCCCTATATCCTACTACCTTTTACTAACTCAAACCCAAACCTAATTTTCCAAAACCCTCTCAACAGTAATTCCTATTCACATCTCTCGTCACTATTCAAAAACCCTCTCCCTAGTTTAGAGCCAAACAAGCTGATCAAAATTTGGATTAATTAATTAAGAAAAGATTCGATTTGGATTTTATTTTTCTATTTAATTAATTATCCAGTTCTAGAATAATAAAGAAAATAAAAGGAACATGGCTGGAGCTTTTTACTCCGTCTAATTTTTTCACAAAACGAACATCAAAATTTGGATTAATTAATTAAGAAATCTTCAATTTGGATTTAATTTTTTATTTTAATTAATTATCCAGTTCTGGAATAATAAAGAAAAGAAAAAGGAATAAGATCCGACAAGGAATAAAGAGCTTTTTTGTTTCATTTACCAAGTTTTTAATTTAAATTTTCATATTACTAGATGAAAAAAAGACAAGTAAAAATGAAAGGGCAGAATTGGAGTAATAACACTCTCTCTCATGTGACATCATGTACCAAGTTGACTTTTGTTCTCTGTTGTAAATATAAAGTTTTCACATCTCAAAATTTGTCCTTCGTTATAATATATGAATCATTGAGGACTAAATTGTTATTAGGGTATCTTAAAAGGTACATAGATGAAAATTGACATTTATTATAATTTAGGAATAGTGTATGTTTAAAGTTGACCTCGAAAATTCATTTCTTCACCTAAATCGAGAGCTCAACCAAGCTTACAGTTGAGCTCGACCTCAACTACGTCCTCCATTTCATCAAAAGTGACCTAATTTGTTCTAATCGGGAGTCAAAAAGTTGAAAAAAAATCAAATTATGACACTTCTAGTGGAATAGAAGGAGTATTGTTTAATTTGTTTTTCATTTCTCCTTTTTTTTTTTCACTTCCTTCTGAAGTTTCATTTCCTTTGCTTTCGCCTTTTCTCCTTTTTCTTTTTTATTTTCATTTTTATTATTCTATTTTTTATAATTAATACATAAGGCATATGCCAATACATAAATGATAATACTTTAAAAAAGTATACTTGGTAAAATAGAACACTCATGCATTACATATACTGCCACATAATAATTTTATTAATATACTGTTGAAGTTTAGTATAAAATAATTTGTGGTTAAAGGTTCATCTAAATAAGTCCATTTTTTTAGATTATGTATATTTTATTTTATAGTAATTTAACACTTTATGGATGATCCCATTCTCACTCTCGCTTCAAGTTTCATTCTTATTCTATATTCTCTTATGGAACTCTTGTTCCCTAGCTAGATCACCTGGAGCGCAAGTGAAAGCGCGAGTGTAAGAATGAAAAGTTTTAAGGTGACCTAGGTTCTTCTTACAAATGAACCACGACCAAATAGGTTCTTTTTACAGGACATATTTGAAAAGCTTTAAAAAAAAATAAAAATAAAAAAAAAAAAAAAACATATTTGAAAAGCTTTAAGGTGACCTAGATCACACATATCGAAAACTTTAGCATAAGTCAATGTACACTTTAAACACTGAAATTCTAATCAGACATACACGCTACACGTATAGTTGTGGCACACCGTATCGACTTTCACACATAACACAGTACACAATAACATAACGATGAAAAATCTCCAAAGCACGACAATGCCCTTAAAAGATAGTTTATATGCATATCGATGAACTTAACCATGATTTTCACGAATTGATTTTTACACACATATCACACACAATTTGATGTCAAATGATATCAAATGATACATTTTAAATTTATAATTATTAAAAGTCAATCAAATTGTAGTATATATTACTTACTTGGGGTCTTCTAGGGTCAGGCAGGGCGAAGGCTTCGCCCTGCCTGATATCAGTCAAACAACACTTCGCCAAAAAATATTTGGCGATCGTCTTTCGCCTTATCCTTCGCCTTATCGCCTTACTAATATTTTAATTAATAAATTATAATAAAAATATTAATATTTTATAAAATGTCATTTTTACCCTCCAAAAAATAAAAATTTTAATATTTTTTTTATAATTTCGATTTATTAATATTTTTTGGACAATTTTTTTTTATTATATTAAATTATTTATTAATGAATTTGAAAATATTTAATTATAGTTACCAAAAATATTCAAAGCTAGGATTTGAACCTGAGACCTTTGGCTAAATAGCACAAGACTAAACCACCAGGCTACCAATTACTTTGTTCATTAATTGCTATTACTTTATACAGTATCATAATAGAAAATTAATAGTCAACCTAAATTTATAATTAATTGAACACTCATTCACGTCTCTCTCTTGCTGCTGCTACCTCTCTCAGTCGACTTCTCATAAGAAAAAACAGTGACAGGTCGCTCATTCTCGTCTATTTTCCCATTCGCATTCCCATATAATTGACCTGTTCCAACTCATGAATTAGAGTGGACAAAGGAAGCTAAAAAGTGTTCATGGAGCTTCCAAACACAAGATTATTCACAAATAGAAATTATTTAATTTCTTTAATTTTATATAAATGGGCGTATCCTGTTAAAATTGATATGCACCAAAGTTCAATTTAGTCCATAAAGGATCAGAAATATATCGGTTAAATATCTAAATTTAACCCGGGATTTGATTTGACAACATAATAATAAAGTTGACAACAAGATAACCGATTCCAAATTATCCAAATTAATATTGACACAAATTCATCAGATTAAAAATATATTTGAACTGAATAAATCGAATCAAATTTAATCCGAAATTTGTTATGATAAAAAATAAATCGAATCAAATTTAATCCGAAATTATCCGATTTGAATTTGAGTGGGATACAACCGTTCCTATTTAAATTTGGTTTGTATTCACCCAAACGAAAATAATCAAAATTGTGCATACAGATGACAAAAATGGCCAACAAATATTCACATATTTATTTTATATGTCTAAATTTAAAATCGATTTAATAGATTATATTAGGGTTATTTTAAATGGGCTACATCTCTCTTAATTTTATTATCCGATTAGAACATTATTCACAATATTAATAGAAATGTCTATTAATTTTAATTGTATATATAGGTGTAACCTTAATCCGACTACTCATCATAAATATATAGGTTACTAATCCAAAAGTCAATCCTACAAAACAAGAATAAAATTGACCAAAAGAGAAATTTATTTTCACAGAATTTCATTCGATCCCAAGCAAATGATAAAAGTGATATCAAAATATTTGATCTCAAGCAAAAAGATATAAATTAAATAGATTCACCATTCTACTAATACTAAACTACATAACTAAAAAAACAACATTTAGATTACTAAATAATTGACAAAAAAAAAAAAAAAGGCCCGGCCTGAGCCCGACCCGGCCCATGACGGGTATGGGCCTAATGTTCAGGCCCGCCCTGGGCCTGGGCTTGGTGCTAGTCTTCTCGGGCCCGACCGGGCCTCTTAAAGCCCGGCACGGCCCATTGCCATCCCTATACTCAACAAACTAACAAATGATAACAATCACTGAGATACGAGATAATGGATAAGTGCATTAATCTTCTCCATTGAAACATTCACTATAAAATGAGTCAAACCTTCAGACTCATAGATACCAACTTACATTGTCTTAACTCTATCACAATTATAGAAGCAACTTAGTAGCCTCATATACGTAACAAGTCATGATATATGTTGTTTTATCCGTTCTTAGTGTCAATTAGTTTATTATTTAATATAAATGTAGGAAAATTCATAAATAATAAATCAACTAGACAACACGTTTACAAACTAGTCATCATGTAAGTCATATGGTAAGGATGTACATTGTTGACGTTATAATAATGAGTAATTCCGTTGGTCAATCAACCAGAGTAAAAAAACAATAAGAAATAATTTATTATAGTTTAAGATTAAGAATATAAAATGAAATGCAAATTCACAATTAAAATGTTAAAATTTACATTATACAAAATACATTACTTAAATTTATAACATCATCAATTCAACCAAATTGGAACATTCTCCTATTGGTTAAGTAAGCTGACTTCCACTACGGTGGCTTGGGTTCAAATCTCACATCCAACATTAAAATTACTATTTTTTTAATTGGATGCAAAGATGGGATATGAATCCGGGCCGGACCTTCCCGATCCGTTTCTGACCGGCGGCATGTTCTCGGGCCTGGGTCGGACCTTCCCGGTTCTCGGGCCCGGCCCGAACCGTCATCAGCCCACCTGGCCCGAATAATAAAAGATGATGATAATAATAATAATAATAATAATAATAATAACAATAATAACAGACGCCACATTAACAATAATGATATTTGCAATGGACGACACAGACGCCTCTGGCGATCGGCGATCTCGGGATGGCGGCTCCTTCCCCCCTCGCTAATTCCTCATTGGGCGCTTCAGGTAAGGTCTCCGTAAGGAGTCAGTTTCATCTTGGCTTCTTCTCCCTTCGTCCTTGGTCCCTGTTTCCCCAATTGTTTCTTCGTACTCTGTTTTTTGGGGGCGGGACAATTGCCGGATTTGGGGCCCATTTTGGACTGTGTTTGGTCGTTCTCCATCTCCGTTTGTTCTGCGTCTGTACTGTTTCTCTGGTTTTGGAACCCGTTTTTGGTTTGTGTTCTGGTTTTGTGGTGATTTGGGGCCGGTGATTGTCTATTTGCTGGGTCTGGTTTACCGTCGTCTTCTTGTCGTGTGTGCGGCCTGGGTCTCGCTCCGGCTGGGTTGATTGCGGCCGTTTTGGGGTGTTTCGCGGCTGGCCTCTGTTTTTGCGGTTGGGTCTTGCTTTTTTCTTTTCTTTGGTTTGTCGGCTGGGCTCTGTTTTGGTCGTCTGGGCTCTGTTTTTGGGTGTTGTCCGTTTTGGTGGTTTTGTGTTCTGTGGTGTTTTGGTTTCTGCGCTGGAGCTACTTGCTTACTTGCTTACTGCTGTTTCTGTGCTCTGTGGAGGTTTGGTTTGGTGTGTGGTGTGTCTGTGTTGTTGTTTGTTTGGGATTTGTCGTGGCTTTTGTCACGTGGAGTTTTCTTCTTGCATGTGACCAGCATGGCAAGTTTGAGTGGTTCAAAAATTCATTGTCCATTGCGCGGGAGTGACAGTTGTGGTGGTCGTGTGGGTGGGGCCTTTGCTAAGACTTATTTCATCACTCATTTGCGAACCCAACATTTTAAGTCGGACGAACTCAAGGCCTCCTACAAGGCTCGTATTGCTAGTGATTTGTCGCTGTTTTCTGCCTTGGATCTCGCCCTCCATCAGGCCGGTATATGGTTGTGTGGGGACTGCCTTAGCACTCACACGTTTAGTAAGAATTGCAAGCATGCTGATGGGGTTTTGGTGCATGCGCCAAATCGTGCAGACTCTGCTATTCTTGGTATCCCGGCTCCTATTGGTGTCGTTGAGCTTGTGGGGCCTGCTGCAGGAGTGACGGGTGGTTCGGATGGGGGGTTGGGACCTCTTTGCTTTGATATCGATCTCCTTGACCGTGTCTTTTCATTGCAAACACGTACAGTCAAGTGCATTCCTCCTAAATTGAGGCTTGGGTTTGCTAGAGTTTTTCTTAGTGCTCTGGACCTAGTCCTCGCAGGTCCAGGAGATTTGTCTGCGTGGGTTCAGCTTCTCATTCTGCCGCGTTGCATTCTGGCTACTTTTGTGCCCTCTGGTCGAGCTCAGCGTCGTTCTGGGGAGAGGGAACGGCGCCAATTTGAGGGCATTTCTAGTGCCATCGCACGATGGAGGGACCCCGGGGAGAGATGTGGGTTGGTTCGGGACCGGTTAGCTGCTGTTTATTCTCCTCCTCGGGGGTTTTCAGAGCCTGTCGCTTCTGCGGAGGCTAATTTTTCCCAGTGCATGCGCAAGGTGGGTGACGGACATTTTACGGCGGCTATTAAGGTCCTCACCTCCTCAGGGGTTGCTCCTGAAACTCCTGACACTTTGGCTGAGTTGGAGTCCAAGCACCCATTTGCCTCTCCTCCGGTGGTGACTTCTTCTTCGATAGGGGAGGATGCTCTGTCAGTGCAGAAAGACCTTGTGTTGAATAGAATTCGGAGTTTCCCTAAAGGTACCTCTTGCGGTCGGGACGGTCTCAGAGCCCAGCATTTGGTGGATATCTTGGGCGGTGCTGCTACTGCGGTCTCTGATGGTCTCTTAGCGTCTATCACTGGGGTCGTTAACCTTTTTCTGTCGGGTCAGTGTCCTAGTTCGCTTGGAGAGTTCATTGCCAGCGCCCCTTTGACTCCTCTCATTAAGCCCGGCGGGGGTATTCGCCCTATTGCTGTTGGTACGATTTGGAGGAGGCTGGTCTCTAAGGTTGCCGCTTCTTCTGTCGGGAGCTCGATGACCGCTTACTTGCAGGATTTTCAGTTTGGTGTTGGGGTCTCGGGTGGTTGCGAGGCTGTTCTTCATTATGTCAATAGGTTTGTGGAAGCTCGAGGTGACGAGGTTGGGCTCTCTATGCTTTTGGTGGATTTTCAGAATGCGTTTAATTTGGTTGACAGAAGTGCTCTTCTTCGGGAGACTCGGTTGCAGTGCCCGGCCATTTCCCCTTGGGTTGAGTTCTGCTATGCTCGGCCTGCTCGGCTGTATTATGGGGACTCGGTTCTTCGGTCATGTCAGGGGGTTCAGCAGGGGGATCCTTTGGGTCCTTTATTATTCTCGTTGGTTTTGCATCCGTTGGTCCACGCTATTCATCAGTCGTGTGAGCTTTCTCTTCAGGCTTGGTATCTTGACGACGGCACTATCATTGGTGACACTCTTATGGTTGCCCAGGCGCTCGATATTATTCGTGCTGATGGACCAGCGCGTGGGTTGCATCTGAATGTTGATAAGACTGAGCTTTTTTGGCCGGTGGAGGACCCTCGTGGAAGGGTGGCTGGCCTTTTCCCTGCTGCTATCTCTCGGCCGCTTCAGGGTGTTAAGCTCCTCGGGGGCTCTGTTAGTGCGGATTCGGGTTTTTGTCTTGATCTAGTCGCGCGCCGGGTTTCCAAGACCATCACTTTGTTGGAGGCTATACGCAAGCTTGATGATCCCCAGTGTGAGCTTCTTCTTCTTCGCAATTGTGCGGGGGTGGCGAAGTTATCTTATGCTTTGAGGACCTGCCCTCCTTTGGCGTGTGGTGATGCTCTCGTCCAGTTTGATCAGGCCTTGCGTACTTCCTTGGAGATGATCGTTACAGGTTCGGGGCCTGGTTTCGGGGACTGGCAGTGGCGGCTTTCCACTCTTCCCATCAGACTTGGAGGTCTGGGGGTCCTGTGTACGAAGGATGTCAGTCAGTTTGCTTTTCTTGCTTCTCGCTTGCAGTCTAGCTCCTTGCAGGATAGGATTCTGTTGAGGTCCGGGGTTACTTCTTCTGGTCCTACCTTTCAGTCTGCTCTTGACACTTTCACGACTTTTTGTGGTGTTGATGTTCTCTCTGTTACCTCTAGCTCTCCTGCCCCCCAGTTTATGCAGTCTTTGGCAAAGAGCTATTTTGGTGTCATTGATGCACATCTGCCGTCACGGTATGGGTTGAGTCATCGGCAGAAGGCTCTCCTTAGTTGTGTTCGTGCTCCTCATGCGCAAGATTACTTATTCGCCATTCCTATTGATGGGTTGGGACAGCGGATGAACCCTCGTCAGTTCCGTGCTGTGTTGTGTTATCGCCTTACAGTCCCTTTGTTCCCTGATGGTTCCTCTTGCTCGAGTTGTCATGTGCGACGGATGGACCAGTGGGGTGACCACGCTGTTCATTGTTCTAGCGAGGTGGGGGTGAAGTTTCGACACAACCTAGTGCGTGATACCCTGGCTGACATCTGCTCTAAGGTTGGTGTGGCGGTGCGCACAGAGGCCCCCATGGGGTTCCTCTCGGATGCTGGACGGGACCTACGCCCGGCAGACCTGTTATTATACAATTGGTCCCAAGGTCGAGACGCTTGCTTGGATGTTACGGGTGTCTCTCCTTTTGCTGGTGGGGGTTTGGATTCTTGGGCTCCTGGAGCTGCTTTGCAGTCGGCCGTTCAGAAGAAGAAGAGCAAGTATTCTTCTCAGTGTGCAGAGCACGGCTACTCCTTCATCCCGTTTGCCTTCTCCACTTTTGGGGAGCTCCATGAGGAGGCCTTGTCTACTTTTTCGCGTCTTAAGCGCTTGTGTGTTAGTCATTCCAATGATGTTAGGAGTGGGGGTTTCCTTTTTTCTAGACTTAGCTTTTGTATTCAGAAAGGGGTGGGAGCACAGCTTATCTCCCGACTCCCTTCCAATTTTGCGTGATTAATAAAAGTCTAGTTTATTAAAAAAAAAAATAATAATAATAATAATAATAATAATAATAATAATAATAATAATAATAAATGTAAATATTTTTATTTTACTATATTTTTTAATAACTGTATTTATTATTCTAATTCAAGGTTATTTAAGTAAATTTATATTTAATTGAAAAATAAATAAAAATAATTATTTTAACTTTTGGCGAAGGGTTGGCGAAGACGAATAACGTGGCGAGTTTTGATTGGGTGCCTGTTGTCAGGCAGGCCGCCGGTAGAAAAGTCCTACTTACTTTCACGTTTCAACCACTTGCAGATAATTGTGGATAAGAAGATCCCTGAACCTTACCGACCAGCTTGCCCATTAAACAATGTTACATTCCCATGTCTGAAAGGTAGTTAGATTCTTCTAATACAATACAACAACTGATATTTCATTATGATGTCTACATATTTGATGATTAATCCTCCATTATTGATTTGTTGTTATCGGATATTTGTATACGTTCACCTAAAATTCTTAGGAAATTGATTGTGTAAGAGACCCTTAAGTAATATTTTAGGTTTAACTCTTTAAGTATGTTAATTACTGTAAAACACGCCACTTAAAAGTCACATTTAAAAAAAGTTTAACGGTATTCGACTTAATTACTTACACAAGGGAATACCGACGGAAAAGAAAAATAAGATATCATCTAAAGAACTTGTGATTAGAGGTGTTATTTGGGCCGTCCGTAGAACAACCCGGCCCGGACAGCCCGCCAAATTTAACAGCCCAGAACAGCCCGTTTAAAATGAGCCCGGAACAGCCCGTGAACATTTAAAGCAGTGGGCTATATGGGCCTTACTCCTAGTGGCCCGCGACAGCCCAGCCCGCGAACACTTAAACCCGGGTGACAGCCCGGGACCGTCACAGCCCGTGGCCCGTAACAGCCCGTCACGTTTAGCCCGTGTAAAATCCCAGAAATTTATTTTGCTTATTTAATACTTTATTTATTAAAAAGAGTATTATTAAGTAGAATATTAAAAGACGTGGGTTTAATAAGTCAAATAAGAAAAGGAGTGGGAATTAATTAAATTTCCTATTTAGACTTTTCTGACTTATTATTTATATTCTTCAGATACTACGTTAAACTCAGAAGAAAATTAGGTTTCGTTGCTTTTTGTTTCACCGCCGTTCTCAGCTAATTCTCTCGGTAAGTTGACCTTTGTCCCTCTGTTCCGTTCTTCTGCTTTGTTCTCAAAAATGATTATTTATTGTGCACTCTTTACGCAATTCTTACCAGTCTTTGTTCGTGGACCGTGATCCTGTACCAAAAGTTCTTATCTGACTCACTAGCGAGAGAAAGGTGAATAACTCGTATTCAGCCTTTCAGTTTTCGATTTATTTATTTTTGACTGTGACAACCGTACGGTTCTGATTCGTGGATGGTTAAAAGTTAATTGTTGCAGTCTGTGTACTGTGTTGTCGTTTGTGTTGATCTAGTTTCTTTGTTGGGTAAATTGCTTTATTTCTTTGCATCAAAAGGGTCCAATCCAGGGGCTAAATCGTGCAATTTACCACCAATTCATTCTTCAATTCAATTTCCGTTTCCTCCTGCCAGCGCCACTTGTTTCGTCCTTGTTCCAGTGATGATGTCATGCTGATGCAGTGACCCACTAGTTCTTGTCCCCTAGTCTGGATTTATTTACCTTGCTCAGTTTAAGTTCATCTGCTAGTAATTCTTCGCGTAGTATTTATACTACTCCGTTCTGTTTTGTTAGGTACTTAGGTTAAGTTAGCAGCTTAGTGAGTTTTGGAGCTTACGGTTAATTTGAGATAAGGGGATATTCTGACACCAAAGCTTATAATTTCAGTACTATTATTACCTATAAAAAGTATGATTTATTGTATATTCAAGTTTGTGAATGATTTTCATAAAAACTATTATATCAAGTTATGGGGCTTGATATAGTAGGAAAATAAGGATTAAGTGTGTTACTCAAAGTAAATGTTTCGAAATTTTGCATGTGATGAATGTAAATCGTTTTTGTCTAGTGCATGGACTAATGTTATGTTTGAGCTCCAAATGTGCCTGTGAACTGTTCTGTACCCTTCGGGGAATTTTGTCGTGCTAGGCTTTTTGTCATGCCCTTTGGTAGGGTACTTTGTTTTGTTCTGTTATGTAAAGCCAACCTCTGTGCCACCGGACTTATACTAGTGGCCATAGGTACATGTCTGTTGAGCCGAAATGTTTCGTTACGTTTTCCATGCACCTTTTGTTACGTGTGATATTATTGTATGTATATATATATGATTTTGAAGCATTACTTGATCCGGGTGGAGGTGCCAGGATATTCTCTTACTGAGTTTGTAGCTCACCCCTTACTCCTTTTTTTACAGACGGTCAGCAGGGTGAGCAGTGTTAGAGTTTGCTTGGGAGTTTTCGAGTTATTGTTCTTTGTAGGATTTCTTTTTGTTCAGACCTGGCTTTTAGGTTTGTTAGAGCTAGAGGCTTGTAGCTAGTTTCGAAGACTGTTGTTTTGGGTTTTAGTTTGCTCTGATATTTACTCTTGGACACAGTTCCTTTTTAAAAAGTTTATGTTTCCGCAAAGTTATGCTTATGTTTTGTTGAGACTTCGTGTTGGCGTAAGACCATCTTACGATACCCGGTCGGTCGCGTCTTTTGAAAATCTTTAAAAATCGTATTTTGGTTTTGGGGCGTGACAGTCCGCGTATTTGGTCTGATTATAAAATTATATATTATAAATTTACATATAAATACCTTATTTTAGTTAATGAAATGAGTTAATAATGGGTTGTCCGGGCCGGGCTGAATAGTTGAAGTTGAAGACTAATGAGTATGCAAGTATTTTCATGGTAGTTTCTTCACCAATTCATTCGATCGGCTATTATTATTATTATTACTATGAATGTAATTCTATGATATTATTCATCGTTTATCAACTATTATTAAGTTGTGCACTTGCTATTTAGCTACAAGTTCCAACCAAGTGTTTGCTTGATTACTTTTATACAATTTGAATGTAATATACAAAAAGAAGGAGATTGAATGGCCCATTTAGAAGTTAAACGAGCAGCCCATTTAACGCATACACGTGACGGCCCGCCAAAAAGCCCATTTAAAGCATAAACGTTTTGCCCGGCAAACAGCCCATTTAAAAGCATAATTGTGTCAGCCCGGGACAGCCCGTTAACAGCCCGGTCCGTCACATTTATAAATGTTACATGGGCCGGGCCGGGCCTCAATATCTTTTAAAAAGCCCGACCCGGTTAAAAATGGCCCGCGACAGCCCGCCTCTTAAATGTAGCGGGCTAAAGCGGGCTGTAACAGCCCGGCCCGGTTACCACCTCAACTTGTGATAGTGTGATAGTACGTAGTATTATTACACACAAGTGGAATTGACTGCATTTCACCCTAATATATCAAAGGGAGTTATGAGGTTACGAGTCCGTTACTAGGATTGCCTAAATCTACTACACATGACGTGGGAGACCAATATTATGGTGGGAATTGGACATAGACTCATTTGGTTGCGAGTTTGAACGAATGTTTCAGAAGAGTCATTTAGTCGAGTTGATCATAATAACATGCAACTGTGTCAGTAGCAAGTGATAAGAAGATAATTTGTCACTTTCATTGGTATATTGTGTACCACAACTAGAAATTGAGATGTTTCAAATCCAAAATTTAAAATTGTCATATATTGCTATACTATAATATTGTCCTTTCGGGATTCAAAAAGCCAAATAAAAACATGCATTATTGAGGAGGAGCATATATATATATATAGACATCATTATCTATACATGAGAGGGAAGGAGGCAAAATATCAAGAAACAAGCATCAGAATTCGAAGCTGCATCTGACTCAAAAATATTAATGTTCATCATCCAGAGAATTGAGATGTGCTTAGAATTGTTCAATCTTGTCGTCGAGTTCGTGGTTGCTTTCATAGAAGCCGTTCGGGTTGTGATCGACCAGAGCAATTCTGCACTCTCTGCAAGTCCCATATATACAGTTCCTCTGCCATTCATGGGCCTGCTCCCTTAATTTTTGTACCCCATCCAAGCCAGTCATGTCATGTATACTTCACATCTCCTTACTTTTTTTATCTTCTTCTCCCTTATCGTATAGCTTACTTGAAGAATTAATCTAATCTATACAAGGTGTAATGTTGTTATGGCACAGATTACAGATTACGCGCAGTCATGTTGAGTTGGAATGTACATTGTTTCGGAAATTTTATTCATAATTCGATTAATACAGTTTATATCAGTTGCACTCGCATAGTTGCCATGGTTCAATCCAAAAAAAAGAAAAAAGAAAAAAAGAACCAGAGCTATGATAAATTGATCACCACAGCGTATTGGGAGTCGGATTCCTGAAGCAGCGAAATAGAAAGTAGTTGCCTAATACCAGGTGCACTTGGTTCCAATCTCTGATCCATGAACCACAATAGAATATGTTACACCAGTGATTCACATTGTAGGAAAGAAACATAGTGAAATCAAACATTTGGTAAGAATTTTGAGTTCTATGATTACTTCTGTGATCGAGCACCATCGTATCAAGTTTTGTGTAGTTCCATCTGAATTAGAGTAGTCTAATTGAAATGCTCCTGATGATATTAAAATATGTTTAATCCGTCGTAATGCATTAGGCAATTTACCTTAGGTGCATGGGTGTCAGGAAGGGCTTGGTCCAAGCCAAGAGCATCTCACTTCCAGACCTCTCCACATAAAGGAAGTGTCATTTGGACTACATGAGGAAATAAGGTCAAATATAGGTCAGCGAACTGTCCTGCATTCCTAAGGAAGAAGGGACTTATAGTACCTAGGAGAAAAAACATTTGCATCAAAGAAGAAGAGCCTCACCTATGCATATTGAGATGGAAGTGACTTAGAAAGAAAGAAGTGCCTTGGATGACTTAGAGCGAACTAGATACCCCATCTTCAAGCGCCTCAACGGACAATTAAAAGTCAACCCATCAGCCATCACTTATTTTTCCTGCTTCTGCTACACCTTTTATCTGAATTGTTAAAGAGGCAGTCCAGAACCTTACAACCCACGAGCCAAAGTCCTCTGTGTGCTTGGTTGCATGCCGAACCTTCCTCTAGATGTATTTACACACCAAAACCATCTCCAAATCCCTCGACTCCTCTTCATGCTTGGGCACGAAAAAGAAAGTGTTTTCCTATGACTGATAACTGGTAGCGCACTACATGCTCCAGATGTCCATCCATCTTCTCAACTCACTGCAAATCCAGAGCTTTCTGCAACCAGAACATAAGCTTGTTCAGTGAACAAAGAAGACCCTCCCTGCACTTCATTTATAGTTTCAGCCAGCCTTCTATGCTTTACTGCACACATGGATCTTAACTATAATGCTAAGTTGGGGTATTCAATTCACAAAAGTACAACGATTCAACAATCTAAGGTTTCCTCTGGAGTACAGCTGCTGTAGAGGCTTCTTTGACAGCTATCATAACTGGGGTTCGGTTTGCTGAATCAGTTTATCAAATTAAGCATGTTATGACTTATGAGCAGCACAGAGCTTTTCCGTAAATGCATCGTCTTTCTCCTGGACTTATTTCAGAGCAACAGCTTCATTTGAATCTGCATAAGCACTCTTAATCACTGCTATATATGCCTCTGCTACGTCCGATATGCCTGAGAACAACAGAGATCAGGATTGTTTAAAATGTGGGAAAAAATGTTTTAAGGCGGTAATGAATCCTACTGCTAGTATTTATGGTCACAGATCAGCATTGCAATATAAACAACATCACACGTGTAGAAGACATTAGTATGGGTATAATTTTGTGATATCATAGTTGCATATATCAAGCTATGAATATCAAACTTCGCCAGTATATAATTCTAACAATGCACTATTTTCATGAACAAAGCTTACCAACTCTGGACACATTTCAGAAATTCAGACATACACCCAACTTGACATACTTCAACATAAGACCGTAAACTGTAAAGCATGATTTTGATAATTCCAGACAAGAATAGACTCCATTCTCTAATTCCATACCAAATCGACACAGTTTTGGTCCACCACTATATTTGTTGACACGTTTGAACTTTGTTGCTTGTATATTTCAGTCCTTAGAACTTATTTGACTTCATTTAAAGTATTTTCAACATTGTTCACTAATAATCATTTGATATGATTACCACATATCATAAACGGCAAGAGAGCAGAATTAAAATCCCATTCCCCCGACCCAGAAAAACAACAAAAAAGAGACAAACTAAAAAAATACCAAAATTTAAGAAAAAAATTACCAGTGACAAAGAAATTAAAAACTGCTTGCATATTCCCAGCGATTGATTGGGCCTTGTTTCTCATAATCATGGCTCTCTCCGCGCTATCCACTGGCCAATCAATCTTCAGTTTCAACTTCAATCTATTGATCAGGTACTTTGTTAGAAATAACTATTACGGACTTTCCAAGCATCAGCAGTTGAGTTACCGCGGAACAACACATTTCATATAGACTCTGCAAGGTAAAATATTGTTCTCACAATGACATTTTTACCACATGACAATAAAGTTGTTAAGTGTTCGTTCAAAATATTTTGAATACTCATGTGCATACATGAACACCCTCCGAATGAAGAGAATCAAGACTGCTAGAAATTCTTTGCTACAACATTTGAAGCCAGTCCGGCCAAGGCACTTGCAAAACTGCATATCAGAAGCTGTTATAGCACTAAGAGAGTAAACCTGACTGTTGAAACTTGAAAGTTATCATAGACAATGTAAGGGGCAAAGGGTAAAGGAAAAGAAGGCTCAATTCATTAAACTGATGCCATAGTTGCTGACCAAATTATAACTTCAAACTACGTAAAGATAATATAAACTAAATGGCAAAAGATTTCCTCAGGGAAAATTTACCCTGCAGCCAACTCGGCAGCTTTTTGAATGCTGGAATCATGTTATCTTTTCAGTTCGTCAGCATATTCAACATTTCCGGCATCTACTTTCTTGCCTTTTTGCACCTCTGTAACAAACTAACAATTCCATCAAATGCAGTGCTAATGTCTAAAACATGTTGGGGTGATTAGCTCCACCTGCTGTGGACCTCGATAGATATAGTTAGCAAAGACACTCTGTTAAACAAAAAGAAAAAAAAAAAAAAAAAAGAATCACCTGCCTTCCCCATCCATCTACTCATAATTTAGAAGTGTAGAATCACAGAGAGTTGATGTTGCTGGATTACCGCTGCCAGTTTTGAGTGTCACCATCAATTGCCAGTGACACAAATCGAAGTTGATGAGTTTGATTTGGTGGAGGAAAAATGTGGAGGTAGTGTGTTGGGAGTCCTAGTTGGGGGCAGAGAGGAAAGATGATTTCTGGATTAAAAATCACAAAAGATTTAAAATAAAAAAGAGAGAGAGAGAGAGAGAAGAAAAGAACAAAAATGAAAAAAAGAAGAGGGCAGAAGAAAAATGATGAATCTTGGAGCTAAAATGGTTGCCAGTATTCTTTGAATGTGAGACTGTTTTCGATGCAGAGAACATTCTTAGCATTAGGAATCTATGTTTTCATCTTAATTTCGATGCAGAAAACATGTTTCTCTGAACTGCTTGCTAATAAGCGGAAGTAACATGATGAATGATAAAATTTTGTTGTGTCACGTGGCAATGAATAACTGTTGGTTAATACAGATATCTGTGGCAACAGATGATGATTTGCTAATACAGATGAGAACAAGAGCAATGATGTATCCAACATCCAAAAATTCTGGTTGCTGCCACATTAATTAAACTCTGGGTTTGGATACCAAGGTAAAGGAAACCACGTCGAGGAAGATGAAAACCGAACAATTTTCAAGTACTTTACCATTCGTTGCAACTTGCAAGTTGGGACGTGTGTGACATCTGTGGTCCAACTTGCATGATAGTTGCAAATGAATTTATTAGGATTCTTTGGCAGGTTTCTTATTCCAACAAGTATTTAAAGGGCCTTTGTATGTGCTTAATATTAATAAGAAAGATACAACTACAATTAACTAATTTGCTAGATCTTCAAGCATTAAAATAGGAGGGAGTACTAGACTAGTCTAATAGATCAAATGAAATGCCAAATATGAACTCATTAATTTTTTTATTCTCAACGGAAACAACTTTTGTATTGCACCAACTCAAATTCGCAATCGCTCAATTAAAAGAGACTAATACTAAACCATTACACAGTCTCAGCCATGGGTCCACCTAGTGCCTCTTCGAATATTCAAGTGGCTCTTATCTCAGGAAAAAAGAAAATAGAAGGAATGACAAGTGAATGTAACCAATGACAATGACCTGCCAAAACATTTGAAAAATACCCAGACATAATAGTTAACTAAAGTAGCTCACCCATTTAATGCAGTTCCAAAAGCTTGCCAAGCTCCTGAAGCAAGAGATTCCACAGATTTATCTAAGGCCTTCAAACCTTGCAAACAGTATTGAATCCAGTTACAACTTAGAAGTACATGGAACTGAAAATCTCGCATTAGCAAGTTTCAAATGTTCTGTTAAGATATTCAGCATCCCAATAAAGAAAACAATCCTGAGGCATTGGCAGGAACTTTAATGTATTTTGAAGTGGTGTGTAGGGGAATCCATCTTAACACAGTACATGATACTCTTTCAGGATTGGAATGTAAGCTTTGTCACCTTTCTCCAACAAAAGTTGGAATCGAGAAATCTGGTTTCATATGCTTCGAGATAATAAATGAATAGACAAAGAAGGGAGTCAGATGATGTAACTCACCTGGCTACGAACATACTCTTCACCGGCTTTCTGTAGTTTATCGAGAGCTTCTTTACGTCACTTTTTCTTTGACCTAAGGTGCTTCATTATCATCCTCCTTAAAAAAGATTCTGATTCTTCTGCCAAATTATCAGAAATACAAGCATTTTGATAGTATCAAGACAAACACTGACCACTGTATCATAACTACTTTTCAAAACTTGTGAAACACAAAACAGACAAACCAACTCTAGGCGCTCAAGATCAGCTACAGAAGCAAAACTATAGAATGGCCTTTAGTTTACTAATGTAAAATTTCTGCAAACGTTACTCATTGAGCTTGGTTTGTACATATGTAAGTTAACCT
Source organism: Plantago ovata (assembly GCA_028274465.1). NCBI lineage: Eukaryota > Viridiplantae > Streptophyta > Magnoliopsida > Lamiales > Plantaginaceae > Plantago > Plantago ovata. Next base: position 47,856,703 of record CM051458.1, read on the forward strand.
ATTGCAGAATCAAAAACCGCATTGTAAAGACACCATTCGGCCTGGGCAAAGAGAGGCTGCTTTATACATCCCAGCCATCTTTCCTGCTGCCAAAATCAGATTTTCTGTGGCTCAAACTGCCATACAACTCTGAGAACTTCATTAGGCAATTGCTTCTGGTCTCATAATGAGATTGTGTATTTCTACTGATTGCAACTCCAGAGAATTTAGACGTGTCCACAGCCCATAGCGGTCTAACATACTCAACCACACTGGACGACGAGCTTCCATTTGCATACAAGTAATTCATCAGCACATCCTCACAATTGAAATAACTATCCACCAATGCCCTACCATTTGCAGCTTCATCGCTCCAATACCTCTGAAAAGCTACTTTATTGTCAATGAATGCAGCACCTGTCAGAATCATGTTATATCCGTTATATTTGCGTGCATGTCTCTCGCCTTTATACTCCAGTGGGTTACCATTAACAAGCCGAGGATAAAAACCGACAATGCGATCGGGATGCTCACGCCATACCTTGAAACCTCGTTCAATGTCATCACAACTCATCATGATATCATCGTCAAGCTCAAGGACTGCTTTGGTCTTTATCAATGGGTCAACCTTAAACCGATTATTCAGTGAGTTTTGGTTCTCGACTCTTATCCTTACTGGAACCACTGTGTCAAAGTCACTTGGCAGTGGGGGTATACCTTTGTTCCACACAACAACTATCTCCCGCACCGAAGAGCATCTTGAGTAATGTTTTACATACATCTTCAGATTCCAAAGCCGTGCATCAAATGTCATTGCTAACATAGTGAACTGGGAGTAGTGATCTTTCAATGGATACGGTTCATGGGCACCGCTTCCGCCATATATATAATCAACTCCAATGCATGTAAGTATCAAGGCTACTACGATTGTCAAGAACAAGACAATAACTCCACTCCAAGAGTTTGGATTTAATCTCGCACGAACAATCAAGCATGCTCGGTTAAGGCGACTATAAAAAGGTGTTATCCATAAAGTCAATGTGTTTGAACTCTTAGAAGGCAACAAAGTATCATCTCTCTTTCCAGTATTATGCCGGAACCACCGTATGGGTATCCTACATTTTACAGCCCCAAGTAGTATTCCCACAAGAACGACAAGTGCAAGGACTGCGATGACATAAGAGGACCCAAGAACAAATCGATGAAATGGATCTCCAGATGCTACTCTATCCCCGTCCATAAATGCAATCCATTTGCCAGAAGGGAGCTGCTGCAGATCTAGGTGATGGCTGCGGGCCCCATTCCAACTGTTTAGCCCTTTACCAAACTCTTCGACACCCAAATGAACCTCAACTTCTTTGAACTCATCAGTTGTCAGAACGTCAACCTTAAATACACGTATCTTATGGCCATACGTCTCGCCACAGTCTTGACCGATACGATAAAGATTTCCTTCATACATGAATGGCCTGCCACCATTCCGGGCTCCCATGCTCTCATCTGTGTTGTATATAGGATTCTTCTTATGTGGTTTCCAGGGACCAAAAAGTGAACTGCTATGCCAAATCTCTAGCTGTCCATTTTGCTTCGTACCAATGCCACTGTGATCTGACCCGAAAAGCCAGAGCTTCCCTTCATGTGCGATTATGAAAGGATCAACAAGGGCCTTTTTCAGAATAATCTTATCTAGTGTCCACTTTAAGGGGAAGTCAACTGCACGGTAAAGACGAAGTTCCCCTTTCGCACTACCCTCAGGTATCATATAAATCTGTGACACATACAGTAAAAGGAAATCAGGGTGAAATATTCAGTGAAGAGTAAAACATGATTGATTCAGGCTGATGCGTAAGGCATCGAAAAACGCTGGCAACGACATCACTTATGTAGAGTACATGTTTAGATGATGTGATAGATAGAATAACGGGGTATAGACTCATATGAAATGTAAAGGACTCGTTTGTTGTGCAACCAATTTTTATTCATTTATCTATCTAAAAAGTAAAGAAGAATAATCATTTTGCTGATTAGACAAAAAGAATATGGATGTGCCTGTGTGTGTATGTGCGAAAAAGCAGGCCATACAGTATAAAGAGCATGTGTGCCTCTTAATAAAAAGTACATGATAACAAGTACAAATGAGATCTTACACTTCCATCATAATCAAAGACATATGGAAAGGACAAATGCCAATCTTCATCTAGAGCAGTACCCAAGTGATTCCATGTTGCTCCATTATCAGCACTGCGTGCAACTCCAATATCCCCATGTTTTGTAATAGAGTTTTTTGTTTCATAAAACAGGTACAAGAGATCACCCTGAATTGTAAAACATAGCATCAGCTAAAGCTATGAAACAAATTGCAAATAACAAAGTAAACTATGCCACTGAGAGTCATTCAATCTTTCAACATTGTAGACTCGCAGATAAACACTAGACACAAGTCATATCCAGCTTAATAATAACATTAAAGCAAGAACCATGTTTTTTCTTTCACCACAATGCCAAAATGTGCAACAACATACCTGGCCATGCAACTAAACACATTATGCAAAAAAAAAAAATAATAATAAAATAAAATATGTGGATCCTCATTTCCCCAACAAATTCCCAAAACGTAACAACTACTCAATCTGTCTCGAATCTCGATCATCTTCCTGTTCACTTTTATAGGATCATTTTTCAGAAATTGATTAAAAGAAGACCAAAGTTTCAAAAAAAATTGGTGGCTTATTTTTTGAGGGGTGAATTTAATAATGAAATTCAAATGAGTTGTTATAAAACACTACTCTTATATCATTCACAAAGGACCATCCAAAAGACAACATGAAGATGAGATCGGGGCGGATATCAATCAACAAGGAACAAATCAGAAAAATTACAAAATAACATACTCCACCAAATTGAGAGCAGAACTTAAGTCTCTAAGACTCTAACTATGGTCTATATATGATGAAATATTATAAAAGAAAACAATTAAGGAATCTAAGGAACATACACACTATAACCAAAGACACCATACACATACATAGCCTCAATACTGACATAAAAAAGCAAGTGCTACATTAACAGCAGGCTGAGAGAGACAAGAAGCGTCCAATAACTATGAACTATCCGAACCGGGTTGAAATGCTAAAGCATTTCTCTGCTTCGAAGTGAAAGTCAAATAAAATAGCAGGTGTAAATCAGAGACCATCGCCATGCATATAGAAAAATTAGAAGTAATGGATCTTTGCACTACTAAACTATGTTAAACAAATGCAAACTGTTAATAAAACTTGCAATCCAGTTGATAACGTTTGATATCATTCAAGAACTATATATCACAGAGATATAAACCAATGACTTCTTTTGCTCATTGCCTCATTTCATAGTTCTATTTAAAAAAAGTGAAAGCAAACTAAACCACAATGCTAGTCTGATTATACTGATTTACTGCCAAACTAAAGCACAAAAGCTGAGCTTTCTTTATAGTCCATAGATGTGATAGTAATATTGCTGCAAGAATGAAACTAGAAATAAGTCATACTTCTGCAGGCGTTCTGCATTCAAGCTAATGGCATCTTAGGGATAATTGATGCGGAATGAGATTTATGGTTAAATTTGATGATTAAAAAATTATATGAACTGTGAAAGAGTGATACATTAAGACATCTAAAAAGAACGTTGTTGGAATATGACAGGTTAAATTAAACCTTTTAAAGAAATTTGAGGAGTTAATCTGCCTATAAACAAATACGGGGTAATCGACCATTTAGAGAAAATTCAGGGGTTTAATTGCCAAAAACTCTCAGCCAATCAGAAAGGCAGGTCAAAATTCCTGCCATTTAGAGTAAGTAGGTCATCTATCTCAACCTAGAAATAAAGAAAAATAATAGCATTCCCTCTTTTCCACTTCACATCCAGAGTACCTTTGAAAATGAAAGGTCACTGACTTTCTCAAATGACCAGAAAAACTCCACGTTCATCCACTTGCCAAATATCAACAACTTTAGGTCACACTCTGAAAGCTACCCACCCAGCAGGATATACAGTAGCATATTCCATGAGTCAATCTTCCAATAATCCAAATATAATAGCATTACAAATATAATGGGCATATATCATTTGAATAACTACTTCGTTTCATCTCTCTCTGACGCAGGATAAGTTAAAATATGCACAAAGGTTTACAAAGAAATCACTTATCACAAAAAGAAAGCATAACACGTAGTATATCAATACAACAGCTAACACACAAAATAAAAACAAAGCAAGATGAAAAATAAAAACGTATACACAACTAAACTTACTTGCACGTATAGAAAAGGATCAGCGACAAAGTTACTCGGGAATCCTGCATCCGAAAGTAACCCACACGTGATAACTGGGTTAGCTACCGGCCAAGCTGCAGTATCGTTGTTCCATACATTCATCTGCACATATAGAATTCGATAACTTATTTCCTTCAATATTTCCAAATACAGAAACATTGTACTAGTGCCTACCATGTTCATCATCATTCTTCGACAAAATATACACAAAAATAAAATAAAGAACTAACAAGAATCTAATGTAAATTCTTTTTTATTGGAAAAAAAAGAAGAAGAAAACCCAACAAAAATCTTGCTAGAGATCTAATTAAATGGATAATGACCCCACTTCAACATCACAAATCTTAATAGTTAAAAAAAAAACAAATGACAAGTTGCTTGGACACCTGTAACTCTCATGGGCACAGAACACAACCAAGACATATTTTCCAAAGAAACAAGAATCGAAACATATCTTATCACAAAGCCATTCCCCAGAATAATTAATAAAACCAAAAATATTCAAAGTCTAAGATTGCCTAAACAAAACAATTTAATCATGAAAGTATTATAATAATAATAATAATTTAAAAAAAAGAAGAAAAATTAAAAAAGAAAGAGAATCTCACATCTTCAATGGGCTTAAGTGAGAAGGGGGAGTGACCATAGAAGGCACCAATAGCCCAGGAGCCCTCATTATCCTGTTGACATCCGATGAGAGGCTCACGAATTCCACAGCGCACGTTAGCAACAACCATGTACTTAGCGTAGAGAGTAGCAACGAGACCCAAAACGAGAAACGAAAAAGAGAAAAACGTAAAAAAGGACCAACAGCTGCTGCTGGTGCTGGTATCACTACTACCGTAGATCTTATTGTTAGAATTGTTATTAGCATTATTGTTACCAATGCTGTTAGTAGTGGCGATCCTCCGCCACCGACACCACCCTCCACCGCCGCTGGAACCCATAATATTTATTCTAGAAACGAAACGAACTCAATAAAGCAGTAAATCGATCGGGCATGGACAATTGGTGTATGATAGGATGAAGAATAGATAGATGTTACCAATTCAGTGTCCTGAGTCGGAGTCGAGATTCGAAGGTTGGGGCGGAGATGGATGGATTGGTTTTTGAAAAGTTTTGGGAATTTCAATTTATGGTGGGTAAAGGTGGCAAAGGCGTGAGATGCACAATGGGGACAATGGATATGATATGTCTTTTTGTTTTTATCTAAATAAAAAATTACATTAAATAATAAATACTATAGTAGCATTTTTTTTTTTTAATTTTATTATTTTAATTTATACTATTTTTTTTCCTTCTCACAGATTGGATTCCATGTGGCATTGCATTGCGCCATTGCCCACTTTTGTTTCAACTAAAATACTACCATGTCCACCGTCCTTTACCAAAATATCAAAATAAAGAGAGAAGAATGATCTCTAGTATTATATTCCATCAATAGATAGAAGTAATTGATAAATTTTTAAATACAATTGATTTATGAATAAAAGTAATTCATTTATGAATTGTCGTAGGGTAGGGTCAGATCGTGGGCGTGTTTACTCATGGGTTGCTAAAGTGATATGCTACCTCCACAGGTCAAAACGTATTTTAATTCGCACACTTTTGTCACTTGTGCGCGCACCGGGAACTTCTCAGCGGATCCATCCATCTTAGCTCTCAAGTACTTTGGGATGGATCCTTGTTGGAATGAGTAGTGTTCTTGATGATATTAAAAATATGTTCAAACCGTCTAGTGCGTGTGGAACGAACTACAACAATCTTGGATATGGCATTTAGGAGTTCGAGATGGTCACACCTCCGGACCTAAAAGATCTCCCTGACAGGCTGCTCCTTCGAACTACCTGACATTAAGACTCGCAAAAGAACAAGTCGTGTCCCGAAACCCAGGCCATAAGGGTACGAAAGATACACTCCGGTAGTGTCACCTTTACGTACAAACAAGAAGTTACAAATAGTCGGATTTGGGCCAAGCCCATTATAACGTTAACATCAGGTTCACTGTATACAATTGTCTAGCTCAATGAATGACACTTGGCATCATCAGATTGGACCAACTTATGAGTTAAGGTTCGCTATAAATAACACAAATCTCCAAAGAAGTGGATGATCAATCAGACATTGATCTACATACATTCTACTATCCACACTAACACATACTTGACTCCGGTGTTCTCATCACACTCTCGCTCACAATGCACTCTGTTTATTATACAGGGTTGGATAACAACCACCTCGAGTAAAGTCTCTCTACTCCGATTTGACCACACGAAAAAATCAGTTATATTGCACTAACACCCACCCTCCCCACTTTAGTGTATCTCACGAGGTCCTTACCATTAATATGGTAGTACGAATCAAGTTAAATACGAAGATCTAGTTCATAGGTCGTCTTCTAACATCACCTGGTAGTGCGTGAACAGTTCAGAGGAAATCACACCCCATCATTATTCTAGCGCCTTCTGTGGGAATCTACAACTAAAAGCTTTTTCTCCGGTTCTAGATTGAGTCAGATTGTAGGATACAAAACATTTCGCTGAAAAAAAAAAAAAAAAGTATCTCTAAGGCTACATCTGCCACTATGAGAAGTCATCATAGATACCAAACTCCAAAAATCCTACGACAGAAAAGTATAGTACAAAAGTCATGAAGTCAAATGTGAGATGACACAAGGAATCAGAGAGAAGTAAACAACAACTCGAAAAAGGTACTAGATCTGAGGAGGAACGGGAACGACATAACAAATCTTCAAAATCAAGCACGCCTCCAACAGGTAATGAAATCCAACTATGCTAGTTTTAAGTACATTAATCGTACATGCTCCACCTTTTCACCCACAAAGGAGAGATACACAAATAATGTAAGAAAATATGGCCAGGATTACCTCTAGGGTTATGCAGCGAAATTTCAAAATTTTCTTAACGTCCATACTAATTGATTATCTATGCTACGTATATTAAAATACATCAGAGTTAGAATACTTACAGTTGTTTGAAGGCTAGAGCAACAATCGATTTTACTGCATGACTATGATCAACAAGATCTTTGTAGTAATCAGCAAAATCTTCTCCTTCGGTGAAGTCGAAGATATCTAATTCATATTCTTGATTTCCTGAAAAACAAAGATTATATTCCAGCTTTGATTATCCTCAACGTTGGTGTTAGTGTCAGAACTGTGGTGTTATGACTCGTGTTATTGAAACATTGTGTCAGTATTACTATAATACTATGTTGTTATGATAACACAGTATAGTACGCTGTCACAGTTCTTAACACATGATTATATTGTTTAATTAGTTTTGCTTTTTCTTAACAAATTAAATATTTTCACGTTTTTAGTTTGATTTATTGTTCAGGAAAAGATTTAAAGAATCAAACACTCACAAGGAGATATGAATAGAGTCCAATAAAGGTTGAAGATCTAGAAGATATTACAAGATAAGGAAAGATATTACTAATGACCTAATTGATGAAGAAGTCTCAAATCTGCAAAGGATATCACAAATAATTATTTATCAAAAGAGAAGATTCGTTCCCATTGGAGTCTCAATTAAGTTCAACTATAAATATGCAAGGGAATCGACATCTTCACGTTACGTACAAATAGGGTTAGGAGCAAAAGATCATTCATTGTTTTCTTCTATAACATTTCACAAGTTTTAGAGTTTAGCCTTTGTTGCGTTTCATATCCAGTTTATTAGGTTTAGACTTGTCAAGATTAATCTGATCTTGCTTGTGTTTAAGCTGGTTTGTTCTAGTTTCAAAGTCATCTATACTTTGTAACCTTTATCATTCTAGTGATTTGAGTCCTCGGGCTCCGCCGGGCAATAGAAATATTGTCTGATAAAAGTGTATTCCTCTGTGTTCTTTATTATTCCGATGCATATTATATCTGTTAAAATAACTCTGCTTTAGAGTGACGTGTTCCCACAACACCAGTCTCAACACAGCGATTCTGTTTAGTATTTGTGTTCAAATTAGATCCTTTACATTATCAATTGGCATCAAGAGCTAGTTACTCATTCTGAGTAATTGGGCATGATACTAAATTGATTTGCTAATCCTTATGGCAGGATGTCTTTATTTGATGGCTCAAACTATGCCTTTTTGGATTACCCGTATGCGCACCTATTTGAATCCAATCGATTAATTATGTTTGTGGGATGTCTGTGAAAATCTATTTATTCCTCATGCAAATTCCCAGATCCACAAGGTGATAAAGTTCCTGTTAACAAGAAGGATCTCACCTTAAAATAGAAAATTATTGATATTAATAATGAAAGATCTATTGACGGTATTTTCTCTTTGATTAACCTACATGAATTCAGATTTGTGCAGGATATTTTAGTTGCAAAAGGAATCTGGGATGTTCTTCAAAGCCGACGTAAAGGGCATAGGAGTGTTTTGAGATTATTGACAATCAAATCTAAAAAATTGTTTTTTTATTCAAAACCTTTCGGGGTGTTCAATTCACGGGATTTAAACCCATTAATTAGGATTGAATTTTTAGTTATCATGCCTTCTCAGTCGAGCAGGTTGCAACTTTGCAGGCTATTACGTCGACCCGTAGAATTTGGCATGTGATCATCACTCAAAGGATAGTGGTTGCTGATTTTCAACATTAAAAAAAAAAAAAAAAGGAAAGGAAACAATGCAATTCAACATATATTGCAACAACAAGTGCACCATCTACAAAATATTAATCAACATATAACTTTTTTCCATCATTCCATTATGTTGGTTATACACCATTTAACGCTAAACATCAAATATTTTTGTAATAAAATATTTTTTTGTTGACTATAAATTTTTTGATTATTTTGTTGAATTTTTTATATTCGGTTCGACCTTAAATTAATCATAATTTATAAAAAAAAGTAATTTAAAAATTATATTATTAAAATATAAGAAGTATATTTTCATAATATAATTATTTTACAATAAATTATGTTTAATTTGAGATCAAACCGAACATTGAAAAGTTAACAACATAAATTGGAGCTCTCTAAACTCTAAAGTGTAAGGACAAAATTAAATTTTTAGGTAAGGGTCCGTATCTTTTAAGGGTATCGGTAGAGCACCTAATAACAGATTAGTACCTATTAGACAAACAATAACATTTTAGGGTCGAATTTGACCAACCCGGCGCTCTAAGAACTGTTTCAAAATCATATTTTGGTCGGTCAAACAAGATTGAGCCTAAGGACTAAAATGTAATTGAAATTTAGACGTAAAAACAGTAAAAATAAATTCTCTTACCCATTTTTAGCCTTTTCTTTATTTTTATTTTCTATTTTACCTTTTTCTTTTCCTTTTTCTTTTTTTCTTTTACTTTTTATTTACACATTTGGCTCTAAATTATTTTATTTTACAATATTAACTTTAATGTATTCACATTAACCACAAAAATTATATAAATTTCAAAATGAACTAATATTTATTCTAAAAGAACCTCAAATTAAGAAATTTTTTTCAAAACAGCCATAAAGATTACAAAAATTAAAAAATAAATAAAACCCAGCTCTGGTCAGGAGCTGTATATACAGCTCGTCAGCTCCGATGGGAGCTGTTTAACAGCTCTAATTGGAGCTCTCCAATCGGAGATGTATATACAGCTCGTCAGCTCCGATGGGAGCTGTTTAACAGCTCTGATTGGAGCTCTCCAATCGGAGATGTATATAAAGCTCCTGACCGGAGGTGTATACAACTCCGATTGGAGCTTAAAACATCTCCGGTAGGAGCTGATCACCGGAGCTGGTTTACAGCTCATGCCGGAGCTGTAACTGTTCCGGTGCCGGAATTAATTCCGGTACCGGAACTCTCGAGAAGAAGAAGAGCAATAAAAAAGAAAAGAGAAAAGATATATAAAAAGAAAAGAAAAGAAAAGAAAAAAAGGAGATAAGGCCTTGTTTGTTTGGGCATGAAATTCTCGGTGGCAGAGTTGTAAATATTGAGCGGTCAACCCAAAAAACCTAATTTTGATACTAAAATGTTATTGCTGAACTAAAGGGTATTAATCTGTTATTAGGTGTCACAAAGATACCCTTCCATGATAATAACTCTTTAGGTAAAATATTGATATTGGATAAAAATAACTAGGAAGAGAATAGTGTTATTATTCTTAATTAATATGAGAGTACATGGAAACTATATAGACAAAATTACGTCTACCACCCTCACTAAGCACTCACTTTTCATCCTAGTCCAACATTAGCGGAGAATTACATTCTAGTCCAGCCGGACCTCCAGTGTTGACTCCGGTAAGTTGGGTTTTCTAATTTTCGCTCAACCACACACGCCCTTAACTATATAATTTTCTATTTTTTATTTCTTTTCATTTTTTCTTTCTTTTCTTTTTCTATTTTTCTTTTTTATTTTTCTTTCTTTTCTCTTTTCTTTCTTTTCTCTTTTCTTTTACATTTGTTTTAAATCCAACTCCGGTACCGGAGTTAGAACTCCGGTACCGGAGTTTACAGCTCCGGTACCGGAGTTAGAACTCCGGTACCGTAGTTTACAGCTCCGATTGGAGCCGTGCAAAGCTCCGATCGGAGCTTAGATCGGAGCTTTGTTAAGCTCCGATTGGAGCTGTGCAAAGCTCCAGTCGGAGCTTAACAAAGCTCCGACTGGAGCTTTGCAAAGCTCCGATCGGAGTTTTGTTAAGCTCCGATTGGAGCTTAACACAGCTCCAATCGGAGCTGTGTCCAGTCGGAGCTTAACAAAGCTCCAATCTGGAGCTTAACAAAGCTCCGATCGGAGCTTTGTTAAGCTCCGACTGGAGCTTAACACAGCACCAATTGGAGCTGTATAATACAGCTCCGATTGGAGCTGTGCCAAGCTCCGATCGGAGCCCCAATCGGAGCTTTGTACTCCGATCAGAAAGCTCCGATCGGAGGTACTGTTCATCTTCTTCCTCTTCTTTTTTTTTTTTTAAAAAATTATTTAGTATTATTTATTTTTATTTAATAAATAAAAAAAGAAAAGGTAAAAAATAAAATTTGGGACTCATTTTGAAATTCAATTTTTGTAGGGGTTTGTTTTAAAATAATTTGTAAACTATTTTGAAATATAGCTAAATTATATGGGTTAATTTATAAATTGTTTGTGTTAATATTGTAAAAGTCAAAACATTTGGGGTGAATTTTTAATAAACGAAACTTCATGTTGTTTGGCGTAATTCAGAATCTGAAATTTCGGCGGGGGCATAAATGTCATTTCCAGGGCTTAGAGCGCAGAAAGTCAAATCTGTGGGTTAAAATGTAATTACATTGGTTTAGTAAGGGAGTCTCGTGTAATTAAAAATATAGTTGGACTAATCTGTAATACTCAACAATAGTAGGGGTACCAAAAGTAATAGCCCCAACTATATATATAAGAAAGAGATAGAGTTTCGTGTAGCGTACAATTCTACCCAATAGCCAAAATCTTGTTACATTCACTAATTATCCATAACACTCCCCTTCAATGAAGCATGAGTTGAAGACCGTGGGTACGATGTGAGAGTACTGCCTCATTAAAAACTTTGCTAAGGAAAATCTAGTGGGATAAAAACTTAGTTTAGGGAAATAGAGTGCAGTGCATATCCGTCTCCCCTGATTGAAACATTACTTCAAATTTTGGAATCTCCGCAATGCAATCTTCCAAACGAACTGCTAAACTGATTTTAGAATCACTCCGTGAACAAATTTGCAATATCTTCAATTGATTGAATCTGGTACGCTCATATCAACTCTTATGGTAGAACATGGTTGAAGAAGAACATAGGTCATATATGCTTCAACTTCATGTGAAAACCTCTCGAACACTTGAAGATTTAGATTTCTTCAATTCTATAAATTATGTCACTTTGACAATTCAAGGAATGATCTTTCCATAAAATGAGTTCAATACTCATTAGATCTCCATCGTAAGAGTAACCATTAAGGTCTATACCCTTATCTTTAGCCAATGTATCATCCATTATGGCGATTGGGAAATAGTTATATCTGCGCGTATAATACTACCTCGTCAAAAACCTTGCTAGGAAAACCCAATGGGATAAAACCTAGTCGAAGGGAAAAAGAGTGTAGCAAGTTGTATAACACGCAAAAACTCTCATTGTTGCTCATTATCTCCCCTTGTTTGCCAGATAACGTTTTTGCATTCTTCATGAACCTCGAAAATCATACCTCATAAGTGTCTTGTTTCCCTTATAGTGAAAACATATATTATACTTATCAATATGTGAAGCCATGCATCAATAATGGATAAGTATTGAGGTTCAACAATATATCAAAATCTAGTTCTTCAGAAACTTTTCTCATTCGTTAATTCATGTTTCGCCAACATGATATCTCTAGTCCATGAGGGACTGATTACTGATAGAGAGTATTCATCTCATCTATTAAACTTTCTCAAATTATAGAAATTTCATTGTCCATCCAATGAATAGTCATGTGCACCATATACAATCTTCAAGGTTATATTTAAGTGGTTGTCTTTGAGCAAATCATATGATAATATGTATGTATGCAATATGATACTTAAAACAACTACAATAAACAAGAACATATAAATGACATAACAATAAAGATAATATGCATGATGAAATACTTAGTATCTAGATGCACATGAACTTTGACTCGATAATGCAACGGTACCGTACAAACTTTGAATTCATTAATAAAATGGAGATGAGTTCAATGAGCTCATTTTCTATAATGACTTTGTTGATAGTAATTGGATTTTCATGTAAGATCCCCTTTACATGTTTAATCATCTTTATCCATTGAATTTTGCATATGCTTATCAATTTGTCTCGGTTCCATGTATACCGATATACTCATTTATCAAATCTCTTTTCATAATTTGTTTGATTCAATACTGGTCATGGATATCTGAATATATGTTATTGAGGTATCATTTCCATGTTTATGGCCATCTATTGATATCTGAATATATGTTTATTTCAGATATCTCAGTTTATGGGCATCACTTGTATATGACTATTTTACTCTTGAGAGTACCAACTGCATTTCTTGCCAATATTTTTGTAATGATGGAACCACATCACTTACATGTTGGACTTCCGGTGCATGAATAATCACAATTGGCAAGATATTCAATTCTCAACACATGTCATATCTATAACTATATATGTAGCTCTATATGCTACAAATAGGGTCATAGCTGTCAACATTCGAATTATAAAATTTCATGTTTGAAATATAATAACATGAAGCTAAAATTTGCATTTCATATTTTAGTTTAAGATTGAACTCTCAGATATATCGGGATCAATTCACTCTATGAATTTGTTTTTATCTACTTATCATGTACTTCCTCCACTAAGCTAGGAAAAACTAATTCAAAGAATTAGCATTGGGGGCACATAATATAAATGATCATGCCCAACTTAGATACTTCTATACTCATACTTTTGTTTATATAGGCTTCATATATGAGTTATTTCAAGAGAAAAATACACAACATGGGAGTGTATAACTATATTAGTTGGTTTTCGGTGTGCTGAAAATTAAATTTGCGCCAATAGAACATCACTAATTTGAACAATAAACTCAGTTGCAGTATATCAATTAGGGTAAATATCATATGGTACCCCTACTGGGACACCTCTTTTCATCTACCACCCCGTTAGTCCCAGAATTACATATAGCCCCATTTCCCTCATTTTGTGTTGACCAAAAAAAGCGGCACTGTTCATTCCAGTTCATCCAAACGCGACCTTAGCTCCAAAAAACAAAAATTAAGTTTTAATACCCTTAACTCTTCTTATTTTTATTTTTATTTTTTCTTTTCCCATCTTCTTCTTCATCAATTTCGGTACCGGAATTACCGGTACCGGCGTCGGAGCAGCTCCGATTTTGGGACTGTATAGCCCAAAATCGGAGCTGTAAAAGCTCCGATTTGGAGCTGTTAAACAGCTCCGGTCCGAGCTGTTATCCGGAGCTGTAAACGGTCCGGAGCTGTACAACTCCGGTCCGGAGCTGTACAACTCCGGTCTGGAGCTTTTACAGCTCCGGATCGGAGCTGTTTAACAGCTCCGGTTTGGAGCGATCAGAACTGTTTTTTTTTGTTTTACTTTTTTTTTTTTTTTTTTTAATAGTTTAGGACTATATTGAAATATTTTTTTTATAGGGTTTGTTTTTAAATAAGTTTTTAGACCATTTTGAAATATTATAAAATTACGTGGGTTCGTTTTTAAATAAATAGTGCTAAGTTTGTAAAAATGAAAATATTTGGGTTAAAAATGTAATAAACAAAATCTCAAATTGTTTGGTCAACTTAAAAATCTAATAATTGACTAAGGGTAAGAAAGTAATTTCAATGAATAAATTCGCGAAAAGTCAAGTTCGTGGATCCAAATGTAATTAATTTCAACTAGTCAGGGTATGGATGTAAACTCCGGACTAAGGGGGGCCTCGATGTAATTAAAAACACTAACAGGGGTACCATATGCAAATGACCCTATCAATTATTTAGTGGAATTCTAGCCACATCACTTTTAAGGTTGTAACATTGCTCGTTACTCAAAATCTCCATTTATATGATTAATCTCCATGTCATGTCTTGCCATAAATATAATTTAACTGCGACATGAGAAAACTTTCAGCACATAATTATATTTCTTATAAAGGAAACGTCATGTTCCTTACAAACGGGTAATTTCACACCCGGATGGCCATACTTGTCACATCATATGAACTTTGTTATTTGTGAAAGCTTGTTAGCAATGCTTAATAATGTTCACTCCTTGCATGCAAAATTAATAATTTGCTAACCTTAATAATGATCAATTTTCACATACCAACTTCTTGTTGGTTAAATATAACAATCGTGAATAATTGAATCTGGCCAGAATTATGTGACATAAAATACATAATCACTGTCATCTTTATATTGGCAAGACTAGTAATCTCGAACTTCTTAAGGAAGTGAGTCCAATGTGTGATTTGTCATCACAAATGTCTTTTTCACTGATATCGTGGTCTTGTTGAAAGTATATATGTCCTAGAGACAACCAACATTAAGGACGATATGTACTTTACCGCATTCAGCTTATTGGTATTTATTTATGTTACATTTATTTAAGCATACATAAATACAATTGGCATTACATTTACTGAATAGATTATTTGGTCGTTTGAATTATTATGTAAGATGTTCCCAAGGACAAAAGATAATCACCAAGTTAGAGGGAGCTTGTGTGTCAGAACTTAAGTCCTAAAATTAGCCACTAGTTGATGGTCATTGAGATATGGGATATCAATGATGCGATAGAGACTAGCATGTATTGCATCAGATCCTTCGAGGATGTAGTAGTTCTCACTGCTGCGAATAGCTTGGTTATTCATGATGGACACATGGACACTTTGGAGAGTGTTGGCATACCCAGCCGAGAAACCATTTGGTAAATTCTATTTAAGTGTCTATTGGAGTATCGGATTGTAGGGTGATGTAATAGTTCTCAGACTTGAGGTCAATACTACATCATATGTGGAATAATGTACTTTGACCATGCGCAACGCTTGCACTCTTAACGTAGGGTAGATACGACATACGTTGGGTATATTAGGAAGCATATGATGTAAAACCCCAGAAATTATTTTGCTTATTTAATACTTTATTTAATTTTAAGGAGGTATTATTAAGTAGAATATTAAAAGAAGTGGGGTTAATAAGTCAAATATGAAAAGGAGTGGGATTTAACTGAAATCCTTATTTAGACTTTTCTAACTTATTATTTATATTCATCAGATACGATCAATTCAGAAGAAAGCTAGGTTTCGTTGTTTTGTGCTTCACCGCCGTTCTCAGCTAATTCTCTCGCTAAGTTGATCTTTGTCCTTCTGTCCCGTTCCATTCTTTCTGCTTTGATCTCAAGAATGATTATTTATTGTGTGCCTTTACGTGATTCTTGTCAGTCTTTGTTCGTGGACCGTGATTCTGTATCACAAGTTTTTATCTCGGTTTTTGACTCTCTAGCGAAAGAAAGGTTAGTAGCTCCTGTTCATCCATTCAGCTTCCGTTTTAATGATCACACGTCACATCATTCGTAATGTAATTTCAATCACTTCAAGAATGTGATTTGTCGAATCAACTTGGAATAAGCTGGGCTATTAGCTCCAGAGCTACAAATCTTTACATCGATATATCATAGCAACTTTTAAGTACTATATTTATTTGGTGTCTCATTTTAATAAATGGACAAAATTTATAAAGTATCAATAGTATATCTTGCAAGCCCCTTTAGGTTTATGTAAGCAATCACTTCAAGGATTGGAGAAACATGATATGGCATCTTTTTCACGTTCATATGCCATAGCAACTTCAGGTGTTATATATCTTTGATGTCTAATTTCAAGAAATGAATCAAATTTATAAAAATGCCAATAGTGTACCTCTGTATCTTGCAAACAGGTAGATATGATGGAATTCAAATAAAATATTCAAACTGATAGAAAATATAATAAAATGTAACTTATCTCTGATGTAACTTATCCATGGATGTTCTTGCTCATCCGTAAGAATTGGAGTACTAATCCTTCATATCCTGATTAGGAATTCATCAAGCACCTCGCATACTCGAGAAACTCGTACATATGTCCATCAATACCAAATAAAAAACATGTGTTAGTAAATGAAATCATCTGTTTAATATTATCTAGCAAAATGCTTTTCTGCATGGTGCAACTTACATCGTCAACATATAACATCGTACCATATATTTACAAAATGTCATGCTATACCAATGAGGTCTAGCTCAATTAGTTAGACTGAGGTGTCATGACACTAGAGGTCATAGGTTCAATTCTCGCCAAGTGCGGGATTATTTATAGTTTATTACTAGCTTTGTAATGCTACTTGTGAAATTGTAATGGTTCGATTATTATAAAAAAAAAAAATGTCATGCTATACATCAAGCAAAGTCATATATCTTACTACTCCAAGGCAATTATCAAATTAAGGATTGATCCATTACTACACCACATGAAGAACAATTAGAATATACGTCAATCCACATGTGCTAAACACTCAAAGCTCTCTGCACTACTGCTAACGAGTTACAAATAGATAACTGTTTCAACAAAAGCTCACCATAAATTACAGAACAATTACAAGATACCAAACCATAATAAAGATAAAAGTCATAATATATTAGGCTCCACACAGCTGAGAGACACATACTTTTAACTTCCAGTAACTAAACAAGGTCAAGTAACATTCAAACTAAAACATGCTTAGACATATCAAGCTAATTAACTAGTACATAGTCGGTTGATCATGCAAGATGTTCATATGCTTAATTAATGAAGTACCACGCATGCCATTTTAACACAATACACATGCATATTTTCATAGCATATGAGGTACTAGAAATCGCATCACACGCTACGCGTGTGAAGCGTAATCTTGTAGAACATTATTATTTTATTAAATAATGTATTGTATTGAAATGAATGGAGTAAATATATAATCTTCACATAATGACTTCAAACGTAACAAAAAAATAACTAATTGAGTAATTAAACTTAACACTAATGGTGTCCTATAAATGTATATAGTTTTTGTAGTTATGCAATTAATAGTTTTGCATTGAACTATATTAGACATACGAAAAGTATTCTTCCGATGAGTTAAGAACCATTAGATACATCTCTAGACTTTGGAAACATTCAACTTCGAAATCTGCAATAATGCATCTTTCGCATGTTAATTGGTGTTCTTCACCAGTGGAATATATATTGTCATGTGCGTCATTATCTCTTGCCATTTTGTTTTATCGATGTCTTTTGTTATGTTGATGCCGCATTATGGACGATATTCAAATTCCAAGTGGCCTAGCTAGTATCCTCGGGTTCTCTATCATCAGAGCTATATTGACATTTGGTAAATAAAATACTTCTTCCATCCAATATATAATAAGTGTAACATTTGGTTTTATAATTGACTTTTTTCGAGGATTAGTTTGACCTCAAATTAATTGTAAATCATTCAAGTAAAACAATTTAAAAATTATATTATAAAAATATAAACATTCTAGTTTTATGATATGATGTTTTTAATTATTTTTATCGTATGATTTAAGAATAATTTAAGGTCAAAATGACCATCGAAAAAGTCAACAAAATCAAGTGTTACATTTATTATTGGACGGAGGAAGTATGTCTTTTTTTCTTCATAAGAACATATCATGGTTATTTTTAAATTAAGTATAGTAAAACCATACAACTTTATATTAAAAAATAAAGATTTAAGAAGAGAATAAATAAAAAAGAAAAAAATTACGTCAATAAGATTCGAACTCAACACCTTCAACTAAAATAATGATATTCGAACCAAACACCTTCAATAAAAATAATAATACAAAAAATGGAGAAAAATCACGTCAACAGGATTCGAACCCTACACCTTTTAATTAAATAATGACACATGTACGCACCAGATTGAAATTGAATAAGCAAAATCAACGGATTAAAATTGATTGGTAGGTCAATCAATTGAGTGAATCAATCGACTTATTATATTACTTTAACTAGTACATACCCGTGGCGATGCCACGGTATGATATAATTCTTATCTTATATTTATTAAAGAAAAGATTATTCAAAGATAATCGTAAAAAAATGTTTAAAGTAAAGTAAAGTATTATAATGAAGTAATTCGAGTCAAAAGTAGAAAATTCATAATCAATGTATAGCAAAGGAAATACAAAGGAGCATTCATCGCAACTTCCAAAGGACTTCTTTGTACACTACATTAGTGGTAGTGTCGGTGGGTTCACCATCTTGATCAAGTATTAGAACCTTCAACCATTTCTTGCTAGTAACTCTAGAGAACGCAACATAGAGCTGACCATGGCTGAAAACTGGATTAGGAAGATAGAGGCCAACATTACCCAAAGATTGTCCTTGACTCTTGTTGATAGACATTGCGTAGCAGATAGCAATAGGAAACTGTCGGCGCTGGAATCGTATTGGAAACTTGGTGTGGTCAGAAGGTGAAAGAACCATCCGCGGTATGTAAACTCTATTGCCGGCATACTTCCCATGAATTACTTTGTCCTGTATAATCTTTTCACCAAGATCCGTCACCACCAACCGAGTTCCATTACAAAGTTCAGCCGCCGGGTCGATGTTACGCAAGAGCATAACGGGGCAACCAACCTTCAATCGGATCAAGTGGTTTGGCAGCCCAGAAGTTCTGATTGTATTTAGAAATTCAACCGAATAAACATCCTCTCGATTGACAACATCATCCTCATCCGGGCATATATTATCAGAACTCATATACTCAACTGCATCACCCGGCAACAACTCCATGACGTAGTTATTAATCTGTTCTACTACCTCATTTGTCGGCGCCAGTATAGCCCTATCCTGAAAATAAGCTCCATCTTCAACATGATCCAAAAGAGATGGATATGTAGATTTCACCATTGCGGCTATAGGATCATCCGGAGCTTCAAGAATGAGTATATCCTTTGGCAATTTGAAATCAACCTCACCATCGTTATCGCCCCCTTCCACACCATCTCCGACACGCAACAACCAATCAGCAAACTCCTTTATATTAGCAACTTCCTCAGCTGAACTTCCAGACTACAACAATAGACATAAACACTAAGAAACTAAATACAACAAAGCACAAATGATAATGAAGTACAAATTATATACTAACATGCAATCGCATGTTCTTCGTGAGATTCAACACCTTGCAATATCTCCATATACGGTTAGAAGAACATAGTGTTGCATGGACAATATCATGCCTGCTACCCTTGGGTACAACGGGCAAAATCTGACGGAAATCACCACCAAACACAATAACCTTTCCACCAAACGGTTTAGCCTTCGTCAAACCATCCGGACCTCTAATAACATCCCTCAAACTCCTATCAAGAGCCTCAAAACAAAACTTATTTGTCATGGGAGCTTCATCCCATATGATCAACTTGCAGCGTTTTATCAACGCGGTCAACTCGCTGGTCGGAGTTATTCGGCTGCACATGGTCGTCTCATCAACCTCTATAGGTATAATAAATCTAGAATGCGCAGTACGGCCCTGAGTAAGGAGAAGAGAGGCAATGCCACTCGAAGCAACTGGAAGGACAATATCACCTCGACCATGAATAGCTGAGCATAATGTTCTCCAGAGGAACGTCTTGCCCGTACCACCATAACCATAGACGAAAAACACACCACCTGTTTCTGATTCAATAGCATCCATGATCATTTGATAATTATTCTTCTGTTCGTCCGTCAAACACGGATACAACTTGGCATGCTCAGCTTGCAATTCATGCAAATCATATGTCATCTCTTCGGCAATTAACTTGTTCAATCCATCACCAACGACAACATTATCCGGAAGTTTCATACCTTCGTATTGATCCAAACTGCACCCATTCTTCTTCAGGATGTCCTGAATTGCAGAAAGAGCAAGTTGTTTTCGTTGTTCTTCACTCAGTTGCAAATCTACATTGTACGACGTGTTAATAATAATAAAAAAAAACATCAAGTAAAACCGATAAAATATCTCACACCACATACGTACTTGGATTGTTAAACTGATTCCGTATACGTATGATTATATCATCCGATAAATACATCCAAGTGTTCTCCCAAACATGCTTTGGTCTAGACATACTATTAGACATAAGAAGCATGGAAAACAACTGACGAAGGTAGTAACCCCCACCCCAAAAGAATGCCTCCTTAATGCCATCAATATACTCAGCATCATCATCAAGCAGCCCTAGTGCGTAGCAAGCGTCACGGTACGTTTCATAGACAACACCATTCACCGTTCTCAAATCTTCAAAGCAGGTAGCACCCCTTATGTAATTCAGCATTATCCTGAGATGGTATAATTAGCACCAGTACCAGGGGGAACATGATAAATCCTACCAATCTTCCTCCTTGATTGCTGTCTATCCTTCCACCTGCGCTCAGGAATACTGTACACGTAATGCTGTGGAAACTCCACATACAAATACTTTCGGGCCTTAGGGTGTTTTTTATTGAAATCCATCCAAGCAAGGAATTTTGAATGTGCAACAGTTTGTTTCTCTTTCAAATCCGGAATGTAGTCACCGTCTTTGAAACACATTGTCTGCTCACCTTCCAAGTGGAATGGCAAACGCTCTACGGGAGGATCTCGATAGTGAATGGGATATCCCAACAAACGCCATACTGCTTCGCAAGCAGATATATAACGGCAATCCACATAATCCTTAACCTCATTCTCAACCATAATCTTTGCACCGCACCTGTCAACACCCTTATTGACATACTTGAAGAGATACTTGATTGAGTTCGTTGAGTTGCACCTCTCAACATTAATATGGGCTTGATATTTCATCAATAAGTAAGGATTGTACGGGACAATGTACCTGTAAATTTAGATCACGAATCACTGATCCAACTATATAAACATATGATAAAAAAAATGTTAATATAAAGTAACGTAGATTTACCTATTGTCCACTTCAATACCATTCTTAATTATCGTGGCACCAGTATCCCGCCTCCTGTAAACGGGATATCCATTATCATCAAATGTCGTTCTTTCATTAAACGACTTCGGAAATTTCTTTGTGCATTTCCTCTTGTCTCTATCCATACACGGAGAATTCTGGTTCAGCACACCACATGGTCCGTGTACCATGTACTCCGATACGACCTTATACAAATCCGGATTAAGTTCCTTGTCCGGTATCTCCGCACAAATAACATTATCAATTTCACTCACATCCAAGGATCTATCATTCCTGTCTATCCACAGTAGAATATGGGCATGTGGTAAACCACGCTTCTGAAACTCAACCGTGTAGACAACTGCAAATGATAGGAAAATGATATATGTTATTAATACACTAACACATATATAAACTGTTCCATTAATGTTCCCATAAAAATATATAAACAAAACGGTACCTGCTATTGCCTTTCCAAATATATTTTCAGTCTTCAAGTCCTTAATTAGCTGATCCAACTTCATCTTGAAAACACGGCATACTATATCTGGCCGGTCTTCTGGTCTCAGTCCCCTTTCTTGAACAAAGCGTGTAATCTCAGGCCATTTAGGATTACACGTGAACGTAATAAACAATTCAGGATACTTCAAGCTTTTGCATATTGCCATGGTGTCCTGAAAATTCTGGACCATATACCTAGGACCACCGACAAATGTTGAAGGCCTGAGATTAGACTAATCAATGGTTTATTCGATTAATCACTGACTTAATAATTAATTTTCTAAAGTAATTGTTACCAAAAAAAACTTAATTGTTAATATCACCAAATTAAAAGCATAAAATATTACGTCAAACACCAATACTTGATGTTGTCAACAATGAATGATTGAAAAGTTGTGGTCGAGTGGAATGTGGTGATGTCATGGTATATGCCACCCGAGTTCAATTCCTTCTGGCCACAGCTTTTGCGTTTTTTTTTTCCAATTAAATTATTTATTCGATTATATGACTGATTTAATAATTAATAATCTAGAGTAATTATTACTAAAAAAAACTTAATTGTTACTAAATAAAATTAAAAGCATAAAATATTAAATCGAACACCAATACTTAATGTTGTCATCAATGAACGATTGAAAAGCTGTGGCCGAGTGGAATGTGGTGATGTTCATGGTATATGCAACCCGGGTTCAATCCCTCCGGCCACAGCTTTTGCGATTTTTAATTTTTCAGTTAAATGATTTATTCGATTAATCACTGATTTAATAATTAATAATCTAGAGTAATTATTACGGAAAAAAACTTAATTGTTACTAAATAAAATTAAAAGCATAAAATAAATTAAAGAAACGGTGTAAACATTAAAAATGAATAAGTATAAATAATTAAAATTTATATATCATACATCTACTTCTTCATCCAATATGAATAAGTCAACGTGGTAGATAAATACGTCTACATCTTTATTGAGAAATACTTAACAAATCAAAAAAATTGTACCACGGCTAACTTGATCATAAAATTTCTTTTTAATATCTTCCAGTGTTTTATCCCAGATCGAATCCACCATAATGTACGATAGAACTTCGAAGTGTTAATTGATAATTTCGAATTTTAAACATTGACCAACAATGTTAAAGTCATATAATTAATATCAAATTTATATGATTGGGCACAAACCCGGTAAATTACATTCAAACTAAAAGGATACATTGAATATTGAATAATCAAACGAACAACCGTAGCTACATATCTAATTATAAGCAAAACACCTATAGCAAAAATCACCATCAACAAAAACTAACTCTGGAATAGAATGAATACAAAAAAACTTAGGATTACAAAATTTAGTAATGAACACGCCATCATATAATTTGCAAACTCCTTCCAACACCGTTTCTTTACATTTCTTCAAATACAACAACCATCAAGGCATCGAAGCAATCTTGCCACACAGTAAGAATCCATCTTCTCTAATATCTTTGTTGTTATTCAACATTTTATAGATACATGTCGCGTAATCGGACATTGGATGATTCACTTCTATTAAAATGTCTAGCAAAGGTTGTACTCGATGGAAGGTCTTGTACTCGAAAACATCAACCTTGCAAGAAAAATAAAATATCATTAGCGAATGTATAATAGAATACGGATTGAATAAGAATAAAAATATACAGGACTGACTACGAATTGTTAGTAATAATTGCAAGATCAAAGCTTTCGTAAAAGCATCTAACATCAAAAACAATTTAATCAATGAGCAGTGAACAATTTCATCAGAATACAAAAACAGTGATAAAAACTAACCCAATTAGCATCGAGCTTCATCTGTTCAGTAATGTCGTTCAATGCATCATCCTGAAAAGAAAACACAAATCTGAAGACATTCGAACAAAAATAAAATATCATTAGCGAATGTATAATAAAATAAGGATTGAATAAGAATAAAAAAATACATACAATTCAATTATATTAAATAAAACTTACAATTAGAATCGCAAAATAGAAATGTATTCTGACTAATCTTCTTAATTAGTGATAATTGCAAGACCAAAGCTTTCGTAAAAGTATTCAACGTAAAAAATAATTTAATCAAGAAGATTAGACTAATCAATGAGTGAACAATTTAATCAGAATACAACAACAATGATAAAAACTAACCCAATTAGCATCGAGCTTCCTTTGTTCAGTAATGTCGTTCAATTCATCATCCCGGAAAAAACAAAGACAAATCTGCAGTCATAAGAACAAAAATTCCATATCATTAGCGAATGTATAATAGAATACGGATTGAATAAGAATAAAAAAATACATACAATTCAATGATATTACAGAAATCACGACTGAATACGAATTGATTAGTGATAATTGCAAGATCAAATTCTTATCGAATTCGACTGATTTCAAAAGATAAAAACCAAAAATTGATAGAGAGGATACAGAATGAGGTTAGCTATATATAATCGTTTTTTAGGGTTTAGAAGATCCTTAATTCATGCAATGATTTTTGCTCCGTTTGAATTTTAAAATTACTTACCACATTATGTAAGCACAAAATCTGAACATTCCATATATTTTGATTTTCAGCATTGATGAGGCATGCATGGGAAAAAAGGAAAGACAATAAAAATTAATACTTACCAAAATAACTTAAAGATATTGTTACGAAAAAAATATGAAATCGAACACCAATACTTGATGTTGTAAACAATGAATGATGAAAAGTTGTGGCCGAGTGGAATGTGGTGATGTTCATGGTATATGCCACTCGGGTTCAAATCCCTCTGGCCACAGCTTTTTTTTTTTTTTTTTCCAATTAAATGATTTTATTCGATTAATCACTGATTTAATAATTAATAATCTAGAGTAATTATTACGGAAAAAAAACTTAATTGTTACCAAATAAAATTAAAAGCATAAAATATTAAATCGAACACCAATACTTAATGTTGTCATCAATGAACGATTGAAAAGTTGTGGCCGAGTGGAATGTGGTGGTGTGCATGGTATATGCCACTCGGGTTCAAATCCCTTTGGCCACAGCTTTTGGTTTTTTTCCAATTAATGTGGTGGTTTTTTTTTTTTCCAATTAAATGATTTATTCGATTATATGACTGATTTAATAACTCATAATCTAGAGTAATTATTACGGAAAAAAACTTAATTGTTACTAAATAAAATTAAAAGCATAAAATATTAAATCAAACACCAATACTTGATGTTGTCAATAATGAATGATTGAAAAGCTGTAGCCGAGTGAAATGTGGTGATGTTCATGGTATATGCCACCCGGGTTCAATTTTCTCTGGCCACAGCTTTTGCGATTTTTTTTTTAATTTATTATTTCCATGAATTTGCAAAAAAGATTATTCTTAAAATAAAAAACACAAATAATTAAATCACTGATTTATTAAATATCATTTTTCAATAATTAAAATTAATTGTGAATGAATAAACTAAAAACAATTAAACTGATTTTCGTAAAATAGTGTCTACGAATTTAATTTTAATTCCAGAATATATTTTACCTAGATTTTAATTAACATTTTAATTCACCGTTTAAATAAAAAAATATTTATTATTAATTTTAAAATTCATTTTTCCAAGAATTTAATTGACACCATAATTCAACATTTAATTAATAAACGATTTATTTTTAAAATCCGAAATCTGTTTTGTTGTATAATAATTCAATTAACATATTATTTTTAATTCCAGAATTTGTTTTGTTGTATAATTTCAGATTTTTAATTTATATATAGCTGGACGTTTTTTATAAGAGGAAGAAGAATAAAAATTACCAAAATTAGATGAATGAAAACTTATCAAAACAAATGAAATTGAATCTTTTCCATCCTCTCAAAATTATTGCCACATAGTGTGAAAGCTCTTGAGAATGAAATTGAGCTCTCCTATACCCTTAGCTTTCATGTATATATAGATAGATGCCTGCTACACATACCATGTAATTAACGTGTACATGACTACGTATATGCACATAAACATACCGAACAATCTAGTAAATTAGTACCCAATAAGCTTGCAACTTGTCATGTCCAGTAGTGCATGAAAGGAAAGACATTGGCATTGGCATAGGCTAGCCAATATACTTATCTCTTGTGAATAGTCACTTTTCAAAGTCTCGTCCAATTCTTATCGGTAACATGCAACAAAAAACAAATCCATTTTTTTTTGTATTGCAAGAAGAAATTAGCTTTGACACAAGTACAAGATGAATGAGCACTTAACCAGAATGTACTAACTTGGAAGATATCAAATTAATGCAGATAAAGAAACGGATTGATTTCCAAATACATATGATACAATTTAAACCTGGAAACCAACAATTACATGTCTATATAACATACTAGAAATACTCTTTGTAAGGGATCATCCACATGCAAGCTAGAAATAGTTTGTTTAAGCATAACTGTTGTTCAATTCATAGCCCACAAAGACATAATACAGAAAAGCAACTGGGCTACCGGCAGAGCTAAAATAAGTTTTACAGCTACTATTAACGTGTCACACTTACCCTCTAGTTTTAAGATTTGGTGCAAGGGTTCACAAATTCAGTTCAACTAAGCAAGGGGAAGAGACTAGAACAGGGGTCCAAAACAAGTAGTGCTCCCAAGAGCCTGCTGATTAACTATAAACATGCTCCAGAATTAAACTCATCTAATTGCTATGATATCAAGATGCGCAACTCAATAAAATAAAGGGTCATTGATTTTTTATACCCTCTTAGCGTCGAAATGAACCATCTTAGTTTATCAATTACATTTTAGTCCAACGTCAACAAAAAATCACTATTCCAAAATTGAATTTTGATGAAACCAAACAAACCTTAGTGTTTTAAAAAAAAAAAAAAAAAAAGGTAAAAGAAAAAATAAGTAAAATACTAAAATAATAAAATAAATGTTAAAGAAAAAAACTTAACTAAAATAAAAATAAAAAAAATTATCTTCATCATCCCCAAAGTTTCGGTACCGTAATTTTTTTAGTACCGGAGCTCCAGCGCCAAAAACGATGGAGCAAGCTGCTCCACCACCATTAACGGTGCAGCAAGCAGCTTGCTTCACCACCAGATCAGTGGAGCAGCAGCTCCACCATTGCTCCACCGTTACCGGCACCGGAGCTCCGATACCGAAATTTTCCAGTACCCAAACTTTAGCGAAGAAGAAGATGGATGAATCTTGTTAAATATTTAATTTTTATTTTATTTTATAATTGGAATAATTATAAATTAGTGATACTTTTAACACTTTCTATCAAATTAGTGTAACCTAAAAACTTTCTGTCAATTTAGTGAATACTTTTTTACAAATCGATAATTTTATTAATTTTAGTATTAATATGGTTAATTACCTTCTTAAATTTTCTCCAACATCACATTATCTATTATCTATTATTATTACTATTATTTTTTAGAATCAAGAAACATCTATTAATGATCAGCCATATAGTCTAGGCAAACATGAAACACATCAAGAATCTCTCATAAAATCACAATCACACGAAGAGTAATTAAGTTAATTAATGAGCCACAAGATTAGAGTGATTTGAGTGCTTTAATCTCTTGCTATTCCGCCAAGGCGTCAATTGCTAAGAATGAATAGCCTTCCACCTGGAATCGATTGGCATCGGTGATCACTGTTATACGAACGGATAAAAGAGGTGCTTGAGCTACAACGATTTTAGGTGAATTAAGTTACTTGTAATTTGGGATGCTTTGTAGATTGGTAATGAATTAGAATTTTGTTTTACGAATTTATAACTTTTTGTGTTTGATGCTTGCAATTTAGGTTATGTTGATACTTGAAATTGGTTATATTATTGAAAATTGTTTATTTTAACAATAGATTACATGGGATGCTTGGAGATTAGATGGGATACTTGGAGATCGTAATTATTAGATGCTTGGGGATATGCGTGAAAAATTATTAATTTTTACCAGATATTAGATGGGACACTTGGAGATTGAATGGGATGCATGCTTATATATTGTAATTATTAGATGCTTGGTGATATGAGTGAAAAATTGTTAATTTTAACAATAGATTAGATGGGATGCTTGGAGATTAGATGATAGGCTTGGATATTATAATTATTAGATGCTTGGTGATATGAGTGAAACTTGTTAATTTTAATGATATATTAGATGGGATGCTGAAGATTGTAATTATTTGACATGAAAGAATTTAAGGTATCTGAGATATTTTTAAATTAAATTTAGTTGTAATTTAAATTTTGAATTCCCGTAACTAACTAACTAATAATAGGAGCATATGAGAATAAGCTCAATTAGTTCCTTAAATTAAGTAGGTTAATTTAGTCACAACAAATTTGGACACTAATTTGAGATAAGTTTAACATCTATCACTCATTGAATAGAAACTATTAGTAACATCACCAATTTGTAATTAACCCTTTATAATTCTATTTAGATTTTTTAAATCTTTAAATTAATTTTTGATTGAAAATATTTATTTTTCTTAAGTCATGTTTGGTTGGAAGGTGTTTAAAGTGTTGGTCAACTCAAATGGACTAAAATGTAATTGAGTTTGGACTAAAATGTAATTGATAACAAGAGGATCCTTTATGAGAAAGACCTTCATAGTGAGCCCTTATAATCAATTTTATTATAAAATAAAACTAAAATTAGAATGATCATCTAAAGCATCATGATAAACCAATATTATGCAAAATTTAGTATATTCATTATTTTTTACGGGCCTTTTTGTAATACTTTAGAAATACTAATGCGTTCAATGTGTCTAATCTCAAATAATTTAGAACTCTAACTACTTTCAACCGATATATTCCGCAATAATTTAGAATAATAATTTAATTAGGTCTATTATGTAATAATTTTCAATTGTAATTGAGTTCGACGGGTCTATTCTGCAATAAATTTATAATACTAATAGTTTTCTATGGGTCTATTCTACACTAATTTAAGATACAGAAAATTACATAAACCAACCACTTGAGGGTACCTAATTGCTAAAAAAGCTAGTTTAAATTACTAGTTACAAATAAGGCCATTCTAATTTATTTGGCCCTAATTTTCGCTCATTCTTTCCAATTGTACCCCTGCCCCTTTCTTCCTCTGCAAGCCGGCAAATAAAAACGTATTTCAATCTCATTATTGCTCTCTCAGCTCGAAATTAAATTTCGTTCCATTTTCGTACGGATTTTTTCCTTTTTTCGTTTGAAATCGTGAATCGACTGCGTTCTTCGTGTTGTTTGCTATGGATTTGTTGATTTCATTGAAATCGAACGGGTTGTGTTATGCGTGGATGGTGAGGGGTGAAATTTCGTTTTCTGAATTGCTTGATGTTGCGGTGTCTAAGCTTAATCTGAATGATTTGGATTCGACTCAGTTCCAGTATTGGATCGGTGAGAATCGATATATTGTTTTCAGTGATGACGATTTGAAAGCTATGATTATGCTCTGTTCTGCCAATGGCATGAAATTTGTCAATATGGATGTTTTGGTTGGGTTGGCTGATGATTGCGTTGAAAAACCTGTGAAACGAGCTAGATTGAGCATTGATGGTGAGGACAGTAGATCTGTGTTGTCTGAAACTAGGGTTTCAGTGGGTGAAACTAGCTTTGGTGTTGATACTAGGCCTGATCTGCTTGAAACTAGGGATACTATTCTTTCTCTGGTTGAAACTAGGACTGAGATGTTTGAAACTAGTGATAAATTGGTTGAAACTAGTTGTGGTGTGGTTGAAACTAGTGCTGGCATGGATGAGAATAGGGGAAGTAGGATTGCTGTGTTTGAAACTAGTATTGGGAGGTCTGAAACTAGCTCTGGTGTTGCTTTAACTAGGTGTGGTGGTATTGCGTTGGCTGAAACTAGGCGTGAAACTAGGGCTGGTGGATCTGGAACTAGTGGTAGTAGGCCTAGTGGGTCTGAAACTAGGCTTGAAACTAGGGGTTCATGTTCTACGGTTGGTAAGGTTGTTTGTGCAGGTCCTAGCAGGTTTGCTTCTGAGGTGATTGTGGCTGAAACTATTGAGGATCCACTAGTTTCAGGTCATGTTGCCCTGGTTTCATCTGATGTTCCTTTTAATAATAATGTCAATGATGTTGCTATTTATGGAGGTGTGCCACAGGCTAGGGAGAATGTGTTGTTGTCTCAAGGGTGGCATAGGGAAATTAGGGAGGTTGGGCAGTCGTTTCCTGGAGGTGTGAAGGCGTTTAGGATTGCTCTTGCTAAGTTTTCGATTGCACTTGGTTTCAGACTTAAGATTGTGAAGAATAATCCGCAGAAACTTAGAGCTATTTGTAGCAAACATGCTGTTGATGGGTGTCAATGGATGGTTTGCGGATTGCTTTATATTGCTAATGGCTGGTTTTACATTAAGAATTTGGTGAATGAACATACATGTGTGCTTTCGCCTCTTCTCGATAAAGGTGATATGTTAGCTACTACACTTATGGCGGATTTGATCAGGGATTCAATGACTATCACCTCTGCTACTGGTGGCAATGAGATAAATAAATTCTTCTGGGATTTATACAAGATAGAGGTTTCGTATAGCAAGGCTTATAGGGCATTAGGAGAAGGTTCGAACTGATGTTTTTGGGGACTACCATCTGTCATTCAATGAGCTTGAGTGGTACTTGGAGGCTCTGAAGCGCACGAATCCTGGTACTTATGTTGCTCTCGGTGTGAGTGAGTCCGATAACCGTTTCAAGAGGTTGTTCATATGCTTTGCTGGCTGTATGGAGGGATTCGACCACTGCCGTCCTATTCTCTTCATCTGAGGTCTAGATTTAAAGGGTGTTTGTTAGCTGCTACCGGGAAAGACGCAAATGATGGTATGCCTTTCTTTTTATTCTCTTTGCGCTCTGAAACTAGCTTTTTTGTGTGAGCTGAAACTAGCACTTTACTAGCATTTTGGTCTTGAAACTAGCATTTTGGTCTTTGAAACTAGCATTCTGGTCTTGAAACTAACATTTTGGTATCTGAAACTAGATTTGAAACTAGCATTTTGGTATCTGAAACTAGCTTTGAAACTAGCATTCTGGTCTTGAAACTAGCATTTTGGTATCTGAAACTAGCTTTGATGTCCCTGAAACTAGTATTGTGTGACCTGAAACTAGCATTAATATCCTTGAAACCAGTTTATTTTTGTGTTTTTTATCAGGTATATTCCCGTTTGCCTTTGCAATTGTCGATGCAGAAAACAATGAAAACTGGTTGTGGTTTTTGGAGAACCTGAATCAGGTTTTGAGAGAGAATAGGGTGATTGCGATGATATCTGACCATGCACCCGGGCTAATCCAGGGTATCCCAGCCGTTTTTGGTGAGAGAGCTCACCACTTTTACTGTCTTGAGCACCTGAAGAGAAATTTGAGAGATTCTTTTGGGAAGTGTCGCATAGAGCGTAGTTTGAGGGAGACATTTGTGTTCCGCCTGAGTGAGTGTACTTATGCTGTGAGTGATGACCTGTTGCAAGAGAAGCTGGATATGTGGCGTGAGGAAGGGTCACATGCTCTTGTTAGTTTCATTGATAGCGTCCCACTTGATCACTGGACAAATGCATTATCTCCTCCGATTCGCTATGGCGAGATGTTTTCGAATGTAGTTGAGTCTTTCAATTCGTGGATCGATGCAGGCCGTGGTCTCCCTGTGAAGCATCTGATTGAATTTATACGTGAGAAGGTCATGGTTCTTTTTGAGAAGAGGAGGAATCAGTCTCTAAACTGGAATGGTGTTCTATGTCCCGAAAGGGATAAGAAGTTCAGGGATATGGTGAGTGAGAGTCAGCACTGGTTGACTGTGACATCGAATGTTAATGTTGTGAGTGTGTATTCTAATCCCAGCGTCACAGTCGATCTGGATGAACGTACTTGCTCTTGCAGGTTTGTATTTCTTATTCATTTCTGGAATGAAACTAGCTCTGAAACTAGGCTTTTTTTTGTTGAATGAGGTCCTGAAACTAGCATTTTAGCACCTGAAACTAGTTTAATGATGTCCCCCTGAAACTAGTGTTTTATTGTGTTGAATTTAGTGTCTGAAACTAATGTTTTTCTTGATGCAGGTGGTGGACAGTTAATGGTTTCCCTTGTGCACATGTTGTTGCTGCGATGAAGAGGTCGAGGATCAGGATGGATGATTTCATTGACACGTATTTCCATGTTACTTCATACAGGACATCGTATTCCTTCCCCATCTTCCCTGTGCCGTCCATGTTGAAGCACCAGATATGCATGGAGGTTCCACCCAAAGGTATCAATCCACCGATTACCAAGGGGCCTCGTGGGCGCCCGAAGAGTAAACGTATCAGGTCTAGGGGTGAGGTGGTGCAGACGAAGCGATGTGGACGTTGTGGTCGTAGTGGGCACAATAGGAAGACATGCACTGCTCCTATTTCTTGAAGGAGTTCTGTTTCCTGTCTTGTTGTTCTTTGTTATGAAACTAGAGATTTTTCGACTCTTTTTTGGTTATGTGTTTTGATGATCTGTATGTTTGATCATTTATTACCTCAGACCTTTTTATTACTCTGTTTTATCGGATCGTATCTTTATGAGACAATTACTTTCATTCATTTTTTTTGTGTTTTGATCTGTGTTATGTTATACAATCCTGAAACTAGGGTCTTATGATCCTTTGAAACTAGCCTTTTTTAGGGGTTTATGATCCTTTGAAACTAGCATTTTTAGTTGTGAAACTAGCTCATTTTGGGGTGAAGGGTTCATGTCACTTGCAGCTATCTGAAACTAGCTGAAACTAGTTTTTTTAGTTGTGAAACTAGCATTATGAGCAGCCGAAACTAGCTCATTTTGGGGTGAAGGGTTCATGTCACTTGCAACTATCTGAAACTAGCTGAAACTAGCTTTTTTAGTTGTGAAACTAGCATTATTGAGCATCTGAAACTTGCAATACATTTAGAGAAACTAGTTCATATTACTTTGCAAGCAAACACCTGATGTTCAACAAACAAACCAGAGTACAGTCACACACATACTAGCAATTAACGTGATACCCTACGAACTAATAATTGTTTATACGTGATTCAACATACTACACATCTACGACACTGATTAAGCAACTAAACACCCCATAGCAGCACTTTTTCACCGCGCTTCTTCATCCAATGTCTCCTGGTTGAGATCGTACCTTTTTCCTTCACAGAGGAACGTCCTGATGATTTGTGCTCTGTACCGACAACATTCTTCGAACGAGAAGATATGATCTTCAGAACCCGTTGATTTTATGCTCCAGACCTCATTGCCATTCACTCTGGCGTCGATGATCTTGAGGATCATTATACCGCATTCGACTCCTACTTGTTGTGGGCAATCATCATGGTCCTCGGATGTGAATGAAACATCTCTGAATCTCTCGTAGTAGCTGTCAGCATCTTCATCACCAACCGGATTGTCCATTCTTGTCTTTATGATTCTCTCGACAAAGTTGCGTTGTGGGAAATCGTAAATGTAAGGAAAGGGCTTTTTAGATTTCAGAAATGATCATGAAACTTGCTTTTATGTGGCCTGAAACTAGCATATTATCAGTTGAAACTAGCAAAATATTGCAATGAAACTAGCCTTAATTACCAAACAGTCATATAGAATGTAAAAATACACACACATACCACTTTTTCACTTGCTATGTAGTATTCGTCAGAGTTGTCTGCTTTGTGCCTGAGAGTGTTGTAAAGGCGGAACTGTGATGTTGTTTCCAACTCAAGTAGCACCCAGTGGCCTTTAATGATCAGCGGGAAAATATCACCTCTTCAACTGTGAGTGTTTTGAGTTTTGTGATTACGCCATTGAGCACACTCTCTTCCTCTGCTGGGGTCATTTCGTAGCTGAGCATTTCCTGCAATACATTTTTGTTTCTTCTTTTAATTAGGTGTCATTCTTTTTTTCTTAATGCAATGTTTAGTTCAGTGGACTTACATAAAGCAGTGAGTCGAAAAAACCAAACTTGTTCTCCTTTGCCTTTTCATTTGCTTGATCCACCAGACGATTCCCCCATAGATCTACTGTCTGCATTTAAAACGAAGTCGTTATTTTTCAAATGAAACTAGCATTTTATACAATATAAACTCCTGAAACTAGCATATATTGGCATGAAACTAGCATACCGTGCCATGAAACTAGCATTTTTCACCATACAATATCATGAAACTAGGAGACAACATCATGAAACTAGCTTTTCATATCACACAATGTCCTAAAACTAGCATTTTATACACTATAAACTCCTTGAACTAGCATATATTGGCATGAAACTAGCATACCGTGCCATGAAACTAGCATTTTTCACCATACAATATCACACAATGTCCTGAAACTAGCATTTTAAGTCACAGAATGGCCTGAAACTAGCATACAATGAATAGTTTTTCCCTTACCACACTGCTTATGCAGTCTTCTCTGATCAGGTATGCTACTTCCTTCATCGTCATCCTCTTTGTTCCTTTCTCGTATATCCAACAACTGTTTTTTCGGAAACAAGAAAGTATAATCAGATCACATAGACACAGTAATTAATATAAGTGATTTTTTTATATGATTTTAAGTGATGAGCATGCTGACCTCTTTGTGTTGTAGCTGTTTATCTTGAGCAACCTATCTCTGTCATTCTGGTCGAGGTACTTTGTTGTCCTGTACTTGTTGTCGAAGGTGAGTCCTTCAACTTTACTGCTTGACTTGTGGTATTGTGTTGCCATTCCTGAGATGCTCTTGCCGGGGTTGTTGATTTGTTCCCCAGTCAACTCAACCGAGCTCTGCGACGCCGAAACTAGCATGTCCTGACTCAATTGTTCCTGTGAAGATAGAACAATTGCATCCGACATCTTCAAATATTGCACGAACTGATCTTGAGAAGAGACGACCATTGTTGTGTCATGTGATGTCTTCATCTTCTTTTTATTGTCATTGTAGACAAACTGATCGTCCCTCTTCGCCGGCTGTCGATCTTTTTGCTTTATTCTCTGCACGTACGATGCTGGTTTCGATGTAGTGACAGGAATTGCTTTTATTGGTGTGGTGCTGTCATCTACATCGTCATCAACATCGTCGTGTTGTTGTTGTTGTGCCCTTCCTCCTCTCCTTCCTCTTCCCCTTCCTGTCCTTGCTCTCCCTCGCCCCTTGCCCCTTTCTTGTGTGTCTCTGTTGGTATCATGCACCATTTTCTCGTACTCACTCGCCTTCATCTCTAGTGACAGGTTTTCATTGCGCAAATCAGCTGCGACTTCCTCCACTTCAACCAACTTTTGATGCATCTGTGCATTTGTTTCTTCCAGGCTTTCTATCTTTCGTCCCATCTCTTGCACACTATTCTTGAGATCGAGATTTTCAGCCAATGTCTCATTCAGTTTGGCTTGAAGGGTATTGGACGAGTTGTGTGCTTGCTGGATACGGTTATCTTTCATCGTCACACCAGATTTCAGACTGCTGATCTCTTTATTGGCTTCTTCGAGCTTAGCTTTTAGCTTCTTGTTTTCAGCATCGGTTCTCGACACTAGGTTCGACAATCTCTCCCTGTCACCGTTGGATGAATTTAGCGAGGCTTGCATCGTTGCTCTTTCTCTGTTTGCTTGTTCAAACGATGCTTTCATCGTAGTATACATACTCCTCATCATCTCTGTTTGTCTTATTTGCTCCACATACTTTCCTTTGTAGTCCTCCTCCTCCTCCTCCTCGTCATCTTCCTCCTCGTCATCCTCCTCCTCGTCATCTTCCTCCTCGTCATCCTCCTCCTCGTCATCTTCCTCCTCGTCATCCTCCTCCTCTTCCGAAGTGTCTGAAACTAGCAGAGATTAGCATGAAATTAGCTTTTTTCATATCATACATTTTGAAACTAGCATTTTACACCGTACAATATCCTGAAACTAGCATAAAGTGTCATGAAACTAGCTTTTCTTATCACACAATGGGATGAAACTAGCATTTTACACCATACAGTCTCCTGAAACTAGCATACACTGGCTTGAAACTAGCATTTAACTCACATAATGTACTGAAACTAGCATATAATGGATTGAAACTAGCATTTTACACCGTACAATATCCTGAAACTAGCATAAAGTGTAATGAAACTAGCATACACTGGCTTGAAACTAGCATTATAACTCACATAATGTATTGAAACTAGCATATAATGGATTGAAACTAGCATTTTACACCGTACAATATCCTGAAACTAGCATAAAGTGTCATGAAACTAGCATACACTGGCTTGAAACTAGCATTATAACTCACATAATGTACTGAAACTAGCATATAATGGATTGAAACTAGCATTTTATTGCATATAATATACTGAAACCAACATAAACTAGCATTATAAGTCCCACATACCATCATCCTGCCCCTCTTGTTGATCCTGGCTGTCTTGCGGATCGAGATTACCTTCTTCCCTCATACTGGCTATCACAGAAGTAGTGTTGTCGAAGAAATCGCCGAATGCGAACGATGGTCCAGGAGTCAAATTTATTGGTTGTGCATTCATTGGCGACTCTTCTTGCTGCCTGCTCTCTTGCTCAGCCACAGTCGCTAGTCTGTCGATACCACTAGTTCCAGCTGGCTCTTCTTGCCTGCTCTCTTGCTCAGCCTGTGTTTCTTCTTGTTGATGGACCTGTTGTTGCTGTGCTCCTTCAATTCCGAGCAATTGTCTTTCCATATCTGTCATTGGTTCCTCATCTTTTAACTGAAACGAAGAGCAAAAAAGAGGCTGAAACTAACATCTTGATATTTAATTTCGAATCCAAATCCAAACATATAATACGTTTTCCTGAAACTAGAACACATACCAGACTGTCCTCAATTTCATCCATAGTTTTCCCTACGATTGCACTGTACAAATGCCTGAGATCCCATTTCAGGCATCTTGGGAAAGCATTTTCTGCTGCTTCCTCTACGAGATGGGTGTTTTCGCATATGAGGTACTGCATCAAACGAAGCAAGACATTTTATTAAAAAAATGGACCCGAAACTAGGATGTTTTTGTATCAGATAATGCCCTGAAACTAGCGTATGAAATTAGCATAAATACACTTACCATCAGCATTTGCAGACATCCGGCGTGTGTTATGCTGTGAGGATCGAGAGAATCATTGAAGTGCTCGAGTATCCTTTGTGACCAGTTGTACTTCCTCTCGGTCAAGTCACTGGCGTAGTCGATGTACTTCCAAGGCAAGTTATTGCCCTTGTTTACCATGAGTCCTTCACAGAGGAGGTACAAGACCACGTTTATTGCGAAATCACCCTTGTTCATTCGTTGCCTTTGTCTCACTTGATTGTTCAACCTTGCCTCTATCGTGGCTTTTGTCAGTTTGAAGTTACTCCTTGAATTCTTTTCGGGGTAGTTTCTGTTGACGAATTCGGTGTTCTCAACTAGCATGCCCCGTTGCATTTTTATTTTCACTGTCCCATCTATTGGACCGAAGAAGATCCTCACTTTTTCCTATGTTAATCTCACTCTTCTCGTACCAATAAGCAGTGTGCTTGTGTTCTTGTCATAACTGGGAATCACCCGCCTCAGAGCATCATAGTTCTTGAAGAAGTAGTTCGTCTGGACCTTTTTGTCAATGAACTTCTTCAACAACACCCTGAATGGTGTTCTCATTAGTTGCTCTTCATTCTCTTTTAGGGGCAGTTGTGCGAGAAATTGAGCTGCGGATCCCCTCGATTGAATATAGTTGGCACTGATGGCCCTGCACCTAAAACCAAGCAGAAGAACTTAAGATAATGCAATGAAACTAGCACATATCAAATGAGCACGCACCGAAACTAGCCGAAATCAAAGGACAAATACCGAAACTAGCCGAAATCAAAGTAACAACAATTGAAACTAGCATAAACTAGCAGAAATCAACTGAAACTAGCAGCAACCATCTTCACATGCACTGAAACTAGTAGAAAACAACTGAAACTAGCAACAACCATCTTCCTATGCACTGAAACTAGCAGAAATCAACAGAAACTAGCAGAAAACAATTGAAACTAGCAACAACCATCTTCTCATGCACTGAAACTAGCAGAAATCAACAGAAACTAGCAGAAAACAACTGAAACTAGCAACAACCATCTTCTCATGCACTTAAACTAGCAGAAATCAACAGAAACTAGCAGAAAACAACTGAAACTAGCAACAACCATCTCCCTATGCACTGAAACTAGGAGAAATCAACAGAAACTAGCAGAAATCAACTGAAACTAGCAACAACCATCTTCTCATGCACTGAAACTAGCAGAAAACAACTGAAACTAGCAACAATCAACTGAAACTATGTTTACACACTGAAACTAGGCAACATTCATGTTGATCGGCGTTTGGAAGTGACAAAATCGTGAAAAAAAATCACTCAGAAACTAGGGTTTCGTACCTTTGTCATCTCTACCGCTTGTTGTTGCCAATTGGTTGTTCGATTCTGCCATTTTCGTAGTTGGGTTGTTGATTTTAGTACCTTTCGAGTTGAATTTCGTCGAATTTGGTTGATAATTTCGTGTCGTTTCGTCTGTGTTGGAGAGAGAAACGGAGGTTTTTAGCAGAAATGAATTTTGTGATAATGGCGGATGTCTGTAAGAAGCGAGAAATGAGGGGCAGTTTTGTCCACTCATACACGCCTGTTAGTGGTAGCGAGATTTTAGTAATTGGTTTCTTAAGATGGCTTTTTTTGTAATTAATGTGTCTTATTGATTTATTTATGTATTTTTCCCTTTAAGATACATGATGTGTTAGACGGGTCTATTGAACAACAACTTAAAACACTGTATCTGTTTGACAGGTCTGTTCTATAATAATTCAGAACACTGTTTGTGTTCAATGGGTCTGTTCCACAATAATTTAGAATAAAGATCACATTTAATGGACTATTTCGTAAATTTTATATCAATAAAAATATAAGAAGAAGTCATTGTTTATTTTTATTGATAAAAAACTTATTTAAGCATTTGTGAAAGTATTATTCTCTGTCGAGTTTCGACGGGTTATTTACTAGTACGATTATAATCGAGATACTCAGCCAACCAAACAGCCAAACGGGCAACATAGGCCTTGGTGTTTCTACATTTATTCCAACTACCAGTTTGTTCCTAACCTAATCACGAACCAAGCTTGTGTGATCGCGCATAACTGCAACCATACCTTCTGGATTTCGTTTTGTAACGACCCAAAAAAGTTGACCATTTAGAATAATGACTTATATTTCGAAAATGGTTTGACATTAATTTAAACTGTTAATTTCTTTCGGGTCGTTACACGTTCCGTGGGACAAAGGTATCAAAATTTAATTTGACAAAATCTACTGGCGAGGCTGATCACAACCCTTGGACTGGACTGTAGTATTATTGTTTCCGGTATAGCTGGAGTTGGAAACGTGAATTATTTATATGGATATTTTCAAAAACCATTTGCACTTTTTGAAAACTTTAATAACGGCCTACCTATTAATGACGGTTATTGGATACCAATGAATCTTACTTGACATTCGATAGGTTGATTAAGTGAATTGTATGTGGGA
Source organism: Plantago ovata (assembly GCA_028274465.1). Classification (NCBI taxonomy): domain Eukaryota; kingdom Viridiplantae; phylum Streptophyta; class Magnoliopsida; order Lamiales; family Plantaginaceae; genus Plantago; species Plantago ovata. The sequence continues at coordinate 47,896,470 of CM051458.1, forward strand.
TGTACAATTTTAGGAGGAGCTAGTGTTAACCATATTAGTATCAACCTATATTAAATGCATGATTTTTCATTAATGCTTTGCCTTTAAATTTATCTTACCTTTGCATTTGGTCGTTATCTTTTATACGTGAAATATAATTTTACCATGAATAATAAAGGATTAAAAGTTTAAAATTATCTTTAATAAGCTGATTGAGTGAGTTGTATGTGGCCTTAAATGCTAGGGGTGGAGTATCTTGTCATACACATGCAATTTCAAATTCAAAACGAGCTGCACAATTTTTGAGACCCGTAAAAGTTTTAAAAAACTCCAATAAAAATTTGAAAGAGGTCTGATTTTCAAACTTTATTTAAAGCTTTAGTTGGAGATGGTCTTAGAAAAGCCCAATCCATACCATTAGCCCAATTTTACACAACCCTAGTTACCCTAGCATACAGCTCGTATTATTTGAGAGAGTGGAAAAACCGAAAAAGAGAAAGAGGCGGCCACTATCGAAATCACTCCTCAAAATTCCACTCTTCCCGCCCGCCCACTCTTTCAAAAAGATTTCCCTATCCCACTCCTTTAAATTTCTCTCCACTGCCTCCACTCTCTCACTCTACGTCATCTTTTAAACCCTAAAACCCACCCTCAGATCTGACAAATCGGAATCATGGCGCCGAAGAGAAAACAAACCAAGACATCACCGGAAAGCACCCGCCGGTCGAAGAGGCGAGCTTCTTCTTCTTCAGACAACCAGGAAGAGGAGGAGGTCAAAGAGATGAGCCTGGAGCCGGTCGAGGGAAATCCGAGGCCTTCGAAGAGGAAAGTCTCGAACCAGTCCAGATCTTCTTCATCCCGCTCGGATGAGATCAAATCGAATAAGAAGAAGAAATCTGCTGTCAAACCTCAACCCGATTCCGATGAGGATGATGAGGTTGTTTCGAAGTTTTTGGGGGATCCGGTTCCGATGGAAGAGGCGAAGCTGCGGTGGCCTCACCGATACTCCAAAGAGCGCGTGCTGACAGAGTTGGGACAGGTATATTGATTTGAATAATTTTAAAATGGTTCATTAAATATGATAATGTTTCTACTGTTTGGATTAGTTACTATTGTTTATTGTTTAAATGTATGATCTAATTTAATATATTCCTTGTGATAGGTAATTGCTAAAGCCCGATGTCACTATGTTCAAGCTGAGGTTGATGGCGAAGTGTATTCACTGGAGGATGATGTTTTTGTTAAGGTTATAATTTTTTTTTTTCATATACAGTACATCCTTTTTGTTATCATTTTTTATTATAATAATATGAAATAAATCTGTTTAATCATTTGTATCATTTTTTATTATAATAATATATAATATGAAATAAATCTGTTTAATCATTTGTATTGTAGCTCCTTTAGATCACATTTTGAAATAAACAATCACTCCTTGAGTACTAGGTCCTTGATAATGTAGTAATCAAAAGTTTCTAAGAATGTTGGGAGTATTTATTAAAACATATATTCCATGTCATTAAAATAATAGTTTCTATTTTGGCTATTACTCTCATGTCCACGATAGGTTCTATGGATTTTGTTGACAATCGATTTTTAGTGTGTTTGGAGTATGCATGATAATAGGCCTTGTGGTAGTACTCGTTGATAAAGATTTGATATAAAGTTTGCCAAAAATAGAAATGCATATAATCCACTACGACAGACTTAAATTTAATGCTATGTGTATTATCAAATGGTTTTGAGGGAGTAACTAACTTCTTATTATTATAATTGTTCTCTGACAAAAAATGTGTTATGTTTTAGGGTGAACCTGGGAAGGAAGATTATATTGGTAAGATAGTAGAAATTTTCCAAGCAAATGATGGGTCACAACAATTTAGAGCCCAGTGGTACTACCGTCCCTATGATACGGTAAATTCAGTTTGATTCATGCTACATTAATCTTATTTACTGTTTCGGTTAAGCAAGGCTGATAAAACTGTACTTACATGGTTTTCATTCTTTGTTTAGGTTATCCAAAACTGTGATGAAGTTTTAGCCGAAATCCACAAATTAAATCTGGACAAGCAATGTGTGTTCTTTTCTGAGGTTAAGGATGACAATCCTCTTGGTTGCCTTGTGAAGAAAATCAGAATCGAACGCATACCAATTAAAGTATGCCTACGCCCCTAAAAATAATGTTTAAACTCTTTATTGTTTCTTTCATCATATTAAAGAGAGAATATTCTCTGTTTATTGTAGGTGGATTCTGATGAAAAGAAAAAAGTTAAATCACGTTCTGAGTTCTATTGTGATAAAAAGTACTTGCTTCCATTTACCTCGTTTGTAAGCTTAGAATCAGGTATCCTATTTTTTCTATCTCCTTGTTTGCTTTCTCCTGTTTTTATTAGTTTAACGTTTTTAATTGGGATGCATAAGTATTAATATGTGAATATCCGGCCTTGCAGATGGTGCTACTGAAAGTAATGAATCTGGTTCCACAATCTCCAGTGATTGTCATACTGGCATAATGGGATCTCTTCCAGCTGAAACTGATTGCGATGAGAAAACTGTGCTAGATTTGTACTCGGGATGTGGCGCAATGTCCACTGGGCTGTGTTTGGGTGCTAATAGTAGTGGGCATAAGCTTGTCGCAGTAAGTGATCTTTTTATAATATAATTATTCATGATATGTACACTATGATATCAAGAGTTTTCATTTTTACTTTATCAACAGAAATGGGCTGTGGATATCAACAAGCACGCTTGTGATAGTCTTAGACTAAACCATCCGGAGACCCAGGTTTTGTGAATTTTTCTGTCTCAAGAATAATTTCCATTTATTCACGTTTCTCTCATTAAATTGTTTTCACAGGTGAGAAATGAAGCTGCAGAAAACTTTTTAAGCCTAATTAAGGAATGGGCGAAACTATGTTGCGACATCTTATCTTTAAAAGTTAATGGTGATGCCATGGAAACTGACGAAGGAGATGCTGGAGATGGAGATTCTGAAGAAGAAACTGACGAAGGAGATGCTGAAGAAGGAGATTCTGAGGTCTATGAAGTTGAAGATATATTAGATATCTGCTATGGCAACCCTGAGCATGAAGAGAAATCTGAACTTCATTTCAAGGTAATTTGCTGTTTATTTTGTATTGTTGAGCTTTATACCTTTAATGGTAAAGTAATTAAAGCATGTAACATTTTCTTGTCAAGAGGAGATTGTTTTGAGATTTAAATGAAAAAATTGATTACAATTTTGATCATGCCATTTGTCATGAATCATTGGGTTAAGTTTACATGTTTATTTCTCTATTTCTGAAACTGGAAATATTTTGTAGGAGTACATCATCTTTAACTTTTTATATCAAGATTGTAGTATTGTGCTCTGTAAAACTCCGCAACACTTTTATTAACTGCTGTGAAAAATGTATTGCTAGCATTATGCTGCAAAACTGACATCTACTTATACAGTTTTCTCTACTTGTGATCTTAGTCTGCTGTTGGCATTATTACTATGACAATTCTGAATGTTTTAATAGCTTCAAGATGTCCTAATTCAAACTTGCACAGTTGTTTTCTATTACATCAGTGAAGACTTTTTTCAATGCTTATAATTCTGCCCCTAATCCGTTCCCTTGTACGTCAAGTTCATCAAACGTTAAGATTACTTTTAAATTACTTAACATAGCAGTCCCTACAAACTCAATTTAAACCATATTGGTGTGTGTGTATATATATATATACACACAATATACATATTCATATTCATTTTAGTTTTGATATAATGATATTTGTCTTACTATGGTGTTTCTATTTCCATTGTTCTTTAGATAAGGTGGAAAGGTTACGGTTCAGCTGAGGATTCTTGGGAACCGATAGAAAGCTTAAAGTATGTTTCTGTGTAGTTTACTTCGGTGTTATTTCTGTTAAAAGTTCTTTTATTTTCTTAAATGACTGACATGTTAATGACAACTTATTAGTGGTTGCCAAGAAAAATTGAAGGAATACGTGCACAAAGGATACACATCAAAGATGCTGCCTTTACCAGTGAGAGTTGAATCTTTTTTACTTAGTATAACTCATTTTCGCATTTACTACTGCAAACTAAAGTTAACTTTGTTATGATGCCTTACAATGTAGGGAATGGTTGATGTCATTTGTGGTGGGCCACCTTGCCAAGGGATTAGTGGTTACAATAGGTTTAGGAATAACAAAAAACCCCTTAATGATCCAAAAAACCAGCAACTAATTGTTTTTATGGACATTGTGGAATATTTAAGGCCCAAGTTTGTCTTGATGGAAAATGTCGTGGACATAGTTAAATTCGCTGATGGTGTGCTAGGGAGATATGCAATGGGTAGGCTAGTCTCCATGGATTATCAAGCCCGGATGGGGCTGATGGCTGCTGGTGCATATGGATTGCCCCAGTATCGCATGCGTATGTTCATGTGGGGTGCCCTACCAGGCGAGGTAGTATCTGTTTTCACATTTCTCTTATTGTTATGCAACCTAATCTTTATATCAATCTCCTTTAGTATTTTAAATCATTGTTTCTCATTTCTGTCTCTGTTCCTTGAAATAGAGGTTGCCGCAGTATCCATTACCCACCCATGATGTGGTGGTAAGACGACATGTTCCACTAGAATTTGAGGTATTACTTAAAAAGTCCTTTTCACCGACTTTTTTTTTTAATTTTGAATTTTGTTTTAGTGTAATGTGCTTGTTGCGTGTATTGCAGGCAAATGCGGTGGCTTTTGATGCTGGGCGTGAAGTTGAGTTGAAAGGAAAATTGTTTCTTGGTGATGCGATATCTGACCTTCCCCCGGTATGTTGAAAGTTGAAACTCTCTTTATGTCAAATGTCTTTTAATCTGGTTTTGCTTAAATATTATAAGCCTTAAATTGTTTATTGCCCAGGTTAAAAACGATGAACCTCGTGAACAAATGCCTTATTCTAAAGAAGCAGAGACAGATTTCCAGCGGTTCATAAGGCTCAGGCGAGATGGTGAGTTCATTATGTTCTTTTTCTACTACACCATGTTTGTCATTGTTATACAAACTTCATGATTCAGGTCTGACTTTGAATTACATTTTATGTATCACCATAATTCAGCAGTTCATGTATGTACTTTGCGTTTATGTTTTTTGCTTCCTGAGTATGATGAAGTAAATAGTATATTCCATATCCTGATTCCTCCCTGCAGATTAGAGATTCGAATACAAACAAGACCTTTTCCACTGGACACCAATGAACCAATCTTTTGCTTCTCTAATCATACAGCTCATGACTAACTTTCTATAAGTTATTATTGCACATGCTGCAACCCCTGAAATTAAATTACCGTGTTCCAGATGTTAGGTTCTGTGTTCTGTGAAAATGACAATTGTATTACCTTTATGGATGCGCTTCCTCTGTCAAAGAACACTTCTAGGAATCTCAGTTTCAACATCTTTATATATACTTGGCTTCTAGGTATCTAAATTAATGTTAATAAACTGAGCTTTAATATCTTGGGTTAGGCAGTTTGACGTTGGCATGATCTGATTTGTGCTTTTAATTGATTTGTAGTACTATTATTGACAAGTTTCATTTTGTTGCCATTTCATTTACTTTCTTTCTGATCCTGGACTATGTATGTTTATCTTCTGGTTAAAAAATGTTGAAAACTGACCTGTGACATTTTAACTACCATGTTTATGACATTGTCAGAGGCGCTAATCAATTTGGTTTTCATGGCATCAACATAAGAAATAAATCTGATTTAGAAGAGCTAGCTATAGTGGTATGCATAGGATTATTTACACACTATAATGTTTCGATTGCTTATAAAGTTTAGATATGGAAATTGTAGATTGACTTTGTTGAAGCCACTTGAGATATTGAAGATCTCATTAAATATTTGCTTTTTCTTTGATATAGATGATGTATTACTAGCTTTTATTATTATTGACCATGTTTGCATTAACTAATACATCGTTTGTCCAATGCAGAAATGCCGGGCAGCTTGTGTGTAAATTTCGAAGATCATCAATTGTATGATCACCAACCCTTATGTCTGAACCAGGATGATTATGAACGTGTTTGTATGATTCCTCAAGAGAAGGTATTATTACTAAATCTTCATCAGTTCATGATGGTAATATATTATTTCCAAAAGTGTTCATGAACATCCAACTTTTATCCTATGGTTTCAGGGTGCGAACTTTAGGAATTTACCTGGGGTTCGAGTTCGTGCTGATAATAAGGTAGAATGGGACCCCAATGTGGAACGACGCAAAGTCTCTTCTGGAAAGCCTTTGGTTCCCGATTATGCAATGTCCTTTGTTAAGGGAACCTCCTCTAAGTAAAACATCTCTCACTCGTCAATATTGGTTATAAGTATATGTTTTTTCCCTTTTAATTTCTTGGTTTGTTTCCCTTTAGGCCATTTGGCCGGTTGTGGTGGGATGAAACTGTGCCTACTGTTGTTACTCGTGCTGAGCCCCACAATCAGGTATCTTCTTTTTATATTTGAGCATGTATTTTACAAAATAACGTTTTAGGTATTAGGTATCTTGTGACTTATGTATAACAAACATTCTAGGTGATTTTACATCCTAAACAAGACAGGGTTCTTACCATCCGTGAAAATGCTCGTCTCCAAGGATTTCCGGATTATTATAGACTTTTGGGCCCAATAAAAGAGAGGTAATAGTTACCGTACGTGCTGTCTTTTTAGGTTTATTAAGATTTTTTTTTCAGTTTTGTTTCCTATGTTAGAATTTGGCTTGTTGAAGATTGATGCATACTATTGTACTAGCAGTAGTACCTTCAGAATTTAACAAACTGGACATCTAAACCTAACAGACTTTAGTCTCTCAATCCAATCCTAGCTCAAGGCTCTTACTTAATATATATCATTCGTCCTTTTTCTTGATATACTGTTCAGGGATATGTAATAATGTCTTGTGGTAAATGGACGTGTGCTGTCTTTTTAGGTTTATTAAGATTTTTTTCAATTTTGTTTCCTATGTTAGAATTTGGCTTATTGAAGATTGATGCATACTATTGTACTAGCAGTAGTATACCTTAAGAATTTATCAAACTGGACATATTTAAACCCAACAGACTTTAGTCTCTCAATCCTAGCTCAAGGCTCTTACTTAATATATATCATTCGTCCTTTTTCTTGATATACTGTTCAGGGATATGCAATAGTGTCTGGTGGTAAACGGATTATGGTTTTTAATTTCAGGTATGTGCAAGTTGGGAATGCGGTAGCTGTTCCCGTTGCTCGAGCTCTAGGCTTCGCTTTGGCCAAGGCATCTACCGGATATACTGAGAATGATCCGACGATGACTTTACCAATTGATTTTCCAATGATGGCTGATTCCGCGACCGTTGATGTCTAGATTTATTCGGTTTATTTTGATTAGATTGTAATTTATTTACTTGGACATCATTTTTTTTTACCCCGTGAGGTAAAATTATTTAAAATGTTATGACAATGTCAACATTATTATTGATTTTGCAACACAGGCTATATGCCTAGTGTAGTTTTGTTTTTTATTTCTATTTATATCCTTGTTAGTATTTGCTCTGTTTCTGTGCTTTTAGCAAATTTCCTCTTTTATGCTGTTGTGCTTGATTGGAGTCGGGAGCTTAGGTGTCACTTCTGCTGAACTATGATGTTATCCTCTTCAACTGAAGAGGTGCGTGCTACTAATGATTTAGATGGCAAGATTTTGTGAAAATAAAAACTGTTGGCCAATTGTAAAGCGTTTTCTTGTCTTCTTACTATCAATGGTGTTTGACCTTTCTTGTAAATTTTGTTGGTCAGAATGGGAGGTTCTGTTGCTGTGCCCCGGAAAACATTAATTGTATATTTGACCACTTTTATATTAGGTGTTTATCGATTTTGGTAATCCTATGTGATTGTAGGTTTAATAGAATTATAGGTGGTACTTTTTGAAGCCATGTTTTAGATCGAAGATAATCTCTTGGATTGGATATTTACATCATAAACAATTTATCTTAGTTTAGTTTTCCCAGCATCAAAGGCTGCTTCTCTTTCCTTGGGGCCAAACTAGCCGTTTGATAGTTTTGAGTTAATCGTTTGATTAGGAAATATTTCCTCCATTTCATTAATAACTTCATAGGTTTCTATTTCTATTTTTGGGCGTTCTATTACAAACTTCCTAACCTAAATATGAATTTTTTTCATTCCACTTCTCAATTTTTTATTATTTCTCTCTCATTCTTTATAACAACTTTTTCAATCTTTATCATACTTTATCACCCTTTCACAATTAAATACTCATACAAATTGATAATCTCTTGGATTGAATATTTACATCATAAACAATTTATCTTAGTTTAGTTCTCCCAGCATCAAAGGCTGCTTCTCTTTCCTTGGGGCCAAACTAGCCGTTTGATAGTTTTGAGTTAATTGTTTGATTAGGAAATACTTCCTCCATTTCATTAATAACTTTCTAGATTTCTATTTTTGGGCCTTCTATTACAAACTTCCTAACCTAATATGAAAAGTTTTTCATTCCACTTATCAATTTTTTATTATTTCTCTCTCCTTCTTTATAACAACTTTTTCAATCTCTATCATACTTTATCACCCTTTCACAATTAAATACTCATACAAATCAATTATTTAAGCTAAAGTCTATGGAGAGGCCGACCTTTCCTACCAACATGGAAAGGCCTGGTTTTAGGATAAAACTCGCTGGTTTGTCCAAACTCGCTGGTTTTGAGATTAAACCGGCCGACCGATTGAGCTTTTACGCAAACCCGGTTTTCTTGATAAAATAAATATAACCTCTCCACACACAAAACACACAGTTCAGCGTTTTACTGTGTGAAATTCCTTTTTTTTCTCTCTGCAAATTCTCATCTTCTTCTCCTGTTGAATCTCAAACTTTTCCGATCAATGGAAGAAACAAGCCGATTGTTCTTCCTTTTTCTTCGTTTTCTGCTACCTTCATGTTGGATTCAGTGTTCTCAATGTGTTTTGTGAGATCTAGGGTTTCAGATTTGGTTTCTTCTCAGATCTGATTTCACAGATCTAGGGGTTCTGATTTGAAGCATGACGAAGAGGAAGGGTTTTTTCGGTGTTCCAGACGCTGCTAATCCGTTGAAGTAGTTTTCACGACGGAGAGTTGATTCTTCCTATAACGGTATGTTAGTTTAGTTGTTGATTTTGATATTGTGAATCTGTTTTTTGTTGTGCTTTGAAGTGTTTGTGGATGTATTCATTCTATTATATGCTCTGTTTGTGTGATGCTATGGTTCAGGTGTTTTTATGTTACGGTTTTAAGTGTCTGTGGTATGCTTATAAGGTATTTTGATGTTGTTTCCGATGAATTTTGGTTTTATTTTAAGTGTATCTAGTATGCTTAATAATATACTTAATTTCTGTTGTTGAATTTTTTTTCTTTTAGTACTAAGTGTTGCTGGTATGCTTATAATGAATTTTGGTGTGTTTTTAAGTGTCATTGGGATTATGAAAATTATTATTCACGCTCATATATCAAATTGTGTTATGCGTTTTAAGGGATTATGTTATAGTTTAACACCTATTGTTAAGATTTAAGGGTTATGTGATGTTTATGCTTCCGTAACTATGTTGTTGTTGTTTTTATAAGTCGTCTTATGATTTGTAAGTGTTTATATTATGATTTTTAGGGGGTGTATCATTATCCTACCTTAGTTTGTAGTTGAAAAGTGAAGGTGCATTGTTATGGTTTTAAGGGATCCTGTTATTCTTTTAAGTGATTATATGTGATAGTACGTTTTTAGATGTTGAAGTTTGAAGATATCCTCCTATGCTATTTAAGGTCTTACGCGTTATGGTTTTTAGGGGGGTTGGGGGGGGGGGTGTAATGTTATGCTACTTTAGTTTTCTTGCTGAAAGGATTACGATGTACTGTTATAGTTTGAAGGGATCATGCTATATAATTAAGGGATTATGTTATTGTTTTAAGGTGTGATTTTGTGCTTTTAAATGTGGTGCTGATGTTTTGCGTTTTTCTTTTTTGTAGTTGTTGATGTTTCTGATACTGTAGGGGGAGAGAAGATCAAAGAAGAGGCAAGATGCCCTTGCTGTTCGTATAATTGTTGGTTGTGTAGCTGCTGGTGTTTTAGATTATGAAGAGATGGGGACAATTAAACGAAAGCTACATAATTTGCGAGTTACGTAAAGTCAACAATATTTTGAAGAAGTAGGATTTGTAATAATTTCCTGGACAAAAGTGATTATTTGGATTTTATTTGAAGTAATTTCTGATTTGAACAATTAGTTTTTGCCTTTTGAACGATAAATTTGTGTATGGTTTTAAGCAGTGGTTTAATGTGCAACTCTTATATGTTTTGGTTATTGTTTTTAATCTATGATATGGTTTTAAATGTATACATTATAGTTTTAACACGTCTTATTATGATTTTAAGAGACAAGGTGTTGCGACTGTTGGTATAGTTGTTGCTGTTGCAGTTGGTAAAGATTCTAAAGAACCAAGCACAATTGACCGAGTGATTAAAAAAGTGCGAGTTAAGATAATAACCAACAAAATTCTGAAGAAGTAGGGCTTTTGTGATGTGTTTTTGGACGATAAGAGTACTTAAAAAAATGTAGTGTATGATTTGGATAGTGGGTACTTAAAAAAATGTATGTACTTAAACCACAATAAGAGTACTGATAACTACGCCAACTGGTTATATGTTAATACTTTTAATAAGTCATGTTATGGTTTTAAGGGATTTTCATAATAGTTAACGATGATATGGTTTTAATATTTTATGTTATACTTCTAAGAGCTTTTGTTATACCTTTTTTAAGGCGCAATGTAAAGTCATGAAACCATGCAATAAACTAGTGTAAAATTGAATACTTCATTCATGTGAAGATTGAACCATTTAGTCAATTGAAGTCCCTAAAACTAGTATTATCAAAGCAACAAAATTACAACAATCGTTCTCCATTACAATCTTAATTTGAGTTCTTAGAACGGCAAAACGGTGGGTACTTGAAACAACAACCTGGATACATAAAATCAGAACAATGGTACTTATAACCACACCAATTGCTATATGAGATATATGATACCATGCCAACTAATATAAAATTGAATAATGTAGTCATATCAGGACTGAAACATTCAGTCAATTAAAGTTTTTAAAACTAGTATTATGAAAGCAATAAAATTACAACAAGCGTTCATGTGGTGTTTCTGATGCAAACTGGATATGAGTCTTTGAATTGGGTTCTTGCGAGTAAACTTGATCTTTGAAGCAACTGGATTCTTGCGAGTAAATTTGTTGTTGATCTTTGAAGCAACTGGCTTCTTGCAAGTAAGCTTGTTCTTGATCTTTGAATCAAGAAAATTGGTGTTTCTGATGCAACTATATGAGGTTGTACGCGGTGTCAAAAATATCACAACTTCTCCAAACAACTTGTAGTCCTCCTTCATCATTCCATCTCTTCATAAAATAGTAGTCAGCCTAGCATCTTCATCATACGGTAGAGGTGATAAATTTTTGAATCTTCCTCCTTTTGTTTCTGAAAAAAATGCATTCCTTTAAATTTTTTGTTCATTTACATGCTTAAAACCATAATACGGTCATGTAAAACATACCATGATCTAGTAAAATCATAACAACATACCTAAAGAATATACCAGTTGACAACATGAAAATATTAACTGATATTACTAAAATTCATAGAATCAAAACCTCAAACTACAACAAAATGCCTTCAAGCCATAAGCGGGTGCACTTAAAATCATAACCACATGACTCACAAGCTTAACAAGTGTCAGCCATAAAAAAATCAACTGACATTATTTTAAATCATAATTAATATCTACTTTTAAAACCACAACATCATGAGGATGTTGAAATTACATGCATTTTATTCATCCAGTGAAATAGGAGGCGTTAAAACAAGTTCTTTTTGAAGTATAACTGTAAGAATCTTAAACCAATTCTAAATTAGTTGCCAATTGTAAACATACTGTAAGATCAGTTTCTAAAACCACAACCATCATACTTTAAATCATAATAGGCGTCCTTCAAACTCTAATATGGAGAAATATAAAATAATAGTTTTCAAACGCATAACGAATGGTCTTATAAAGCTATCTTAAAACCATAACACAAAGTCTTAGACAAAAGCATGTTGAATAAGTAGAATACTATAACAACATTGCTTAAAACCATAACACAACATATTGAAAAGCATAACATGAACCTTAAATATATATTCATAACATTCCGAATAATGTAAGATACAATAACAACGTTGCTAGAACCATAACTTATAATGAACATATAAATGTGTTGTGTAAAAGCATAACAACATAACATAAAACCATAACTTGGAGACCTTAAACGCGTAACATGTACTATGGTTAGAACGGTAACAATCAGACTACCGTAGAAACTGCAATTAACCATAAAACAACTCTTAAAACTATACTATGCATATTAAAAACAATAATACGTCATGATTCAATGAATAAATGTAGAAACATAGTAGACAAACTAAAAACAAGCAACAACGAGGCTTAAAAGTATTATAACAACTCCGATTAAAACCATAAAACGACATTTTAAAACCATAACCTGCCGTTATCAAATAAAAATATGCACAAACATACTACATACAGATCAAACCATAACAGAAAGGCTTCAAAGTATATAATAACTTACGGATTTTGCTGTTCTGATTCAATTTATTCAATAATTTCCAGATCTGAGAATCTTCCTTCTTCACAAGTTTTGGTTTGGTGCTTCGAGTATTTTACCAGTTGAATCTGAACGTTTTGAACATCAATTCCGACCGCAATTCGATTGAATAATCAGGAAAACAACATTGAATCAGAAAAAATAGAGATGAATGAGGAAAACAGCAAAATACAATCGCAAAACGTATAGAAATCAGATGATTGTTGCTTGATTCACCTGATTAACATCCATGGAAGCGTTTTCGGATGAATCTGAACGTTTTGAACATCAATTCCGACCACAATTCGGTTGAATAATCAGGAAAACAACATTGAATCATAAAAAATAGAGATGAATTAGGAAAACAGCAAAATACAATTGCAAAACGTATAGAAATCAGATGATTATTGCTTGATTCACCTGATTAACATCCATGGAAGTGTTGTCGGATGATATGTTGTGAAGATGAGCTTTGATCGGTGAATTTCCGGTGAAACTCCGGTGAGATTTGATCGATTTGCAGAGAGAAAAGCGAAAAACACGCAGTACACGTTCAACTATGTGTTTCAGGGTTTCTATGATTTTGTGTGTTTTTTGACCTATTTATACTAAACCGGCCGGTTTAATTCTCCTCAAAACCGCAAAAACCGCCTAGCGGTTTTGGTTTCTGGTTTTTGCTATAAAAACCAAGCCTTTCCATGTTAATAGGAAAGGACAACCTTACTATATAATAACTCATCAACTCATTATTTAATATTATTCATTAAAATTGGTAATTTTTACCACTTAGGAAGTAACTAAAAAAATGGAGAAAGTATAAAGAGGGAAGATATTCTTTCTAATAAAGCAGAAGTATTTCAAGAGAATCAGATTTTCATTTAGGTGATATCAGAGGTGGGGGCATCACTTTTAATGTACTAGCAGCCCAACCACGATAAAGACGTATCAACCCTCCTTCCCTGACAACTGCAATTGCAGCTGCCATGTTGGGCGGCTATTTGCCGTGCATGGCTCCCACCATCAGCCGTTTTCTTGCAACCTCCAGAGGGTAACTAATCGTGCTAGCGGTCAATCCTGAAAGATTTTAAAGTAATGTGAATTTTTTAGGAAGGGAGTCTTATGCTTCTTCTCACTTCTCAAAGCCAAAAACTAGTCCAACAAAAGCCAAAGTAGAAGCATAAGCTAACTGTGAATAGAAACTAGCTGCTGCTTATGAGCAAGAGTTGAACCTTTGCCTTGAAACAAAGATGGAGATGGAGAGACAAAACATAAAAGTTCAAAGCGAATTATACCAGAAAGAGCCCCAAGTAGAAGCATCCTCTGTACGAGTCAAAGAATAACTTAGCAGAGCAGTAAGTCATCTTCATCTTCTCATGCATGAAATAATAACATGTACTGTACGGGAGCATGCCGATCAGTGTGGGTGCAATGCCAGAGTAAAAGGCACCAATTCCACCCTCCTTAAACGTTTTCGCCACTGCTATGCATAGATTTGGATACAGCTCAGGACTCATAGTCAATTTGTCCTATATAAATTAAACATAAAAAAAAGTGCCAATTAGATGGAAGTCCTCATGGAGTTTTCTGTTCTGAAAATTATTTCTGGGAATGCGAGGAAGAAGTTCAGATACCTTTATAACTTCAAGAGGATGACATGCAAGGGTGCTAGCTATTCCAGCTGCACCACCAGCTACATCAAGAGCGGACAACCAGGATAAAAGACAAGCTGAGACTGAGATCACCTACTTGCAGTTTTGGGTATTCAGTTTGATCACACTTGTCCTTTTTCTGAAAACATTGCATGTTTCACGTATTCGTATGTTCCAAGTTCAATTGCCTGTGTGGGAATTATGCGTAGCCCAGAGAATCTCAAGAAAACTACCGGAAATGTTTTTCGATCCAATGAAGAGTATTTCTAATACAAGAGTAGTTCAATTACCACCATATCTTGTCCTGCATGTTGTAAGTGATAAATTTATAATCATATCAGATAGGAAAAATGAAGAGTATTTCTAATACAGGAGGTTGAAATAGACGTTCTGAGTACAAGAAGTTTAGTTTCTTTTCGAATGAAATTAAACATGTTACTTATAACATGCCAAAACATATATTCCCTCGGTTCCACTCTACCCTGTTTTACTTTTTTCGTTCAACAGTTTTCAATTTTTGACTCCCGATTATTCTTATTCAAATAGAAAGCTACATTATATCCCTTATTAGATCGATCAGAATGAGAAATTCTTGTCAAAATTCACATTAGATTCTAGATTCTGACTGATTTGTTTTTGGGAGTCTTATAGAATGTGTTTGAGAGGGGCTATTTCACAATAATTTGGGACAATTGGTCCATTCATCTATACTATAGAAACACTAACTGTGTTTAACGGTTTATTCCACAATAATTGAAAATAGCCCAGTATAGTGTAGTTAACACTTGAAATTTTTTATTTGAATTGGGAAATGTTAGCTGAATTTCTCTAAGTATCAACGACTGAGTACTGTGAAACTGATCTTAGATTGTGAGATATATAAAATATTGGTAACAAGTCTGTTACTTATATATGGGTGTTTTATTAATTATTACATGGTCCATTTGTTTCATAGTTTGCAGCCATAGTTGCTTTATTATATCTTCATCTTTGTCTTTGTTCATTGCCTTCTTTGGAATCTCGCATTTGTTAAGTGTGTATAAGAAATTCTTGACAGTATTGAAACAATCATTCAGTACACTGCATTCGCTTGATAGACAAGTAATTTAAGAATTAAAACCCACGTTTTGCACTATATTGGACAGGAACTGGTACGGAAATGAAAGGGATGAAATGTATTGGTGCTGAAGTTTCAAATAGTGTTGCTGCTCAGACAATTTTGTTTTCGAAAAATTCGTATTTCTATAATCATTGAACTTACTCTCTTTTCTGGGTGCAAACGTAGAAATTACCCAATTTGACTTTTTCCAGTCAACAATTTTTGACTTTGAATTTTAATTACTCTTAAAGTATAATAAAATAATTTCGAAAATGTGGAAAGAGTATTGAAAAATTATTCTGTTTACCACATTTTCATTTTATCACATTGAAATCATTGAACGATTATTTTTACACACATAGCACATGGAATTTTTCCATATATATATTAGAGATTTACGCTGTTATTTAATACGCATAAATCTTCAAATTTCAGTTATGGAAGCTGGAATAAATTACAATAAAACCTCTATAAAATAATAATGTTGGGAACGAGATATTTTATTAATTTAACGAGAAGTATTATATAGTGATAAATTAATAAGTTATTAATTTAAAGAAACGAATAATTGACCATTAATATTTCCAAGTTAAATGTACTAGTTACAATTTATATTAGCTAGAGATGAAAATTAAATTAAAAAATAAATTCCAATTAGCATTCTATCTATGAATTCATATTAACATATTAGTTGAATTTGGAAGTATGAATGAGTTTAATATATGTTTATGGTACTTAGTACATGCATGCATTAAACAAGGTTTAAACGACTTTCAACATTGCAAAATTTCTTTGGCACATCAAACTGACTCAAGTGGTTTAAATGATACTGTACAAACTTTGGAGAATATATTCGTGAGTTTGAGAACTTGATCACTGGTATGCATTACCGACACGCACAATGGATGATGCGAATCACTTGCTATATTTTCCTGGTGAATACTGTGAGATATGTAGCATGACTTCGACTTGGAAACAATTAACTCAAGTCAAGTTGGTCATATGGTATAAGAACTCTTTCTGGAATAAGAGGTCGAGATCAGTTAGGAAACTAAATATAACACGGTTACTACAAACTTGGTGAACAAGTTTTGTCGTTTTATTTGCTATAATTTGAGTAGTATATACATAGGGGCTATTACTTTTGGTACCCCTTCTATTGTTGAGTATTACAGATTAGTCCAACTATATTTTTTATTACACGAGACTCCCTTACTAAACCAACGTAATTACATTTTAACCCACGGATTTGACTTTCTGCGCTCTAAGCCCTGGAAATGACATTTATGCCCTTGCCGGATTATCAGATTCTGAAAAACCCCAAACAGCTTACCTGCCACGTGAGGACCAAAGTGTAATTGATTTTTATAGTTGGGTTAAATTTGAATATATAAGATCTGACCGTTACCAACGTATAGTAGCCGTTGGGAGTTGAATATTAGCCTATTTAAACCCCTCAAAACTCCATTTTTCTTCACTTTTAACACTACAAACTCACCTATCTTTCCCTCACAATCTCTAGCCTACAGAAATTGAGATGAACTCCTCAATGAAGTCGAGTAATCTTCGTCCCGATTGCAAGAATGTAAGGTGTCGAAAGCGTACGGTGTTATGCGTTGGTAGCGATGGAAGGTTTTTCTGGAATTGTCCAACTCATGGGTTCTCTGATTGGACAAACGAGCAAGAAATCTTTCCAACGGAGCGAAGGGAAATATTGCAACCAAAGGTGTTGTGGGAGTATGTTCCATCCGGTCATTGTCGTGAAGAAGTCCAACAGAATGAAGTAAGAGAGCAAGATAAAGAAGCAGAAATGCCAAGAGGAAGAAAAGTTGAAAAGGCCAAACAGAGAGACACAGCTGCGCATTTTCATGATGAAAAATACACTGTAATAAGGCAATTAATCTGCCTAAATTTAGTGTTGTTAGCTTTGTACCTTATAGTGCAAATTATGAAGTCATTCATGTAGAGAAATATTCATTGCCAAATTCAATGTAACATGGTATTGTTTAGTGCTATTTCAATTGACTTAACCATACATAGTATCCCACATAAATCACAAAATCATGGCAAAACAGGACAACTAGAGTAAATGAAGTTCAATATCCAACTCTAGCAAAACATAACCATATCAAAACATGAAGTTCTAGTAGATGACTGACTCTACAAGTTAAGGATCCCATTCAAGCTTTAGCCTTCCCCTTTGCTTTCCTACTGGTCTCAGTCCTAGTTGCTGGTTTCTTGGCATTACTAGAAGACTCTCCATCAGTCCTCTTTCTCTTCTTTGTGACCTGCATAGGAAGTCAAAATTTCAGCAGCAATTCAACATACATGCAGACTATCCAACTCTCATAATAATACAAACAATATACAACAATATTCATCAATACATGCAGACTATCCAACTCTCATAATAATACCAACAATACATTGAGCCATATACAGCAATATTCATCAATTAAACATAAAATGGTTCAGTACACAAACTGGATGGAGTAACTTACAGTTGGATTAGTAGCTGGAGCATGCTTAGTTGTAGGCTTAGTAGTTGTTGTCTTCACCTTGGCTTTGCCCTTTCCTTTCTTCTTAGCCTGAAAACATACCACACATTTTAGTTAATGACATGGACATTTGTATGGCAAATATAAGAATGCATACACAAAGTACATACCACTGTTGGACAGGTAGGCTTTGTATGACCTCGTTCTCCACACAAGCTGCACCTCTTTTATTTTCTTTGCAAATGCAGTGGAGTCTTTGACTGAGGAGCTTCAGAGGGATGTCTGATTCTACTTTTCTTTGGCCTCCCAGGTTTCTTCTCAATTACAGGTGGAGAGCAAGTGTCCTTGGTGATATTGTTAGGCCAGAACCTGTGATCTGGGACTGGTAGTAGTGTGAAATCATAGGTCCTCAAGTAGGCCTCTTTGGTGTGATTCCAACTAACATATTTCTCTGCTTCTTCCCTGTTGTGAGTAATGGCCACCCAGGCATGTCTACAAGGGATCCCAGTTATGTCCCATCTGTTACAGTTGCAACTCCTAGTTTTCATGTTGACACAGAATGTGAAGCTGTAGTCTTCTATCTCAAATATTGGCCCAGCTTCTGACTTTAAGACAAGACTTCTAGATGCTTCAAAGTTTTCATTCAACTTTGTCAACACTTTTGGCATCAGACTAGTGGAACATTTCTCACCAAGTTTCTTCCTAAGCACAACTCTCCTCATAACCTGTCCTCTAAGGTCCTATACACATAACATATACAGAACATGCATTAAACACTCAAATACAGTAGCATACACAGACAAATAAAAGATGGAAGGGATGAGTTGTTACCTCCAACAAGTTGAGGACAGAATAGGCCCTCAGTGGTAGCACCCAAGAATTGAAGCATTCACTAAGATTGTTAGTGCAATGATCAATCTTGGGAGTTGGATCAAATGAATGTCTAGCCCATTCTGTTAGAGGAATGTCATCCAAGTAAGCAAATGCCTCCTCACTTATCTGCCTTATCTTAGCCATTGCTTTGTTGTGCCCATAAGCTGTGTAAGAAGTTGCAGCTTGCCAATAGAATTTCCTAAGGAGAATGCTGCCCCATTTGAGCTTGAAATTGTCGTATATATGTTTTGCACACCTCCTATTGTAGACATTTGGTGCATTCTCATCAATCACAGACACCAATCCCTAAAACAAATAGCAAACCAGACATTAGAAAGTAAACATTGCCTACAAATGTTAGAGCATTAAAAGTAAATAAAGTGTACAAGTAACAACAAACCTTGCATCTGTCAGCCATAAAATGCCAATGCTTCTCAGAATCCCAAGGTCCCACAAACATCTCTAGGCAATGTAAGAAGAATCCCCAAGAGTCTTTGCACTCTGACTCCACTACAGCCCAGGCAAGTGGATATAAGCCATAGTTGGCATCAGTGGACACTGCACTGAGAAGCACACCCCCATACTTGCCTTTCAAGTGGCAACCGTCAAAGAATAGAAAGGGAGAGCACCCTCCTAAAAATCCCTTCTTCAAGCCATCCAATCCACAAAAGATCCTCTTAAACAATGGTGGCCTCTCTATGTCAGGAGTTACATCTAAAATACAGATGGAGCCTGGATTACTTATTATCACCATCTCCCTATATTTAGGGATCAGTCTGAAACCCTCTTCAGGGTTGCCACCCATGATTAACATGGCCTTCTCTCTGCCTCTCCAGACTTTCATATATGGTACCTGAACTCCTATCTTTTTGTTGATCCACCTCTCTAACTTCTTGGCAGACTGGTTTGGGTGCTCCTTTAGATGAACAACAAACTTCTTGGCTAGCCAGTTTGAATCAGCTGCCCTGGGGTCCACCCTTCTGACACATCTATGAGTTGGCTCATATTTCTTGATCATCAAGGTTTCATCATCATCAAGTGAACTGGCATGAATATACCATGGGCATCCTTTCCTCTTTGCAGCACAGTGGGCAGTATATCTGAAAGTTAAACAAGTCAACAAGGAGATAAATAGAGTTAAACTATTTATAAACAAGCAAACAAGTCGTAAATGATTTAATTTGCATTGAAAATTAAACTATAAATAGAGTTCCATACCTGGTCTTCTCATTCTTTTGCATTGCTAATGTAAAGCCTCTCTTTAAAACAAAGTCTTTCATTCTAGTCCTCAGGTCAGCTACACAGGTGAACAACTGCCCCACCTTAAAATCTTCACCATCCCATTCACAAGTGTTCTCCTCAAATTCATCCCCTACAAATCCAGTCTCCTCTATCACAACCTCCTCACTCAGATAACCAATATCATCATTCTAACCTTTCTTATCCACTACTGGATCCTCAACAGGTTCAGGCTTCTCATTTTGGACACCAGATGGCCCAGCCTCCTCATTCTCAGTATCTTCATCAGAATCACTCCCCTCATCCTTCTTAAACCCCACAGCAATATCCTCCTCTTCATCACCAACAACATCAGGAGGTGAGAATTCCCAGTCAATACACTTATCTTCATCATCTAGCAAATCTATCAAAGCAGCATTTTCATCTATCACATCATCCTCACTCTCTGTTTCTAACATGTCACCACCAGCATACAAATCATCTTCTTCACTATCACCATCTACCATATCACCACCAACATATAATTCATCTTCACTATCATCCTCTGACCCCTCAGAATCATCCTTCCAATCCTCAACCTTACCATCTTCTACAGCCTCCTCCATCTTACCATCTTGTACATGCTCCTCCATCTTACCATCTTGTACAGGCTCCTCCATCTTACTATCTCCCACAATCTCAGGTTCTGTAACTGTATAACCTGCATGCTTTAAGTCACTCAACAATTCATCCCTAGACACAGGTATGTTCATGTCCATGACAGTCTTAAGTAGGCCCTCAAAGTCAACAATCTCATCAGGATCATTCTCATCAGGATCATTGGTTGTGTTTAGCTTGACTGGAGTGGGAGTAGTGAATTGAGGAATGTATGGAGACTGGTTTGGTTGTGGTTCAGGTGATTTAGGAGACATGTGCATAGGAGACTGGATTGGTTGATCTGGCTCAGGTTGAGTAGCTTGTGTTTGGGGGGGAAATTCATCATCACACAAATCTATGACATCTGCTGCAGATTTAGGGTAGTGTTTAGGGAGATTCACAGGTTTTGGTTTGCAACTCCTCCTCCTAAACAACCTCTTCCTAGCTGGAGGTGGATCATTACTCAAAGGACCAGTGAAATCCTCACCATAAGTTGTATCAAAATCATTCCAAGGACCAGGCTTTTTTTTCTTTTCCTTAGCACCCTTAGGCGTGTGCTTAGCCAGAGGTATAACATCATCTAGCTACAAATGCAGTTCTATTTCCTTAGTTTTCATATTACCATCAAACATCATCTTAACTGAACCATCACTAAGTACTTCAACTTTGGTGCCATCCTCACATTCCGCAGTCATATTAAAAAACAGAGTGCCCTCATGTTCTATTAAAGCTAGCATTTTCTCATTCACATCTTCAAGGAGTTGAGCGTGTGAGTACCTTTTGGGGTTGATGTCGGCCAGAACAACATTCAGGTCACCAAAACGCACCCGGATATCAAAATTTCGTCGTACCATGACTCCAAACACAGCTACAATGTAGAACCCAACCTGGAATTAAAGAAAAAAAAATTGAGAAAAGCTTGAAAAAAACCCTAGCTCGATAATGCAGTAAATTTCAGGCCATTCCAACCAACCCAGAACAAAAATACGCTACATTACAACACTAAACAACACGATTTAACAGAAAAAAATAGGAAAATTCCGGGCCAGTCACTTACCGGCTTAAAAAAACATCGTTTCTGCTAGTCGGACTCTGTAAATTCGTCGAAATTGATAGCGAGTGGGTAAAAGACGACGACGAGCCCGTTTCTTCAATCAATTTTGGTCGATTATGGCTGGTAATTGGGCTAGGAAGGAAGACGTATTATGGAGGGATGAAGAACAGGTCGCGGGACAAGGGTTTCGAATTTGGGAGAAATAAATGTGTCTTAATTTGATGTTTTAAGTATTTAATTTGTCCACAGTACTTTTTCCCTTAAGGCCGTGTTTGGTTCAACGTAAATCACAAAAGTCAAGTGACCGGAGTCAACACCGGAGGGGCAGCTGGACTAGAATGTAATTCTCCGCGAATGTTGGACTAGGATGAAAAGTGAGTGCTTAGTGAGGGTGGTAGATGTAATTTTGTCATATACATATGTTCCTATGTTGAGGAAATTGTGAGTTGTTGTTAAGGTTATTAGTTTTACAATCAGAGAGAAAACAAGAGAGGAAAAACATAGAGAAATCAGAGAGGTATAGAAGTTGCAGGTTTTGCGGAGAGCTTCATCTTTGATCATTGTATACGTACTGATCTTGTGATCGTGTTATAGTGGAGAATCAGTTACTTCCCGTGAACGTAGGCTATTTCTGGCTGAACCACGTAAATCTTGTGTTCTTACTTTACAGTTTTTGTTCTTGTTTGTTCGAGTAGTGTTCGTGA
This sequence comes from Plantago ovata, assembly GCA_028274465.1. Classification (NCBI taxonomy): domain Eukaryota; kingdom Viridiplantae; phylum Streptophyta; class Magnoliopsida; order Lamiales; family Plantaginaceae; genus Plantago; species Plantago ovata. Next base: position 47,918,897 of record CM051458.1, read on the forward strand.
TTGTTAATTGATATAGGACAATTGCTAGATACGGTAGAGTATTAACGTAGTTGTCGTAACAAATACAATGAATGTTATGGATTTCTAAGTATTGAAGAAATAGTACCGGGTACCATTCAAAATTCTACAGACGATGAAGTCGATGATGATTCAATTGCTTTGGAACCAGTCACTCGAAAGGAAGCATTACAAACGGCAGATACTCTTCAAAACCTTTTTTTGTAGTATGATAAGAGAACACCAAAACTCTTGGAGAGAATGAGAAATGAACTCAATATAGATTTGAAGTTCAACAAAAAACAAGTGACTATAGATTTTTTTTTTTTTACTAAACAGTTTTAGAATTTTCAACTGTGTAACACACACACATATTTTAGTACTTATTAATTTATCATTTTGTCAGGACTAAGTAGGATTTCAAATATTATCTTATTATTTTATTGATTGGTTCCAAATTTGTATTGGTCTCAAATTGGGGTCGGACAAATTATTAATTTTATCGAGGTTATTAATTTACATAGGTTTTACTTAGTGAGAACAACGATAAAACTGGCGACGAGTCCATGATGCATGCATGTATGATGCAGTAACAATTAGGGTGAGTGATATATGTTTTGTGGTGTCTACTCCATTGACTAACTTAGTTTATGTACGCCCATACAAGAATTGCATTTGCCAGTGCATGCCACATTATTTAATTTTCTTATTTTTTGGTTTACTTCTAGTATCCATTTACAGTGTTTACGTTATACTCATCCCAAACCTCTCTAACTGATAAACACCTTTTTTCAGACTTTTCAGACGTGAAATTCAGGGGAGAACTATCAAGCATAGTGTTGCTGATTATAAGTCCCAAGTTTGGTGGAGAACAAGGTTTCGTTCTCGAACACATCATTTTGAAAAAGGAAGTTGTTCATTCAGGAATGACACACCTTTTCGGAAAAGAAAAATTCTACAGTCCGATCCGATAAGCTTTTCTTATTGGCCAAAATAAAGTTAGTATTTTGTCCAAAAAGAATACATACACCACCAAGCCAAGCCCACGCCCACGACCCGGGCCCGGCTCCTGGCGGAGCCAGGCGGGTGCGTGTGAGCGACCGTGAAGCAATCTAGGTCCTCTCCTGTCTAAAATCATTGGTACCCCTTGGGGCCTGGCTCCTGGCCGAGCTAGGCGGGTGCGTGTGAGCGACCGTGAAGCAATCTAGGTCCTCTCCTGTCTAAAATCATTGGTACCCCTTGGGGCCCCAACCCCTCTTGCAAACTAGACACTTATGTCTTGCTCATACTCTTCCTATTTTAGCTATGTGGGATAATTCTCCATTCCAACTCTTGAGCTTCCTAGCTATGTTCTCAACCAACACAATTTGAGCATTAATTACTCTTTCATCACCAAGATAATTTTAGTAATTCTTTCTCAAGGGTTTTCTACTTTCATAGTAGATTATGCACATTCAATAAAACACAAGTTTTTGAATGTGTGAGCGCTCTTTGGTTAAGCCACAAAGTCATAGAAAAACCCACTTGGATTTAACTAAAATTCCTACAATTGCCCACATGAAAGAGAATTGAGGCTCTCAGCACCACATGATGCTCTAGTCTGAACTTCCAACGAAATATTATTACATCTGGATAGGTTGCCAGTAGCATTGAACCATCCGTAGTAGAGTACCGTCCAGATTTACTTGTCACCGGTGTGCTAAGCATTGAACCATTCAGACACTAACTGTAAACCAGAGCTTGGTACCTACATAATAATATCTCTTATTGATTTCACCATAGTCCCGTCCGTTACAGGCCCTGGACATCTTTTAGTGCTATTGTACACATCTTTTAGTGCCCCATTTATTGTCGATTGATAATCGCAATGAATGGTGATAGCCGACACAGGTTTATCCAAACAAGGGACATCCTCTAAGAACTCTCGAAGCCATCCAACTTCTTCTCCAGTTTTATCTAAAGTTATGAATTCAGATTCCATAGTAGATTTTGCGATGCATGTTTGGTTAGAGGATTTCCAAGAAATAGCTCCATCTCCCAGAGTGAAGACATATCCACTTGTAGATAGGCTGTTTTCTTCTTTTTTTTGATATCGAATTTGCATCACTGTATCCCTCCAATACTGATGGATATCTTTCATAGTGTAATCCATAATTCATTGTTTGTCTTAGGTATTGCAACAATAATTGTAGTGCCAACCAATGGTCATTTTCAGGATTACATGTGAACTTAGCTAGTTTGTTAACTGCTTGAGCGATGTCAGAAGGAGTACAATTCATCAAATACATTAGACTTCCAATGATTCGAGCATATTGTACTTGCTCTACAGGTTCACCTTTATTTTTCTCCAAGTGCTCTCTTTTCATAGGCACTTTTGATAACGGGCCCTCGTAAGCATTAAATTTCTTCAAAATATTTTCAATATAGTGAGATTGAGATAATGCTAGACCATCTTGTGTCTTAATGACCTTAATCCCTAAGATCAAATCCGCCACGCCCATATCTTTCATGTCGAACAACTGTTTCAACATGTTCTTGGTCTCCAAGATTAACTTGATACTACTCCCATTAATAAGCATATCATCAACATATAAACATATCATCACAAAGGATTCAAAATTTCCTTTATAATAGACACATTTATCACAACCATTAATGGAAAACCCTTTTGACAATAACATATTGTCAAATTTTATATGCCATTGTTTCGGAGCTTGTTTGAGTCCATACAAGGACTTTACAAGACGACATACTTTATTTTCCTTTCCAGGGATCACTAAATTTAGTGACGGATAAAGACGAACCGCGCTCTAAGCTCAGTTTGTTCCATTGGAGGCCCAACCCAGCATCCGTCGCCAAGTTGGAGACGGATGAACTAATCCGTCGCCACATCTGTTGACCAAACTCGTTTATTTATAAAGAAAAAAATGAAAAACAATAATAAAATACTTATGCGACGGACGAACTCATCCGTCGCTAAGTAATTATACATAGACGGGGAAGCTCTCTTCTTCCCCATTTCCCCAAAATCCCTAATTTATCAAAACGCCAATCCCTAATTTATCACCACCGTCAACGACCACCACTGCGCCACCGGCTCGAGCTCCTTCTCTTCTCCACCACTGGATTTATCTCCTTCTCCTCTGCCCCAATCGACCATCACCACTAACGTCGCCACACCACCGCCACCACTAATGTCGAACTGCCCGGAGCTCCTTCTGCTCTTCTTTCATTTCAGAGAGGTTAGTAACCCTCATTTTACCCATTTGTTTTATTTATTTTTTGTATTTTAACTGGACTGTATTTGGAGTTAATTAGACTGAAATTAGGTTATGTTGAATTAGGTTATGATTGGATTGAACTTTGGATTGAATTTGGAGTTAACTGCACTGAAATTTGGTTATTTTTTGAATCAGGTTAATTAGACTGAAATTAGGTTATTAGAATTTGGTAAGCTCTCTTCTTTTTTTAATTTTTTTTTCATGTTTTAATATGATATAATACATATAGAATTCAATCAATTATGATGTTAATAGTGATGTTTATTGTATGTGTATGTTTTAGTGTATGTGTATCTTTTCTCTGCTCATTTTTTTCTTTTTCATGTTTTAGTGTATGTTTGTTTCTTTGTGTGTATATGTGTACAGCTTTACATCTCCAAAATGGAGCTGTAAACTTTGTGGATTTACAACTCCATTTGGAGATGTAAAATGCTTCAATTTGGAGCAGTTTACATCTCCATTTGGAGTTGTATATTTTTTAATTTGTTTTTCCATTTGTTGTTTCTAAGTCTCGTTGTTGGGATGTTTAACTTGCAGATCATGCCGAGGCCATAGAAACCAGGGAAGCTTTTGGCGGCCAGTAGCCGTAGCTACCCCACAAGCGAGTCCGAGTCGGACTCGCCATTCTGCACCCCGTGTTCTCAGCAGAGCTTGGGGCGCACACATGTTAGCGAGACCCCATAGCCTGGCCACCGGTCGAGCAGTAGTGCCGGGTCTACTGGCCAATCTGATGTGTTTGTGAACTTGCCAGACGACGGTTGCACCCAGTCGGATTACGTCCCGGGTGCCAGGATGAATGGGAAGCTTGTGGTGTGGCCCATGCCTGGGAATGTGTAACATTCCGTTTTTTTTAATTTAATTTTATTTGGTGATTAATTAATTTTCCTTCCCCGCGTTATCGAATTCGAATTAGAAAGCATTTTGGTTTAGTGGACCGTTCGCGATTTCAATTTCGGGCTAAATATTAACTCAATTGCAAGACTAGACTTGGCCCTTTTGGTTGACCCATTTCAGTTGGTCCAATCTTCAAGTCTTGGCCCAGTTATCTTGGCCCATATCTCAAGGCCTGATCCAAGTCTTCAACCCTAAAGCTAACCCTAAAACACAAAACTCACTTTCGCCTCCTCCTCCCCTCTCATTTTCGGCAGCCACACACAACAACTCCTACTTCCCGTTTTTTTGCCCTCCCCGCCGATTCATCATCCCCACCACGTAACCACCGAGCCACCACCGCCGGAACCCACCATCATCATCATCACCGGATTGTCATCATCATCGTAACCACCATCACATTTCACATCATCCTCATCACCACTGTGACCTTCTACCGCAGCCGGCCACCGTCTTGCTCCGGTTTGCCTCCTGCCGCACCAAAATCATCATCAACATCAATTCGTACATCATCATGAGATTATCATTCATCATCAGTAGCACGACATCATCATCATCACCGTATCGAATTCATCCTCGAAAATCTGCTTAGTGCTCTGTTCTGTTCGTGCTACGGCGTTGCAGCTCCGTCCCGGACCGCTCTGCTCCGACACGTGCGCATCGAACCTCTGTCCGGCTCCGTTCCATTCGCCCAGCTCCGCCCCGGCCCTGTTTCTGTCCTGCCCGATTTACTCTACCCCTGGTCTGCTCCGATTTCAGTTCCAGTAAGTAGTTTCGGCTCCGTCCTTGTGCGTTTCGGATTCAAATCTCGAATCGAATCCTGATTTTAATCCTTTTGTTTACATTTAATTCGTATATCGAATCATCTCATCTCCGTTCGAAGGTAATATCTCTATTATTCTTTTCGTTTCTTTTTTTCGTTTGACCGTTTTACCCCTGAGTTGCTCCTGTCCTAAAAACGACCCCTAATCTTGACCTTAAGGACTGATACTGGACTGTTGTTGATCATTATTGGACAATTCAAACTCGTATAGACTGACTTGGACGGTTTTGTGATTGTTTAGTTTATTTGTGGACTGATTGGTTAGGTTCTGAAAGTTTGGGGGTGTTTTGTTTAATTTCTGAAATTTGTGTTAGTAAAAGTGAAAAATTGTCTCTAAGGCTAAGCAGCGGAAAGCAGCAGCGGAAGTTTAAAATTTTTAATCTCATTAAACTGATATGACTATATTCGTTTATTAAACTAGAAGAAATCACTTACGTGTCATCCAGGAGATAAGTGATGAATGTGTATTTTACACTTTCATTCGAGTCTTTTTCACCTATTTTAGCTATCCTCTATGTTAATTTAGCTATATTTTAGTACATTTTATTAGAATAGTGTCACGTTTCCCGTTATATTTTATTTTACAGGTTTTGGTTGAAATTCGAAGATTTTCGGGCAATTATATTGAAGTCTACCAGGAATTGGTGTTCCAGAAGTCTATTTGGAGTATCGGAAGGTTTTCGGATAGAATTTGCAGTCTAGGGGTCGAATCTGGAGGTTAGAAGTCCACTAGAAGTCTGAAACCGAGTCCGAAAAGGTGAAGAAATCCAAATCCTGCGTCGAAAAACGCGAAATTCCGCGAAAAAGGCGGGGGGCGAACCGCCGCACAGTGGGGCGAACCGCCCCAGAGTTAATTCGGGGCCTATATATATTGCTCAGTTTTTTCTCCGAAAATCATATATTTCCAAGCCTACTTTCTCACCTCTCTCTATAGTTTTAGGTAGGAACTTACCGGGGCCTGTCCTGGGAGTTCCATAGCTTAGAGGATACTTTTTCATAGCATATTTGGAGCGCGTAGGATCGCAATTATCCGGAAATTGACAACCTTCGGTAACTTTGTATCTTACAGTTTTTATCTACTTATTTTATCTTCTTTCAATATGTTTTCTTCTATGATTTCTATTGATTGCATGCCTATTATGAGTAGCTAAACTTATCGTTGGTGGTAGTATGTGAATTCTTAGCGAGGGAAAATAATCATGCTAATGGCTATATCGCGCATTATACTCCGTGTCATTGCTTTATTTCGTTGATCAGTTGTAACCAAAATTCTCGTATGTTGTATTGATCATTATGCACAATTGGACACTATCGACCATCAGACCAATTATCTTCGTAGTGTTGAATAATTACGGAACACATTAGGACAATCGTGATTGACTAGTCAGATCAAATTATCTTCGTAGTGCTTAATACTTGCAACAGGACACTAGATTGATTCAAAGATCTATATGCAAGACCGAGGAATTTATGCATGATTATCGACCCATTATGTTAAGAAGGACCATACTATCACCAATCTCCATTATCTGCTTGAAACCCCCTTTTGCTTTCTGTCTGTTGTTTTATATTCTTAATTAGATTTGATAAAGCTCTATAGTCCTGAGAAAACGACACTCGAGTCATTCTACTGCTACATTACGGTTTTCGTTGTAGTTGTGGATTGTCTTTGGCTAATTACAAATTTATTTGACTGAATCTGACACGTTCATCAAATTGGCGCCGCTGTCGGGGACTATACTCCTTTTTTCTGTTTAATTTGTTTATATTTACAGCTTTAGATTGCTAATTATTTTAGTTTTAGTTTTCCTTTTTAATCTCTATCTGATACTACTTTCCTAGTTTGTCTCTAATCACTTTTCCTAGTCTGTCACAGATAGTGTATGCCGCATACACGTTCTGCAGGAACACCGCTTGCTAATTCAATTGCTGAGATCGATAGAGTCTACCACCAGAGAAGGCGACTACTTGAAAGACGCGCACTAGAGGAAATAGAGGAAACCGATTTCTCTGAATCTCTAATTAGTCTATTCAAGGAAATCGACGGAATGGCAGAAGCTAGACCACTGAAGGCATGGGTACAACCCACCAAGGATCGTATGAGGGGACCAGCGATAGTTCTTTCGTCTGCAACCCGAGATCTGGAGATCAAGAACCACGAATTCCAACAACTTCCGAAGTTCTATGGCTTATCAAGGGAAGATGTGATGGGGTACTTGCACGATATCAATGATTTTGTCAACCAACTCCCACGACCCGGAGCTGACATAACAACGAATGAGTTAAGGATGAAGGTTTTTGCTATGGGACTTGGCGACAGAGCCAAGTCATGGCTGAGCTCTCTTCCAGCAGGCTCGCTGGACACTTGGAAAAAGGTTTTTTCAGCTTTCACGGAGAAATACTTCCCACACACTCTGACTACCGCGCTTAAGGCGCAAATTACTGGATTCAAGCAGGACTATGATGAGACCATCTACACCGCGTTTGAGAGGTTCCAAGATCTCACGAACAAGTGCCCTCACCATGGTTTTGAACTTTCTGACCTAGTCCAACACTTCTACAATGGACTAACCTTCGAGAACCAACAAGTGGTGGATTTTCAATGCCGAGGCAATATTTGGGAGGAAACCGCAGAAGCCGTCTGGGCAGTTTTCGAAATGCTTGCTAAGGGTTCGCAGTTCAAGGACCCAAGAGCAATGGTTAGGAGACGTGGACCTGAAGCTCCACCGACTCAAGAAGCCCCTATGTACAGGGGGAATGGGGTTCAATTCGAGTGCTTTACCAACGAATTGAAGCAAGTCCTCAAGAGCGCCACCGGAACAACTGTTTCGAACGAAGTATGCCGAATATGCAAGAACTATGGGCATGGGGCTCATATGTGTAGATCGGAGCTGGAATACGATGATGGCAACTGGGCTCGAGGAGGAGAAGAAGAAGCCTTTGCTACGGAGTTTGGTACTCAGGAAGTTAGCTACGGACAAGACGGTAGGAATCCTCGAGGTGGATTTTGGAGAAGAGGATACCGTAACAATCAAGGATATGCACCGGCTAACCAAACTTATGGACCTAACCAAGACCGTAGTAGGCTAAACTATGGTAATGACCACTGCAAAAACCCCGCTCCGAAAGAGCCACAAAAGTCGAAGTCGGCTCAACTGATGGAGAACTTACAAAAGATGGTCGATCACACACAAAGTTTTCTCAAACGATATGAAGAAGATTCCGAGAAAACTAGGACAAGGCTTGATAAGTTTGAGGAGAGCACTAGGCTTGCCCATCAAAAGATGCAGGAGTTGATCGACCGAGGATCAAGTAGGGAACAAGGCAAACTGCCTGGCAGCACTGTGAAATCGAATGCCATTACATTGGCTTATGATGTACGTGACGAAATCACCATCAGGAAGGTTGTTAGGTGCAAGTGTTGCATGAAGGAAGAACTTCTACAGGCTGAGGAAGAAGAGAAGGGCCTTGGTTCTAACACAAGTGATGAGGAACAAGAGGATCCCGAACCACTCCCTAAAAGTTTCGATATAAAAGTAGGGATTGGTGAGCTTGAAGATGTCCGTGCCACACTAGATACGGGATCCTACTCAAACATAATTCCTTTGAATGTGTTTGAAAAGAGCAACATCGAAAAACTATCTGAGCAAAGAGCTATTGTACAACTGGCGGATGGATCCTTTATGAGACTGGAGGGCGTTGTGAAAAATGTTTTGGTCAAGATTCGTGAAGCATCCATATATACCAATTTTGTAGTTATGCCAGCGTCTGCACCTGGAACGGGGGATGTCATACTCTTAGGGCAAACATTCTTGACTAAACTACGCTCAGTGATGGATATCTACCAAAGAACTTGCACCATCGAAGTGAATGGCAAGCAACACGTGTTGCAAGCCATACCTGATCCACTTGAACCGCCTGATATTACTACTCACTATTGTGGTCTTGCAGCCTATATTCTTTCTTATTCACAGGTTCGTGGCATGGAAAGGAGATCAATGAAGGGGAAGCCTAGTACCCGCAAAAAGAAGAGATAGGCGCAGACAGGAGTCGAGTCAAAGACTTTAAACAATGACGCTATCTGGGAGGCAACCCGGAATTTTTATCGCTTTCTTTACTGCTTTTCTGCATGCATTTATTCTTGAACTATTTGCTTCTCATATGCGAATTTGTTCATGTCTGTGTCATATATGCTTTTGTTTGAGTGAGAATTTCCGAGTGGTTTTTGAAAAAAATTGGTTTCGGGATTTAAACCGCATTTTCTGACATCGGGACCCGTCTCCCAACATTGGGGAGCACGGGGCGAACCGCCCCACGGTCCCAGATCTTAAAAAAACGCGGATGTCAACCCCAAAACCTTATTTTCTTCATTCTTCTTCATCCATACTTCCAAAAAACCCGAAAAGTGCGATTTTGCTTCTTAATCTTCATAACTTCTTCATTTCTTGACCAAATTGAGTGTTCTTTAGCTTAATTCAAAGCCTACTACATGATCTATCATCCTATCCGAACAGATTTCATCCTAATTGGTTAGATTTGTAAATCTGAGGTATCATCCTTAGAACCCTAAATTTTAAATTTGGGGGTTTTCTATTTTGAGCTTCAATTATGCTTAATGTATGGGTATGTTGTTTGTGTGATTAGACATGTTATTTACTATCAATTGCATGCTCAATTTTGCTTGGATTGTTGATTTGGGTATTTTGCTGCTAGATGATATATCTTGTTCTGCAATATGTCTTTAACTTTGATTTCTTGCATATGATTGTGCTTATTGATATAATGATGGTGGATTTGACATTAGAATACTTAATTGTTGAGTATGAGGATTTATGTTGGTAGAATTTTTGCGCTGCTATGGTATGAATTGAGCCTTGTTATCAAGGATATTGGTTGTCTAGTGAAAGCATGATGTGATGTATTGCATGTAGTAGTTACATTGGTATGTTGCATGATGAAGAAGCTAGGCTAGACATTACGGTTTGGGGAGCTTGATTGTTGATTTTATCACTCGTATTTTTCGCTTTTACACTAGTATATATTTGAGTCTGTTTTGTGTCATACGAGGTGCTAATTGCTGTTTGTAGATACCATACCAAGAGAAGGGAGCATTCCCATATGATTGTTGTGAAGAACCATGTCAAGGAAGGTGATCTCGCTAGATGTGCGTTCGAGCCAAGGGGTTTTGCAACAACGTCGTGGATTATCCAAGAGGAGGAGCTAGAGTACACCTGGAGTAAGGACTCCTATGCCTATTCATGCACCACCGAAGGGACAGAAACCGTTATTACATCATCACTCCATCAAAAGAATTGCAAAGTTCGTGTGAACTGGAAGGCACCGGGACATTCTCGCAACGACGGATTTGATCTTGAGTTCGCAGTTGCTAGAAGGTGCCGAAGCGCTAGCTTGGTTCCAAAACATAATGACATGGGTACTCAGCACCTTGTTGGGGTGCCCCTTGCCTGCCTCTAAAAGGAGCATAACATTGATATTGGGAGCATCAACTGTAGAGAATGTGGACAAAATTGGAGAAAAAGGTAGAAGACTCCTGAGTATCCGAGCAGCTGACTGAAACCTTCTCGTGGAGTAAACCGTTGGAGGGGGAGGTCCTGATACCACTGCCCTTTCCCCTTCAACAGTTCACATCCTATTGGAGGGCTACAGGATGGAGAATTCCATAACAGCGGCGACTAATCTTGAGAATTCAACCTGCCACTACAACTCTACTAGTGAGGATGTGCGTGAAAGTAGTGACAATGAAGGCCATACGGGCAATGATGATACTAACTGAGGAGTTGCTCCTATACGTCCCATAATTGAAACTACCGCGCCTACTTGAGGACCTGATGACTCCCTATAAAGCTCCCGGAGGAGGCCCAATAACTCAAGAGCAGCATACTCAGCCGACCGAGGCCAAACCATGGGGTAACATCTAGTATCATATCTTATTTCCTCATTTTCTTACTGCTAGGGACTAGCGTTAATTTCATGAGGGGGGATGGGATTTAAGTGATCTGATGTTGTTAGCTTGGAGCTTGGTATTGGTAGGATGAGTATAGTACTTCGTATACTTTATCCATCTGCACGTTTACTGCTTTCTTAGATTTTTTAGGTTGCATTTCACTACATTCATCCTAGGATAGTCTTGCATGTTTTATATGGAGTTTATTGCCGAATTGTTTTGAACTTTTTTATTGGGTAGATCAACTAGCTATGCCATTAATCGTATGCTTCATCTCTATGAATTTGTTTGAGATTTTTCTCGTTTGGCTTGTCACATTTATGTATTGCACTTAGTTAAGCATGGTAGTCTCGACATCACTTAGTGGTGTTTTCTCTACTGCAGTTCACGAAGGCCTTTATAATAGGATGATGCATGTTAGGGTCTTATGGTTGTTTTCCCGAGTAATTATGTACCTAAGAGGCAACAAGTCTTCACCATGCTTTGAGATTGCTAAATGCCTAGGAAGAAGGTAGTGTGAGGTTGTGTGATCCTTTGTTTATAACCTATTCTTCCGAATAGGTTTGGGGAGGGGGTTACACCATCATAGACTTGTTTTTGTTTTTCATTTTCGTATCGTGAGTTTATTTTTCTTTTTCGTAAATTTTGTACTCCAACCTATTCTTTCGAATAGGTTTGGGGAAGTCGTGTGAGTAATTTTGCTTCTCTTTTTGTTATGCTACTGCTGGCTAACAAAAAAAATTGAAAAAAAGAAAGAAAAATTCCAGAAAAAAAGAGAAAAAGAAAAAAAAAAAAGAATCTGGAAAGGAAAAAAAGAAGACCCCAAAAAAGAAAAGAAGGGTCCAAAAAGAAGCAAAAGCAGTTTAGCAAAGTGTTGAGTCTTTTCCATTTTTCGTATTGTTCGTGTTGTAATTTTCTATTTTTATTTTTTATCTTGAGTGTCATCTGTTCTAGACCACCCTCGTCCTGCCATTCAGGAAGTGGTGAATATCTTAAGACTTTACTTGAGAAATGGGTAGAATATGGGAGTGTTATCTTTTATAGGGAACCCTCCTTCGTTTGATGAGAGCAAGTACTGGTTCGACCTCTTTTGAGGAAAAGTCTTAACATGGTGGAACAACAGTAAGCCCTCAGTTTCATAGGCACGGGACAACCATTCGTATCTTAGCATGCTTCATTACGTCGTCACTGACTAGGTCCAGGTAGAGAATGTTACGAGAGACTATCTTGTCTTGACATAAGTGCTTATGTGGATGTGTATAAGTCAATCGAGGTATTCTTCAACCTATATTCATGCTTTGATTTATATGATTTTTGTTCATATGTTATTTGGTAGATTCTTTAGATTAGTTCATTTTATTTGGCATGAAACTCCATTTTGTGTCTTGCATGTTTTTTGTATTAGAGTCTAGCTTAGTTGCTTGAGGACAAGCAAAGGTTCGATTTGGGAAGTTTGATGAATGTGTATTTTACACTTTCATTCGAGTCTTTTTCACCTATTTTAGCTATCCTCTATGTTAATTTAGCTATATTTTAGTACATTTTATTAGAATAGTGGCACGTTTCTCTTTAGATTTTATTTTACAGGTTTTGGTTGAAATTCGGAGATTTCCGGGCAATTATATTGAAGTCTACAAGGAATTGGTGTTCCAGAAGCCTATTTGGAGTATCTGAATGTTTCCGGATAGGATTTGGAGTCTAGGGGTCGAATCTGGAGGTTAGAAGACCACTAGAAGTCTGAAATCGAGTCCGAAAAGGTAAAAAAAATCCAAATCCGCGTCGAAAAACGCGGAATTCCGCGAAAAAGGCGGGGGGCGAACCGCCGCACAGTGGGGAGAACCGCCCCAGAGTTAATTCGGGGCCTATATATATTGCTCAGTTTTTTCTCCGAAAGTCATATCTTTCCAAGCCTACTTTCTCACCTCTCTCTATAGTTTTAGGTAGGAACTTCCCGGGGCCTGTCCTGGGAGTTCCATAGCTTAGGGGATACTTTTTCATAGCATATTGGAGCGCGTAGGATCGCAATCATCCGGAGATTGACAACCTTCGGTAACTTTGTATCTTACAGTTTTTATCTACTTATTTTATCTTCTTTCAATATGTTTTCTTCTATGATTTCTATTGATTGCATGCCTATTATGAATAACTAAACTTATCGTTGGTGGTAGTATGTGAATTCTTAGCGAGGGAAGATAATCATGCTAATGGCTATATCGCGCATTATACTCCGTGTCATTGCTTTATTTCGTTGATCAGTTGTAACCAAAATTCTCGTATGTTGTATTGATCATTATGCACAATTGGACACTAGTCGACCATCAGACCAATTATCTTCGTAGTGTTGAATAATTACGGAACACATTAGGACAATCGTGATTGACTAGTCAGACCAAATTATTTTCGTAGTGCTTAATACTTGCAATAGGACACTAGATTGATTCAAAGATCTCTATGCAAGACCGAAGAATTTATGCATGATTATCGACCCATTATGTTAAGAAGGACCATACTATCACCAATCTCCATTATCTGCTAGAAACCCCCTATTGCTATCTGTCTGCTGTTTTTATATTCTTAATTAGATTTGATAAAGCTAGTATAGTCATGAGAGAACGACACTCGAGTCGTTCTACTGCTACATTACGGTTTTCGTTGTAGTTGTGGATTGCCTTTGGCTAAATAACAAATTTATTTGACTGAATCTGACACGTTCATCAATAAGCAAATTCACCGGGTAGCTGTTCCTCAATCTCCAGACAGAGCCTTGCAATCTCCTCGTCCGGCTGGTTGATTTCTTCTTCGTCACAGATGAAATCTTCGTCAACAAAATCTCCAAGATGGCTCATCAACAGGTTGATTACTTCCTTCGACCTTGGTATCCACGGGCAGTGATTTCTATCAAGAACGCTAGGATGTTCTTCTGTTTATTTTTGAGCTAATAGAGAGAGAATATTTTCTGACTCTCAGAAAGTATTTTACGTATATTGTGAATTAAAGACTATTCTTCTTTCTTTCTGATTTAGTCAGTAAGTTGGTTCAGAAAATCACGTAAGATTTTTACCAAGTAAATCTTATTGACTAGGAGACTTCAAAAGTCATCAACTAACCAACAAAGAGATAATAATTAATTATCTCAGTCAAAACAAGAAAAGAATAAGTCAAAAGAAGAAAAAGAAGAGAGAGTCACGTGGGGACAACTGTCCCCAACATGTTTCACATGGCGCGTGCACGCACGCGCCATCACCCACGCCAGGCCTGGCAAAGAGCTGGGCCGCTCGGCCCAGCTGGTTGCTAGTCTTCTTTCTCTTCTTGGGCTGCTCTAAATCCCGCCCAAGTGCATAAGTCTTCAATTAATTAATCAAATCCAATTCAATTCAATTAATTATATTTCTAAAATATATTTCACATATAATAAATTAATATTAATCTAATTAATAATAATTCCATTATATATTTTGTATAATAATTAATATTAATCTAATTAATATTTAATCCAATATACATAGCTCGTTTGTAGAAACACCACCTTGAAGTGTGACCCATAAGGCCTTGCATATTAAGCAACAATCTAATTAAGGTCATAATAAATTCCTAGACAATTTATCAAACAATATTAATATGCAAGAAACGTTTGTGAGGAAACAAACCACCTGTAGCGTAAGGTACTTTGATGATACGGTCCCTTCATTCACGAATACTCGAATGAGTCTAGAATATGGTTATGTGTCTATTCTAATAACTTCATTCATTGTCTCTCAATCTTATTAGTCGATCTATGAATTATGTCCAAATACCATTTTGACATATTCACATACGGTGGCCACCGGTTTTTTGATCGCACTAAATATGAGAAGTGAGTATTCTCTCCTAGTATCTATTATGGAGGAATGAATCCTATCTTGGCCCAATCACTCACACCATATGCTTCCTAATGTACCCAACACTTGCCGTATCTACCCTACTTTAAGAGTGCAAGCGTTGCGCATGGTCAAAGTACATTATTCCACATATGATGTAGTATTGGCCTCAAGTCTAAGGACTACTAACATCACCCTACACAGCGATACTACCATAAACACTTAAATAGCTTTACCAAATGGTTTCTCGGTTGGGTATGCCAACACTCTCCAAAGTGTCCATATGTTCATCATGAATAACCAAGTTCATTCGTAGTAGTGAGACCTACTACATCCTCGACGGATCTAATGCAACATATGCTAGCTTCAATCGCATCATTGATATCCCGTATCTCAATGACCTTCAGCTAGTGGCTTATTTTAGGACTTAATTATTGACACACAAGCTCCCACTAACTTGATGATTACCTTAAGTCCTTGGGAACATTTTATCGAATAATTCAAACAACCAAATAATGTATTCATAAAAATGTAATGCCAATTGTATTTAATAATGCATAAATAAATGAACATAAATAAATAACAATAACTGAATGTGATCAAGTACATATCGTCCCTATCGTAGGTTGTCTCTAGGACATATATACTTTCAATCTCCCACTTGGCCTAGAGCCAATCACCTACGTGTCTAACACCTATGTTGTTGAAATGTCTAACATGTTTGTCAATGTTCAACACTTTGGTGAAAGGATCTGCCACATTTTCCTCAGTGGAAACTCGTTCTATAGATACTTCTCCTCTAGCTATCATATCTCTAATTAGATGATACTTCCTAGGTACATGCTTATTTTTGTTAGTGGATCTTGGTTCCTTTGCTTGTGCAACATCGTCTTCGTTGTCGCAGTAGACCGTTATAGGACTACTATTAGGAACTACCCCTAGTTCCTTTAGCAATTCTGAAATCCAGACAGCCTCCTTTGAGGCTTCTGCAGCAGCAATGTACTCGGATTCGGTCGTAGAATCAGCCAAGGTGGATTGCTTTGAACTCTTCCAAGTGACGGCTCCACCATTGAGTGTAAGCACATACCCAGTTTGTGATTTGTAGTCGTCTGGGTCCGACTGGAAACCAGCATCGACATAACCACTCATTCGCAACTCTTGTTGTCTACCATAAACCAGAAAAAAATCTTTAGTTCTTCTAAGATACTTAAGAATTTCTTTCACAGCTGTCCAGTGTTTCATACCTGGATTCTGTTGGTGTCGACAGGTACAGCTAAGCGCATATGCCACATCTGGCCTTGTACAATTCATGGCATACATGATAGATCCAATAGCTGATGCATATGGGATTCTTTTCATGTGTTCATCTCCTCATCCATAGAAGGACTATCCTTCGTAGTGAGAGCGACGCCATGTCTAGCTGGTAAGAAACCTTTATTGGATCCATCCATATTAAAGAGTTTCACTATTTTGTCGACATATGTGGACTGTGACAACACTAACAATCTCCGGGATCTATCCCTATGGATTTTGATTCCAAGAATGTAACAGGCTTCACCTAAGTCTTTCATCGAGAAAGTCTTAGATAACCACTCCTTTGTGGATCGTAACATTTGAAAATTGTTTTCCATGATTAATATGTCATCAACATATATAACCATGAAAACAATTCCAGCATCGCTGCGTTTAACATAAACGCATGGGTCTTCCGCACATCTGATGTAGTCAAACGATTTGACTGCTTCATCAAAGCGAATATTCCAACTCCTTGAGACTTGCTTTAGTCCATAAATGGATCACTTTAGCTTGCAAACTAATTTGGGATTTGACTCAGATGTAAAACCTTCAGGTTGTATCATATACACCTCTTCCTCGAGATTCCCGTTAAGGAAAGCAGTTTTCACATCCATTTGCCAAATTTCATAATCATAGTATGCTGCTATAGCAAGTAAAATTCGAATAGACTTAAGCTTGGCTATTGGTGAAAAGTTTCGTCATAATCGATACCACATCGTTGACTATAACCTTTCGCCACCAGCCTAGCCTTGTATGTCTGTATGTTGCCATCAATGATGATGTCGTTTTTCACCAATTAAATTTGTTTAAAAGCCAAAGAACACTTATCACTACACAAACTAGAGTGCAATGACAATTTTTTCCCGAGTGTCGTTCTCTCGGGACCTAACGTGGCTTTGTTTGAGGTTTTTGCTAGTTATTTCAGTCAACGAGTTCAAGTATTTGTAGAATTGCTTTCTTAGAACAAAGCAATGAGAAATCAGATTGTTGTAATCAAGTTTGGAAAACGGTTGATGGTAGAAATCAAATACACATGCATGGGTTACGAATATGCTCACAAGTTCAGTGCGTAAAACCTTCGATCAAGTCTGCTAAGCAACTCGTCTAGGTAACTTTCAAGACACACATCATAAAAGACCACTATCAATACTTTAGAGGTGCTTGTCACTAACACCATTTATCTAGCATGCTGCAAATCTCTAACATACAATCCTATAGCTTTCATTGACCAAGAGTTTGTCACTATACTCAATTCGAATATATTTTATAGGCAACTAAGAATCATATGAAGGAATTTGCAGCAAGATTGAATCACAATCTCATGTAAGCATAAACATAACCCATAGCATGCATATTCTACATTCTACCACCAACACAAAGGATTTAGCTACTCATATTCATCAACATAGACATCAAATCATATGAATTGTAAATAGAATACATCAAATCAAACTACTAGACAAGAGATAATGATACAATGTTACCACCAAGCTGTCACTAATCGGTGGGTATTGATGAAAACCTCTCCGTAGCTGAAACAATGGATGAAATCCTATGCCAAAACCTTTTATCCAATCTAAAATACAATGTAATCTGAGTTTTCTCTGAGTTTTGGGGCCTAGGAGCTCTCCAAAACGAAGCTACATTTCAAAAGTTATTCAAAAAATGACTGAAGATTAGATCTAAGAAGGAAAATCCGAAAACGTAACCGCTGCCAAGCGGACCGCTTGGAGAAGCCAAACGGAGCGCTTGGCAAGCGAAGCGCTTTGGCACTCCAAGCGCTTCGCTTGGCTTCTGTGCCAAGCTCCTGGAAAATGAAGCGGAGCGCTTCACTATTCCAGACGCTTGCTTGGCTCCTGGGCAGATTTTTATCTTCAAACTCAATCGTTTTGCCCTCGCACGGCCCTCGGGTGCCTTGGACTCATCCTTCTCGATGCTTATTGATGCTCAAACACTTACGAACAAGCCACGGGGATTGAAGAACTTCAACGGGGCCATCGTTTCCATCAAAAAGGCTCGTTTTTAGCTCCAAAAATGCCGTTTCGTACCTAAGTGCCTGAAAATGCAGAAAACACAAAACGTGACACTATTCTACAAAACTAACCAAAAAACAAGGCTAGAAGATAGCAAAAGAAGGTAAAAAAGACAAGATGAACGCGTCAAAAATACGTTCATCAAACTCCCCAAACCAAACCTTTGCTTGTCCTCAAGCAACAAACTATCCTAAATGCAACACAAAAGGAGTCTCATGCCAAGTAAAGTGAACTAATCTATTGAATCTACCAAATGCTTATGAACAAAACCAAATGAGCATGACATGCAAGTAGGTTGATGTATGACTCCATTGCGAATATACACATTCTCATGTGTACTTGGTTAAACAAAGGAGTCTCTCGTAACATCTTCTACCTGGACCTGGTCAGTGACGACACAATGATGCATGTTATCATACTACAATTGCCCCGTGCCTATGAAACCAAGGGCTTACTACTGTTCACCAAGCGAGACTTTTCCTCAAGAGAGGGCGAACCAATACTGGCTCTCATCAAACGAAGGAGGTTCCCTTAGAAATATAACACTCCCCTATTCTACCCAGACTCTCAAGAATGAGCCTCTTTCAACCACTTCTTGAATAGTAAGACGAGGGTGGTCAAGAACAGGCCTTGGACAAAGGCGACACGAAACGAAAGATAGAATTTACAACTCGATAACTTCACAATAACAAATATTTACATGACACTTGACACTTTACTAGACTGCTTTTGGCTTGCAACGACCCTTCTTTTGCTTTTGGGTCTTATTCTTTATTTTCTTTCTTTTTTTTTTTTTCTCTTTTCTTTCTCTTTTTTTTTTCTTTTCTTTTCTCTTTCTCTTTTTTTTTTTTTTATTTATATAGGGGCAAACAGCAGTACTAAGTGTCAAAAACACCTCCCCAAACCTATTCGAAAGAATAGGTTTGAGCACAAAGACGAAAAAGAAAAAGGAAAGACTCTTTTACGAAGACACCTCCCCAAACCGAATAGGTTGGGACACAAAACAAAAAGAAAAAGAAAAAGAAAACTTTACAACGACTCAAAGACGAAAGACAAGTATAACGAAGCAACCCCATCGCCAAACCTATTCGATAGAATAGGTCTACTACAAGGAATCACACACTTCACACTACCTCCTTCCTAGGCATTTGGAAATCTCTAATCGAGGTGAAGAACTTGTCGCCTCTTACGTACATAATTACACGGGTTACAACCATAGACTCAAACGTGCATTATTTCATAAGGCCATCGTGAACCGCAACAGAAGAAACATCACTCAAGGTGATGTCGAGACTACTAAGCTTAACTAGTGCACATGCGAATGTGACAAACCAAGCGAGACAAGCCTCAAACTACTTGCAAAGTGATGCAACATATGATCAATGGTCATAAACACTTAGTCTACTCAATAAAAAAGTTCAAAAGACTTGGCAATAAACTCCAAACACAACAACGTGCAACAACTAATCTAGGGATGATATGCATGCAAAAACTGAAAAACACGACAAATCACAAGAACTTGAGCTGACAACAGGCATGTACGAAACCAAAAGAGCACATAGTACTGAAAATCCAATGACCCCTCCCCAAACTTAAACTTTTGCTCGTCCTCGAGTAAAGAAAAGTTGACAAGAAAGAAAAAATTGGATTGAGAGTATACTTTCCTGAATAAGGTTCGTGTCCAACTCCTATAGAAGAGTAGTACCTGAAAAGACTCAAGAAACAAGTGAAAACGGGTGCGCAAAGGTGAGAAGAATGGAAAAAACGAGGAAAATCTGGGTACAGGGTCCAGGCGGACCGCTTGGCGGAGCCAAGCGGTCCGCTTGTCAAGCGGAGCGCTTGGGAGGCTCCAGGCGCTCCGCTTGAAATTCCAGTAAACTTTTTGATTTACTAAAGATTCAAGCGGACCGCTTGGCACTTCCAAGCGCTTCGCTTGGCTCTGTTTCCAGATTTTCGATGTTTTTTCCTATCTTAATCACCTAAGGCACCAAGACAAACACTAGACTAAACGAATCACGACAAAAGGCACACAGGCCACAACTACAAAAGCAATAAAAAGGAAAAACTAAACTACATGCAAAGAAATACCACAAAGGTTATCCATTATCAAATGGGAACGAATCTCGTGCATTCGTTCCATTACTCCTTGCATCTTGGGAACCATCTTTGGCTCCTCTCCTCAAGCAAATCCATGATTCCCTGAAAATAAAAATCAACTAAATTAACAAAATCAAAATCTAAGAAATAACTAAAGGAATCAGAGGGAAAATAAAAAGAAAAAAGTGGATCAAAACTCCGGAAGTAGCTTTCTATGCAAGTCCCCTCTAGGATGAACGTGTATGTCTCTTCTCCCGCGCAAACCATCTCAGAAATATCCAAGCCGGTTAGTTCCGGAATCAGTCCATCTTCAAGTAATGGTGTGCAAAAAACGCTTGAATCTGAAGAGGATTCATCAATATACTCTTCGCCACATTCATCTTTATCAACTATGGAAACTTCCGGTGGTGGGGTGGCGAAGCGAGACGTCCATGGCATGAAACGCATAGAATTCCAACGCAGAAAACTATTAGCTATTTCGTTCCAGGCTCTCAATGATCCTTCTAGGTGATACGTAAGCCATTCCTTAGCCGGTCCTCTCATAGCTCCACCAAACGTGCATATGCAAATCTGTTCAGGTGATAGAACAATTCTCTCCTCATTCATACAAGGAAGCCTCAACACACCGACGTCAAATGTCTCCAAGAATTCTCTAGGATTCCCAAATCCATAGCCTGTGGGAAGGATGGAGTAGTACGAAGGGTCGACATAAAATTCTTGCAATCTTTATCCAAGGCTATACAAGACCTTCCAGGTTTTCCATACAACAACTGGAACAAATGCTTCCTATAAGCATCTCCATCATTGTCCCCACCAGCTTCACAATGCAAGTCATTCATGAAATCCTACACTCACAAAGACAAGCCCAAAAGGAGTAGTTCCGCAACTAAAGCAAAAAGCTATACTATGATATATACAAAGCTCAACCAAGAGCACAAGCACACAAAGTAACAAAGAAATAGGGGGAAAGAAATGAGATAAGAAAGTGAAGTTGGTAAGAAACAAAAGTTAAACACTAAGCCAAAGGAGTTAAGTCCCCGGCAACGGCGCCAAATTGATGATGTTGTTTTTCACCAATTAAATTTGTTTAAAATCCAAAGAACACTTATCACTACACAAACTAGAGTGCAATGGAAAGTTTTCCCCGAGTGTCGTTCTCTCGGGACCTAACGTGGCTTTGTTTGAGGTTTTTGCTAGTTATTTCAGTCAACGAGTTCAAGTATTTGTAGAATTGCTTTCTTAGAACAAAGCAACGAGAAATCAGATTGTTGTAATCAAGTTTGGAAAACGGTTGGTGGTAGAAATCAAATACACATGCATGGGTTACGAATATGCTCATAAGTTCAGTGCGTAAAACCTTCGATCAAGTCTGCTAAGCAACTCGTCTAGGTAACTTTCAAGACACACATCATAAAAGACCACTATCAATACTTTAGAGGTGCTTGTCACTAACACAATTTATCTAGCATGCTGCAAATCTCTAACATACAATCCTATAGCTTTCATTGACCAAGAGTTTGTCACTATACTCAATTCGAATATATTTTATAGGCAACTAAGAATCATATGAAGGAATTTGCAGCAAGATTGAATCACAATCTCATGTAAGCATAAACATAACCCATAGCATGCATATTCTACATTCTACCACCAACACAAAGGATTTAGCTACTCATATTCATCAACATAGACATCAAATCATATGAATTGTAAATAGAATACATCAAATCAAACTACTAGACAAGAGATAATGATACAATGTTACCACCAAGCTGTCACTAATCGGTGGGTATTGATGAAAACCTCTCCGTAGATGAAACAATGGATGAAATCCTATGCCAAAACCTTTTATCCAATCTAAAATACAATGTAATCTGAGTTTTCTCTGAGTTTTGGGGCCTATGAGCTCTCCAAAACGAAGCTACAGTTCAAAAGTTATTCAAAAAATGACTGAAGATCAGATCTAAGAAGGAAATCCGAAAACGTAACCGCTGCCAAGCGGACCGCTTGGAGAAGCCAAGCGGAGCGCTTGGCAAGCGAAGCGCTTTGGCACTCCAAGCGCTTCGCTTGGCTTCTGTGCCAAAGCTCCTGGAAAATGAAGCGGAGCGCTTCACTATTCCAGGCGCTTGCTTGGCTCCTGGGCAGATTTTTGTCTTCAAACTCAATCTTTTTGCCCTCGCACGGCCCTCGGGTGCCCTGGACTCATCCTTCTCGATGCTTATTGATGCTCAAACACTTACGAACAAGCCACGGAGATTGGGGAACTTCAACGGGGCCATCTTTTCCATCAAAAGGCTCGTTTTTAGCTCCAAAAACGCCGTTTCGTACCTAAGTGCCTGAAAATGCAGAAAACACAAAACATGACACTATTCTACAAAACTAACCAAAAAACAAGGCTAGAAGATAGCAAAAGAAGGTAAAAAAGACAAGATGAACGCGTCAAAAATACGTTCATCAATCAACATCTGTTTTCCTCTTGAAAACCCATTTGCAAACGATAGGTCTAACCCCTTCTGGTGCATCAACCAAGTCCCATACTTGATTCTCATACATTGAGTCTATTTCGGATTTCATGGATTCTTGCCACCTTCTTGAATCAATGTCCAACATTGATTCTTTGTAAGTCTTAGGGTCATCTTTGTGAGATAAGTCAAGTTCAAACTTGTCATCCTCCAAGAAACTTATCTTCTTGGAAGCTCTCACTTCTAACCTTTTAAACCGACGGAGTGCGGGTTTGTTTGGTTGTACTGGCTGTATATTCTGATTGTGAGATGGTTCAAATTGTTCAATCTGTTGAACAGTTGAAGGCGGGTCAGATGCAACAGTTGCACGTGGTTCAGGTGCAACAGTTGCAACTGTATCCTGGGGAGTTGGTTCCGACATGACCTGTTGAACCGTTCCAGTCGGTTCAGTCAATGTCGGCTTGTTAGGGGCATTTTGGGAATTATTCAAATTTCCTAAAATGCTCCCACTGGCTGGCAGATATCTTCCCAGAGATGTGCTCGAGCCATAAGATACTCCTTGAGCTCCCACTGAATCATTGTCATAACTATTTGACAATTCATTAACCTCAACGTTATTTTCTTGTTCTTGGATTTCCTCGAGTTCTATCTCATTTCTACTATGTTGCTTGAAGACATAATCATCTTCCAGAAAGGCAGCCTGTCTGGAAATAATGATGTTATGTTCCTCAGGCAGATAGAAGTAGTAACCCTTGGTTTCCTTAGGATATCCAATAAAATAACATTTCTCACTTTTGGGTTCCAGTTTCCCTGCGAGCATTATTTTCACATATGCTGGACAACCCCAGGCATGCATATGTGAAAGACTTGGCTTCTTGCCATACCATAACTCATACTGTGTTTTCTCGACTGATTTGGATGGAACCCTATTCAGAATATAGATTGAGTCTAGTAATGCGTATCCCCATAAGAAGATTGTAAAAGTTGTGAAATTCATCATGGATCTTACCATGTCTAATAAAGTTCGATTTCTCCTCTCAGAAACACCATTCATTTGTGGTGTTCCTGGTGGAGTCCATTGTGTTTGAATTCCATTAAACTTTAAGTAATCCAAAAATTCCTTACTTAAGTATTCTCCTCCTCGATCTGATCGAAGAGTCTTAATAATTCTTTCAAGTTGTTTCTCTACTTCAGCCTTATACTCTTTGAACTTCTTAAAGGCTTCAGATTTGTGTTTCATAAGATACACATAACCAAACCTAGAGAAATCATCGGTAAAGGTTATGAAGTAAGAATACCCACCCCTAGCTTGAGTTTTAAAAGGTCCACACACATCAGAGTGAACTAACTCAAGTACTTGTTTAGCACGAGTACCTTTTCCGAAAAAATATTTATTGATCATTTTTCCTTTAAGACATGATTCACAATTCCCATATGATTCAAAATCAAATGGTGCTAAATAGTCTAACTTTCTTAACCTTGCAATTCTTGTCTCATTAATGTGACCAAGTCTACAATGCCACAAGTAAGTGATATTTCTTGGATTATCAAGCTTTGGTCGTTTGTTTTGTATATGAAATAAATTATGTCTACATTCAAGTAAGTACAAACCATTTATAAGAGGAGCATTTCCAATATCAATACCATTATGCGAAAAATAACAATTATTATTGGCAAAACAGAAGGAAAACCCTTCATAACATAGGAATGGAAATAATGTTTCTTACAATAGAAGGAACGAAATAACAATTATTCAATTCTAAAACAAAACCCGAGGGTAAATTTAATCTATAAGTTCCAACACGTAGGGAAGCAACGGATGATCCATTTCCTACGCGTAGATCAATTTCCCTTGGTCTAACCTGTCGGCTATCAATGAGCCCCTGCAAATTGTTACAAATGTGTGAGCCACAAGCAGTATCTAATACCCAACAATTCGAGTTTTGTGTAGACATATTTATCTCAATGACAAACATACCTTGATGGGAGCCAGATGCACCATGCGTGGTCACAACTGATGAATGTGTATTTTACACTTTCATTTGAGTCTTTTTCACCTATTTTAGCTATCCTCTATGTTAATTTAGCTATATTTTAGTGCATTTTATTAGAATAGTGTCACGTTTCCCTTTAGATTTTATTTTACAGGTTTTGGTTGAAAATCGAGGATTTTCGGGCAATTATATTGAAGTTGACAAGGAATTGGTGTTCCAGAAGCCTATTTGGAGTATCTGAAGGTTTCCGGATAGGATTTGGAGTCTAGGGATCGAATCTGGAGGTTAGAAGGCCACTAGAAGACAGAAACCGAGTCCGAAAAGGGGAAGAAATCCAAAAACGCGTCGAAAACGTGGAATTCCGCGAAAATTTCTCCCGGGCGAACCGACCCACACCGGGCGAACCGCCCCACACTTATTCGAGGCCTATATATAGTTGCTCAGATTTTCTCCGAAATTCATACTTTTCTAGACCTTCTCTCTCACCTTTCTCTGTAGTTTTAGGTAGGAACTTCCCAGAGCCTGTTCTGAGGGTTCGTAGCTTAGGAGACACTTTTTCATAGCAGATTGGAGCTTGTAGGATCGCAATTCTTCGGAGATTGACAACCTTCGGTAACATTGTATCTTACAGTTTATTCTACTTATTTTATATATCTTTCAACATGTTTTCTTCTTTGATTTCTGTTGATTGCATGCCTAT
The DNA here is from genome assembly GCA_028274465.1 of Plantago ovata. Lineage (NCBI taxonomy): Eukaryota > Viridiplantae > Streptophyta > Magnoliopsida > Lamiales > Plantaginaceae > Plantago > Plantago ovata. Next base: position 47,944,293 of record CM051458.1, read on the forward strand.
TATGAGTAGCTAAACTTATCGTTGGTGGTAGTATGTGAATTCTTAGCGAAGGGAAGATAATCATGCTAATGGCTATATCGCGCATTATAATCCGTGTTATTGCTTTATTTCGTTGATCAGGCTCAGCCTAAATTCTCGTATGTTGTATTAATTATTATGCACAATTGGACCCTCGTCGACCTATGCGCATGTATATCTTCATAGTGTTAAATAATTACGGAACACAATTTTACAATAGTGCTTGACTTGTCAGTATCGTTATCTTCGTAGTGCTTAATAATTGCAACAGGACATTAGATTGATCAAAGATCTCCATGCAAGACCGAGGAATTTACGCATGATTATTGACCCGTTATGCTTTGAAGGATCATACTATCACCAATCTCCATTATCTGTTAGAAAAACCTTTGCTTTTACGTCTGCTGTTTTTATATTCTCTAGTTAAATAGATAAAGCTAGTTATAGTCCTGAGAGAACGACACTCGAGTCATTCTACTGCTACACTACGGTTTTTCGTTGTAGTTGTGGATTGCCTTTGGCTAAATAACAAATATATTTGATTGCAACGGGGACCCGACAAACCCGCGTTCATCAAATTGGCGCCGTTGCCGGGGACTATACTCCTTTTTTCTGTTTAATTTTTTTATTTTTTCAGCATTCAATTCCTAATTCTATTAGTTTTAGTTTTCCCTTTTAATCTCTCTCTGATACTGCTTTCCTAGTCTGTTACAGATAGTGTATGCCACATACACGATCTAGGGGAACACCGCTTGCTGATTCAATTGTTGAGATCGACATAGTCTACCACCAAAGAAGGCGACTACTTCAAAGGCGTGGATTAGAGGAAATAGAGGATACCGATTTCTCTGAATCTCTACACATTCTTTTCAAGGAAATCGACGGAATGGCAGAAGCTAGACCACTGAAAGCATGGGTTCAACCCACCAAGGATCGTATGAGGGGACCGGCGATTGTTCTTTCGTCTGCAACCCGAGATCTGGAAATCAAGAACCACGAATTCCAATAACTTCCGAGGTTCTATGGCTTATCAAGGGAAGATGTGATGGGGTACTTGCACGATATCGATGATTTCGTCAACCAACTTCCACGATCCGGAGCTGAAATAACAACGGATGAGTTGAGGATGAAGGTTTTTGCTATGGGACTTGGCGACAGAGCCAAGTCATGGTTGAGTTCTTTACCAGCAGGCTCGCTGGACACTTGGGAGAAGGTTTTTTCAGCTTTCATGGAGAAATACTTCCCTCACACCTTGACTACCGTGCTAAAGGCGCAAATCACTGCATTCAAGCAGGACTATGATGAGACCATCTACACCGCGTTTGAGAGGTTCCAAGATCTCACGAACAAGTGCCCTCACCATGGTTTTGAACTTTCTGACCTAGTCCAACACTTCTACAATGGACTAACCTTCGAGAACCAACAAGTGGTGGATTTCCAATGCCGAGACAATATTTGGGAGGAAACCGTAGAAGCCGTCTGGGCAGTTTTCGAAAGGCTTGCTAAGGGTTCGCAGTTCAAGGACCCAAGAGCAATGGTTAGGAGACGTGGAACTGAAGCTCCACCGACTCAAGAAGCCCCTATGTATAGGGGGAATGGGGATCAATTCGAGTGCTTTACCAACGAATTGAAGCAAGTCCTCAAGAGCGCCACTGGAACAACTGTTTCGAACGAAGTATGCCGAATATGCAAGAACTATGGGCATGGGGCTCATATGTGTAGATCGGAGCTTGAATATGATGATGACAACTGGGCTCGAGGAGGCGAAGAGGAAGCTTTTGCTACGGAGTTTGGTACTCAAGAAGTTAGCTACGGACAAGACGGTAGAAATCCTCGAGGTGGATTTTGGAGAAGAGGATTCCGAAAGAGTCAAGGATATGCACCGGCTAACCAAACTTATGGCCCTAACCAAGACCGTAGTAGACTAAACTATGGTAATGACCACTGCGAAAACCCCGTTCCGAAAGAGCCACCGAAGTCGAAGTCGGCTCAACTGATGGAGAACTTGCAAAAGATGGTTGATCACACGCAAAGTTTTCTCAAACGTTATGAAGAAGATTCCGAGAAGACTAGGGCAAGGCTTGATAGGTTGGAAGGAAGCACTAGGCTTGCCCATCAAAAGATGCAAGAGTTGATCGACCGAGGAGCAAGTAGGGAGCAAGGCAAGCTGCCTAGCAACACTGAGAAGTCGAATTCCATTAGATTAGCTGGTGATCTACCTGACGAAATCAACATCAAGAAGGTTGCTAAGTGCGAGTGTTGCAAGAAGGAAAAACTTCTACAGGCTAAGGAAGAAGAGAAGGACCTTGGTTCTGACGAATGTGAGGAGGAGCAAGAGGATCCCGAGCCACTCTTTAAAAGTTTCGATGTTAAGGTAGGGATTGGTGAGCTTGAAGATGTCCGTGCCACACTAGACACGAGATCCTACTCAAACATACTCCCTTTGAATGTGTTTGAAAAGAGTAGCCTTGGAAAACTATCTGAGCATAGGGCTATTGTGCAACTGGCGGATGGATCCTTTATGAGACCCGAAGGCGTTGTGAAAAATGTGTTGGTTAAGATTGGTGAAGCATCTATATACACCAATTTTGTAGTTATGCCGGCGTCTGCACCTGGAACGGGGGATGTCATACTCTTAGGGTGAACGTTCTTGACTAAACTACGCTCCGTGATGGACATCTACCAAAGAACTTGCAGTATTGAAGTGGATGGCAAGCAACACGTGTTGCAAGCCATATCTGATCCACCTGACCCGCCTGATATTTCTTTCACTACTCACTACTGTGGTCTTGCAGCCTATGTTCTTTCTTATTCACAGGTTCGTGGCATGGAGAGGAGATCAATGAAGGGGAAGCCTAATACCCGCAAAAAGAAGAGATAGGCTCAGACAGGAGTCGAGTCAAAGACTTTAAACAATGACGCTATCCGGGAGGCAACCCGGAATTTTTATCGCTTTCTTTACTGCTTTTTTGCATGCATTCATTCTTGAACTATTTGCTTCTCGTATGCGAATTTGTTCATGTCTGTGTCGTATATGCTTATGTTTGAGTGAGATTTTTCGAGTGGTTTTATGAGAAAATTGGTTTTGGGGATTAAAACCGCGTTATCTGACGAAAGGAACCGTCTCCCCGCATCGGGGAGCGGGGGGCGACTCGCCCCATGGCTCCAGTAAGTCAAAAACGCGAATTTCTTCCTCTTTACCTCATTTTCTTCATATCTTCATCATTCCTCCTCCCCAAAAACCGAAAATCGCGATTTCACCTTCAAAATCTCATAACTTCTTCATTTCTTGACCAAATTTAGTGTTCTTTAGCTTGAATCGAAGCCTATTACATGATCTATCTTTTCATCCGAATAGATTTCGTCCTAATGCATTAGATTTTCAGATCTGAGGTATCATCTTATGAACCCTAATTTTCAAATTTGGGGGTTTTCTAATTTGAGCTTCAATTATGCTTATTTGATGCATGAGTATGTTGTTTGTGTGATTAGAAGTGTTATTTACTATCAATTGCATGCTCAATTATTCTTGGATTGTTGATTTGGGAATTTTGCTACTAGATGATATATCTTGTTATGCAATATGTCTTTATCTTGGTGGTAACATTGTATCATTATCTCTTGTCTAGTAGTTTGATTTGATGTATTCTATTTACAATTCATATGATTTGATGTCTATGTTGATGAATATGAGTAGCTAAATCCTTTGTGTTGGTGGTAGAATGTAGAATATGCATGCTATGGGTTATGTTTATGCTTACATGAGATTGTGATTCAATCTTGCTGCAAATTCCTTCATATGATTCTTAGTTGCCTATAAAACATATTCGAATTGATTATAGTGACAAACTCTTGGTCAATGAAAGCTATAGGATTGTATGTTAGAGATTTGCAGCATGCTAGATAAATGGTGTTAGTGACAAGCACCTCTAAAGTATTGATAGTGGTCTTTTATGATGTGTGTCTTGAAAGTTACCTAGACGAGTTGCTTAGCAGACTTGATCGAAGGTTTTACGCACTGAACTTGTGAGCATATTCGTAACCCATGCATGTGTATTTGATTTCTACCACCAACCATTTTCCAAACTTGATTACAACAATCTGATTTCTCGTTGCTTTGTTCTAAGAAAACAATTCTATAAACACTTGAACTCGTTGTCTGAAATAACTAGCAAAAACCACAAACAAAGCCACGTTAGGTCCCGAGAGAACGACACTCGGGGACAACTTTCCATTGCACTCTTGTTTGTGTACACTTATTAAGCCTACGGTTGGGGCTAGAGGACCAGCAATTGTCCTCAATGATGCCACAAGGAACTTGGAGATCAAGAATCACATGTTCCAACAACTTCCCAAATTCTATGGGATGGCTAATGAGGACGTGATTGGGTACTTGAATGAGCTCGAGAATTTTGTTCTCCATCTTGGGCGACCAGGAGCTGGTGTTACGGATGATGATCTCCGTATGAAGGTCTTTTCTATGGGGCTAGGTGATCGTGCAAAGGCTTGGCTTAATACTTTGGAGGCCAGGTCTTTGACAACATGTGATCTTTGTTTTGATAAGTTCATGGAGCGTTACTACCCCGCTTCCAAGATGATGGCTATGAAGAGCCAAATTAGCTCCTTCGAGCAGAGGTATGATGAGGCTTTCCACGAGGCCTATGATCGATTCATGGGGTTTCATCATCGATGCCCACATCACAAGTTCATCAAACTCCCCAAACCAAACCTTTGCTTGTCCTCAAGCAACAAACTATCCTAAATGCAACACAAAAGGAGTCTCATGCCAAGTAAATTGAACTAATCTATTGAGTCTACCAAATGCTTATGAACAAAACCAAATGAGCGTGACATGCAAGTAGGTTGAAGAATGCCTCGATTGCGAATATACACATTCTCTTGTGCACTTGGTTAAGCAAAGGCGTCTCTCGTAACATCTTCTACCTGGACCTGGTCAGTGACGACACAATGATGCATATTATCATACTACAATTGCCCCGTGCCTATGAAACCGAGGGCTTACTACTGTTCACCAAGCGATACTTTTTCATCAAGAGAGGGCGAACCAATACTGGCTCTCATCAAACGAAGGAGGCTTCCCTTAGAAAGATAACACTCCCCTATTCTACCCAGACTCTCAAGAATGAGCCTCTTTCAACCACTTCTTGAATAGCAAGACGAGGGTGGTCAAGAACAGGCCTTGGACAAAGACGTCACGAAACGAAAGATAGAATTTACAACTCGATACTTCACAAGGAAAAAATATTTACATGACACTTGACACTACGAGACTGCTTTTGGCTTGCAACGACCCTTCTTTTGCTTTTGGGTCTTATTCTTTATTTTCTTTTCTCTTTTTTTTTATTTTCTTTTCTCTTTTTTTTTTATATTTCTTTTTCTTTCTTCTTCTTTTCTTTTTATCTCTTTTTTTTTTTTTTTTTTTTATATAGAGGCAAGCAGCAGTACTATGTGTCAAAAACACCTCCCCAAACCTATTCGAAAGAATAGGTTGGGACACAAAACAAAAAGAAAAAGAAAAAGGGAAACTTTACAACGACTCAAAGACGAAAGACAAGATCAAATAAGGCAACCCCCTCCCCAAACCTATTCGATAGAATAGGTTTAATACAAGGAATCGCACACCTCACACTACCTCCTTCCTAGGCATTTGGCAATCTCTAATCGAGGTGAAGAACTTGTCGCCTCTTACGTACATAATTACACGGGTTACAACCATAGACTCTAACATGCATCATTTTATAAGGCCATCGTGAACCGCAGCAGAAGAAACACCACTCAAGGTGATGTCGAGACTACTAAGCTTAACTAGTGCACATGCGAATGTGACAAACCAAGCGAGACAAGCCTCAAATTACTTGCAAAGTGATGCAACATATGATCAATGGTCATAAACACTTAGTCTACTCAATCAAAAAGTTCAAAAGACTTGGCAATAAACTCCACACACAACAACGTGCAACAACTAATCTATGGATGATATGCATGCAAAATTTGAAAAAACACGACAAATCACATGAACTTGAGTAAAATCAGGCATGTACGAACTACACAAGCATATAGTACTGAAAATCCAATACCCCCTCCCCAAACCTAAACTTTTGCTCGTCCTCGAGCAAAGAAAAGTTGAATGAAAAGGAAAAATTGGATTGAAAGTACACTTCCCTGAGAATAAGGTCCGTGTCCAATCTCCTAAATATGAGTAGTACCTGAAAGGACTCAAGAAACAAGTGAAAACGGGTGTGCAAAGGTGAGAAGAGTGGAAAAAAAACGAGGAAAATCTGGGTCCAGGGTCCAGGCGGACCGCTTGGCTCCCCGCTTGGCAAGCGGAGCGCTTGGGAGGCTCCAGGCGCTCCGCTTGAATTTCCAGGAAGTTGCAAAACTTTCTGGAATTTCACATCTCCAACTACTTGCTCTCCTCCCTCAGCAGCATACACTTCTTGACGGACATCGTTCGTGATATATTGCTCTCTAGCAAATTCAGAACGACATAAATAGGCCGGGTGCCCATAGTTTTTGCACACACCACAAACTTCCGTAGAAGGAGAAGGAACGCTTTGCCTCAAAGCTTGCTTCACTTCATGGGCGAACCCATCAAAGGTATTTTGTTCTATTACTACCTTGGCCTCACCTCTTTGCTCCTTTTGGAGCACACGAGTCCTCACATTCCGGTTTTGAGAATTCCGGTACATCATGTCCAGCTTCACTTGAGCTTGAGAAGGAAGCAACTCCCCCATACTACCTCCACAAATACTATCCACTTGAGATTGAATCTCAGGATGTAAACCATTGTAAAAGAATTGGAGAAGCTGACCTTTATCATACCCGTGATGTGGGCATCGATGATGCAACCCCATGAATCGATCATAGGCCTCGTGGAAAGGCTCATCATACCTCTTCCCGAAGGAGCTAATTTGGCTCTTCATAGCCATTGTCTTGGAAGCGGGGTAGTAACGCTCCATGAACTTATCAAAACAAAGATCCCATGTTGTCAAAGACCCGGCCTCCAAAGTATTAAGCCAAGCCTTTGCACGATCACCTAACCCCATAGAAAAGACCTTCATGCGGAGATCATCATCCGTAACACCAGCTCCTGGTCGCCCAAGATGGAGAACAAAATTCTCGAGCTCATTCAAGTACCCTATCACGTCCTCATTAGCCATCACATAGAATTTGGGAAGTTGTTGGAACATGTGATTCTTGATCTCCAAGTTCCTTGTGGCATCATTGAGGACAATTGCCGGTCCTCTAGCCCCAGCCGTAGGCTTAGTAAGTGTACGTATAGGCCGCTCCGCCATTTCACCTTCCAAGTAAACAGATTCAAGAATTGGCTCCAAAAGATAAGAAGAAGATTCTTCCCGAATACCAGAAGTGGAAGCTCTAGATGCTACTCCTTCAAACTCGAGATTCAAATTCCTCCTTCTCCTTTGAAACAAACGATCGATCTCGTCTACAAAAGGTTCAATAATAGGTCCACCTGTTCGGGTTCTAGGCATGCACTCACCTGAAATACAAGATAGTGAGTATCTCAAGCAAAAAGAAACAAAACAGAAATGAGACAAAGAAGAGATGTTGACTGAAAAAACCAAAACAAAAACAACAACCAAAGGAGTTAAGTCCCCGGCAGCGGCACCAAATTGATGATGTCGTTTTTTCACCAATTAAATTTGTTTGTAGCCAAAGAACACTTATTCACTACACAAAAGATTTAGTGTAGCGGTAAGATGTTCCCAAGTGTCGTTCTCTTGGGACCTAACGTAGATTTGTTTAGTGCGTAACAATTGTAATCAACCAACAAGCAAGTTTGTGTGATTAAACCAAGCACTCATGCAAATCAGAAACTATCAAGAGGAAGATAAAATCAAATAGAGAAAGATATTGGTGGTAGCTTAGTGGACATGACAAACCATGGGTTACAACTTGCTATCATGCTATGAACATTTAAACATACAATAGAGAAGTATTAATTGACCACAAAGTTGTCACATGCTTTGCATTCGAAAATACGGAATTGGCTACTCCCAATTGTATGGATGATCTAGAAGTATTAAGCGACCATAAGGGCTGTCACTACCTTGTATTCGAAGATTTGTAATTGGCTACTTTAGATCTTACGCAATGGTTCAAAGCACAACAAGCATAATCATAACCCTAGCTATCATGTCCACATTCTACCACCAACAATCGTGAATTAGCTACTCATAACGGATCTTGAAACAAACAACATCATATATGAATAACAATAACAAACATTCATAATCAGAATCAAAATAAGGAGAATTGATACAAGTTACCACCGATTGTCACGAGACGGTGGAATGCCCAAATCTCACGGATCAAGATACAATGAAGATGAAATTGGATGTAATCACGTCTTTCTTGATGATAATCAAGCCTCTAGATAATGGGTCTGAGCTATGGAGCTTCAAAGAGCTCTCCCAAGCAATTACAAAGTGAAAGGAATGAGAAAAAATAACTGAAAATTGAGTTTTAATGCCAAAATCGCGATCTGGATCTGAGTCCAAGCGAAGGGCTTCGCTTCTGTCAAGCGCTTAGCTTGGCAAGCGAAGGGCTTGACAGGGCCCAAGCGCTTCGTCTGAAATTCCAGTGAATCTGCCCAGAATTTTCGCCTGACTTTAACTCTCTCTACAGGGCTCATACGATGTCGGATCGGAGTGTGTAATATACCGTTGGATATCTCTTTGAGTTAGCTACGCGTGGAAGTTGGTTTGAGGTCAATACAATGCTGTATGAAAAGAGGATACCGAAGCAATCAAGGATATGCACCGGATAACCAAACTTATGGCCCTAACCAAGACCGTAGCAGGCTGAACTATGATAATGATAACAGTGAAAACCCCGCTCCGAAAGAGCCACCGAAGTCGAAGTCGGCTCAACTGATGGAGAACTTGCAAAAGATGGTCGATCACACACAAAGTTTTCTCAAACGTTATGAAGAAGATTCCGAGAAGACTAGGGCAAGGCTCGATAGGTTGGAAGAGAGCACTAGGCTTGCCCATCAAAAGATGCAAGAGTTGATCGACCGTGGAGCAAGTAGGGAGCAAGGCAAACTACCTAGAAACACTGTGAAGTCGAATGCCATTACATTGGCTGGTGATCTACTTGACGAAATCACCATCAAGAAGGTTGTTAAGTGCGAGTGTTGCAAGAAGGAAGAGCTTCTACAGGCTAAGGAAGAAGAGGAGGACCTTGGTTCTGACGTAAGTGATGAGGAGCAAGAGGATCCCGAACCACTCCCTAAAAGTTTCGATGTTAAGGTAGGGATTGGTGAGCTTGAAGATGTCCGTGCCACACTAGACACGGGATCCTACTCAAACATAATTCCTTTGAACGTGTTTGAGAAGAGTAACCTTGGAAAACTATCTGAGCAAAGGGCTATTGTGCAACTGGCGGATGGATCATTTATGAGACCCGAAGGAGTTGTGAAAAATGTGTTGGTCAAGATTGGTGAAGCTTCTGTTTACACCAATTTTGTAGTTATGCCAGCATCTGCACCTGGAACGGGGGATGTCGTACTCTTAGGGCGAACGTTCTTGACTAAACTACACTCCGTGATGGACATCTACCAAAGAACTTGCACTATTTAAATGGATGGCAAGCAACACGTATTGCACGCCATATCTGATCCACCTGATCCGCCCGATATTTCTTTCACTACTCACTACTGTGGTCTTGCAGCCTATATTCTTTCTTATTCACAGGTTCGTGGCATGGAGAGGAGATCAATGAAGGGGAAGTCTAGTACCCGCAAAAAGAAGAGATAGGCGCAGACAGGAGTCGAGTCAAAGACTTTAAATAATGGCGCTATCCGGGAGGCAACCCGGAGTTTTTATCGCTTTCTTTACTGCTTTTCTGCATGCATTCATTCTTGAACTATTTGCTTCTCGTATGCGAAATTGTTCATGTCTGTGTCGTATATGCTTTTGTTTGAGTGAGCTTTTTCGAGTGGTTTTTTTGGAAAAATTGGTTTCGGGGATTAAAACCGCATTTTCTGACGATGGAAGCCGTCTCCCCGCATCGGGGAGCACGGGGCGAACCGCCCCACGGCTCCAAAAACTCAAAAACGCGGATTTCTTCCCCTTTTCCTCATTTTCTTCAAATTCCATCATTCCACCTTCCCCAAAACCGAAAATCGCGATTTCAACTTCAAATCTTCATAACTTCTTCATTTCTTGACCAAATTTAGTGTTCTTTAGCTTAACTCGAAGCCTATTACATGATCTACCTTCCCATCCGAACAGATTTCGTCCTAATGCATTAGATTTTCAGATCTGAGGTATCATTCTAAGAACCCTAATTTTCGAATTTGGGGGTTTTCTATTTTGAGCTTCAATTATGCTTGTTTGATGCATGGGTATGTTGTTTGTGTGATTAGAAGTGTTATTTCCTATCAATTGCATGCTCAATTTTGCTTGGATTGTTGATTTGGGAATTTTGCTACTAGATGATATATCTTGTTATGCAATATGTCTTTATCTTTGATTTCTTGCATATGATTGTGTTTATTGATGTAATGTTGGTGGATTTGACGATAGAATGCTTAATTGTCGAGTATGAGGATTTATGATGGTAGGATTTTTCGCTACTATGGTATGAATTGAGCCTTGTTATCTAGGATATTGGTTGTCAAGTAAGAGCATGATGTGATATATTGCATGTAGTAGTTACATTGGTATGTTGCATGGTGAAGAAGCTAGGCTAGACATTACGGTTTGGGGAGCTCGATTGTTGATTTTATCACTTGTATATTTCGTTCTTACACTAGCATATGCATGAGTCAGTTTTGTGTCATACGAGGTACTAATTGCTGTTTGTAGGAACCATACCAAGGGAAAGGAGCATTCCCGTATGATTGCTGTGAAGAATTGGAGGGGGATCGATTACGACCATGTGAAGAAGGGTGACCTCGTTAGATGTGCGTTCGAGCCAAGGGGTTTTGCAACAACGTCGTGGATTACCCAAGAGGAGGAGCTAGAGTACACCTGGAGTAAGGACTCCTATGCCTATTCATGCACCACCGAAGGGACAGAAACCATTATTACGTCAGCACTCCATCACGAGGACTGCAAAGTTCGAGTGAACTGGAAGGCACCGGGACGATCTTGCCACAACGGATTCAATCTTGAGTTCGTAGTTGCTAGAAGATTCCGAAGCGCTAGCTTGGTTCCATAACATAATGACATGGGTACCCGGCCCCTCGTTGGGTACCCCTTGCCTGCCTCTAAAGGGAGCATCATATAGACATCGGTCGGATCCACCGTAGAGAATGTGGTCGAAATTGGAAAAAATGGTAGAAGACTTCTGAGTATCCGAGCAGCTTACTGAAACCTTCTCGTGGTGTAAAACGTTGGAGGGGGAGGTCCTGATACCACTGCCCTTTCCCCTTCAACAGTTCACATCCTATTGGAGGGCTTCAGGATGGAGGATTCCATAACAGCGGCGGCTAATCTTGAGAATTCTACCTGCCACTACAACTCTACTGGTGAGGATGTGCGTGAAAGTAGTGACAATGAAGGCCATACGAGCAATGATGATACTAATGGAGGAGTTGTTCCTATCCGGCCTATGATTGAAACTACCACGCCTACCAGAAGACCTGATGACACCCTATAAAGCTCCCAGAGCAGGCCCAATAAATCACAAGCAGCATACTCAGCCGACCGAGGCCAAACCATGGGGTAACATCTAGTATCACATCTTATTTCCTCATTTTCTTACTGCTAGGGACTAGCGGGGGATGGGATTTAAGTGACCTGATGTTGTTAGTTTGGAGCTTGGTATTGGTAGGATGAGTATAGTACCTCGCATGCTTTATCCGTCTGCATTTGCATCTGCACGTTTACCGCTTTCTTAATTTTTTAGGTTGCATTTCACTTCATTCTTCCTAGAATAGTCTTGCATGTTTTATATGGAGTTTATTGCCGAATTTTTGAACTTTTTTATTGGGTAGATCAACCAACTATGCCATTAATCGTATGCTTCATCTTTATGAATTTGTTTGAGGTTTTTCTCGTTTGGCTTGTCACATTTATGTATTGCACTTAGTTAAGCTTGGTAGTCTCGACATCACTTAGTGGTGTTTTCTCTACTACGGTTCACGAAGGCCTTTATAATAGGATGATGCATGTTAGGGTCTTATGGTTGTTTTCCCGAGTAATTATGTACCTAAGAGGCAACAAGTCTTCACCATGCTTTGAGATTGCTAAATGCCTAGGAAGGAGGTAGTGTGAGGTTGTGTGATCCTTTGTTTATAACCTATTCTTCCGAATAGGTTTTGGGAGGGGGTTACACCATCATAGACTTGTTTCTATTTTTCATTTTCGTATCGTGAGTTTATTTTTCTTTTTCCGTAAATTTTGTACTCCAACCTATTCTTTCGAATAGGTTTGGGGAAGTCGTGTGAGTCATTTTGTTTCTGTTTTTGTTATGCTACTGCTAGCTAGAAAAAAAATAAAAAAAAGAGAAAGAAAGAAAAAATTCCAGAAAAAAAAAAGAAAAATCTGGAAAGAAAAAAAAGAAAAAAAGAGAAGACCCCAAAAAAGCAAAGAAGGGTCCAAAAAAAGGAAGCCAAATAGCACTTTAGCAAAATTTGAGTCTTTTCCATTTTTTGTATTGTTCGTTATCGTGTTGTAATTTTCTATTTTTTATCCTTTTTGTCTTGAGTGTCATCTGTTCTAGACCACCCTCGTCCTGCCATTCAGGAAGTGGTGAATAGCTTAAGACTTTACCTGAGAGATGGGTAGAATAGGGGAGTGTTATCTTTTATAGGGAATCCTCCTTCGTTTGATGAGAGCCAGTACTGGTTCGACCTCTTTTGAGGGAAAGTCTTAACATGGTGGAACAGCAGTAAGTCCTCAGTTTCATAGGCACGGGGCAACCATTCGTATCTTATCATGCTTCATTACGTCGTCACTGACTAGGTCCAGGTAGAGAATGTTACGAGAGACTATCTTGTCTTGACATAAGTGCTTATGTGGATGTGTATAAGTCAATCGAGGTATTCTTCAACCTATATTCATGCTTTGATTTATATGATTTTTGTTCATATGTTTTTTGGTATATTCAGTAGATTAGTACATTTTATTTGGCATGAGACTCCAATTTGTGTCTTGCATGTTTTTTGCATTAGAGTCTAGCTTAGTTGCTTGAGGACAAGCAAAGGTTCGGTTTGGGGAGTTTGATGAATGTGTATTTTACACTTTCATTCGAGTCTTTTTCACCTATTTTAGCTATCCTCTATGTTAATTTAGCTATATTTTAGTGCATTTTATTAGAATAGTGTCACGTTTCCCTTTAGATTTTATTTTACAGGTTTTGGTTGAAATTCGAGGATTTCGGGGCAATTATATTGAAGTTGACAAGGAATTAGTGTTCCAGAAGCCTATTTGGAGTATCTGAAGGTTTCCGGATAGGATTTGGAGTCTAGGGGCCGAATCTGGAGGTTAGAAGGCTACTAGAAGTCAGAAACCGAGTCCGAAAAGGGGAAGAAATCCAAAAACGCGTCGAAAACGCGGAATTACGCGAAAAAACCGTCGGGCGAACCGCCGCATATGTGGGGCGAACCGCCCCACACCGGGCAAACCGCCGGGTGTGTGGGGCGAACCGCCCCACAGTAATTCGAAGCCTATATATAGTTGCTCAGTTTTCTCCGAAAATCATATCTTTCCAGACCTACTTTCTCACCTCTCTCTGTAGTTTTAGGTAGGGACTTCCCAGAGCCTGTTCTGGGGGTCCGTAGCTTAGGGGACTCTTTTTCATAGCAGTTTGGAGCTCGTAGGATCGCGATCATCCGGAGATTGACAACCTTCGGTAACTTTGTATCTTACAGTTTTATTCTGCTTATTTTATTATATTCTTTCAACATGTTTTCTTCTATGATTTCTGTTGATTCCATGCCTATTATGAGTAGCTAAACTTATCGTTGGTGGTAGTATGTGAATTCTTAGCGAAGGGAAGATAATCATGCTAATGGCTATATCGCGCATTATACTCCGTGTCATTGCTTTATTTCGTTGATCAGGCACAGCCTAAATTCTCGTATGTTGTATTAATTATTATGCACAATTGGACCCTCGTCGACCGATTCGCGAGTTTTTCTTCGTAGTGTTGAATAATTACGGAACACATTAGGACAATAGTGATTGACTTGTCAGACCAATTATCTTCGTAGTGCTTAATAATTGCAACAGGACACTAGATTGATTCAAAGATCTCTATGCAAGACCGAGGAATTTATGCATGATTATCGACCCGTTATGTTAAGAAGGATCATACTATCACCAATCTCCATTATCTGCTAGAAACCCCTTTGCTATATGTTTGCTGTTTTTATGTTCTAAATTAGATTTGATAAAGCTAGTTATAGTCCTGAGAGAACGACACTCGAGTCATTCTACTGCTACACTATGGGTTTCGTTGTAGTTGTGGATTGCCTTTGGCTAAATAACAAATATTATTTGCTGAATTCGGAACGACAAATCCGCGTTCATCAGGTACTAACTGTTGTTTGTAGGAACCATGCCAAGGGAAAGGAGCACTCCCGTATGATTACTATGAAGTATTGGAGGGGGATCGATTACAACCATGTCAAGAAGAGTTACCTCGTTAGATGTGCGTTCGAGCCAAGAGGTTTTGCAACAACGTCGTGGATTATCCAAGAGGAGGAGCTAGAGTACACCTGGAGTAAGGACTCCTATGCCTATTCATGCACCACCGAAGGGACAGAAACCATTATTACGTCAGCAATCCATCACAAGGACTGCAAAGTTCGAATGAACTGGAAGGCACCGGGACAATCTTGTCGCGACGGATTCAATCTTGAGTTCGCAGTTGCTAGAAGATTCGAAGCGCTAGCTTGGTTCCAAAACATAATGACATGGGTGCCCGGCCCCTCTTAGGGGTACCCCTTGACTGCCTCTAAAGGGAGCATCATATAGACATCGGGAGCATCAACTGTAGAGAATGTGGTCGACATAGGAAAAAATGGAAAACAACCTCTGAATATCCGAGCAGCTTGCTGTAACCTCCACGGGGTGTAAAACATTGGAGAGGGAGGTTCTGATACCACTGCCCTTTCCCCTTCAATAGTTCACAACCTGTTGGAGAGATACCGGGTGGAAGATTCCATAACAGAGGCGGCCAATCTTGAAGATTCCCTTCGACACTGCAACTCTACTAGTGACGATGTGCGTGACAGTAGTGACAATGAAGACAATAGGGACAATGATGATACATATGGTTGAATTGGTCCTATCTGGTCTATTAATGGAACTACCGCCACTACCACAAGTCCCGATGATCATATATAAGGCTCCCAGAGCAGGCCCAATAACTCACAAGCAGCATACTCAGCCGACCGAGGCCAAACCATGGGGTAACATCTAGTATCACATCTTATTTCCTCATTTTCTTACTGCTAGGTGATGAACGTATTTTTGACGCGTTCATCTTGTCTTTTTTACCTTCTTTTGCTATGTTTTAGCCTTGTTTTTTGGTTAGTTTTGTAGAATAGTGTCACGTTTATTGTTTTCTGCATTTTCAGGCACTTAGGAACGAAATGGCGTTTTTGGAGCTAAAAACGAGCTTTTTTGATAGAAAATGGCCCCGTTGAAGTTCCTTGATCTCCACGGCTTGTTCGTGAGTGTTTGAGCATCAATAAGCATTGAGAAGGATGAGTCCAAGGCACTCGAGGGCCGTACGAGGGCAAAAAGATTGAGTTGGAAGACAAAAATCTGCCCAGGAGCCAAGCTAAGCGCCTGGAATAGTGAAGCGCTCCGCTTCATTTTCCAAGAGTTTTGGCACAGCAGCCAAGCGAAGCGCTTGGAGGGCCCAAGCGCTCCGCTTGGCCTCTCCAGGCGGTCGCTTGGCAGCGGTTACGTTTTTGGATTTTCCTTCTTAGATCTGATCTTCAGTTACTTTTTCCATACTTTTGAACATTGGCTTCGTTTTGGCAGAGCTCCTAAGCCCCAAAACTCAGAGAAAACTAAGATTACATTGTATTTTAGATTGGATTAAAGGTTTTGGCATAGGATTGCATCCATTGTTTCATCTACGGAGAGGTTTTCATCAATACCCACCGATTTGTGACAGCTTGGTGGTAACATTGTATCATTATCTCTTGTCTAGTAGTTTGATTTGATGTATTCTATTTACAATTCATATGATTTGATGTCTATGTTGATGAATATGAGTAGCTAAATCCTTTGTGTTGGTGGTAGAATGTAGAATATGCATGCTATGGGTTATGTTTATGCTTACATGAGATTGTGATTCAATCTTGCTGCAAATTCCTTCATATGATTCTTAGTTGCCTATAAAACATATTCGAATTGATTATAGTGACAAACTCTTGGTCAATGAAAGCTATAGGATTGTATGTTAGAGATTTGCAGCATGCTAGATAAATGGTGTTAGTGACAAGCACCTCTAAAGTATTGATAGTGGTCTTTTATGATGTGTGTCTTGAAAGTTACCTAGACGAGTTGCTTAGCAGACTTGATCGAAGGTTTTACGCACTGAACTTGTGAGCATATTCGTAACCCATGCATGTGTATTTGATTTCTACCACCAACCATTTTCCAAACTTGATTACAACAATCTGATTTCTCGTTGCTTTGTTCTAAGAAAACAATTCTATAAACACTTGAACTCGTTGTCTGAAATAACTAGCAAAAACCACAAAAAAGCCACGTTAGGTCCCGAGAGAACGACACTCGGGGACAACTTGCCATTGCACTCTTGTTTGTGTAGTGATAAGTGTTCTTTGGCTATTAAACAAATTTAATTGGTGAAAAAACGACATCATCAATTTGGCGCCGTTGCCGGGGACTTAACTCCTTTGGTTGGTGTTTTTGTTTTGGTTTTTTCAGCCAACATCTCTTCTTTGCCTTATTTCTGTCTTTTGTTTCTTTTTGACTTGGAAACTCACTACTCTTCATTTCAGGTGAGTGCATGCCTAGAACCCGAACGGGTAGACCTATTATTGAACCTTTTGTAGACGAGATCGATCGTTTGTTTCAAAAGGAGAAGGAGGAATTTGAAACTTGAGTTTGAAGAAGTAGCATCTAGAGCTTCCACTTCTGGTATTCGGGAAGAGTCTTCTTCTTATCTTTTGGAGCCAATTCTTGAATCTGTTTTCTTGGAAGGTGAAATGGCGGAGCGGCCTATACGTACACTTATTAAGCCTACGGTTGGGGCTAGAGGACCAGCAATTGTCCTCAATGATGCCACAAGGAACTTGGAGATCAAGAATCACATGTTCCAACAACTTCCCAAATTCTATGGGATGGCTAATGAGGACGTGATTGGGTACTTGAATGAGCTCGAGAATTTTGTTCTCCATCTTGGGCGACCAGGAGCTGGTGTTACGGATGATGATCTCCGTATGAAGGTCTTTTCTATGGGGCTAGGTGATCGTGCAAAGGCTTGGCTTAATACTTTGGAGGCCGGGTCTTTGACAACATGTGATCTTTGTTTTGATAAGTTCATGGAGCGTTACTACCCCGCTTCCAAGACGATGGCTATGAAGAGCCAAATTAGCTCCTTCGAGCAGAGGTATGATGAGGCTTTCCACGAGGCCTATGATCGATTCATGGGGTTTCATCATCGATGCCCACATCACGGGTATGATAAAGGTCAGCTTCTCCAATTCTTTTACAATGGTTTACATCCCGAGATTCAATCTCAAGTGGATAGTATTTGTGGAGGTAGTATGGGGGAGTTGCTTCCTTCTCAAGCTCAAGTGAAGCTGGACATGATGTATCGGAATTCCCAAAACCGGAATGTGAGGGCTCGTGTGCTCCAAAAGGAGCAAAGAGGTGAGGCCAAGGTAGTGGTAGAACAAGATGCCTTCGATGGGTTCGCCCATGAAGTGAAGCAAGCTTTGAGGCAAAGCGTTCCTTCTCCTTCTACGGAAGTTTGTGGTGTGTGCAAGAACTATGGGCACCCGGCCTATTTATGCCGTTCCGAATTTGCTAGAGAGCAATATATCACGAACGATGTCCGTCAAGAAGTGTATGCTGCTGAGGGAGAGCAAGTAGTTGGAGATGTGAACTACGGGCAAGGATATGGCAATATGAGGCCACAAAACCGTGGGCCCCGAGGTGGGTACCAGAATCAAGGCAACCGTGGTTATCTTCATAACCCGGATCAATATGCCTATGGGCCTAATCAAGATAGAAGTCATCTCAGCTATGGGAACAATTGGTATGAAGGAGCACCGCCTTCTAATCCTACACCTCCACCTCAGGTTGCTAGTTCGGGACCACAAGGTGGAGGGGTGCTACCTTCACCTCTTGTCTCTTCTCTCAACGATCTTGTGTTGAAGACGAATAAGTTTATGGAGCATTAATATCGTAATGAAGCTACTAACAATCATCGGTTTGAGAAGCTTGAGGCTAGTAGTAGCAACCTCCATAAGAAGTTGCAAGAGTTGATAGATCGGGGGGCTAGTAGAGAGTAAGGGAAGTTTCACGGGAACACGGAGAAGGCTATGGCCATAACCGTGGTGACTGATTTGCCCGTGGAGATCACGATTGTGAGAGACAATGCACGAGTTGAGGTGCCAAGTTGCAAGATAACTGAAACTTGCAAGGTGAGTGAGGAGGTCGAGACTCCTAAGGTGGTTATGGAAGAGGAAGTTGTCGCACAATCTGATGCGATAGTTGAAGAGGTGAAAGAAAACTCATCGTCTGAGGATGAGATGGTGGATATGGTGGAAGTGCCCATCCAAGATAGCTTCGATGTTGAAATCGGCTTAGGGAAGAAGGACGGAATAGTGGCAACTCTAGACACGGGAGCGGGTGTGAATGTTATACCCTTGAACGTGTATGAAGAGTCGGGTTTGTCTGGCTTGAGACCTATGAAATGCATGGTGCAATTAGCGGATGGGTCCATGAAAAAGCCGTTGGGTGTGATTGAGAACTTGGCGGTGAGGGTTGCCGGTGTAGAGGTGAAGACTAATTTCATCGTTATGCCTACATCTTCTGCTAAGCTCAAAGATGTGGTTCTCTTGGGTAGAGCCTTCATCAACAAAGGGAATATGGTCATAGACATGTATCGCCGAACATGTCACTTTGAGGTAAATGGCAAGCAACACACGTTGCGAGCCATTGTTGATTCATGTGCTTATGTTGATACTAACGAACTTGTAGGATTTTTTGGTCCACTTTATGTTCGTCAAGATGTGCAGGGAATTGATGCTTTGAGAGGCAATTGTAGGGGGAAGTCTAGTACCCGAGGCGAAATCAATTCCGCATGAGTTGTGAAGAGTCGAGCCAACGACTTTTAAACGAAGGCGCTTCTCGGGAGGCAACCCGAGGTTGTAGGTACTTGCATATAGATTAGGAGCACGTTTAAATTTTGTTTCGTTGATTAGACAAGGTTTTTGGGGTGAAAATTTAGCAAAAGTCGGAAAAAATGGATTTGGGAGCTCCAGGTCCCAAGCGAACCGCTTGGCAAGCCCAAGCGCTCCGCTTGGATTTCCAGTAAGAATTTACTGGAAATCCAAGCGGAGCGCTTGACAGGTCCCAAGCGGACCGCTTGTCAAGCGCTTCGCTTGGGACGGCCCAAGCGCTTCGCTTGGCTTTACTTAAGAAAGCCAAGCGGAGCACTTGTGCATCAAAGCTCCCCACTTCGTTTTTTTTCCTCCATTGCCGATTTAACACCCCAAAAATCTCAATCTCTCTCAATTCTCCACCAATTCTTGCAATATTGTGCACTTTACAAAGCCCATCACCCCCTCTATCATCTAAACCGATCAAATTTCACGTTTGAAGCATCCATAACAAGGAATCAAAGGTACCTCTCATGAACCCTAACTTTCTTGAATTTGGGATTTTATCTTAATTAGCTTCAATTGTGTTATGCATTGGTGAATTAGAGTTTGATGATGATTGTTGAGCATGTTTCTTACTAGATATGATGTCTAAATTCGAAATTTTGCTCCTCTTGATTTATGATGAATTCTATTGCTCGAATTTTTGCTATATAATTGTTTGATGATTGTTAGCCTTGAATTTGAGTTATGTTATGATTATGGTGTTGTTGTGATTGCATGAGAATGTGTTGGATTGGTTGGGTAATTCAATTGGAGAGTTTATTTGCTTGGTTTAGATTCGTATGGATTTATCGTAACGAAGTGTTAAAGCTTCTCGATTTGTTCATATGAACTTTAGCAAGCCCTCAAACTCACCATGAGATTACTTGAGTGAGTATTGGAGTAGTCTAGGAGTCAAGTCTAATTCTCATTGTCTCTTGAAGTTATCTAATAAGATTATTCTAGGTACAATGGCATCGAGAAGAACCAAGAGATCAAGGGGAGAAGGGACCTCGAGTGCTCAACAAACGACCACACCCGGCGAGTATCGCCAATCGGGGAGAGCAAGGCAATTCGAAGCGAGTTTCCATGCCCACAAGCACACGTACATTTCTGAGAGGAGCATTCGCTTCACGGCTGGTGAGAGCGAGTTGGATGGTGCCAGAGAGCTCAACAAGCTCATTAGTGAGCGAGGCTGGAAGTACTATGGCGAGGTCATGCCAAATTGGGACCAAGCAGTAGTGGAGGACTTCTACATTGCCTTCACGGACTACTAATGAACGGATCGATGAGGTTCCCGTCCACGGTGTTGGGGTCAAGTTTACTCCTTTGAGCATCACTAGCTTCACTATGCGATTGGATAGGCCACTGGCGTGGGATCCAAACCGCCAACCTACATCCAACGAGAGATTTGATCCCGCGGAGCTCTATGTCTACGACCGGGAGTCTGATCATTACCCCATGGAGATACTGAGTGACATTACCGTGGAAGATTTTGAATTGCCTGATGAACCACCTCGGATTTTGCGCCACAACGATCTCTCCTTCGAGGCAAGGATGATGTTGAAGTTCGTTCAAGCCAATCTGATTCCTAGCACTGATGATGTCGTTTTTTCACCAATTAAATTTGTTTGTAGCCAAAGAACACTTATTCACTACACAAAAGATTTAGTGCAGCGGTAAGATGTTCCCGAGTGTCGTTCTCTTGGGACCTAACGTAGCTTTGTTTAGTGCGTAACAATTGTAATCAACCAACAAGCAAGTTTGTGTGATTAAACCAAGCACTCATGCAAATCAGAAACTATCAAGAGCAAGATAAAATCAAATAGAGAAAGATGTTGGTGGTAGCTTAGTGGACATGACAAACCATGAGTTACAACTTGCTATCATGCTATGAACATTTAAACATACAATAGAGAAGTATTAATTGACCACAAAGTTGTCACATGCTTGCATTCGAAAATACGGAATTGGCTACTCCCAATTGTATGGATGATCTAGAAGTATTAAGCGACCATAAGGGCTGTCACTACCTTGTATTCGAAGATTTGTAATTGGCTACTTTAGATCTTACGCAATGGTTCAAAGCACAACAAGCATAATCATAACCCTAGCTATCATGTCCACATTCTACCACCAACAATCGTGAATTAGCTACTCATAACGGATCTTGAAACAAACAACATCATATATGAATAACAATAACAAACATTCATAATCAGAATCAAAATAAGGAGAATTGATACAAGTTACCACTGATTGTCACGAGACGGTGGAATGCCCAAATCTCACGGATCAAGATACAATGAAGATGAAATTGGATGTAATCACGTCTTTCTTGATGATAATCAAGCCTCTAGATAATGGGTCTGAGCTATGGAGCTTCAAAGAGCTCTCCCAAGCAATTACAAAGTGAAAGGAATGAGAAAAAATAACTGAAAATCGAGTTTTAATGCCAAAATCGCGATCTGGATCTGAGTCCAAGCGAAGGGCTTCGCTTTTGTCAAGCGCTTAGCTTGGCAAGCGAAGGGCTTGACAGGGGCCAAGCGCTTCGTCTGAAATTCCAGTGAATCTGCCCAGAATTTTCGCCTGACTTTAACTCTCTCTACAGGGCTCATACGATGTCGGATCGGAGCGTGTAATATACCGTTGGATATCTCTTTGAGTTAGCTACGCGTGGAAGTTGGTTTGAGGTCAATACAATGCTGTATGAAAGAGTAATGGCCCAAATGGCTAGGCTGTGTCAATCATAAACACTTGAACGACTCCAAAACTTCCACCCGAACTTTTGAATTTGCTTCCAAGGTAAGGCTAAGTTCTGAAAAATGTGATTATTGGCTTAACTCGAACTAAGGACACTCACGAAAATGTCCACGGAGATCAAGGAACTTCAACGGGGTCATTTTTCATCCAAAATGCTTCGTTTTTAGCTCCAAAAACACAGTTTCGTACCTAAGTGCCTGAAAATGCAAAAAACACAAAACGTGACACTATTCTACAAAACTAACCAAAAAACAAGGCTAAAAGGTAGCAAAAGAAGGTAAAAAAGACAAGATGAACGCGTCAAAAATACGTTCATCAAACTCCCCAAACCAAACCTTTGCTTGTCCTCAAGCAACAAACTATCCTAAATGCAACACAAAAGAAGTCTCATGCCAAGTAAAGCGAACTAATCTATTGAATCTACCAAATGCTTATGAACAAAACCAAATGAGCATGACATGCAAGTAGGTTGAAGAATGCCTCGATTGCGAATATACACATTCTCTTGTGCACTTGGTTAAGCAAAGGAGTCTCTCGTAACATCTTCTACCTGGACCTGGTCAGTGACGACACAATGATGCATATTATCAAATTACAATTGCCCCGTGCCTATGAAACCGAGGGCTTACTACTGTTCACCAAGCGATACTTTTTCCTCAAGAGAGGGCGAACCAATACTGGCTCTCATCAAACGAAGGAGGGTTCCCTTAGAAAGATAACACTCCCCTATTCTACCCAGACTCTCAAGAATGAGCCCCTTTCAACCACTTCTTGAATAGCAAGACGAGGGTGGTCAAGAACAGGCCTTGGACAAAGACGTCACGAAACGAAAGATAGAATTTACAACTCGATACTTCACAAGGACAAAATATTTACATGACACTTGACACTACGAGACTGCTTTTGGCTTGCAACGACCCTTCTTTTGCTTTTGGGTCTTATTCTTTATTTTATTTTCTCTTTTTTTTTTTTCTTTTCTCTTTTTTTTTATATTTCTTTTCTTTCTTTTTCTTTTCTTTTTCTCTCTTTTTTTTTTTTTTTTATATAGGGGCAAGCAGCAGTACTATGTGTCAAAAACACCTCCCCAAACCTATTCGAAAGAATAGGTTGGGACACAAAACAAAAATAAAAGAAAAAGAAAAGACTCTTTTACAAAGACACCTCCCCAAACCTATTCGAAAGAATAGGTTGGGACACAAAATAAAAAGAAAAAGAAAAAGAAAACTTTACAACGACTCAAAGACGAAAGACAAGTATAACGAAGCAACCCCCTCCCCAAACCTATTCGATAGAATAGGTCTACTACAAGGAATCACACACCTCACACTACCTCCTTCCTAGGCATTTGGCAATATCTAATCGAGGTGAAGAACTTGTCGCCTCTTACGTACATAATTACACGGGTTACAACCATAGACTCAAACGTGCATCATTTCATAAGGCCATCGTGAACCGCAGCAGAAGAAACACCACTCAAGGTGATGTCGAGACTACTAAGCTTAACTAGTGCACATGTGAATGTGACAAACCAAGCGAGACAAGCCTCAAATTACTTGCAAAGTGATGCAACATATGATCAATGGTCATAAACACTTAGTCTACTCAATAAAAAAATTCAAAAGACTTGGAAATAAACTCCACAAACAACAACGTGCAACAACTAATCTAGGGATGATATGCATGCAAAAACTGAAAAACACGACAAATCACAAGAACTTGAGCTGACAACAGGTATGCACGAAACCAAAAGAGCACATAGTAATGAAAATCCAATGACCCCTCCCCAAACCTAAACTTTTGCTCGTCCTCGAGTAAATAAAAGTTGACAAGAAAGGAAAAATTGGATTGAAAGTACACTTCCCTGATATAAAGGTTCGTGTCCAACTCCTATAAAAGAGTAGTACTTGAAAAGACTCAAGAAACAAGTGAAAACGGGTGCGCAAAGGTGAGAAGAATGGAAAAAACGAGGAAAATCTGGGTACAGGGTCCAGGCGGACCGCTTGGCGGGAGCCAAGCACTTCGCTTGGCTCTGTTTCCAGATTTTCGATGTTTTTTCCTATCTTAATCACCTAAGGCACCAAGACAAACACTAGACTAGACGAATCACGACAAAAGGCACACAGGCCACAACTACAAAAGCAATAAAAAGGAAAAACTAAACTACATGCAAAGAAATACCACAAAGGTTATCCATTATCAAATGGGAACGAATCTTGTGCATTCGTTCCATTACTCCTTGCATCTTGGGAACCATCTTTGGCTCCTCTCCTCAAGTCCTCAAGCAAATCCATGATTCCCTGAAAATAAAAATCAACTAAATTAACAAAATTAAAATCTAAGAAATAACTAAAGGAATCAGATGAAAAATAAAAAGAAAAAAGTGGATCAAAACTCCGGAAGTAGATTTCTATGCAAGTCCCCTCTAGGATGAACGTGTATGTCTCTTCTCCCGCGCAAACCATCTCAGAAATATCCAAGCCGGTTAGTTCCGGAATCAGTCCATCTTCAAGTAATGGTGTGCAAACAACGCTTGAATCTAAAGAGGATTCATCAATATACTCTTCGCCACATTCATCTTTATCAACTATGGAAATTTCCGGTGGTGGGGTGGCGAAGCGAGACGTCCATGGCATGAAACGCATAGAATTCCAACGCAGAAAACTATTAGCTATTTCGTTCCAGGCTCTCAATGATCCTTCTAGGTGATACGTAAGCCATTCCTTAGCCGGTCCTCTCATAGCTCCACCAAACGTGCATATGCAAATCTGTTCAGGTGATAGAAGAATTCTCTCCTCATTCATACAAGGAAGCCTCAACACACCGACCTCAAATGTCTCCAAGAATTCTCTAGGATTCCCAAATCCATCGTATGTGGGAAGGATGGAGTAGTATGAAGGGTCGACATAAAAATTCTTGCAATCTTTATCCAAGGCTACACAAGACTTTCCAGGTTTTCCATACAACAACTGGAACAAATGCTTCCTATAAGCATCTCCATCATTGTCCCCACCAGCTTCACAATGCAAGTCATTCATGAAATCCTACACACACAAAGACAAGCCCAAAAGGAGTAGTTCCGCAACAAAAGCAAAAAGCTATACTATGATATATACAAAACTCAACCAAGAGCACAAGCACACAAAGTAACAAAGAAATAGGGGGAAAGAAATGAGATAAGAAAGTGAAGTTGGTAAGAAACAAAAGTTAAACACTAAACCAAAGGAGTTAAGTCCCCGACAACGGCGCCAAATTGATGATGTCGTTTTTCACCAATTAAATTTGTTTAAAAGCCTACGAACACTTATCACTACACAAACTAGAGTGCAATGGAAAGTTGTCCCTGAGTGTCGTTCTCTCGTGACCTAACGTGGCTTTGCTTGAGGTTTTTGCTAGTAATTTCAGTTAATGAGTTCAAATGTTTATAGAATCGTTTTCTTTGAACAAAGCAACGAGAAATCAGATTGTTGTAATCAAGTTTGGAAAATGGTTGGTGGTAGAAATAAAATACACATGCATGGGTTACGAATATGCTCACAAGTTCAGTGCGTAAAACCTTCGATCAAGTCTGCTAAGCAACTCGTCTAGGTAACTTTCAAGACACACATCATAAAAGACCACTATCAATACTTTAGAGGTGCTTGTCACTAACACCATTTATCTAGCATGCTGCAAATCTCTAACATACAATCCTATAGCTTTCATTGACCAAGAGTTTGTCACTATACTCAATTCGAATATATTTTATAGGCAACTAAGACTCATATGAAGGAATTTGCAGCAAGATTGAATCACAATCTCATGTAAGCATAAACATAACCCATAGCATGCATATTCTACATTCTACCACCAACACAAAAGATTTAGCTACTCATATTCATCAACATAGACATCAATTCATATGAATAATAATCAGAATACATCATATCAAACTACAAGACAAGAGAGTGATACAAGTTACCACCAAAGCTGTCACTAATCGGTGGAAATCAAAGAAAACCTCTCCGTAGATGATTACAAAGGATGAATTCCAATCAAAATCTTGAATCCCAAGCTAAAATACAATGTAATCTGAGTTTTCTCTGAGTTTTGGGGCTTAGGAGCTCTCCAAAACGAAGCTACAGTTCAAAAGTCTTCAAAAAATGACTGAAGATCAGATCTAAGAAGGATAATCTGAAAACGTAACCGCTGCCAAGCGGACCGCTTGGAGAAGCCAAGCGGAGCGCTTGGCAAGCGAAGCGCTTTGGCACTCCAAGCGCTTCGCTTGGCTTCTGTGCCAAAGCTCCTGGAAAATGAAGCGGAGCGCTTCACTATTCTAGGCACTTAGCTTGGCTCCTGGGCGGATTTTTGTCTTCAAACTCAATCTTTTTGCCCTTGCACGGCCCTCGGGTGCCTTGGACTCATCCTTCTCGATGCTTATTGATGCTCAAACACTCACGAACAAGCCATGGAGATCAAGGAACTTCAACGGGGCCATTTTCTATCAAAAAAGCTCGTTTTTAGCTCCAAAAACGACATTTCGAACCTAAGTGCCTGTAAATGCAGAAAACACAAAACGTGACACTATTCTACAAAACTAACCAAAAAACAAGGCTAAAAGATAGCAAAAGAAGGTAAAAAAGACAAGATGAACGCGTCAAAAATACGTTCATCAAACTCCCCAAACCAAACCTTTGCTTGTCCTCAAGCAACAAACTATCCTAAATGCAACACAAAAGGAGTCTCATGCCAAGTAAATTGAACTAATCTATTGAATCTACCAAATGCTTATGAACAAAACCAAATGAGCGTGACATGCAAGTAGGTTGAAGAATGCCTCGATTGCGAATATACACATTCTCTTGTGCACTTGGTTAAGCAAAGGCGTCTCTCGTAACATCTTCTACCTGGACCTGGTCAGTGACGACACAATGATGCATATTATCATACTACAATTGCCCCGTGCCTATGAAACCGAGGGCTTACTACTGTTCACCAAGCGAGACTTTTTCCTCAAGAGAGGGCGAACCAATACTGGCTCTCATCAAACGAAGGAGGCTTCCCTTAGAAAGATAACACTCCCCTATTCTACCCAGACTCTCAAGAATGAGCCTCTTTCAACCACTTCTTGAATAGCAAGACGACGGTGGTCAAGAACAGGCCTTGGACAAAGGCGACACGAAACGAAAGATAGAATTTACAACTCGATACTTCACAAGGAAAAAATATTTACATGACACTTGACACTACGAGACTGCTTTTGGCTTGCAACGACCCTTCTTTTGCTTTTGGGTCTTATTCTTTATTTTCTTTTCTCTTTTTTTTTATTTTCTTTTCTCTTTTTTTTATATTTCTTTTTCTTTCTTCTTCTTTTCTTTTTCTCTCTCTTTTTTTTTTTTTTTTTTTTTTTATATAGAGGCAAGCAGCAGTACTATGTGTCAAAAACACCTCCCCAAACCTATTCGAAAGAATAGGTTGGGACACAAACAAAAAGAAAAAGAAAAAGGGAAACTTTACAACGACTCAAAGACGAAAGACAAGATCAAGTAAGGCAACCCCCTCCCCAAACCTATTCGATAGAATAGGTTTAATACAAGGAATCGCACACCTCACACTACCTCCTTCCTAGGCATTTGGCAATCTCTAATCGAGGTGAAGAACTTGTCGCCTCTTACATACATAATTACACGGGTTACAACCATAGACTCTAACATGCATCATTTTATAAGGCCATCGTGAACCGCAACAGAAGAAACACCACTCAAGGTGATGTCGAGACTACTAAGCTTAACTAGTGCACATGCGAATGTGACAAACCAAGCGAGACAAGCCTCAAACTACTTGAAAGTGATGCAACATATGATCAATGGTCATAAACACTTAGTCTACTCAATAAAAAAGTTCAAAAGACTTGGCAATAAACTCCACACACAACAACGTGCAACAACTAATCTATGGATGATATGCATGCAAAAATTTGAAAAAACACGACAAATCACATGAACTTGAGTAAAATCAGGCATGTACGAACTACACAAGCATATAGTACTGAAAATCCAATACCCCCTCCCCAAACCTAAACTTTTGCTCGTCCTCGAGCAAAGAAAAGTTGAATGAAAAGGAAAAATTGGATTGAAAGTACACTTCCCTGAGAATAAGGTCCGTGTCCAATCTCCTAAATATGAGTAGTACCTGAAAGGACTCAAGAAACAAGTGAAAACGGGTGTGCAAAGGTGAGAAGAGTGGAAAAAAACGAGGAAAATCTGGGTCCAGGGTCCAGGCGGACCGCTTGGCTCCCCGCTTGGCAAGCGGAGCGCTTGGGAGGCTCCAGGCGCTCCGCTTGAATTTCCAGGAAGTTGCAAAACTTTCTGGAATTTCACATCTCCAACTACTTGCTCTCCTCCCTCAGCAGCATACACTTCTTGACGGACATCGTTCGTGATATATTGCTCTCTAGCAAATTCAGAACGACATAAATAGGCCGGGTGCCCATAGTTTTTGCACACACCACAAACTTCCGTAGAAGGAGAAGGAACGCTTTGCCTCAAAGCTTGCTTCACTTCATGGGCGAACCCATCAAAGGTATTTTGTTCTACTACTACCTTGGCCTCACCTCTTTGCTCCTTTTGGAGCACACGAGTCCTCACATTCCGGTTTTGAGAATTCCGGTACATCATGTCCAGCTTCACTTGAGCTTGAGAAGGAAGCAACTCCCCCATACTACCTCCACAAATACTATCCACTTGAGATTGAATCTCAGGATGTAAACCATTGTAAAAGAATTGGAGAAGCTGACCTTTATCATACCCGTGATGTGGGCATCGATGATGCAACCCCATGAATCGATCATAGGCCTCGTGGAAAGGCTCATCATACCTCTTCCCGAAGGAGCTAATTTGGCTCTTCATAGCCATTGTCTTGGAAGCGGGGTAGTAACGCTCCATGAACTTATCAAAACAAAGATCCCATGTTGTCAAAGACCCGGCCTCCAAAGTATTAAGCCAAGCCTTTGCACGATCACCTAGCCCCATAGAAAAGACCTTCATGCGGAGATCATCATCCGTAACACCAGCTCCTGGTCGCCCAAGATGGAGAACAAAATTCTCGAGCTCATTCAAGTACCCTATCACGTCCTCATTAGCCATCACATAGAATTTGGGAAGTTGTTGGAACATGTGATTCTTGATCTCCAAGTTCCTTGTGGCATCATTGAGGACAATTGCCGGTCCTCTAGCCCCAACCGTAGGCTTAGTAAGTGTACGTATAGGCCGCTCCGCCATTTCACCTTCCAAGTAAACAGATTCAAGATTGGCTCCAAAAGATAAGAAGAAGATTCTTCCCGAATACCAGAAGTGGAAGCTCTAGATGCTACTCCTTCAAACTCGAGATTCAAATTCCTCCTTCTCCTTTGAAACAAACGATCGATCTCGTCTACAAAAGGTTCAATAATAGGTCCACCCGTTCGGGTTCTAGGCATGCACTCACCTGAAATACAAGATAGTGAGTATCTCAAGCAAAAAGAAACAAAAACAGAAATGAGACAAAGAAGAGATGTTGGCTGAAAAAACCAAAACAAAAACAACAACCAAAGGAGTTAAGTCCCCAGCAGCGGCACCAAATTGATGATGTCGTTTTTTCACCAATTAAATTTGTTTGTAGCCAAAGAACACTTATTCACTACACAAAAGATTTAGTGCAGCGGTAAGATGTTCCCGAGTGTCGTTCTCTTGGGACCTAACGTAGATTTGTTTAGTGCGTAACAATTGTAATCAACCAACAAGCAAGTTTGTGTGATTAAACCAAGCACTCATGCAAATCAGAAACTATCAAGAGGAAGATAAAATCAAATAGAGAAAGATATTGGTGGTAGCTTAGTGGACATGACAAACCATGGGTTACAACTTGCTATCATGCTATGAACATTTAAACATACAATAGAGAAGTATTAATTGACCACAAAGTTGTCACATGCTTTGCATTCGAAAATACGGAATTGGCTACTCCCAATTGTATGGATGATCTAGAAGTATTAAGCGACCATAAGGGCTGTCACTACCTTGTATTCGAAGATTTGTAATTGGCTACTTTAGATCTTACGCAATGGTTCAAAGCACAACAAGCATAATCATAACCCTAGCTATCATGTCCATATTCTACCACCAACAATCGTGAATTAGCTACTCATAACGGATCTTGAAACAAACAACATCATATATGAATAACAATAACAAACATTCATAATCAGAATCAAAATAAGGAGAATTGATACAAGTTACCAACGATTGTCACGAGACGGTGGAATGCCCAAATCTCACGGATCAAGATACAATGAAGATGAAATTGGATGTAATCACGTCTTTCTTGATGATAATCATGCCCCTAGATAATGGGTCTGAGCTATGGAGCTTCAAAGAGCTCTCCCAAGCAATTACAAAGTGAAAGGAATGAGAAAAAATAACTGAAAATCGAGTTTTAATGCCAAAATCGCGATCTGGATCTGAGTTCAAGCGAAGGGCTTGGCTTCTGTCAAGCGCTTAGCTTGGCAAGCGAAGGGCTTGACAGGGGCCAAGCGCTTCGCCTGAATTCCAGTGAATCTGCCCAGAATTTTCGCCTGACTTTAACTCTCTCTATAGGGCTTATACGATGTCGGATCGGAGCGTGTAATATACCGTTGGATATCTATTTGAGTTAGCTACACGTGGAAGTTGGTTTGAGGTCAATACAATGCTGTATGAAAAAGTAATGGCCCAAATGGCTAGGCTGTGTCAATCATAAACACTTGAACGACTCCAAAACTTCCACCCGAACTTTTGAATTTGCTTCCAAGGTAAGGCTAAGTTCTGAAAAATGTGATTATTGGCTTAAGTCGAACTAAGGACACTCACGAAAATGTCCACGGAGATCAAGGAACTTCAACGGGGTCATTTTTCATCCAAAATGCTTCGTTTTTAGATCCAAAAACACCGTTTCGTACCTAAGTGCCTGAAAATTCAAAAAACACAAAACGTGACACTATTCTACAAAACTAACCAAAAAACAAGGCTAAAAGGTAGCAAAAGAAGGTAAAAAAGACAAGATGAACGCGTCAAAAATACATTCATCAAGCACACATGATTTCGAGGTTCAGTCCTATTATGGAGTCTTAGTCCATGTTCTCTTGCATGATTTGCCTCTCACTCCTGGCATCGTCATCTTCGAGGAATTCAAGCGCCGCCGTAATGCAAACCGGAAGCTTGCCTTTGGTAACTTGATCACGGGCATGTGCAAGGAGGCCGGAGTTCCCGACCTCGTCCTGGACAAGAAGCCAAAGAAATCCATCAACATTGATACGTACAATGAGATGTTCGGGACTTGGTGCATTCAGCAAGGAGAACCCATGCAACCAAGAGTTACGCGCCATGTGACACCTCCTCCACCTCCACCTACGGCCGGACAAGGAAGCTTCGACTTCTCGGAGTTCAACCAGATCTTGGTCGATCAGTTTGGGAACTTCCAAACCACCATGTTGGAGGCTCAGTCGACCCAGCTTACC
The DNA here is from genome assembly GCA_028274465.1 of Plantago ovata. Lineage (NCBI taxonomy): Eukaryota > Viridiplantae > Streptophyta > Magnoliopsida > Lamiales > Plantaginaceae > Plantago > Plantago ovata. The sequence goes on from CM051458.1 coordinate 47,975,936, forward strand.
GAGCAATTCCGGGGATTTGAGGAGCGCGAAGACAAGAGGTGGGAGGACTTCCGTGTGATGGAGGGGCAGCGTTGGGATGATTTCCAAGGGCGTGTAGATCAGCGTTGGGAAGCCGCTCGAGTAGATGACACTAGGCGTTGGAGAGCCCACCAGGAGGAGATGATGAACCGCCATGATGCCTTAGCTCGCCGAATTCCGGGGTATACTTTCTATGATCAGACCGGTGGTAGTGGGAGTGCCTTTCCTAACACCCCCTACGACCCCTTCTCCTAGAGACACCAGCCGACAGGCCACATTTATCGGTAGTATTTTTATATTATCGTTATTTTGGCTTGTTTACTATTGTTGGTTAAAACTCTTTTTATTTCGATTTGGTTGTATGATGTTGTGACTTATGACTCTTGTACTCTTAGTTTGCTTTTGTAATTGTGGCCTGTGTGCCTTTTGTCGTGATTCGTTTAGTCTAGTGTTTGTCTTGGTGCCTTAGGTGATTAAGATAGGAAAAAACATCGAAAATCTGGAAACAGCGCCAAGCGAAGCGCTTGGAAGGGCCAAGCGGTCCGCTTGAATCTTCAGTAAATCAAAACGTTTACTGGAATTTCAAGCGGAGCGCCTGGAGCCTCCCAAGCGCTCCGCTTGACAAGCGGACCGCTTGGCTCCCGCCAAGCGGTCCGCCTGGACCCTGTACCCAGATTTTCCTCGTATTTTTCCATTCTTCTCACCTTTGTGCACCCGTTTTCACATGTTTCTTGAGTCCTTTCAGGTACTACTCATATATAGGAGATTGGACAGGAACCTTTATCTCAGGGAAGTGTACTTTCAATCCAATTTTTCCTTTTCATTCAACTTTTCTTTGCTCGAGGACGAGCAAAAGTTTAGCTTTGGGGAGGGGGTATTGGATTTTCAGTACTATATGCTTGTGTGGTTCGTACATGCCTGATTTTACTCAAGTTCATGTGATTTGTCGTGTTTTTTCAGTTTTTGCATGCATATCATCCCTAGATTAGTTGTTGCACGTTGTTGTGCGTGGAGTTTATTGCCAAGTCTTTTGAACTTTTTTATTGAGTAGACTAAGTGTTTATGACCATTGATCATATGTTGCATCACTTTGCAAGTAGTTTGAGGCTTGTCTCGCTTGGTTTGTCACATTCGCATGTGCACTAGTTAAGCTTAGTAGTCTCGACATCACCTTGAGTGGTGTTTCTTCTGCTGCGGTTCACGATGGCCTTATGAAATGATGCACGTTTGAGTCTATGGTTGTAACCCGTGTAATTATGTACGTAAGAGGCGACAAGTTCTTCACCTCGATTAGAGATTGCCAAATGCCTAGGAAGGAGGTAGTGTGAGGTGTGTGATTCCTTGTATTAAACCTATTCTATCGAATAGGTTTGGGGAGGGGATTACGTTGTTATACTTGTCTTTCGTCTTTGAGTCGTTGTAAAGTTTTCTTTTTCTTTTCTTTTTGTTTTGTGTCCCAACCTATTCTTTCGAATAGGTTTGGGGAGGTGTCTTTGTAAAAGAGTCTTTCCTTTTTCTTTTTCGTCTTTGTGCTCAAACCTATTCTTTCGAATAGGTTTGGGGGGGTGTTTTTGACACTTAGTACTGCTGCTTGCCCCTATATATAAAAAAGAAAAAGGAAAGAGAAAAAGAAAAGAAGAAGAAAAGAAAAAGAAATATAAAAAAATGAGAAAAGAAAAAAAAAAAAGGGAAATAAAGAATAATACCCAAAAGCAAAAGAAGGGTCGCCGCAAGCCAAAGGCAGTCTAGTAAAGTGTCAAGTGTCATGTAAATATTTGTTATTGAAGTTATCGAGTTGTAAATTCTATCTTTCGTTTCGTGTCGCCTTTGTCCAAGGCCTGTTCTTGACCACCCTCGTCTTGCTATTCAAGAAGTGGTTGAAAGAGGCTCATTCTTGAGAGTCTGGGTAGAATAGGGGAGTGTTATCTTTCTAAGGGAACCCTCCTTCGTTTGATGAGAGCCAGTATTGGTTCGCCCTCTCTTGAGGAAAAGTCTCGCTTGGTGAACGGTAGTAAGCCCTCGGTTTCATAGGCACGGGGCAATTGTAGTATGATAACATGCATCATTGTGTCGTCACTGACCAGGTCCAGGTAGAAGATGTTACGAGAGACTCCTTTGTTTAACAAAGTGCACATATGAATGTGTATATTCGCAATCGAGGCATTCTTCAACCTACTTGCATGTCATGCACATATGGTCTTGTTCATAAGCATTTGGTAGATTCAATAGATTAGTTCAGCTTACTTGGCATTAGACTCCCTTTTGTGTTGCATTTAGGATAGTTTGTTGCTTGAGGACAAGCAAAGGTTTGGTTTGGGGAGTTTGATGAACGTATTTTTGACGCTTTCATCTTGTCTTTTTTACCTTCTTTTGCTATCTTTTAGCCTTGTTTTTTGGTTAGTTTTGTAGAATAGTGTCACGTTTATTGTTTTCTGCATTTTCAGGCACTTAGGAACGAAATGGCATTTTTGGAGCTAAAAACGAGCTTTTTTGATAGAAAATGTCCCCGTTGAAGTTCCTTGATCTCCACGGCTTGTTCATGAGTGTTTGAGCATCAATAAGCATTGAGAAGGATGAGTCCAAGGCACCCGAGGGCCGTACGAGGGCAAAAAGATTGAGTTTCAAGACAAAAATCTGCCCAGGAGCCAAGCTAAGCGCCTGGAATAGTGAAGCGCTCCGCTTCATTTTCCAGGAGTTTTGGCACAGCAGCCAAGCGAAGCGCTTGGAGGGCCCAAGGGCTTCGCTTGCCAAGCGCTCCGCTTGGCCTCTCCAGGCGGTCCGCTTGGCAGCGGTTACGTTTTCGGATTTTCCTTCTTAGATCAGATCTTCAGTTACTTTTTCCATACTTTTGAACATTGGCTTGGTTTTGGCAGAGCTCCTAAGCCCCAAAACTCAGAGAAAACTCAGATTACATTGTATTTTAGATTGGATTAAAGGTTTTGGCATAGGATTGCATCCATTGTTTCATCTACGGAGAGGTTTTCATCAATACCCACCGATTAGTGACAGCTTGGTGGTAACATTGTACCATTATCTCTTGTCTAGTAGTTTGATTTGATGTATTCTATTTACAATTCATATGATTTGATGTCTATGTTGATGAATATGAGTAGCTAAATCCTCTGTGTTGGTGGTAGAATGTAGAATATACATGCTATGGGTTATGTTTATGCTTACATGAGATTGTGATTCAATCTTGCTGCAAATTCCTTCATATGATTCTTAGTTGCCTATAAAACATATTCGAATTGAGTATAGTGACAAACTCTTGGTCAATGAAAGCTATAGGATTGTATGTTAGAGATTTGCAGCATGCTAGATAAATGGTGTTAGTGACAAGCACCTCTAAAGTATTTATAGTGGTCTTTTATGATGTGTGTCTTGAAAGTTACCTAGACGAGTTGCTTAGCAGACTTGATCGAAGGTTTTACGCACTGAACTTGTGAGCATATTCGTAACCCATGCATGTGTATTTGATTTCTACCACCAACCGTTTTCCAAACTTGATTACAACAATCTGATTTCTCGTTGCTTTGTTCTAAGAAAACAATTCTATAAACACTTGAACTCGTTGTCTAAAATAACTAGAAAAAACCACAAACAGAGCCACGTTAGGTCCCGATAGAACGACACTCGGGGACAACTTGCCATTGCACTCTTGTTTGTGTAGTGATAAGTGTTCTTTGGCTATTAAACAAATTTAATTGGTGAAAAAACGACATCATCCCTAGGGACTAGCGTAAATTTCATGAGGGGGGATGGGATTTAAGTGATCTAATGTTGTTAGTTTGGAGCTTGGTATTGGTAGGATGGGTATAGTACCTTGCATGTTTTATCCGTCTGCATTTGCATTTGCACGTTTACCGCTTTCTTAGTTTTTTAGGCTGCATTCACTACATTCATCCTAGGATAGTCTTGCATGTTTTATATGGAGTTTATTGCCGTATTTTTTGAACTTTTTTATTGGGTAGATCAACCAACTATGCCATTAATCGTATGCTTCATCTCTATGAATGTGTTTGAGGTTTTTTTCGCTTGGCTTGTCACATTTATGTATTGCACTTAGTTAAGCTTGGTAGTCTCGACATCACTTAGTGGTGTTTTCTCTACTGCGGTTCACGAAGGCCTTTATAATAGGATGATGCATGTTAGGGTCTTATGGTTGTTTTCCCGAGTAATTATGTACCTAAGAGGCAACAAGTCTTCACCATGCTTTGAGATTGCTAAATGCCTAGGAAGGAGGTAGTGTGAGGTTGTGTGATCCTTTGTTTGTAACCTATTCTCCCGAATAGGTTTGGGGAGGGGGTTACACCATCATAGACTTGTTTTCATTTTTCATTTTCGTATCGTGAGTTTATTTTTTCTTTTCCGTGAATTTTATACTCCAACCTATTCTTTGGAATAGGTTTGGGGAAGTCGTGTGAGTCATTTTGTTTCTCTTTTTGTTATGCTACTGCTGGCTAGAAAAAAATCGAAAAAAAAAAAGAAAAAATTTCCAGAAAAAAAAGGAAGAAAAAAAGAAAAAAAACTGGAAGGAAAAAAGAAAGAAAAAGAAAAGACCCCAAAAAAGTAAAGAAGGGTCCAAAAAAGAAAGCCAAATAGCAGTTTAGCAAAATGTTGTGTCTCATTTTGCAATTCTTGTAATGTTCGTAATCGTGTTGTAATTTCTATTTTTTATATTTTTTGTCTTGAGTGTCATCTGTTCTAGACCACCCTCGTCCTGCCATTCAGGAAGTGGTGAATAGCTTAAGACTTTACTTGAGAGATGGGTAGAATAGGGGAGTGTTATCTTTTATAGGGAACCCTCCTTCGTTTGATGAGAGCCAGTACTGGTTCGACCTCTTTGAGGGAAAGTCTTAACATGGTGGAACAGCAGTAAGTCCTCAGTTTCATAGGAACGGGACAACCATTCGTATCTTAGCATGCTTCATTACGTCGTCACTGACTAGGTCCAGGTAGAGAATGTTACGAGAGACTATCTTGTCTTGACATAAGTGCTTATGTGGATGTGTATAAGTCAATCGAGGTATTCTTCAACCTATATTCATGCTTTGATTTATATGGTTTTTGTTCATATGTTATTTGATAGATTCAGTAGATTAGTTCATTTTATTTGGCATGAGACTCCATTTTGTGTCTTGCATTGTTTTTTGCATTAGAGTCTAGCTTAGTTGCTTGATGACAAGCAAAGGTTCGGTTTGGGGAGTTTGATGAATGTGTATTTTACACTTTCATTTGAGTCTTTTTCACCTATTTTAGCTATCCTCTATGTTAATTTAGCTATATTTTAGTGCATTTTATTAGAATAGTGTCACGTTTCCCTTTAGATTTTATTTACAGGTTTTGGTTGAAAATCGAGGATTTCCGAGCAATTATATTGAAGTTGACAAGGAATTGGTTTTCCAGAAGCCTATTTGGAGTATCTGAAGGTTTCCGGATAGGATTTGGAGTCTAGGGGTCGAATCTGGAGGTTAGAAGGCCATTAGAAGACAGAAACCGAGTCCGGAAAGGGGAAGAAATCCAAAAACGCGTCGAAAACGCGGAATTCCGCGAAAATTTCTCCCGGGTGAACCTCCCAGGACGTGGGGCGAACCGTCCCACACCTGGCGAACCGCCCGGTGTGTGGGGCGAACCGCCCCACACTTATTCGAGGGCTATATATAGTTGCTCAGATTTTCTCCGAAATTCATACTTTTCCAGACCTTCTCTCTCACCTTTCTCAGTAGTTTTAGGTAGGAACTTCCCAGAGCCTGTTCTAGGGGTTCGTAGCTTAGGAGACACTTTTTCGTAGAAGATTGGAGCTTGTAGGATCGCAATTCTTCGGAGATTGACAACCTTCGGTAACATTGTATCTTACGGTTTATTCTACTTATTTTATATATGTTTCAACATGTTTTCTTCTTTGATTTCTGTTGATTGCATGCCTATTATGAGTAGCTAAACTTATCGTTGGTGGTAGTATGTGAATTCTTAGCGAAGGGAAGATAATCATGCTAATGGCTATATCGCGCATTATACTCCGTGTTATTGCTTTATTTCGTTGATCAGGCTCAGCCTAAATTCTCGTATGTTGTATTAATTATTATGCACAATTGGACCCTCGTCGACCTATGCGCATGTATATCTTCGTAGTGTTGAATAATTACGGAACACAATTGGACAATAGTGCTTGACTTGTCAGTATCGTTATCTTCGTAGTGCTTAATAATTGCAACAGGACATTAGATTGATCAAAGATCTCCATGCAAGACCGAGGAATTTACGCATGATTATTGACCCGTTATGCTTTGAAGGATCATACTATCACCAATCTCCATTATCTGTTAGAAAAACCTTTGCTTTTACGTCTGCTATTTTTATATTCTCTAGTTAAATAGATAAAGCTAGTTATAGTCCTGAGAGAACGACACTCGAGTCATTCTACTGCTACACTACGGTTTTTCGTTGTAGTTGTGGATTGCCTTTGGCTAAATAACAAATATATTTGATTGCAACGGGGACCCGACAAACCCGCGTTCATCAAATTGGCGCCGTTGCCGGGGACTATACTCCTTTTTTCTGTTTAATTTGTTTATTTTTTCAGCATTCAATTCCTAATTCTATTAGTTTTAGTTTTCCTTTTTAATCTCTCTCTGATATTGCTTTCCTAGTCTGTTACAGATAGTGTATGCCACATACACGATCTAGGGGAACACCGCTTGCTGATTCAATTGCTGAGATCGACAGAGTCTACCACCAAAGAAGACGACTACTTCAAAGGCGTGCACTAGAGGAAATAGAGGATACCGATTTCTCTGAATCTCTACACATTCTTTTCAAGGAAATCGACGGAATGGCAGAAGCTAGACCACTGAAAGCATGGGTTCAACCCACCAAGGATCGTATGAGGGGACCGGCGATTGTTCTTTCGTCTGCAACCCGAGATCTGGAAATCAAGAACCACGCATTCCAACAACTTCCGAGGTTCTATGGCTTATCAAGGGAAGATGTGATGGGGTACTTGCACGATATCGATGATTTCGTCAACCAACTCCCACGACCCGGAGCTGAAATAACAACGGATGAGTTGAGGATGAAGATTATTGCTATGGGACTTGGCGACAGAGCCAAGTCATGGTTGAGTTCTTTACCAGCAGGCTCGCTGGACACTTGGGAGAAGGTTTTTTCAGCTTTCATGGAGAAATACTTCCCTCACACCTTGACTACCGCGCTAAAGGCGCAAATCACTGGATTCAAGCAGGACTATGATGAGACCATCTACACCGCGCTTGAGAGGTTCCAAGATCTCACGAACAAGTGCCCTCACATGGTTTTGAACTTTCTGACCTAGTCCAACACTTCTACAATGGACTAACCTTCGAGAACCAACAAGTGGTGGATTTCCAATGCCGAGGCAATATTTGGGAGGAAACCGCAGAAGCCGTCTGGGCAGTTTTCGAAAGGCTTGCTAAGGGTTCGCAGTTCAAGGACCCAAGAGCAATGGTTAGGAGACGTGGAACTGAAGCTCCACCGACTCAAGAAGCCCCTATGTATAGGGGGAATGGGGATCAATTCGAGTGCTTTACCAACGAATTGAAGCAAGTCCACAAGAGCGCCACTGGAACAACTGTTTCGAACGAAGTATGCCGAATATGCAAGAACTATGGGCATGGGGCTCATATGTGTAGATCGGAGCTTGCATATGATGATGGCAACTGGGCTCGAGGAGGCGAAGAGGAAGCCTTTGCTACGGAGTTTGGTACTTAAGAAGTTAGCTACGGACAAGACGGTAGGAATCATCGAGGTGGATTTTGGAGAAGAGGATTCCGAAACAATCAAGGATATGCACCGGCTAACCAAACTTATGGCCCTAACAAAGACCGTAGTAGGATAAACTATGGTAATGACCACTGCGAAAACCCCGCTCCGAAAGAGCCACCGAAGTCGAAGTCGGCTCAACTGATGGAGAACTTGCAAAAGATGGTTGATCACACGCAAAGTTTTCTCAAACGTTATGAAGAAGATTCCGAGAAGACTAGGACAAGGCTTGATAGGTTGGAAGAAAGCACTAGGCTTGCCCATCAAAAGATGCAAGAGTTGATCGACCGAGGAGCAAGTAGGGAGCAAGGCAAGCTGCCTAGCAACACTGAGAAGTCGAATTCCATTACATTAGCTGGTGATCTACCTGAAGAAATCACCATCAAGAAGGTTGCTAAGTGCGAGTGTTGCAAGAAGGAAGAACTTCTACAGGCTAAGGAAGAAGAGAAGGACCTTGGTTCTGATGAAAGTGAGGAGGAGCAAGAGGATCCCGAGCCACTCCCTAAAAGTTTCGATGTTAAGGTAGGGATTGGTGAGCTTGAAGATGTTCGTGCCACACTAGACACGGGATCCTACTCAAACATACTCCCTTTGAATGTGTTTGAAAAGAGTAGCCTTGGAAAACTATCTGAGCATAGGGCTATTGTGAAACTGGCGGATGGATTTGTGAAGCATCTGTATACACCAATTTTGTAGTTATGTCGGCGTCTTCACCTGGAACGGGGGATGTCATACTCTTAAGGCGAACGTTCTTGTCTAAACTACGCTCCGTGATGGACATCTACCAAAGAACTTGCACTATTGAAGTGGATGGCAAACAACACGTGTTGCAAGCCATATCTGATCCACCTGATCCGCCTGATATTTCTTTCACTACTCACTACTGTGGTCTTGCAGCCTATGTTCTTTCTTATTCACAGGTTCGTGGCATGGAGAGGAGATCAATGAAGGGGAAGCCTAGTACCCGCAAAAAGAAGAGATAGGCGCAGACAGGAGTCGAGTCAAAGACTTTAAACAATGACGCTATCCGGGAGGCAACCCGGAATTTTTATCGCTTTCTTTACTGCTTTTTTGCATGCATTCATTCTTGAACTATTTGCTTCTCGTATGCGAATTTGTTCATGTCTGTGTCGTATATGCTTATGTTTGAGTGAGATTTTTCGAGTGGTTTTATGAGAAAATTGGTTTTGGGGATTAAAACCGCGTTTCTGACGAAAGGAACCGTCTCCCCGCATCGGGGAGCGGGGGGCGACTCGCCCCACGGCTCCAGTAAGTCAAAAACGCGAATTTCTTCCTCTTTACCTCATTTTCTTCATATCTTCATCATTCCTCCTCCCCAAAAATCGAAAATCGCAATTTCACCTTCAAAATCTCATAACTTCTTCATTTCTTGACCAAATTTAGTGTTCTTTAGCTTGAATCGAAGCCTATTACATGATCTATCTTTTCATCCGAACAGATTTCGTCCTAATGCATTAGATTTTCAGATCTGAGGTATCATCTTATGAACCCTAATTTTCGAATTTGGGGGTTTTCTAATTTGAGCTTCAATTATGCTTATTTGATGCATGGGTATGTTGTTTGTGTGATTAGAAGTGTTATTTACTATCAATTGCATGCTCAATTATGCTTGGATTGTTGATTTGGGAATTTTTCTACTAGATGATATATCTTGTTATGCAATATGTCTTTATCTTTGATTTCATGCTTATGATTGTGTTTATTGGTGTAATGTTGGTGGATTTGATGATAGAATGCTTAATTGTTGAGTATGAGGATTTATGATGCTAGAATTTTTCGCTACTATGGTATGAATTGAGCCTTGTTAACTAGGATATTGGTTGTCTAGTAAGAGCATAATGTGATGTATTGCGTGTAGTAGTTACATTGGTATGTTGCATGATGAAGAAGTTAGGCTAGACATTAAAGGTTTGGGGAGCTCGATTGTTGTTCGTATCACTTGTGTGTTTTGTTCTTACCCTAGCATATGCATGAGTCAGTTTTGTGTCATACGAGGTACTAACTGTTGTTTGTAGGAACCTTCCAAGGGAAAGGAGCATTCCCGTGTTCAGATACATTTCCTCCTTCAGACATCCTCATTTTGAAGATTTCTCTAAGAAGATCAAACTCAACACTCTTAGAAACAGTTTCAAAGAGGCTTTTGAGGTGCTCGAGCATTTCATATGGCATCATATTTTCATGTTGCCTTTGCAGCTCCATAGTCATTGCAGCTAGCATAACACACTGTGCATTAGCAGGAACATCTTTGTGCTTCTGGTGAGCAACTTTGTCAAACTCAGCAAGCTCAGCAGCATCAGTAGGAGGAGTGGGGATTGGTCCGTCCAAGACGTACTCAATTTTCTCTTGCCTAAGCACCAAATGAATGTTACGGATCCAATCCATAAAGTTTGGACCAGTAAGAGTGCATTTCTCCAAGATCATTCTTATGGACATATTGGCCATCTTTTCAGACCTAGAGAAGTAAATAAATAAAACTGAAATTAATACTATAAAATAACTTCTATGATCACAATCAGCGACTAAATAAACTAGGACTTTAGCTTTATTCAGTTCTCACTATTTTCACATACTTCTGACCCCTTTAGAGAGTACGAACCATTATTTTACAATAGTTATAGTGAGCCAAGATCCATGCTTGCACTATTATAGCCCCAACTATGGCTGATCACTATAATAACCAAACATGTAGGTCTCCAAACCAATTGTACAATACAACTCTTGGTTGATCAAAACCATTTTGATTGATGTCCTTAAAATGTGTTTGACGCTATGGCGACTCGACATAATTCAAGTAAGTCATAACCATCATACGGCATCAACAATGGTCCTATGAAGGCAACTTTCTTACGGCAAACGGAGTAAGCACTATGGTGCATATTACCCACGAGATTAGTAAGTCCATTTAACCTTCAATTATGATGGGTGACATCATACGATTTAATCGAGACTTAAATCAATTGGGAACATTTAAATGGGGTATTTAATCACTTGATCAAGATCCCTAACATGCATCACATAATGGGTGCCGCCTACCCAAGGCTCATGCAATGCGGTCCAACAAGTAATGAGTGCCGCCTACTCATACATATCAATTGCGGACTAGCAAGTAATGGGTGCCGCCTACCCATGCATATGACAGATGCGGTCCGGAAACTAATGGGTGCCGCCTACCCATACAATAAAAGCGGACTAACGATATTTAAATACAATATTAAAATATTAAATTGCTCATGTAGACATTCAATACATGTGATACAACCAAGTTGGAGCATATAAGTAGTTGTTGTGGATTATTATCATTATATGTAAGTCAAAATTTAATTAATAAACTCTCTAAGAATTTTCAAAAACATTTGAAACAAGTTTAATAATAATATAATCTTCCAAAGCATTACATTAATATTAAAATGTACTTTATAAACTATTTATAAACTAACAAACATGTTACTAAATATTATAAGCTTATATTTATGTCTCTAGACATTTTAATCACTTTCCAAAAGTATTAATAGGGTTTAAATATAATTTATAAACCATTTATAATTAAATAACAAGTTTCTAAAACTCTAGGGACCTCCTTACAATTCACAGAAAGCTTAAATTAACTTTCTGGGGTCAATTTGAAAGTATTTAGTAAATTCTGGGACAAATCCGCAAAGCAAAGAAGTTCAGGGGCTTGAGCCCCAATAAGACAGAAACTGCCAAATTGGGACACAATTCCTTGAAGTTTTCTTTCTTGCCTATTGGACACCACCGAATTCTCTGAAAATATTCAATCAAGTCCCTGCAACTTAAGAAAGTTTTCCAAAACTTTAATCATCATCTCAACTTCGAATTGAAGGTCCAAATCGTGTTCTAAACATCATATGTCATCCAAGATGAACTCGCAAGCATTCAATTTCCCAGAAAAACGAAAAACAATTTTTTTTTTTTAGATTCCGATCGGGTCGATCGGAACCGACCAAGTCGATTCCGTTCGGCCCGATTCTTGCCTGTTTCATCTTCCCCATGTTCCAGTGACTCTTCTCCATATAAATTTTGGCTTGATTCGGTTTATGTTTACAAAGCTTGAAATCACCATTAATGGAGTTTTCAAGCTCCATAACCCATAAACCAAATCAACCTTACTTCTTGAAAGGGACAGAGGAGATGAGGCCGGAAACGAGGAAGATCGGTGGTGGTCACGCGGCGGTGACGGAGCTGAGCTCCGGCGGAGGCCAAGCCTCCCCTTGAAATCGACCAAGTCGATTTGAGGAAGGAGCAGTCGACTGCTCAAAAGTTTTTTTTTTTTTTTTTTTTTTTGATTTTCCCTTTTCTATTTATCTAATAAATGAATCTGGAAAACTAAAATATGAATGTGATTTATTTTCTTTCTTTAAATCTAGTATGAAGAATCTGAAAATAAAATACATACCGTAAAAAACCCATCTTTCTTTTCTTTAAATCCAATCAAAGATCTGAAAATTTTATATATTTTACATACATATAATAATCCACAACAACAGTAAATAAAAATCATGAACGAATATAGTCATGAATCAACCTGACTCTGATACCACTGCTAGTAAAAGTGTGTTAGGTAACTTGTAATTTTGATGAGCAATTAACCATGCTAAATTAAGAACAGTCCTGTAACTAGTACTCTTAAGGTCCATAGGATTTTAGAATTTTAAGGACATTGTAAAAGAGGAACGTTTGCTGATGACTTAGATAGGTGTTAGATAAGTTATTTCTTTTGTGTATGACGTATTTTATTTTCTGAGAAGAAAATAATTTATTGACACTTTAGCGTATGATGTATTTTATTTTCTGAAAAGAAAATATCTTATTGATGCTTAGCTTTAATTAATCTTATTTTCCTGAAAAAGGAAATGACCTATTGAAGCATTTGCTGAAGATGTATTTTGTTTATTACAAACAAATTATTGAAGCAAATAAGAAACCGGTCAGAATCTTGAAGACTTTTGAAGATCTGAAGACTTGAAGACTTGAAGACTTGAAGATTGCTGAAGACTGGTAAGGCACGTGTTGCTCAGAAAGTGAAATTTTCTGCAACAGCATTGCATAAGTGAAAATCTGAAAGACAGAGTAGGTTGTGCTTGCTGAAACTGAGAATGAACACTTGCTGATGAACATATGTGACCTCTTGCTGAATGTACGTGATTTTGCGCTCCAATGTTACTGTTTGAATTCTATTCAAATGTGCATTTAATGCAAAGCTTACACGCGAAGGACATGAAGACTAGAAGACAAACAAAGGTTGCTGCTGAAAGTACAAAAGCAAGATAGTGACATGTTAAGGAACAAAAGCCTTAGGATTTGAAATTCAAACGGCTCCTTACTTGCACTATAAATAGAGGTCATCAGGCAAAGAGTTGAAGTGTGTCAACAACGTGATCAAACTCTCACTTGTGCTTAAAAACTCACAAACCTTCAAACACTCTTACTGCCATTGATCCGTTCCAAGACTTAAAGCTTGAAAAAGCTACTTGTGAAGAAGTAGAACAAACTCGGCTAAGAAATTAGTTAAGTATTCTTTCTTTCGAACAAGAACAAGTCTTGACACCAGAAACAATCAAACTTGTTTACTGCAAAGTATTCCAAGTTGTGTTTCTTAGATTACTTGTTGTAACTGAATAAGTTATAATTAAGTCATCTCACCCCAAAACTCTCTAACTGAAAATACACCCTTTCAGGCGTGATATTCAGGGGGAACTTAATCGAGCAAAGTTTTGCTGATTAAAAGTACCAAGTTTGGTGGAGAACAAGGTTGAAGTTCTCTAGTTTAGGTTGGAGACAAAGCAAGTGTGCTTTGGTTTCTGTTGAATCGCTTTAGATAGGAGATTGTAAGGAACCTCAATCATATCTTAGTGGATTCAGTCCTAGAAAGGACAAAGTGGATTAGTTGAGAGATTACGCCACTCTCAGATACCACTATAAAAGCGTTTGTGTGATTTACTTACTGCATTTAGCTTTCAGCAAATTATATCTGTTTGTACACAGTCACTCACTTCACTTGCTGAAAAAGCACTTATTGTTTCAAAGACTTCCGCTCTCTGATTTAAGTACCAGCAAACCAAGTTACTGGAAAGTAACTTACGCTTGCTGAGAAAGTTAAGTATCAGCAACCTCTTTACTGAAAAGTAATAAGTACTTGCTGAGAAAGTTTTTAAACGACAAAAGTTTGAAAAGACTATTCACCCCCCCCCCTCTAGTCTTTTCTTGTTGTTTAAAGGGACCAACAAGTGGTATCAGAGCAGGAGGTTCTTTAGCCTTCTGCACTGAACCTAGATCCCCTTAAGTGCTCTCCGTAAATCACTTTCACTTGATCAGTTTGGTAGTGCTTTGCTGACAGGATGTCTTTAGGAGATGCTCCCTTACTGAAGCTGGAAAATTACGAGAAATGGCGAAACAACATGATGTTACATCTTGAGGCCATTAGTGATGAGATGGTCACCGTCATTAATGATGGACCTATCAAGATCACCAAGGCTGAAAGGAGTTTCCCTCATAGAACCACTGAAGCTGGAAAGGAAACTATCCAAGGCGAACCATCAGATACGGTTGTGCCAAAACCAAGAGAGGAATGGACTTCTGACGAAGCTAGAGATTTCGTCTTGATGGCCAAGCAAGAAATATCATCATCAGATCAACTCCGGATACCATACAGTGCAAACTGTGGGGTGCTAAGACTGCTAAGGAGGCTTGGAAAATGGTTCAAGATCTTTGTGCTGGATCTGACAAGACCAAGGAAAACAAACTTGAAGTACTTAAGCTGAAGTTTCAAAACTTTAAGCAAGGTGCTAACGAGTCACTGGAAGACTTGGACTTCAGATTCACAACTCTTGTTAGTGAAATGGCAGCGCTGGGTGTTGAAAATCTTTATTCAGATTCTGAGAAAGTGAAAACTATCATCAGAAGTTTGAATCAAGAATGGATCCATACTCAGAATTTCTATTATAATCAAGGAATGCCTGACATTACACCAACTGAGTTGTTCTCTCATCTTGCTACTGTCAATTATGAGACAAAGCAAAGAGAAAATGTGTTTGCTGAAAAATCGCAAAACATTGCTCTTGCTGCAAAGCCGTCATCTTCTGAAAAGAAGAATGATAAAGAGCCTGCTGATGAAAATGCTTTAGTTGTTAAAAACATGAAGAAATTCATCAGTAAGGAACTTGAAAGGAGAAAAGCAAAAGAGAAGCTGAAAAAGCATCTTGGTAATAACTACCATAAGTACAAGAATGATACTAGCTCGCTGAACAAGCAAGCTCAGCAAGCTACATCATCAGAAGAACCAGCAGTTGGAAATGATCTATGTTTTTACTGCAAAACGCCTGGACACTTCAAAGCTAATTGCCCTCTGCTGAAAGGCAAATCTGCTGAAAAGAAGAAGAAGTTCAAAAGAGCTTTCATTGCTGAAGAAAAGAAGAAGCTTCAAGCAAAAATCGATGCATTGTGCATTGAGACAAGCTCCGAAGACAGTGAGGATGAAAGTTCAGACACCGACGATGAAGAAGCCACTCTAGACGTGGAGATTGGCAAAGAAGTGTGTGGAATAGCTATGGAAGCTTATCCAGATGTGTCAAACTACGAATTCTGCCTCATGGCCGGTCAGGTAAATAATTCTACCTCTGACTCAGATTCAGAAAGTGAAGACGAGATTGACCTTGACAAGATTCAAGGAGAAATCGAAATATTTGAGAAAACTCTCAGCAAACAGCAAGAAAAACTTCAACTTGCTGAAACTCTGACCAAACAAACTACTGAAAAGTATGTTTTGCTGAAAGAAGAAACAGAAGAAAAGGATGCTGAAATAAGGCGTCTTAAGAAGTTGATTGCTGAGGCTGCTGAGAAAAATTCTCAAATGGCATTAGAATTAGAAGAGTATCAGTCCTCAATTCTAAAGTTACTTGCTGAAATCCAAGAAATGAAAAAGATGAAAATCAATTTCAAATCCTATGTGGAAGCAAGTAATACGCTGACTGAACTAAACTCTTATTTGAGAGATCCATCTCAGAAAGAAGGTTTAGGAGCAACGTGTGAAGGTGATAACGTAGAAATCTTGAGAAAAGATAAATCACCTATCTCTTTTGTACGTGCTACTGATAGTAGTCCACCAGCAATCTATCAGTTTGGTCAAACTAAGGTTGCTGAAATATGCAATCAAGTACCTATGACCATAAAGCCCGCTGTTGCTACTCAAAGTAACAAGACTTTAAAAGGAAAACAGGTTGCTGAGAAGCAAACTGGAAAGAAAAAGAATGCCGTGAAGCATTCCGCCAAACAAATTGCTGAAAAGCAAGTTGTTAAGTCTAAAGGCAAGATTACCAAAAGTAATCAGAAGTCCTTTGCTGACAAACCTGAATCAAGTAAGGTTGCTGAAGCTAAAGCTCAGCATTCTCCAAAGAGCGGACTCGGTTTCAAAACCAAGCAAAGTCAACTCTTTCATGAGTATAAGCAAAGTCAGCAAAGATACTTCAAAGAGATGAAGAAAACCAAGCCTAAGAGTTCTGAAAAGACTCCCAATGCTAGGACTAGAAGGAACCTTGCTAGAAAAGAACTTACTGAAAAGTATGTTTAGCAAAAAGGTCAACAGAGCAAGACACCACATCAGAAAGTGGATTTGACCAGCACGAGTCAAAAGTCTTTCAGCTTAAAACCTCCTAGTTCCTCAGCAAGTAGAAAACAAGTCAAAGTAGAAAAACTTCAGACTTGGGTTTCCACTGGACGCATTCTTGAACATATTAATGGACATCCATCATTGGATAATTAACTTGTTTGCTCTTGATTGTGCAGACTGCAGCCACGGAGACAAACGATGCAATCTGGCACTTTGATAGTGGTTGTGGAAACCACATGACGGGCAACAAGAATAACCTTATAAACTATAGACGGTGGTCTAAAGGTCCAACAATAAGGTTTGCTGGTGGAGGCTCCGGATCTACAAAAGGCTATGGTGATGTGAAGTTGGGATGCATAACCATTTCTGGAGTTCTTTATGTCAAAAATCTTAAGTTTAACCTTTTCAGCATGAGTCAATTTGCTAACAAAGGATACTTCATCGAAATTAAAAGTGATGAATGTAAACTTGTAGATTTTGAGACTAAAAAGGTTATAATGATTGCAAGAAGATCAGGAGGCTTGTACACCGTTGATTGGTCTTCAGCAAACGTTGAAAAATGCCTTGTCTCAGATCATGATTGCCTTGCTGAAAAAGCATGGTTATGGCATAAACGAACAAGTAATCTAAACTTCACGACGCTGAATAAGCTGTCTAAAAAGGCACTTGTAGTTGGATTACCTAGGGTTACTTTTAAGAAGGATGGTGTTTGCAATGCATGTCAGCAAGGAAAGCAAACCAAATTTTCTTTCAAGAACAAGGCAGTACCGTCAACTACAAAACCTTTACAACTCTTACACATGGACTTGTTTGAATCTTCTTCAACAAGCTATGCTGGTAAGAAGTATGGTCTAGTCATGGTAGATGACTATTCAAGATTCACTTGGGTAGTATTCATCAAGCACAAATCTGAAACCAAGACTGAAATACCTAACTTGCTGAATAAGCTTGAAGTCAGAAAAATGACAAGGTAAGAGTCATAAGGACAGACCATGGTACTGAGTTTGTAAACCAGTACATAACTGAATATTGTACCTCCAAAGGTATTCAACATCAGTTATCCTCAGTAAGGGCACCACAGCAAAATGGTGTTGCTGAACGGAAGAATCGTACCCTGAAAGAAGCCGCAAGAACAATGCTTACTGACACTGAGATAAGTGAGGCTTACTGGGTTGAAGCGATTAATACCGCCTGCTATACTCAGAATAGATGTTTGATTACTAAGGAATACAACAAAACTCCTTATGAATTGTTTGTTGGAAGACCTCCTAACATCACTCATCTAAGAGTATTTGGTTGCAAGTGTTTCGTCTTAACAATGGTAGAGAATACCTAAGAACATTTCAACCAAAGGCAGACGAAGCGATATTTCTTGGCTACTCCTTGCATAGTAAAGCTTACAAAGTTTACAACAAAAAGGCACAAAAGATTGAAGAATCTGTGCATGTTGTATTCTACGAAAAGACACAAGGTGTGCCTGCTGAAGAAGAAATATCAGAATGTATGAAAAAGCTAATCATACATGAGCAAAGAACTAAATCTGATGCTTGGCAAATCAAGTCAATTGAACTAAATGATGATTCTGACAATGATTCTCCTCCCCCGAGTCATGACAAGATAAATATAGTTCATGACAAAGAATTTCCAGCAAAAGATGCGGTTGCTCCGGAAGTTGCTGAAATTACGCAATCTCCAGTGCCTGCTGATGAAGTACCTCAACCCAGCAATGCTGAGCAAGCAGTTGCTAATGATCAAATCTCAGCAGAGACACAAATTCCCAGTAGTACTGAACAAGTACATACTGAAGAGTCACATGCTGATGAGCAAACGTATCCTGATCCAATAAACAGGAAACCTGTTAATAAATGGATTAGAGATCATCCCTCTACGGATATGATTGGCGATATTAATAAACGCCAAGTGACTAGATCCAAAGCTACTCAAGGACTTGCTGAAGAAGCAACTGTCGTAGAAGTAGAATCTTTATTCTCTTGCTTTGTTTCAGAAATTGAACCTAAAACCATAGAAGAAGCTTTGAAGCATTCTGAATGTACAAAGGCAATGCAAGAAGAATTGGATCAATTTGAAAGAAACAAATTCTGGAAACTTGTGCCACTTGCTGAAAATAAGAAAGCTATTGGTACAAAGTGGGTGTTCAGAAACAAGCTGAGCGAGTCTGGTGAAGTAACAAGAAACAAAGCACGCTTAGTTGCTCAAGGTTACTGTCAGACTGAAGGATTGGACTATGATGAGTCTTACGCTCCAGTTGCAAGATTGGATGCAATTAGGCTTTTCTTGGCCTTTGCTGCTCACAATGACTTCATTGTTTACCAAATGGATGTTAAGAGTGCATTCTTAAATGGTGAACTTGCTGAAGAAGTCTACCTAGAACAACCCCCTGGCTTTGAACTTCCTCAGAAACCAAGATGGTATATAAGCTTCAGAAAGCTGTATATGGTCTAAAGCAAGCACCAAGAGCATGGTATGATACCTTAGCTAAGTTCTTGCTGGAAAATGGTTTCAAGAAAGGTGAAGTTGACAAAACTCTTTTTACCATGAACCATGATGGTAAATTAATCTTAGTTCAAATTTATGTGGATGACATAATTTTTGTATCTAAGGACAAGCAACTTTGTGATGATTTTGCCAAACTCATGACAAATAAGCTTGAAATGAGTATGATGGGAAAATTGAATTATTTCCTAGGGTTGCAAGTCAAGCAACTCAAAGATGGAATATTCATAAATCAAGCAAAGTATGCGAAAGAAATGCTCATAAAGTTTAGGATCAAAGAGGATGAAAAACCTGAAAAGATCCCTATGAGTGTTGGTACCAAATTGGGCTATACTAAAGAGGACAAAAGTGTTGAAGAACACAAGTATATGAAGCTCATTGGTTCCTTGTTGTATTTGACAACAAGTAGACCTGACATTCAGTATGTTGTTTGTGTGTGTGCAAGATTCCAATCGGATCCAAGAGAATCACACTACAAAAAGGCAATTAAAATACTGAAATATGTTAAAGGTACAGTCAATGTTGGATTATGGTATCCAAAAGATTCTGGACTTGAATTGGTTGGCTATTCTGATGCTGATCATGGTGGATCAACTTTTGATAGAAAAAGTACCTCTGGAACTTGTCAGTTTTTGGGTACTAGATTAATATCATGGTTCAGCAAGAAGCAAACGTGTGTCGCCAATTCATCTACTGAATCTGAATACATTGCAGCTGGTTGTTGCACAGCTCAAATCCTATGGATTCAGCAACAATTAAGAGATTATGGTATTTCTGCAAAGAAAACACCAATCTTTTGTGATAATACAAGTGCTATTGCAATTACGCAAAATCCTAAGTTTCACTCTAGGACCAAGCACATTGATATTAGACATCATTTCATTAGAGATCATGTGGAAAAAGGTGATATTGAGGTTGTGAAAGTAGGTACTGAAGATCAGCTTGCTGACATCTTTACCAAGCCCCTACCGGATAATAGGTTCGCAATGCTAAGGTATAACCTTGGATTGATTGAACTACCTTAATAAAGGATACACTTGGCAGAATGCTGAAACAAGGTATTCAGCAAGCCAAAGTATTCCTATCCAAAAGACCAAGTCACTGATTTCTTCTAAGAAATGATAAGTCACAACATGATTGCTGAAACAGGCATTCAACAAGTAATTCCTTCAAAACAGGTATTTGTTAGGAAACTTGATCACTTGCTGAGACAGGAACTCAGTAAGTGAAAGAACTTAAGGATTGTTGAGACGGGTACTTAGACAATCAAAAGATACTGAAACAGGTATTCAAGTATCAAAGGAATTTTCTGAAACGGGAATTCAAAAAAGAGCAAAATCTCATCTCTCAGATTTTACCAAAGGATGTCTGAAAGTTCAAAAAGAATTTACTGATACGGGAAATCAGAAATATCTTTTAAACTTAGAAAATATGAGATATCTAAGTAAGGGGGAACTTTCAGCAAGTATCTAGATTGTTAATTCAAACTCGCTGAAAAGATTCTTGTCTATTTCAGCAAGCAATCTATCCCTTATTACTCGGTAAAATCAATTTGTTACGTTAAGCTGGCACAGATAAACGCGCAATAAATCATGACATGAAATTCAATCGTGGCCATTGATTAAAAGGAGTTATTAATCTAACGGCTAACAAAACAAAGAGAGAGAGAGTGCTCTGACGGTTTTAGTTAGTGGGCCACTACGCATTCAATGCAAAGGCTCCACTATCTCCAGTGTTTCTCTGTTTTACCCTTGCTGAGAGCTCAAATCGATTGAGTTTCTCACACACCAGAGACACTATATAAAGAAGGAGTTAGAGAAATGACAAAATTCTTTAACTCACATTTCCTTTCTCTGCAATTTCTAGCCTGAAACTACTGTACCTCCGGTCAAAAAGCAAACTATCTCTTTTCGTACAATTTCTTGCTCTATATAAGAAATGGCTCCCAAGAGACAGTCATCTAAGTCCTCAAAATCGTCAAAGGTTGACAGTGCTGAAACACGCATTGCTCCGGTGACTGCTCCGGTGACTTCTCTGACCCAAGACACAGCGAAAGTTGTGTTGAAAAACGAGCGAATCACTGTAAAACCTATGCCTCCGTCATATCTTGACACTGCAAAGTGTGAGATGTTGATGCAATGGGGAGGGTTTGCAAAAGAAAAGTACATTAGGTACTTTTATGAACAAGAACTTGATGACCAAAATGAAGAGGCGCTTGAGTTCATCAAGCAGCAAGGCCTCATGAACTTTATCTCTGCTCGCACTAAGCAAGTGAGCATGATTGATACTATGGAGTTCTACAATAATTCAGAAATCCAGTCCCTTACTGATAGTAAAGGAGTCACTAAAAAAGTGATCTTTACTACAGTTCAGAACACGCAAATCGTCCTGAAATGGACTGATTTAGCGGAGATTTTTCAGATTCCAACCACTGGAACGGAAGATGACGTCACTGCTTCTGACGAAGAAATTGAAGCTTTCTACAGTGACGTCGGAAATGCAAAAATGAAGAAAGGCGAGATAGCTCCCGTGACTTGGACAAAGCACGTTAAGAGAAAGCATCTCTGCCATTCACTTGGTCTAGTAGCTCTGCTATTGATTAAAGTTCTTGACTCCCAAGTTGGAGGAATTGACCAAGTAGGCCTGAGAAGATGGCCATTGCTGATGCATATCTATGAAAATAAATCAGAACTTAACTGGGCTAAGTACATTTTCAACAGGCTTGTTGATTGTGTTACTAAGTTTAAAGTAAAGGTAGAAGACAACAAGGTCTCACCTTCCTTTCCAGTTATGTATGGAATCAAGATATGCTATATCCTTGAACATTTCAGGATTCAGCTAAGAAACCCATTGCCAATCAAGAAATCTGTGTGCAATGTGGGAAGATTTTTCTACAAGCAGAATGTACCTAAGATTGCTGGTAAGAAAACCAAGAAGACAACAATTGCAAATGTTGTCAGCATAAGCCAGCAAGAAAGGTATACAACAGCTGCAGATGTTACCACTCAGCAACTTAGAGATGAAACTGCTGTTGGAGGTGGTAATACAAATGAAACTGCTGTAGAAAATCAACAAGGTACGTGTACAACAGCCGTTGCTGAATATGCAACAATAGATGACTCTGGGAAACTGGAGAAATCTAAAAAGAAAAAGAGGAAAGCTGATGATGACACTCAGACTGCAGTATCATCAGCAAATCCCGTACCTAAGAGGAAACGGACAAGTAACAAAAGAAAGAAGACACTGGCTTCTCAGTCAGTCCCCAATGTCCAAGACTCCTCAGTCAATTCCCAGACAAATGCTGAAACGCATTTGCCAGTAGATGTTGCTGAAATAATTACTGAAACATACATCAGCAATGTTGAAGTGTTTGCGGAAGCCTTCAACAATCAACTTAACGTTGATAACTCTACTGAGAATAGACCACAAGGCAGTGGAAATGAAATTCCTGCCCAAGTTCCAGACATCTACATTGTAGATAATCTAGATGATCAAACCATGGAACCAGTAAGCGACATTGCTGCTGATCTGCAAAGAGCGGCACTTGCTGATGCTGCTGAACAGATGGTTGCTGAACAAGCAACTCATCAAGTTGCTGAAACCCAGCTTGCTGATGGACCAGTTGCTGAGATAACAATGGTTCCTGTTCCTGAAGTTGCTGAAACTCAAGAAGCATTATTCAAAGACGCATCTCTTAATGCTGAGAATACTGGCCCAAGTTCACCCAAGACTTCAATTGACAAAGTCCAGCTTGTACTGGAAAATTTAAGCAAACAAATGGAGTTGGAGATTGAAGAATCATCCAACAAGTCAATTGATCTCTTCATGACAAGCAGTGAGCTTAAAGGTCAAGATGCTTCTGCTCAGCTTGTCAATTCAGAGACAAGGGAGATTGCTGAAACCACACAGCTTTCTCAGTTAGAGCAAAATCAGAAGTCTGCTGAAGAAACAGTCCAAGAAGCTGAAGAAACTGTTAATGCTGAAAGGACTGAGCCACAACCTGTCCTTCCTCAGCAGGTAGTTAATTCAACCATCAGTAAAACTTCAAATTCTGAAAATTGTTCTTTTGCTAAAATTATTCTTTCTCTACAGACTTCTCAAGATACAAGTCAGAAGGTTGCTGAAGCCTCTGCACCAGAACCAACACTCCCTGCTCAGCAGGTAGTTAATAATTTTGGTATAAAAACTAAGTTTGACAGCTTAGTACTTGTGTCTAATTTTAATTTATTTCAGGATGAACAAATGGAGGATGCTACTCAAGCTCCTCATGGAATGGAAATTGTACTACATGAGCTTGCTGACTCTCAGCAGGTAAATCATGTTTCAGATTTAAACTCTAAAACAATTCTCCAAACCAATCCTGATCTAAATAAAATTCTTTTTCAGGCTCAAAAGGAGACCACTGAAGTGGTACTCATCACTGAAGATCAGCAAGTAAGTTCTGAAGAACTTTACTTGAGCTTCAAGAGGACAACTTTGTCAAGAGTTGCTAAGTCCGTCAGCAACTGGCAAAGATATAGGAGAATGGACTTCTCAGATCTTCACCTTCATCTCTCAAATGAGAAAAAGAGATCTTCACTACTGAAGCTCGAAACATTTGTCCACTCCATCCTTCCTGAAGAAATGACATATTCTCAGCAAATGAGTTCAAATCTGATTGCTCAAATCAGAGAGAATATGAAGGTCATATTTAAGAGTGCCTCTCCAGCTGAACAAGTTGTGATGCTCAAAGGTCTTTTTGTTCCTGTGGTGGCTGATCCCCACAAATTAACTGAGGAAGAGGAAGTGACAAGTGTTGCTTTATACAAGCATGTTGAGCTAGTCATTCTGACAGATGATGAAGAAGAAGAAGAAGATGAGAACATTCCCACTGATCCCAGTGATGATGAAGGGAAAGATTCTAAGGACAAGAAGGATGACGATGATGACAATCAAGGTCCAAGTCCTGGTGTTGGTGGATTAAAGTTAACAGCTGCTGAAACTAATCCCTCTGACAATCAGCAAGCTGAACAACAACAATCTCAGCAAGAATCTCAACCTCCTCCTGCTGATGCTGAAAATCAAGCACCTGTACAAGGTGCTGATACTGAAGAAGAATACGCCAGAAAAAGGGCTGCCTTGAAAAATGGCAAGAGTCCAGTTTCTGATGCCAAGGTTACTGAAGAAAACCTTGAAGATGAGGATGAAGAAGATGAAGATTACCAACGAGCTCTACAAAATAGTCTCGTGATCCATGCAAGGCATACGCAGGATCTGGAAATTGGTGAATCTTCAAGACCAAAATCGAAGGAAGTTCCATCCCTTCCACTTACTACTGGCGCAACTCCAGTTATTGAGTCTCAAACGTTGCCTTCAGCAACTACTCAATTAAAACTAACTACTGGCGAAACTCCAGTAATTGAGCCCCAAACTCAATTGAAACAACTATCTACTGGTGAAACTCCAGTCGTTGAGTCTGAAGTGTTGCCATCAGCAACCACTCAACAAAAAGGAAGTGAAGCTACTGACAAAGGCTCCAAAGTCGCTCAACTTGATGAATCTGAGGATGATGACGACTTATCAGAAAATGATGATGATCAATCCAAGCGAGACCCAAAAGTCGTTCAGATTCCTCCTCCTGATTACATCAATGATTTAGACGATGGTCTAAGAGCCGAATTGCTGACGCGTGATGATCAGTTTGCTTCTGAAATTAAGGTTCATTCCTTAACACCTCATTTAGTGCCATTCCCAAGAGTTGAGGAGTTTACTCCCAGAATTCTAGCACTAAAGTAAGTCCATGATGCCTGCAAAGCTGAAGATGAGGCATTGCTTGCTGAGAGCCCACTTGACATTGGAAAGATATTGGCTACAGTGCTGCGACGCACTACAACTTTGACAATAGCTCAGAGAGACATAAGTCTTTATCACAAGAGCTATGAAGAAGATGTAAGTCAGGCGCTCAAGCTTGCAAAGACTGCTCTCGTCAAAGCTCAGAATATTATGGATGAGAAGGCCGCAACAGAGAAAAGACATGAAGAGAACATGATGAATATTCAAAAAGAGTTAGCAACAATGAACTCTGATCAACAAGAAATCATCATGAAGTATAACAGTCTCAACACTCTTGCTGAAAATTGCAATGAGTTTTATTCTTTGCACATCACTCCGATGTTGCAATCCATGTCTAAGGGGGAAAAAAAGAACACTAGAAAGAGAAATCAAACCCCTCCTACTCCTGTTGCTGATGTGCCACTTCCACTAGAACCTCTTGCTGAAAGAGAGCAAAGTTCTAAAAGACAAGCAGAAACTGAGTTAAATTCAGCAAGTACCAAAAAGAGAAAAACCGCTGCTGAAACTCAAGATTTCTGTCACAATGAAAGTCATCACAATCTGAATGAAGATGATGAAGAAGATGGTGACAATCAAACAATAGCTCAAGCCATAAGAGCTAGACCCTTAACAGCCATAACTCCGCCTGGCCACTCAAGGCATTTTTCGTCTGACTCTTCAGCAAGAGATCAAGACAATGCTAAAACAAGAAGAAGAAGGCAAAGACAGGAAGAGAAAAGGCTGGCCAGCATTGCTATTGGCTCCGGCATTGAATATACAAACACCAGCAATGATGAAACCACTCAGAATGTGATCAGAAACATTCATGGTTGCTGGATCCTAAAGCTGGAAGACTTGCTGGTAAATGAGTTCTTTCCTACAGCCATTTTGAATCAGATGTTCAAATGGATTGAACTCAAGGTCCAAAGAAAGCAAAGGGAAGAATCCCTCCCAAGAAATATTGCTGGGAGATGGTTGAATCTTGAGGTCTCAGTAAGAAGAACTGCCATTGGTAAGACTTTTAGACAAGAACCAGATCTGATCAAACCACCTGGCATCGCTTACTATGCTGACCCGGTAACAAAGAAACCTAAGAAGAAACTTGGATTGATTCCTTATGAGTACTTCTATCTCACTGCTAAGGATCAAGAAGAAGATCTTCTCTGGTTAAGAAAGATTCATCCGAGAAACATTTCAGATACACAGCTTCTCCATGCTAGCAATTGGGGCATGCATTTGTGGGTAATTAACTACATGGAAATGAATGCTGAAAAGCATCATCATACTGCCTGCAAAAATGCAAGAGTTCTTCAACTACAAGTCCGTAGGCTTCTGGAAAACTACGAGAAGGATTGTGTTGAATTCACTGCTCTTGCTGAGAAGAGTGTAAGAGAGATTTTGAGAAAATCCTCTGAAAGAGTTTAAGTCCCTACAATAGTTTTTTGTTAAAGTTTTTGTTTGCTGATTCATTGTTATCTATGCTTTCTTGTAATCTTCTGAGTGATAACTTTCAGCAATGAATTCTTATTGACTCTTATTGGTTTTGACTATGCAACTTACTTATGCTTACTGTTTATTAATTTAAGTATGCTTGCATTAATCATCTGATTTATTCAACATCAGAAACCTCTAAAAGGGTAACAATTAATTTAGCCATGGATTGCTAACATCAAAAAGGGGGAAATTTGTTAGGTAACTTGTAATTTTGATGAGCAATTAACCATGCTAAATTAAGAACAGTCCAGTAACTAGTACTCTTAAGGTCCAAAGGATTTTAGAATTTTAAGGACATTGTAAAAGAGGAACGTTTGCTGATGACTTAGATAGGTGTTAGATAAGTTATTTCTTTTGTGTATGACGTATTTTATTTTCTGAGAAGAAAATAATTTATTGACACTTTAGCGTATGATGTATTTTATTTTCTGAAAAGAAAATATCTTATTGATGCTTAGCTTTAATTAATCTTATTTTCTGAAAAGAAAATGACCTATTGAAGCATTTGCTGAAGATGTATTTTGTTTATTACAAACAAATTATTGGAGCAAATAAGAAACCGGTCAGAATCTTGAAGACTTTTGAAGATCTGAAGACTTGAAGACTTGAAGATTGCTGAAGACTGGTAAGGCACGTGTTGCTCAGAAAGTGAAATTTTCTGCAACAGCATTGCATAAGTGAAAATCTGAGAGACAGAGTAGGTTGTGCTTGCTGAAACTGAGAATGAACACTTGCTGATGAACATATGTGACCTCTTGCTGAATGTACGTGATTTTGCGCTCCAATGTTACTGTTTGAATTCTATTCAAATGTGCATTTAATGCAAAGCTTACACGCGAAGGACATGAAGACTAGAAGACAAACAAAGGTTGCTGCTGAAAGTACAAAAGCAAGATAGTGACATGTTAAGGAACAAAAGCCTTAGGATTTGAAATTCAAACGGCTCCTTACTTGCACTATAAATAGAGGTCATCCGGCAAAGAGTTGAAGTGTGTCAACAACGTGATCAAACTCTCACTTGTGCTTAAAAACTCACAAACCTTCAAACACTCTTACTGCCATTGATCCGTTCCAAGACTTAAAGCTTGAAAAAGCTACTTGTGAAGAAGTAGAACAAACTCGGCTAAGAAATTAGTTAAGTGTTCTTTCTTTCGAACAAGAACAAGTCTTGACACCAGAAACAATCAAACTTGTTTACTGCAAAGTATTCCAAGTTGTGTTTCTTAGATTACTTGTTGTAACTGAATAAGTTATAATTAAGTCATCTCACCCCAAAACTCTCTAACTGAAAATACACCCTTTCAGGCGTGATATTCAGGGGGAACTTAATCGAGCAAAGTTTTGCTGATTAAAAGTACCAAGTTTGGTGGAGAACAAGGTTGAAGTTCTCTAGTTTAGGTTGGAGACAAAGCAAGTGTGCTTTGGTTTCTGTTGAATCGCTTTAGATAGGAGATTGTAAGGAACCTCAATCATATCTTAGCGGATTCAGTCCTAGAAAGGACAAAGTGGATTAGTTGAGAGATTACGCCACTCTCAGATACCACTATAAAAGCGTTTGTGTGATTTACTTACTGCATTTAGCTTTCAGCAACTTATATCTGTTTGTACACAGTCACTCACTTCACTTGCTGAAACTCTTTACTTGCTGAAAAAGCACTTATTGTTTCAAAGACTTCTGCTCTCTGATTTAAGTACCAGCAAACCAAGTTACTGGAAAGTAACTTACGCTTGCTGAGAAAGTTAAGTATCAGCAACCTCTTTACTGAAAAGTAATAAGTACTTGCTGAGAAAGTTTTTAAACGACAAAAGTTTGAAAAGACTATTCACCCCCCCCCCCTCTAGTCTTTTCTTGTTGTTTAAAGGGACCAACAAAGTGAGAAAAATTGCCTCTAAGACTAAGGAGCGGAAGTTTAAAATTTTTAATCTCATTAAACTGATATGACTATATTCGTTTATTAAACTAGAAGAAATCACTTATGTGTCCTCCAGTAGATAAGCAAATTCACCGGGTAGCTGTTCCTCAATCTCCAGACAGAGCCTTGCAATCTCCTCGTCCGGCTGGTTGATTTCTTCTTCGTCAGAGATGAAATCTTCGTCAACAAAATCTCCAAGATGGCTCATCAACAGGTTGATTACTTCCTTCGACCTTGGTATCCACGGGCAGTGATTTCTATCAAGAACGCTAGGATGTTCTTCTGTTTCTTTTTGAGCTAATAGAGAGAGAATATTTTCTGACTATCAGAAAGTATTTTACGTATGTTGTGAATTAAAGACTATTCTTCTTTCTTTCTGATTTAGTCAGTAAGTTGGTTCAGAAAATCACGTAAGATTTTTACCAAGTAAATCTTATTGACTAGGAGACTTCAAAAGTCATCAACTAACCAACAAAGAGATAATAATTAATTATCTCAGTCAAAACAAGAAAAGAATAAGTCAAAAGAAGAAAAAGAAGAGAGAGTCACGTGGGGATAGCTTTCACAGCTGAAAGTTGTCCCCAACACGTTTCACATGGCGCGTGCAGTGCACGCGCCATCACCCACTCGCCTGGCGCGTGCACGCGCCAGGCCTGGCAAAGAGCTGGGCCGCTCGGCCCAGCTGGTTGCTAGTCTTCTTTCTCTTCTTGGGCTCTTCTTGGGCTGCTCTAAATCCCGCCCAAGTGCACAAGTCTTCAATTAATTAATCAAATCCAATTCAATTCAATTAATTATATTTCTAAAATATATTTCACATATAATAAATTAATATTAGTCTAATTAATAATAATTCCATTATATATTTTGTATAATAATTAATATTAATCTAATTAATATTTAATCCAATATACATAGCTCGTTTGTAGAAACACCACCTTGAAGTGTGACCCATAGGGTCTTGCATATTAAGCAACAATCCAGTTAAGGTCATAATAAATTCCTAGACAATTTATCAGACAATATTAATATGCAAGGAACGTTTGTGAGAAAAACAAACCACCTGTAGTGTAGGGTACTTTGATGATACGGTCCATTCATTCACGAATACTCGAATGAGTCTAGAATATGGTTATGTGTCTATTCTAATAACTTCATTCATTGTATCTCAATCTTATTAGTCGATCTATGAATTATGTCCAAATACCATTTTGACATATTCACATACGGTGGTCACCGGTTTTGTGATCGCACTAAATATGAGAAGTGAGTATTCTCTCCTAGTATCTATTACGGAGGAATGAATCCTATCTTGGCCCAATCACTCACACCATATGCTTCCTAATGTACCCAACACATGCCGTATCTACCCTACTTTAAGAGTGCAAGCGTTGCGCATGGTCAAAGTACATTATTCCACATATGATGTAGTATTGACCTCAAGTCTAAGGACTACTAACATCACCCTACACACCGATACTACCATAGACACTTAAATAGCTTTACCAAATGGTTTCTCGGTTGGGTATGCCAATACTCTCCAAATTGTCCATATGTTCATCATGAATAACCAAGTTCATTCGTAGCAGTGAGACCTACTACATCCTCGAAGGATCTAATGCAACATATGCTAGCTTCAATCGCATCATTGATATCCCGTATCTCAATGACCTTCAGCTAGTGGCTTATTTTAGGACTTAATTATTGACACACAAGCTCCCACTAACTTGGTGTTTACCTTAAGTCCTTGGGAACATTTTATCGAATAATTCAAACAACCAAATAATGTATTCATAAAAATGTAATGCCAATTGTATTTAATAATGTATAAATAAATGACAATAACTGAATGTGATCAAGTACATATCGTCCCTATCGTAGGTTGTCTCTAGGACATATATACTTTCAATTTGGAGAACCTGTTTGTGAGTTATGGAAACCTGGAGGACTTGTCTGCAACTGTTTGATCACCATCGAACGATCTTAAACTGGTTTAAGAGAGTATTAGTTGCTGGAAAATGTTTTGTTAATATTCCGAAACTGTTGGAATTAATTTTAACTTCTGTTTTCAAAAAGGATTTTTCTGCAATTTCTATTTTGAGGGTAAAATGGTAATTTCATACTTTCTGGACTACACTGTTATGTTGAGTTTCTTTTGAGGACTATTATGATATTGTTGAAAGCTTGAAACTGTTTTGCAATTACTATTGAGGGCACTTTAGTAATTTCAAAACTGAGACTAAAGGTGTTTTCTAGAAAATGTTCAAGTTAAAGTACTTTCGGTCTTGAAGTTGAGTGACTAATTTGTTTGCTAGCTAAGGTGGTTTGTGTTTGAGAGTTTAACTTCGAGGCCCCGAGTTCGAAACCCACCTTCGCCACATCTCCACTAATCTTATCTTTTTACCTTTATCCGTTTAACTTATGTTTCGACTGCTAGTTAGTAACTAGACACTTTGTGTTTAGGTGTTCCGTTCGTTAGCTCTTATTTCGTTGTGCTTTTGTGGAGCATTGCTTGCAAAGCTTAAGGTGAGTGTTCACCCCAAAGTCTGTTTGTTTTTAAAACCTGGAAGGCAATGTGCTATGCATGTATATAAACATATGTGTATCGTATTCTGTATGCTATTGCTTTAAAAGTAAATATGCCCTATGCGTGAGCATTTTACTTTATTATGTACGATGTTGTTCTGTTTGTACTGACTCTTCTGCAGGAATGTAACTCGGTTATCCGAGCACTTTATTTGTTATTGTTTCTGTCTGTTTCTGTGTGGCCGGTCGATTAGGTTGTGACTGGGTAGACTTGGGTAGTGTGGACTATCGGGTTTACTTGGTTATTGCCTAGTCTATTCCCTTTTAGGCGCGAGGCAGAAGTCGCTGAGGTCTATTAGGGTTGTAGGATCTGTTTCTCCAAAGTACACGGGGGTTTCTGTTTCTGTCTAGAGTTGTATAACCTCTGGAGGGAGCTATAAGGGCAATCTGGGAGTAGGAGTAACAAGGCGGGCTGCACCAACGGACTTCGTCTTATCTGTTTCTGTCTCTCTGATCTGTTATCTGTTCTGTTTGCTATCTTACTTGCTGCAAATGATTTTGGTTTTTAAAACTGTTACTTTTTGTCTGTTAACTTAGAACCTCACTGAGATCCTTTATCTCACACTCTTTCTGTTTTCAAAATTCCTTCCTTGTAGATTTTGTTGAAGAAGATCAAGTCTAGGCGTCTAGCGACTGAGAGTTGAGTTTGGGAGCTCGTGGGATTTTATTTGCTAGAAATAAGAAGAAAAACTCTTTCATCTTCACTGTCTGTTCGTTTTAAAATTGACACAGAGTTTAGTTATCGTTATCACTATTCTACTTTAAATTTGTAAGCTTATTTGAGCGCCAAAACCAGTTTCTCATCATTTATTGAAGACCGTTATTTTCGAATTTCAAAAATTACTTTTATTTCAAGAAATTATTTCATTTTGAAAATCGGTACCGTTACAGAATGTGTAAGTACATTCCTCATTTTTACTTACAATTGTATTTGTTTTTCAAAGTATTTTGTAACTGTAGCCATATTTTATTTATGTTATTGCAACAGGATGATGCCGAGGGAGGCTGCTACCTTCATCGGCAAGGAAGCCATGAAGAGGATGGATCTTCCGACTCAGGGCGGAGCCCAGTGGCATACTATCCGTGCGGAGAGGAAGGTGGAGATGTGGAATGCTCTTGAGGTTAGTCACCTTTCTTGTATGCTTCATTTTTATGTTATGTGTTAATTTGTTTGAGTGGTATGTTAGGAATTTTATTTGGGTGATATAATTGGTCACCGTTTTGTTAGTTGTACTAGGACAATGTGTAATTTGTTTGGTTGATATGTTAGTCAACAAGTTAGTTGTTGTCGTTAGTCAACAAGTTAGTTGTTGTACTAGGACAACAACTAACTTGTTGACTAACATATCACCCAAACAGATTATCCCTATCTCTATAGATCTTTATCCCTAGGATGTA
Source organism: Plantago ovata (assembly GCA_028274465.1). Taxonomy (NCBI): domain Eukaryota; kingdom Viridiplantae; phylum Streptophyta; class Magnoliopsida; order Lamiales; family Plantaginaceae; genus Plantago; species Plantago ovata. The sequence continues at coordinate 48,008,108 of CM051458.1, forward strand.
GTTCGCTTCACCCAAGTCCTTCATTGAGAAGGTACTTGATAACCAAACTTTAGCCTCTTCTAGCATAGATACATTGTTTCCCATGATCAAAATGTCATCAACATAAATGATCATGAAAACGACTCCCTTCGAACAACTATGCGGAGTTATGGGAACGTTTCTTGATTGTCCAACAATCCGTTCCGTGGCCGTGGGATCGGCTCACACTTGCTCTAACAAGTATAACCTCCACGCATACTAGTCTCACCTGGTTCATTCAGACCCCCACATCCGAGATGAACCTCGACTAGGGAGAGTTTGGGATAGATGATAACTCACATAGCTCCCACTATCTGTGTGATCGGTCATCTATCCGAGGGGACATGTTTGATATCAATACAGACAGGAATAGAGATATGACATGCTGTATGCCTGGTGTAATATAAATATGAAAGCGATACTCAATAGTCAAACAAACAAACATATATTATATTACGTTGATCTGAGAGAAGGAATCGAACCATGCTAGACATGGTGAGATCAATGATTGGATTCTTGACTCCTCCAAAATATCTATGGGGATATGCGCTACAAACTGCAATCTACATTCTGAATCGTGTACCATCTAAATCAGTGGAGAAAACTCCTTATGAGTTATGAAAAGGAAAGAAGCCCTCACTGGGCTATCTTAGACCTTGGGGCTGTCCTGCGATAGTCAAATTGTTGCTCACTGATAAGTTAGATGCCAAGGGTGTCAAAGTTTATTTCATAGGCTATCCTCGTCAGACGAGAGGCTATGAATTCTATCATGCTGAAGATCACAAGGTGATAGTATCTAGAAACGTCAAGTTTTTAGAAGCAGAATACCTCGAAGAATAGAGGTTAGATGATATGATAGAACTTGAAGAAATTCAAGACTTTGACACGCGCGAACATGAGTTCTCTAAATCTTCTGATTTGGACTCAAGTTCAGTGGGAGCTTTCGAAGTAGATAAGGGTAATGATATGACATTTGCTAGGCATGTCATAGTCGGTGGGAGTCCTGTGATTAGATCAACAGTTGAAACCACACCAATAGAATCCGTTGTCAATCAACCTGTGCAAAAAGTTGCACAAGAGCAGCCTCCCACTAGGGAACAGGGTCGTAGAACGCGACCGGCTGCATCAGTGCCCACTGATAATGTTCGTGTTACACGAAGCCAGAAACGAAAAGCACCAGAAACGCCGACAGAAGCACCAGTCGAGCTCCGTAGGTCGAAGAGGATCCCAAAGGGACCTCAGAAGCAAAGCCTTATGATAAAAGACATCAGTGAACTTGATGTTGGCTTATCAGATCGGGAAGACCCTAAGACCTACAAAGATGCAATAAATGATATTGACTCAGACAGATGGCAAGAGGCCATGGAATTGGAAATAGATTCCATGTACCTGAACCAAGTTTGGAGCTTGGTAGACTTGCCCCAAGGGGTTAGACCTATTGGGTGCAAATGGGTCTTTAAACGAAAGACAGATGACGATGGCAATGTACAAACGCACAAGGCTAGACTTTTGGCGAAGGGCTACACACAAAGGTATGGCCTCGATTACGATGAAACCTTTTCACCGGTAGCAAAGTTGAAGTCTATTCGAATTCTACTTGCGATAGCTGCCTACTATGATTATGAGATCTGGCAGATGGATGTAAAGACTGCCTTCCTCAATGGCAACCTTGAGGAAGAGGTCTATATGGTACAGCCGTAAGGTTTTATTAGTAAAACCAGGCCAACTGCTGTATGCAAATTACAGAGATCCATCTATGGGCTAAAGCAAGTGTCTAGAAGCTGGAATATCCGCTTTGACGAAGCTGTCAAATTGTTTGACTTCGTCAGAAGCGTAGAAGATCCCTGTGTCTACACTAGGCACAGCGACAAGGGAGTCGTTTTCATGATCATTTATGTTGATGACATTTTGATCATGGGAAACAATGTCTCTATGCTAGAAGAGGCTAAAGTGGTTATCAAGTACCTTCTCAATGAAGGACTTGGGTGAAGCGAACTACATCATAGGGATAAAGATCTATAGAGCTAGGTGCAAGAGGATGTTAGGATTGACAAAGTCCACCTACATCGACAAAATACTGAAGCGTTATAAGATGGACGACTCAAAGAGAGGCTTTCTCCCAGCTAGGCATGGGATCGTGCTATCAGTTAAGGATAGTCCTAAAAATGATGAAGAAAGAAAGGAAATGAGTCGTGTGCCCTATGCTTCAGCAGTAGGGTCTATTATGTATGCAATGAATTGCACAAGGCCAGATGTGGCATATGCGCTTAGTGTCACTTGTCGACACCAACAGAATCCAGGAGTACCTCACTGGACTGCTGTAAAGAACATTATTAAGTACCTTCGACGGACTAAGGAAATGTTCTTGGTGTTTGGTGGAGAACCAGAATTAAAGATGTTTGGTTATGTCGACGCTGGATTTGAATCAGATCCTGATGACTTTAAGTCACAGACAGGACACGTATTCAAATTGAACGGAGGAGCTATCTGTTGGAAGAGTTCTAAGCAAGTCACGATTGCTGACTCAGCCACAGAAGCCGAGTACTTTGCTGCATCAGAAGCATCGAAAGAAGTTGTCTTGATTTCAGAGTTCTTGAAGGAATTGAGGGTTGTTCCTGCTCCTAGTCCAATAACGATTTATTGTGACAACACGGGCGCCGTCGCTCAAGCCAAGGAGCCTAGATCTACAAACAAGAACAAACATGTACTTAGAAAGTATCACGTTATACGTGAGATCATTTGATAGAGGAGAAGTTAGTATAGAACGTGTCTCAACCACGGACAACGTGGCAGATCCTTTCACCAAGGTCTTATCAGTGGATGCCCACTTAAGACATTATGTTAATCTAGGCATTAAGCATAAAGGTGACTAGCTCTAGTCCAAGTGGGAGATTGATAGTGTATATGTCCTAGAGACAGTCTTTATTAAGGGCATACATCCCTTATTAAGGGCATATATGTACTATTGCACAGATCAACGTAATATAATATATGTTTGTTTGTTTGACTATTCAGTATCGCTTTCATATTTATATTACACCAGGCATACATCATGTCATATCTCTATTCCTGTCTGTATTGATATCAAACATGTCCCCTCGGATAGATGACCGATCACACAGATAGTGGGATCTATGTGAGTTATCATCTATCCCAAACTCTCCCTAGTCGAGGTTCATCTTGGATGTGGGGGTCTGAATGAACCAGGTGAGACTAGTATGCGTGGAGGTTATACTTGTTAGAGCAAGTGTGAGCCGATCCACGGCCACGGAACGAATTGTTGGACAATCAAGAAACGTTCCCATAACTCCGCATAGTTGTTCGAAGGGTGATTACCGAACAATAGAAGTACCCACCGGAAACTCCCATCGATGTATACTCTACACCGAAGTGTCTATGGGAACCGGAAAGTTGTCGAAGTGATGCCAGTCGTCCTTTGGACTTACAGGACTTTATCATCACATTTGTTGCCCCATATCCTTGGTGGACCCGTCGATGTCAGCTCTGAATAAGCAGTTGACTCAAGACACGATCCAAGATTATGGCTACATACAAATGGGGATGATAAGTGATTCTGTGAAGGATTCATCTCTGATGTGTAGCACAGGAGAGCACTGCTCATAGTCGTTCATAGTTGTGATTTATCAAACCGCTGACCAGCGTATCAATATTATTATGATAGTCATAATAGATATTGGATTCACCAAGCAACTCACTGAAGACGCCCGTGGATGTAATATTGGGATAGACACTTCATCGATCCTAGATGCATTCGAGTCAGTCAGATGAAGGGACGTTACCATCGCCGCGTTAAGCACAACAGACTTCACAACGAAAGGGTTTGCTTTGAGAAACCTCTCAAACGTCCTCATGTATTAATATTGCAAATGGAACCGTCTAGGAATTTCATGTTGCCTAGTGTAGCACTTGCTTAATACAATGAGGCCCTATGGGTCACACTATGTGGTGATTCAGCTTATCCGAATATCCATGAAGATGGAATCGCAATTAATTTAGAATTAATTGTGATTGATGAATTATAATTGATTTGGAATTAATTATAATTATTTGTGGCTCAATTAATAATTTGGAATTATTAATTGAATTGACTGATTAATTGTATTTTATGTAAATACAATTAAATATTGTATTTTAGAAATATAATAGAGGTTTGATTTGAAAGGATATGTTAATTTAGAATTAATATATGCACATGGACAAAATCTACTTGGAGTTTGAATTGCCTTAGAATTATAAGTGAGTCCCGAAATCGGGACCCACCTAATCCCCTTGTATAGTCGCGCGACCAGTAGTAGTATGGGGAGGAGTTCGACTCCTTCCCATATTAGAAGTCAAGGGATAAGTTAGATTTTCCTGATTGAGTTTTAATTTGATTGACAATGAATCTAGACTTAAATTGGTTTCCTTGTGCAATAAGAATTAGATTCTTATCCCTTTATGAAGTCTAATTGATTCTTCTTTAGGCTTCTATTGACTACTATATATAGTAGACTATTAGAGAGCTTTTGACATGGTTGATTGCATATCATTCTGATTAACCGAATTCTTAGAGAATTATTCTACCAGTTTTCTTAGAGAAAATAAAATCTCTCCTCCCCTACACCTCTAGCCGCGCTCGCCACCTTCCAACCAGAGGAAAATTGTCGCCCCATCTTCTTGGCCACATAAAGAATATCCTAGCATTCTTTCCGATAAGTTGTTCATCCGTGGATACCAAGGTTGAGGTTCAAAGAGCTGGAAACTAACTTTTATTGTCTTGCAGATAATTAAAGTATTGCAGATATCTTCAACTTCGACGAAGGAGAAGATTCACCGGACTAGTACGAAGACTTCATCGATTGGCATATCGATTCAATACCTATTCTTGCTTTTGGAGTATTGTAAGTCTTCTGATTAATGTGTTTATTATATACGTTATATACATGATCAATTACCTGCATGTTAAGAAAATTTTTGAAATTCCGCTGCGTACCCTAATGAATGTGTACTTTACACTTTCATTTGAGTCTTTTTCACCTATTTTAGCTATCCTCTATGTTAATTTAACTATATTTTAGTGCATTTTATTAGAATAGTGTCACGTTTCCCTTTAGTTTGTATTTTACAGGTTTTGGTTGAAAAACGAGGTTTTCCGGGCAACTATGTTGAAGTAGACAAGGAATTGGTGTTCCCAATGCCTAATTGGAGTATCTGAAAGATTCCGGATAGGATTTGAAGTCTAGGGGTCGAGTCTGAAGGTTAAAAGGTCACTAGAAGGCAAAAACCGAGTCTGGAAAAGGGAAGAAATCCAAAAACGCGTCGAAAATGCGTATCTGGCCGAAAAACACTCCCGGGCGAGTCGCCCGGGACGTGGGGCAAATCGTCCCACACCAGGCGAATCGCCCGGTGTGTGGGGCCCTTCGCCCCACACAATTCGAATACCTATATATAGTTGCTCAGTTTTCTCCGTTTTTCATACTTTTCCAGACCTTTTCTCTCACCTTTCTCAGTTGTTTTAGGTAGGAATTCTCCGGAGCCTGTTCTCGGGGTTCTTAGCTTAGGAGATACTTTTTCTTAGCAGTTTGGAGCTTGTAAGATCGCGATTCTTCGGAGATTGACAACCTTCGGTAACATTGTATCTTACAGTTTTTTCTATTTATATTTATATATCATTCATCATGTTTTCATTCATTCGTGGTATGATTTCTGTTGATTCCATGACATCTATGAGTAGCTAAACTTCTCGTTGGTGATAGTATGTGATTTCTTGGCGAAGGGTTAATAATTATGCTAATGGCTATATCGCGCATTATACTCTGAGTTATTGCTTTATTTCTTTGATGTATCTAAAACCTCTATTTCGTAGTGTTGAATAATTACGGAACACAATTGGACAATTCATTGATCAAAGATCTCCATGCAAGACCGAGAAATTTATGCATGATTATTAACCTGCTGTGCCTTGAATGACCATACTATCACCAATCTCCATTATCTGTTAAGAAAAACCTTTGCTAAGTCGTGTGCTGTTTTATATTCTTAAGTTAGATTAGATAAAGCTAGTTATAGTCCTTAGAGATCGACTCGAGGTTATTCTACTGCTACACCACGGTTTTCGTTGTAGTTGTGAATTGCCTTTGGCTAAATACAAATTTATTTGATTAATTGGAACCCGACAATTCCATCTTTCATCAAATTGGCGCCGTTGCCGGGGACTATACTCCTTTTTTCTGTTTAGCTTTTTTATATTTTCAGCATTCAGTTTCCAGAACAGCTCTCGGATTGTCTCTCAGAAATTTTACTTTCTTACCCTATTTCTTTCCTCCTATCTTCTTCAGTAAATTCATCTAATCTGATCTTGGTTACCTTGCGTGTTTGTGCTCTCGAAATTTTTGGTTATATTACGCTAATAGAACTAATTTTTAGTTTTGAGTTACTCTTACTACAGAAATACAGGTATGATGTTCATGCGCACTCGCATGACACTCCAATTCTCGCAGGTGAGGAGAGGATCATCCGTATACCTGGAAGATGAGTTAAGGAGGTATGAGGTGACGGAGTCCATGGTGAGATACTTACCAAGGTACGAAGATGGAGTAGGGGTGGACCCATGGAGTTTCATTCGATCCTATGAGGAGGAAATAGAAAGAATTCTAGCAGAAGGGTTTACTGAGGACCAATTGTGCAGGAAATTATTTTCTTTTGCCCTTGGGTATGAGCCGAGGCGTTGGATTGCAAGGTTAGAACCAGGATCGCTGAAAACTTGGGGCCAAGTAGTAGAGGAGTTCTTGGCGCGGTTCATGCCTTATCATGAGACGATTGCCTTACGTGATAGGATCCAATATTTCGAGCAAGGAGAGTATGAGCAGTTTTGTGACGCCTACGAACATTTTGAGATGTATAAACGTGAGTGCCCCCATCACCGTTTCGAAGATGGGGAGTTGATTTGGTGCTTCGTTGGTGGACTTCGTGAAGAGGAACGACTTAGAGTGGATGGGTTGAGCGGCGGTCTGGGAGAATGTACGGTCGACAAGGCAGAAGAAGTCCTCCGTAAGTACGCCAGATGTTCAACACAATCTGATGAGGTAATACCAATTCACATCACCAGAAAGGAAGTAGATCGAGGTGAAGCAGGAAGCTCATCCGAGGAGTATTTTGAAGTCGAAGAAATCAGTGAGGGAGATGAAATTGCACATGCCGAGCAAGTTGAAGATGACCTTCGTATAGCAAAAGTTGTTGAAGAAGTTGAAGTAACTGAGCATCTTACGAAAAAATTCAGCTTGTTAAAATGTGCAGAAGTAGAAGAGGTTCGAAAACTTCAAGCGGAGAAAGGATTGGAAGGCGACGCCCCCCTGGAGGTGGGGGGCGATTCGCCCAGCATGGGGGGCGAACCGCCTCCCATGACAAGTGAGCTAGGGGGCGGTTTTGGGAGCTGGACGACCCCAGCTCCCCTGTTTCTTTACTCACAGACATTCGCATCAATCCAAAGCCACTTCCTTCCGTTACTACTGAGGTTCTTGAGTACAAAGAGGTGAATCTACTCCTCCGAGATGGAAAGCTTGACAAACAGGATACACATGAGTCACCACTAAACAAGCACCTCGATGAAGTCAAAGTGAATGTACTCCTATTGATGAAGTCTTTATTGGATATGCCTGCCAAGCAAACCAGTCCATTCACCATGGTGAGATCTTTGAAGCTTCATAGGTCTCTTTGCTACATCGGACCAAGAGAATGGCGGCCACCGTGGGGAGGTACTCTTGAGTCCATTCTTGAATACTCAGCTGACCGAGGCCAAACCGTTCGGTAACATCTAGTATCACTTTTTATTTACTCATTCTCTTTTGCTAGGGACTAGCTTAAGTTTCATGAGGGGGATGGGATGTGAACCATGATGTTAAGTATTGTTTGGCTTTGTGATGTTAAGTATGGTATCTTGTTTTTTGTTCATTTGCATTTGCACGTTTACCGCTTTCTTAGCTTTTAGGTTGCATTCACTACATTCATCCTAGGATAGTCTTGCATGTTTTATATGGAGTTTATTGCAAAATTTTTGAACTTTTTTATTGGGTAGATTAACTAATTATGACACTAATCATATGCTTTGTCTCTATGAATTTGTTTGAGGTTTTTCTCGCTTGGCTTGTCACATTTATGTATTGCACTTAGTTAAGCTTGGTAGTCTCGACATCACTTAGTGGTGTTTTCTCTACTGCGGTTCACGAAGGCCTTTATAATAGGATGATGCATGTTAGGGTCTTATGGTTGTTTTCCCGAGTAATTATGTACCTAAGAGGCAACAAGTCTTCACCATGCTTTGAGATTGCTAAATGCCTAGGAAGGAGGTAGTGTGAGATTGTGTGATCCTTTGTTTACGACCTATTCTTCCGAATAGGTTTGGGGAGGGGGTTACGCTATCATTAGACTTGTTTTTCGTTTTTCAATTCTGTGTTGTGAGTTTATTTTTCCTTTTTCGTAAATTTTATACTCCAACCTATTCTTTCGAATAGGTTTGGGGAGGTCGTTTGTGTGTCATTTTTGTTTCCTTTTCGTTGTGCTACTTCTGGCTAAAAAAAAAAAATCGAAAAAAAAGAAAAAGAAAAATTCCAGAAAAAAGAAAAAAAACTGGAAAAGAAAAAAGAAAAAAAAAGAAAAGACCACAAAAGAGCAAAGAAGGGTCCAAAAAAAGAGAAAGCCAAAAAGCAGTTTAGCAAAGTGTTGTGTCTCATTTCCAATTCTTGTAATGTTCGTAATCGTGTTGTAATTTTCTATCTGTTCTTTCTGTGTCATCTGTTCTAGACCACCCTCGTCCTGCCATTCAGGAAGTGGGGAATAGCTTAAGGCTTTTCTTGAGAGATGGGTAGAATAGAGGAGTGTTATCTTTTTTAGGGAACCCTCCTTCGTTTGATGAGAGCCAGTATTGGTTCGACCTCTTTGAGGAAAAGTCTTAACTTGGTGAAGAGCAGTAAGTCCTCAGTTTCATAGGCACGGGACAACCATTCGTATTCTAACATGTTTCATTACGTCGTCACTGACTAGGTCCAGGTAGAGAATGTTACGAGAGACTATCTTGTCTTGACATAAGTGCTTATGTGAATGTGTATGGGTCAATCGAGGCATTCTTCAACGTATATTCATGTTATGATTTGTATGGTTTTTGTTCATATGTTTTTTGATAGATTCAATAGATTAGTTTATTTCATTTGGCATGAGACCCCATTTTTTGTGTTGTATTGTTTTTTGCATTAGAGTCTAGCTTAGTTGCTTGAGGACAAGCAAAGGTTCGGTTTGGGGAGTTTGATGAATGTGTATTTTACACTTTCATTTGAGTCTTTTTTATCTATTTTAGCTATCCTCTATGTTAATTTAGCTCTATTTTAGTGCATTTTATTAGAATAGTGTCACGTTTCCCTTTAGTTTGTATTTTACAGGTTTTGGTTGAAAAATGAGGTTTTCTGGGAAATTATATTGAAGTAGACAAGGAATTGGTGTTCCGAAGGCCTAATTGGAGTATCTGAAAGATTCCGGATAGGATTTGAAGTCTAGGGGTCGAGTCTGAAGGCTAAAAGGTCACTAGAAGGCAAAAACCGAGTCCGAAAAGGGGAAGAAATCCAAAAACGCGTCGAAAACGCGTATCTGGCCGAAAATCACTCCCGGGCGAGTCGCCCGGGACGCCCGGGACGTGGGGCGAATCGCCCCACACCAGGCGAATCGCCCGGTGTGTGGGGCCCTTCGCCCCAAACAATTCGAATACCTATATATAGTTGCTCAGTTTTCTCCGTTTTTCATACTTTTTCAGACCTTTTCTCTCACCTTTCTCAGTAGTTTTAGGTAGGAATTCTCCAGAGCCTGTTCTGGGGGTTCTTAGCTTTAGGAGATACTTTTTCTTAGCAGTTTGGAGCTTGTAAGATCGCGATTCTTCGGAGATTGACAACCTTCGGTAACATTGTATCTTACAGTTTTTCTATTTATATTTATATATGTTGAAGGGTAATTCGTGTGTCTTTATAAGTTCGCAATGAGTCGCTAGTCTAAGTCATTCTAATTCCTCTTGTAGTGTTCCCTTAAGGTAGGAAATGAGCCCTCTTGTAGCTTCCTCGTACCTGAAATAGACTAGAGGGGGGGTTAGTGTCTCTTGCCCGGTCTGTAAGGTATCAGACCGGAGAGGCGACTTTACGAGTAGGGAGTTGTGAGGCTTCCCTAGTATGAGTAGTGAAAGTGGTGCTCGGGTGGCGTAGTTAATGCTTACTGTTGAGGAGTAAATGAGGCCCTTTTATACTTGTGACCCTTCAGCTTCCGGTCATGTAGGATCACGCCACGTGTACGGCCAGGATTGAAGCCTTCCTCGGCCCAGGCCCATTAAGGAGGTCCGTGGGCCTTGGCCCAAGAGAGCAACCATGGCTGGTCGCTCTGGCCTCCTCGTGCCTTCCTTGTGCGTGGATGATGCGAGTAGTGTCCTGCTCAGTTTCTGTCAAGGAGCGTTACCTTGACGTAAGGTCTCCTCGAGCCCGAGAGATGCTCCTCGAGCCCACTGGCAGCTTTATCCTTGTGAGGAGCTTATTTTGAGGGTTGTCCTCCCAGTGATGGTCGGACCCTATGTTGGTCGATCCACACCTTAGTGACATACTTGGGTGTGGTCGTGCCCCTTGAGGGACGGCCTATGATGCTTTGTCGCGCTCTTAGACCGCTCCAGTTCGTACATGCGGACTGGACATATTTCAACCCTAACATATGTCCCCCTAGTTTCCAAGTATCTTTGTAGAAGATAGTTGAGGAACTATGTTGAAGTAGAGGTCGAGCAGAGCCTCGACTAGTAGTGGGCGAAAAAAGATTTCCGTATTCGCACCTTGGTAACTTTCCCTCCTCCTATCTCTCCCTCCCCCCCCCTTTTTATAGGGTGCGAGCAGACGTTGCTCGGACCGTATGAAAAGAGGTATTTTTGCTGGGAAAAGATCGGATCCGGGTAAGTATTCCTTAGTGGAATGGAATGACTTCCTGCCGCTTTTTGCTTGCAAAGTATCTCGCGGAGAGATACTTGTGTAAAAGGAATGGAATGACTTCCTGCCGCTTTTTGCTTGCAAAGTATTTCGCGGAGAGATACTTGTGTAGAAGGAATCTCGAGGAGAGATATCTTCATGAGTGGATCCTCGATCCACTGCCACGTGGCCATCGATTTTCCGTGGTTCTGACATTTCTTTCCATGTTGTCTCGAGGAGGACAGATCATGGTCGTCGATCTGTCTCTGTGTGTCTCGAGTAGGTTCGTGCTCGCGCCGCGAGTTGATTGCCGTGGTTAGGTAATTCGTTCCGGATCCGAGAGCGTGTTCGAGCCAGAGCGGGAGCGTGGAGGGTATAACCGGTAATTCGCCAGGCGGCCGCAATCTGGACCGTTGATCTTGGACACGTGGTCGGTCCGGATGGCGCGAGGACATGCGTCGTTTCGTATCCCCGGGATACCCTTCTATAAATAGGTCAACACTCGGTCATTCCACACTTTTCGCAATCCGAATACTCAGAGCTAAAAAGAGAGAGCGAGGAGAACTTCAGAGATCGACGAGTGTGAGTGATCAAGCCAAGAGACGCGCGAGGAGCTTTTTCCGTGAGCAAAATCCGATTTTCAGGCGAGCCTTCAACTTTTTCCGGCCTTCTTTCCGGTTTCAAACTTTCATCTACTTAAAAACAAGTAAGTTTCCGGTTCTTTGCCTTTAATTTCTTCTCTTCTTGCTTGTTTTTGCTTTGAAATGCCTTGAATTTGCTGCTTCCTTGCTTTTTCGCTTTTCGGTTTGCATGTTAGCTCTTTTCTTTGATTTTTGCCTCCCGGAAATGTTGTTACCTGAATAATGACCGGTAGATGACGGCCTAAGAACGGCCTTGGACCTAAAAAACAGTAAACGGACTTGTAAACGGACTTGAACGGAATCGATTTGGACCCATTTGGCTTGCATGCTGTAGAAGTAGCTCCCCTTTTCTTTGTTGTATATCCCCTGTTGCCTCCTCATTAGCGTACGGCTGTAGAAATAACTGTAGGCAGTTTTTCGGGCGGTTGGTCGCTCTTCGATTCTTGTATATGCATGTGGTCGCTCCTGTTTTGCTGTATATGCATGTCGTCATGCTGCTCGATTTTTTACTCATGCTTTGAGCGGTTGGTCGCTCCTTATATGCTCCTCGCTCTACTTTTGCTTTTCTGTAGAGTAACTTCTTCATTTATTTGCTCTTTTCTTTTTGAGATTTTTCTCCGTTCGGGAGGTCGAACTTTAATGAACATACCTAAAAGGACCTCTCGGACTATCACAACCCATCCTAACTTCTTTCTTTGCCCACCTTTAGGATGTCCGAGAGGAGCGACGACAGCCAAAACATCTCGGCCGCCGGTGAGTATGGGAGCGACCATACTACGTCGCCCGATACGTCAAACGTGTCGGCGACCTTCCTTGATGACACGATAGAGGAGGCTGTCGAGGAGCCTCAGCTCGAGCAAGGTGGCGGGCAGGCTGTCGAGGAAGGTGACGAAGAGACCGAAAGCGAGGAGGATTTATATCAGCTTGTCACCCGAAAGAGGCGTCGTAGCGAGGACGACGATTTTATCGACGACCGTACAGAGGCAGAAGGTGGTCCCCGCGACCCTGGTGTATCTGCGGAGTTGATAACTCGCGCCGCCCAAGTCCACGGGCGTAATTATGGGGCAGCAGTTAACGTGGTCCCTCCTGCCGATATTCGGATCGAGGAGATGGATGACACGGAGAGGCCGGAGTTGGCCTTGGCGCTATATGAAGAGGGTGAGCATTCGGCCAAGCGCGGGAAGGCCCCGATACCCGTTCAAATAATTGATAGTGATGAGACGTCTGATGAGAGCGAGGAAGACGACGAGGCTACCTCTCCTCGGATTAGTCCCCCTTCCAAGAGGGTTAGATTCCCTCCACAAACAACTAGGAGGGCCGTGATCACTGACGAGGAGGAGGATGAAGTTCCTCTGACGATCGGGGACACTAACCGGAGTGAAGCTGGTCCGAGTACTAGGTCTCCTTCCTTCTCGGAGGGGCAAAGGCGTGCAATCAGGGATGCGAAGAGGTTCGCGCGCGAGGAGGAGACCAGTTACCATTCCATCGACCCGACCACCATTGACTTTACATTTCCGAGTGGGACTCGAGCAGCCAACCCACTCGAGGACCAGGAGGGTGAGATGCGGCGTGCTCAGATGGCCGCTGATAAGGAAAAAGCTGAGAGGAGAGCGAGCAAGCGTTCTCATCGCTCCAGTAAATCGAAGAAGGCAAAGGTTGCCGTGGAGCCAGAGCCTAAAACTACTAAGGCTGCTGAGAAGAAGTTCACCAAAAGTGCTCGCACGGTTGACCTCCCCGATCCTCAGGGGGAGACGAACGAGGATGGGATAATACCGACCACCTCTTCTACCGTCAAGCTCGACGAGGTTCCCACACTTAGGTGGAAGTATTCTCTCCCTGAGAATAAGTTTGACATCCTCGTGCCCAAGGAGGATCAAACTTTTTATAATGCTCCCCCGGGGTACATGGCCGTTCACTGCCTCAGCTTGGATCGAGGATGGATACTCCCCTTCTGTGATGCTTTCCGCGATATCTTCAACACGTTGGGGATCGCTCCTTGGCAATTGGTGCCAAGTGCCTTTGGAACCCTCGTATGCTTTGGAGTCTTTTGCATGAAGAAGGGGATCGAGCTAAACTTCCACAACTTCAATCAACTGTTCCGAGTCTCGATGAGCTCCGGGAACAAATACTTTTACTATTTCAATGCTCGACCAGGCCTTGGGTTCATCATGGACGCTCCTAGCTCCTCGGGCTATAAGTGGTTTCATAGGTACTTCTATATCAGAAAGAGAAGGTTGCCTAACATGAGCGAGGAGGAGCTGGAGTGGGGAGTACCCAAGCTCATGTTCAGAGGGAAGATTGCGGACAAGCATCCGTTGCCCGAGGAGTCTGATCCCTGGGTTATGGAGCTCGAGGAGCAGAATCGGGGACCCCATCCCGAGAAGTACTTTTACTGGGGGTTGGTCCTTCAGCCACTTCCGTACTTGGCGGGTCTTTCACCCTATGCTTACACAGGGTATATCGGGAATCGGTATACCCGGAAAGTCCTCTTCGGTAACTAGTGTTCGCGCTTTTTCTTCTCTCTGTACTTGTATATTTTTTTTCTTTGATTGCTTTCTGTTTGTGATATGTCCTCGCTTGCTTACTTTCCTCGTCGATTTTTATTGCTCCTCGATCGTACTAACTTGTGTTTATTCTCTTGCAGCTTATTGGTTCCAGTGGATAATGTCGAAGACATTGGCTGCCAAGGAGGAGCAAAGGAGGAAACAAAGGTTGGCCAACAAACAGACGAAGATCCTCGGGTCTTTGAGCTTGACCCCTCCTCGGAACGCCGCGCATCATCGAGATGCCTTAGTGCAGGAGGGGCTCGCTACCCGCGAGAACCCTGTAGAGGCCATCAAGAGGGCCGAGGAGGAGGCTGCCGCGAAGAGGGCCCAGGAAGCAAAGGAGGCCGAGGAGGAGGCCTTGAATACGATTGAGGCTGAGAAGAGGCCGGAGAGGCCTGCAGCTAAAAAGGGAGCGAGGAAGCTCAACCTAGGTGGTAACAATGAACCTGCCCGGAAAAAGGGTAAGGTGGCCGCTTCGGGAGATGAGGTGAAGCGGCTCATTCAAATGAGCGACCTCGACAGGGCACATGAGCTTAGCATGTGCTCGCTCCAGGTACTTGCCTTTATTCTTTGTAAAATTTCTCTAAGTATGAATTTTATTCTCCTCGCTAACTTTGTTTTCTTTTTGCAGCTCGAGAACTTGAAAGAGGCCTATGGCCAAGTGGCTGCTGATCGGGCCGACATAGGGGTCGTTATCGAGGACCTCGAGAAGAAGCTGGCTGCTTCAGAGAAAAAAGCCAAGGTCTCGGAGGCTGAGGCCGGGAAGCTGAAGATAAAGGTCGAGGAGCTGGAGAAGGAGCTCTCCCGGGAGAAATCGAGGAGCAAAAGCTTCAAGGGTGCTTACGCCACTTTGTCCATTTGCATGGAAAAGTTTAAGGCAAGCATCCTGTCCTTCCTCAAAGGGAGCCGAATCTCTGCTGCTCGCGACTTCATGTCGTCGGTTACTTATAAGTTGGCCCTGAGAGATGTACAAGTGTCATCGCGCGAGGAGGGCTTCTTCTCGTGTGTTGGCCAACTCAAGAGGGTCAACATGCTTCCGGCCGATTTTGATCCCGATGACCGCGAGGACCTGCATCCCGGGCGGCGCGAAGACCTCACTCCTTACCCCGATGAGGAGATTACTGAAGAGATGCACGAGGCGTGCGAGTTTGGCGAGCTGGTGACCGACCCAGAAGTACCTTATCCCAGCAAGCCAGCTTTCCTGCCCGCCTGGGTGCCTGAGTGCTTGAGAAGCGGGATAATCTACCCGTTCGAGAAGGCAGCTCTTCGGAATGCTGCTTGGGTGAAGTTGAGCGAGCCGGTTCTCGGGAGGGCAGCTGACTTTGTCGAGCCAGAGCTAACAATGTATCAAAAGGCAATTGAAGAGGCTCGAGCTCAGGAGCGCGACGACATGGAAGGCCCGAGACGAGCACAGTTCGAGGAGGAGCTGCCAGCGCGACCACCCCGGTCACTGAATTTACCGACAGCCGTACTCGCTAATGATCGGGGAGCCTCCTTGAAGACCGAGTATGCTCGGGGCATGTTGTAATCTTTTCCATTTTCTGTACTTGTTTTTATTTTCAAACAATCTTCATTCGGCCCTTTGTGGCACTCCTCGCAACATCTATGTTTGTAACATAAATTTCACTGTTGTTGTTTCATTGCTACTCGTTTTCTTTCAATAAAATGCTCTGCTCTTCGCTTTCAATACTTGTGTTTTTTCTAAATCCAATTTTTGTTATGACGTATAACTTGGATAGAGTAGTTAAACACGTATAAGTTAGAATCGAGAACCAATGTTCTTCGCTGCGAGCTATTCGATTTATCAACGTGGATGCTTCTCGATCGTATTGATCACTTGAGGAAAAATTCTAAGTGTTGAACTTAGAAAAATTTCCAAGTGTTGAGTTAGAAAGACTGGAAGTCTCTCTCCTCGATCACTTCCATCTCCTCGATTTTTCTTCTTTGAGTGGTTTCCTGATCGATTCTCTCATAGAGTTTAGAGAGCGGGGAGGGTTCCCCTTAATCATGGAAATCGAATAGCTTTTATTTAAGTAAGCTTTCTCGATCGAGTAGTCTTATTTTTTGAGTATAGTAGCTCTATACTTGAACATTTTCTTGTTGAAAGAGACATTGTATTGATTTGTCGGAAATGCAATTACAATGGGGGCTCTTCGGCCAGCTTGCTTACAACAACTTTTTAACAAAAGCAAGGGGTACCTCTCACTTGGACCAGTGAGGAATCCTCCTCGATCAGTGGACCTTCCACATAAGTTTTCAAAAAGCTTTTTCTCTTGGCAACTTCAAGCGTAGAATCTCTGGAGGTTAGAAGTATTCCATGGATTTTTCAATACCCTTCCCTCCATGTCTTGAAGACGATAACTTCCGTTGGACCTTGCTTCAATTATCTTGTAGGGGCCTTCCCAATTGGGTTGCATTTTCCCAACTTTGCCCAAGATGTCTGCTCTTCGGAGTACTAGGTCTCCTACTTGGAAGTCTCTTTCTCTTACGCCTTTGTTGTAGGTCTTTGCGATAAGTGCTTGATATCTGAGGATATTGGCCAAGGCGTTGGTCCTCGATTCACTGATTGTCTCTAGGTCGAAGAGTCTCTCTGTATGATTGTCCTCGGGTTGGTACCCTTGGATTCTGAGGGTTTCCACTGCTACTTCTGCTGGTATGACCGCCTCGGACCGTAAACTAGCGAGAAGGGAGTCTCTCTTGTAGCTGTTTTTGAAGTAGTGCGGTATGCCCACACCACTCCATCAAGCTCTTCGACCCAGTCCCTATTGGTAGCGAACCTCTTCTGCAAGTTGTTGACAAGGATTTTGTTGACGGCTTCTGTTTGCCCATTGGATTGAGGATGTCCTACAGAGGTATACCTCCTCTCAATCTTCATTTCCTTGCACCATTCATTGAATCTTTGACCGCAAAATTGAGCGCCATTATCCGAGATGAGGACCCTTGGCAAGCCGAATCGACACACGATGTTCCTCCACACGAAGTTCATCACTCTCTGTTCGGTGATGGTAGATACTGCCTCAACTTCCGCCCACTTGCTAAAGTATTCGACCGCAACGATGATGAACTTCTTTTGACCCGTGCCTCTTGGAAATGGACCGACTATGTCGATGCCCCATATGTCGAACGGACAAGTGATGGCGATGGGCATAAGAGGTTTCGCCGGGACGTTGATCAAATTGGCGTGCAATTGACACTCCTCGCACTTTCTCACAAATTGGGCAGCGTCTTCGCGAACAGTGGGCCAGTAGTATCCTTGTCGAATGACTTTTTGCGCGAGGGTTCTTCCTCCGGCATGGTCGCCGCAACTTCCTCGATGCATTTCTCCAAGAAGTTTTTGAACTTCATGCTCGGCGACGCATCTCAAGTAGACTCCCTCGAAAGACCTTTTGTACAAGTAGTCTCCTTGCATGATGTATCGAGGAGCTTTCCCTTTGATTCTCCTTGCTTCAGCCTTGTCACGAGGAAGGCTTCCATTTTTGAGATATGTTGTTATCTCTTGCATCCAATTCGGTTGATCGTCAATTGCCAAGACGTTTGGCTTTGATGACCACAAAGATGATGCGTTGATTCTCATGAGTATCACGTTCCGGGTATCAACTCCTCCGGAGGCTGAAGCATACTTTGATAGGGCATCTGCCCTTTGATTGAGATCTCTCGAGAACTTTTCAATCTCACAACTTTCAAATTTTGAATTTCTTCCGTGATGGCACTCTTGTACTCAGCTAGTGAGTCTTTCTTGGTTTTGAATTTCCCCGAGATTTGCTTCTCGGCCAGTTGGGAATCAGTGAAGAGATGTAGCTTCTTCACTTCCAATGACTTTGCCATACGTAGAGCGATGAGGATGGCTTCATATTCTGCTTCATTGTTGGAGACCGGGAAACTAAGAGTAACGGCGTACTCTAGTTCAGCCCCTCTGGGACTCTTGAAGTATATTCCTATCCCGCCATTTTTTCCTGATGAGGATCCATCAACATGAAGAATCCAGACGTCTCCGTGGTCGACTAGCTCTTTGGGTTTTGGAGAGACGGTCTCCGCACCCTTTGGCTCGTCGGTTTTCTCTGTCAGGAACACTTCATGCCTTTTCCTTTTGGTTTGGGACATCGCCTTAAGCTCTTTAAAGCATCCTCCAGAGCTTGCATTGGGTTGTTTTGATGGGGTTGCTCTTCGACCATCATCATACGCACTCTTTGTTGCTGAAGAGTTTTCCTCTGAAGTTCCTTTTGAGGGATACTCCACTAGGAAGTCGGCTATGACTTGTGCTTTCTTGGCTACGGGTGCTTGGTAGTCGATGTCGTACTCACTTAGTTCAATCGCCCACCTTGCCATTCTTCCCGAATTTTCGGGCTTTCCGAGGACTTGCTTGAGAGGTTGCTTTGTCAAAACAACAACCTTGTGAGCACCAAAGTAGGGTTTTAACCTCCTTGCAGTGTAAACGAGAGCAAAGGAAAGCCTCTCGATATCCATGTACCGCGTTTCAGCCCCGGCAAGTACTTTGCTCAAGTAGTAGATGGGCAAGTGGTCGTTTCCTTGGATTCGCACCAAAACCGAGCTGATAGCTTCCCCGGTTGCTGCTAAGTACAAATAGAGTACCTCTCCGTCCACGGGTTTTGATAATAGAGGAGGAGCGAGTAGGTATTCTTTCAGCTTCTCGAAGGCTTCCTCGCACTCCTTTGTCCACTCGAAGTGGCTGCTCTTTCTCAATACCTTGAAAAAAGGTAGATTTTTCTCGGCAGACCTTGAGATGAATCTACTCAATGCAATTGATTTTCCGACCAATTGTTGCACCTCATTGATGGACTGAGGTTGGGGAAGATCGAGAATGGCCTTTATCTTTTCGGGGTTTGCTTCTATTCCTCTTTCTGTCACCATGTAGCCGAGGAACTTCCCCCCTTTGACTCCAAAGGTACACTTCGCCGGGTTGAGCTTCATGCCATACTTTCTCAAGATTGAGAAGCACTTTGCCAGGTAACCTACATGTTGCTCCTCGGTCTTGCTCTTGACGAGCATGTCATCGACATATACTTCCATTGTTTTACCTAGCTCTTCCTTGAACATCTTGTTAACCAACCTTTGGTAAGTCGCTCCGGCGTTCTTAAGACCAAATGGCATCACGTTGAAGCAATACACATTGCCGTTAGCGAAGAAGGCGGTCTTAGGCACATCATCTTTGGCCATTTTGACCTGGTAGAAGCCCTGGTATGCATCCATGAAACTCAGGAGGGCGCATCCAGCGGTGGAATCAACAAGCTGGTCGATCCGTGGGAGAGGGTATGGATCCTTCGGGCAAAACTTGTTGAGCCTTGTAAAATTGTTGCACATTCGCCATTTCCCCGGACCCTTCTCCACGAGGACCACATTGCATACCCAGTCTGAGTATCTCACTTCTTTGATGTGGCCAGCTTTAAGAAGCCTTTGTACTTCCGCTTCTATGATGGCATTATCTTCCGCACTGAAGTCTCTTCGCTTTTCTCTGATGTGGGTGATCGATGGGTCTACGTTCAGACGGTGAACGGCGACACGTGGGTCGATCCCCTTCAGGTCCTCGGTACTCCATGCGAATACATCGTTGTTATCCTTCAAACATTGGATGAGTTTCATCCTGACTTCAGTGGCCATCTCTGTGCCAATTTTTGTGACCTTGTCGGCACTTCCTTCGACAATTTGGATTTCTTCTAGGGCTTCTCTTGCTTCAATTTTGTTTTCCTCAAAGAATTTCTTCTTTTTGGAAGAGGGTGGGACTGGTGGAATCACTTGATACTCCTCGAGCTCCTTAACAGCTCCTACTAGAGTATCCTTGTCTTTCTTCATGATTGCTTTTCTTCGCCTAAGTGACGGACTTGGCTTTTTTGATTTTCTTTTCACTCGCCGAACCGTGTAGAAACGATAAGGCGCATTGTGGACAAGGGGTGTCTCCTCGGATGGCTGCTCGGGGTTGGGTTCTCCAATGGCAACCCTTGAAGTGAACTTGGCTGACAAGGTGTAGCATTCCCATGCTTCTCGTATGTCTCCTACTTCTTGTCCGATTCCCAAAGGAGTGGGGAATTTTAGCTTGTTGTGGACTGTGGACACTACGGCTCGGAATTGAGAGAGAGCGGGCGGCCTAGGACTGCGAAATAATCAAATGGCATATCGACCACCACGAAAGGAACTTGTTGGGTTACCCTTCTAGGAGCGCTACCCATGGACACCGTGAGGTTGATCATTCCGAGCGGCATGATAGGTTGTCCTCCGAATCCTACCAATGCGCTCCTCACTTCTCTGAGCCCTTCCCTTGGGTTCATGTGCATCCTTTTCAAGGTTCCGGTGAAAATCAAGTTTGCCGAGCACCCAGTGTCGACGAGGATTCTACCCAACTTGTAGGATTGAACATCCAAGGACACTACAAGTGGGACGCAAGGATCATAGATGTTGCCTCCTCCGGCATGCTTCAGAGGTATCTCGCTATCATCGAAAGAGATAACGTTGGTTCCCGGTCGCGCGGCTTGAGCATACTTCACATCTCGGACTCTGAGGTTGTCCGCCGTGATCTCCCTTTGATTACGAGTGTCGCCGCCGGCGGGTCCTCCCGCAATCGTGAGAGTGCGGATGCTTCCATTTACAGGGCGGTTCTCATAATTATTGTAATTATGAATGTCGTCGTCCTGAGGATTTCCTTGGTAAGGGTGCTCACTCCCGCTTTGAGGAGGTGGGGGCAGTAGTGCCAGGGGTTCCTCCTTCCGGATGTAGTTAACCAATTGACCGTTACGTATCATCCTCTCAATTTCGTTCTTGAGCTCGACACACTCGTCTGAGGTGTGCCCTTTCCCCTTGTGAAACTTGCAAAATTTTTCCGAACTCTTGTTCCTCTGGTTTTCCTTAATCGGGGGTGGCCATGAGACGTCTAGCTTCCTCGAGACTATATAGTTCAAGATGTCGGATCTTGGCCTATTCAAGTCTGTGTAGTTGCTATATCGTCTTGGAGGTGACCTTCTGGGAGGAGACCTCTTGTCTCTGAAATCATTTCTTGAGTTGCCCTCCTTGATCAACCCAAATTTTTGCTCTTTCCTCTGCTTCCCGGGATTTTGGGGGCGAGGAGGGTACTCCTTTTCTTTTTCTTTTTCTTTCCTTTTTCCTTGGGAAGATTGGTTCTCACGGTGACCGTTCTTCGGAATTCCTCGGCTTCGAGGAAGTCCTTGCAAACTTTGGCCAGTTGTGCTTCATTCTCTACACACGATGCTGAGAGCACATCTTGGAATCTGATGTTGGTAGTGTTACCATACAAATATTCTTTCCTCTCATTGATCGAGTGATCTTCGACTTGGAGGGCTGCTTCATGAAAGCGATTGATGAAGTCCCTCAAGTCTTCATTGTTTCTCTGGACAATTTCGGCCAAGTACCTCACCCGTCTCTTGGCGTTCATCACTTTCTCGAAACGCTTAGAAAACTCCTTACAGAGATCTCTATATGATTTGATGGATCGGTGAGGGAGGCGCGACCACCATTTCATGGCTTCTCCGGAAAGGTTAGCCGGGAAGAGGAGTGCCTTAGTCCTTGAGTCATGACCGTAAGCATCCATTTTGGTGCCAAATCTTACCAAGTAGTCCTTCGGACAACTTGTTCCATCATAGCTTTCGAAGGTGGGGAACCCTCTTTCAATTTTGGCTTGGTGGTTCCTGATCTCATCGCACAAAGGGCTCGGATCTTGGTCTTGCTCTCTCTCTTGGACGGTTCCTCGAAGAGTCTCTATCTGAGCATCAAGTGCGGATTTCCTCGCGTTGAGTTCCTCCAGAGTGAGCCTCCTCCCCGTGATCGGATCGACCAGGGGGGTTACCTCAGCTACTGTTCTCAACGCTTGATTCTCTTCCACTGCTTCTTGTTGGTTTTGAGGAGTTACCTGGTTGGGGGTAACTTGATTGGGGAGAGCGGGTGGTGTAGCGGCCACCTGAACTCTATTTTCTTGTTGCGCTACATTTTGCAATGATGCCCGTATTCTTCTGTCAATCAGGTCTCTCAAATCATCCGGGGCACCTTGTGGTCCTAACCTCGATTGGATTCTTGATGGTCCAAGTCGAGATTGGATCGGCCTGGTGTTGGCTCTCGAATGTGCTTCATCTTGTGCAACAGGTGCTCTTCCTTGGGATTGACGAGGAGCGACCAAGGTGGCCCGAGGTTGCTCTTGCACCGGTGCTTGTGGTTCTCCTGGAGCTTGTATCTCGGTATTAACCCTAATAGCCTCATTACCTCCGACATATCCTTGTAGAGTAAGAAGGAATAGACCGTATTGAGCTTCGCCCATCCCGAAATCTGATGGTCGGACGACACGTCCATCAGGAAGGGTGAAGGTCAATGCGGCCGGTTGAGGAGGGTTCACTGTCACGGGAGGTTGGTTAATTGCTACCGGATGAGGCTGCCCCCTGGACTCGGCGTTGTTTGCGACTCTCAAAGCTCCATAGGCATTTCCCACTGGGACTCCTTGCGGGTTATTTTCCCCCGATGTCTCATTTTGGGAGTGAGTGACATTAGTAAATGCCCCCTCCGTGTAATCCCGGTTCCTTACAACATTGTTGTTTCTCGGCTCCCTCGGAACACCATCCGTTCCTCCTCCGCGACCGTTATTAGAGGGACGGCCTCTAGGTCGAGGAGGATTTACGGGTGGTGCATTAGCAAGACGGTTGCTTCTTCTGGGAGGCATATTCGTGATGTGTCACGAGGAGGAAAGTGGCTCGACCAGTAGGGCAAGGAATGACCTTTTGTGTCGTTTCCCACAGACGGCGCCAAATGTTGAAGGGTAATTCGTGTGTCTTTATAAGTTCGCAATGAGTCGCTAGTCTAAGTCATTCTAATTCCTCTTGTAGTGTTCCCTTAAGGTAGGAAATGAGCCCTCTTGTAGCTTCCTCGTACCTGAAATAGACTAGAGGGGGGGGTTAGTGTCTCTTGCCCGGTCTGTAAGGTATCAGACCGGAGAGGCGACTTTACGAGTAGGGAGTTGTGAGGCTTCCCTAGTATGAGTAGTGAAAGTGGTGCTCGGGTGGCGTAGTTAATGCTTACTGTTGAGGAGTAAATGAGGCCCTTTTATACTTGTGACCCTTCAGCTTCCGGTCATGTAGGATCACGCCACGTGTACGGCCAGGATTGAAGCCTTCCTCGGCCCAGGCCCATTAAGGAGGTCCGTGGGCCTTGGCCCAAGAGAGCAACCATGGCTGGTCGCTCTGGCCTCCTCGTGCCTTCCTTGTGCGTGGATGATGCGAGTAGTGTCCTGCTCAGTTTCTGTCAAGGAGCGTTACCTTGACGTAAGGTCTCCTCGAGCCCGAGAGATGCTCCTCGAGCCCACTGGCAGCTTTGTCCTTGTGAGGAGCTTATTTTGAGGGTTGTCCTCCCAGTGATGGTCGGACCCTATGTTGGTCGATCCACACCTTAGTGACATACTTGGGTGTGGTCGTGCCCCTTGAGGGACGGCCTATGATGCTTTGTCGCGCTCTTAGACCGCTCCAGTTCGTACATGCGGACTGGACATATTTCAACCCTAACAATATATCTTTCATCATGTTTTCATTCATTCGTGGTATGATTTCTGTTGATTGCATGACATCTATGAGTAGCTAAACTTCTCGTTGGTGATAGTATGTGATTTATTGGCGAAGGGTTAATAATTATGCTAATGGCTATATCGCGCATTATACTCTGAGTTATTGCTTTATTTCTTTGATCTATCTAAAACCTCTATCTTCGTAGTGTTGAATAATTACGGAACACAATTGGACAATTCATTGATCAAAGATCTCCATGCAAGACCGAGGAATTTATGCATGATTATTAACCTGCTATGCCTTGAATGACCATACTGTCACCAATCTCCATTATCTGTTAAGAAAAACCTTTGCTAAGTCGTGTGCTGTTTTATATTCTTAAGTTAGATAAGATAAAGCTAGTTATAGTCCTTAGAGATCGACACTCGAGGTTATTCTACTGCTACACCACGGTTTTCGTTGTAGTTGTGAATTGCCTTTGGCTAAATACAAATTTATTTGATTAATTGGAACCCGACAATTCCATCTTTCATCATACTCTAGGGGTAACTCTGACCATATTTTCTTACAGTCCAGAAGCTGGCGGAGCAGAACAGCCTGAATCGGGGCTCGGATCCACCCGATGGGACAAGATTGGTGAAGCATAAGTTGGGTTCGAAATCCGAGTTGGTGCAACGCCTTGAGGCGGTAAGTGATTATTGAATTGAGTAACTTTCTAATACTTTCATTTTTAAAGTCTTCTTTCAATTATTAATTAACTTCGTGTGTTTATATTCGATGAAGATCACCGAGGGGAGGGAGTCGAGGATGTGGGAGCATTTCTGTGATTTCCACGGCACGACTAATGAGCAGGGGGAGCTGGACTCACTGATCCTCATAGCAAAAAGTCGCGGTACGTATTTTTTTTCCATTTGTAAATTTGTTTTTTTTGTACGTACTTGTTCAATGACTAATTTTTGTTTGTTTGCAATTTCAGGCGGAGTACCTGGCCAGGGTAGAGAACAGGCCTGAGCTTATGCCCGTGTAGCTGAACGCTATCTACATGGAGATTTTCCAGCTCGATAACAAGGGGTGTGTCTTCGGCATGGGAAACCTGTCGCAGGCCATAGCCGAAATGGTCGATCAGGTTTGTTCATCTTCCGGCTCGAAGCACCCACGGAGATCCGAGGTGCCTCCTCAGTTCCTCCAGGAACACGAACAGCTGAAGAAGACGGTCCAGAAGCAGGCTGAGGATATTGCTCGGATAAAAGAGGAGCACGAGAGGATGAAGTCGTCCTTCAAGGCCACGATCGACTGGGTGTACAAGAAGTACGCCGACCCCGATGACCCACCCCCCGAGTTTATGTGACACTCGCTTCCGGATCTGTGTATTTTCATTAGTACACTTTATATTTTTTTTTCAAACAGTTTTTATATTAGCACAATTAGTACTTTTATTCCTTTTATTCGAATGCTTAACTAATTTGTATATATTTGTGTATAAATTTGTGTAGAATTTTATGTTACCAAATTAGTATATATTACTGTATATTTGTTGGGAACAAATAAAAAAAATTAAATCGGAAAAAAAAAATTCCAGCCAACTCAGCGACAGATAAATCTATCCGTCGCCAAATTTTCCATAACCTGCTGCAGCCACGTGTCTCAGCCGACTAGCGACAGATGAATTTATCCGCCGCTATCTATAGATACAAATAAAATTATCCTTCCCAACATTGGTCAACGATGAACAAGGCGACATATAAGTTTATCCGTGTTTATAGATAGCGCCGGTTAAATTCATCCGTCACTTTGTACATTAGCGACGCCACTTTCTGCGACGTCCTATTTAGCGAGGAGATGTCCGTCGCTAATATGAAATAGCGACAAATCGCTCCTTATAGCGACGGATGCGATCCGTCGCTAAATCCGATTTTCCTTGTAGTGATAGATGTGGAGAAATAAAGTGGCTTAATATATTTGTATAATATTAGTGTAAATATTTTCTGTTTCAAAAAAATGTACGTTTAAATAAATCATGAATTTTGCTAAATTTCTGGAATTGAATGATTGTTCTATATTCATACTTTGATAATTCGGTAATTGATAATTAATTACTCCCCCATTCTTAAATAAGATACATTCTAGGTTTTTTGCCTTATTATTAAATATAATTCATTCTAGATTCCTTTCCCTTGTTCCAAGTATAAATATTAATTTTTTAGCTATTATAGTTATATTATTCCGTGTCTTTTACTATTTGTCTCCTTTTTATTGCAAGCATTTAGTTATATTTTTCCGTATTTATCCATATTTATTGTCTTGCCTTAATTGGCTTAATATGTGTAAACTTATATTTAAGAATGGAGGGAGTATTATATTTAAGAATGGAGGGAGTAAGTGAAAAAACTTTGGTTTGCAGTTTGTTAGAGCCGCGAGAGATTCATTGCACCGACATTATCTTCCACCGAGCATCATCTTCCGACCAACAAACAAATATATGTACTCCATATAAATAGAAAACCATTGAATCCGAACTTTAGTGAGAACGACTGAACGTGTGATTCATACATGAAGTGAATGTATATCGAGTCTCAAACTCTCAAGCCACACTCCTCTCCCCTATTACTATAATTTTGCCGATTAAAAAAAAAAAACAAAATCCTCCATTGATGATATCCATAAAATATCCCAACTAACTAGACTAACTAGGTAGTAAATGTTTTAAACAGTAGAGTGCAAAGTGACAAATTTAGAATTTCCATACGAAGATATAATCCACATGAATAAGTAGAATTTCAGTATGGCAATATAGAATTTCAGGTGGGTTTTCTGAACAGCATGTTTTCTTCCCCTTGGATAAAACAGCGGGAATACCAACTATGAGTAAGACAGCAACTTTTTCCTAACAGATGATAAGCTAACAAGTAAAAGCTACAACGGGTATTTACAAATAGCACTAATACGATGCTATTCAACTTAAACTGGTGGCATTGACGTGGAAACGACAACATAAGTAAGAAATTGCAGACCATCCTGCATCTTGACCAAAGCTGTGTTATGATCAGCACGGAGATTTTCTGTAAATGCTTCGGCCTTCTCCTGGACTGACTTCGGAGTAACAGCTTCTTTTGAATCTGCAGCAGCAGTCTTAATCACTGCTATATATGCCTCTGCTACGTCTGATATGCCTGAGCACAAGTGCACAACATACATCAGGAGTGTAAAAATGAGGGAAAAAAATGTTTTAATAATGAATCCCACAGGACACAGCTAGCATTGCCATATAAAACGACTTCACATGTAGAAGACATCACTTATTGTAGTTATGTGATGTAATGATAATTATAACCCGGTTAATAAACTCTATCTTCGATATATCTATTTATATAACGTTGACTATGGATACGATTAACAAATCTTTGATATAGCTACTTATATAACGTTGACTATTGATTGATATGGTTTATGATATATTATCATGCATAGCATACCTTAATTTTATATAACAAACTGTGTACATCAAACTTCACCAGCATGCTATTTTCATGAACAAAGAGTTGCTTACCAACTCTGAACACATTTCAGACCTGGACATACATCTAAGTATCTAACTTGACATACTTCACAATAAGACCATAAAGCACACTAACTCCAATTTTAATAATACCAGACAAATAAGACTACATTCTCTAATTCCATACCAAATGGTTTTGGTCCAACACTGTATTTGCTGACACGTTTGCACTTTGATGCTTGTATATTTGAGTCCTTGGAACTTAGTTGACTTCATTTAAAGTACTTAAAACATGTTCACTAAATAACCATTTGATGTAAGTACCACCATATCACAAAGGCTCAGAAAGAAGAATTAAAATCCCAACCTCCCTACCCTTACAAGAAAGGGAGCAGAAGACCAACTTTAAAAAAAACAGTTACCAAAATTTATGCAAAAATTACCAGTGACAAAGCTATTGAAAACTGCTTCCATATTTCCAGCGATTGATTGGGCCTTGTTTCTCATAATCATGGCTCTCTCCACACTATCCATTGGCCAATCAATCTTCACAGTTTCCTCTTCAATCTCTTGATCTGGCACTTTGTTAGAAATAGCTATCAAGGACTTCCCAAGCACAAGCAGTTGTGTTACCGCAAAACAGCACATTTCAGATAGCCTCTGCAAGGTAAAAACTTGTTCTCACAATGACATTTATACCACATGACAATAAAGTTAAGTTTTTGTTCAAAATGTTTTGTAGCAACTGGAATACTCATGGGCATACATGAACACCCTCTGAATGAAGAGAATCAAGCCTGCTAGAAGTTCTTTGGATTACATCATTCGGAGCCAGTCCAGCCAAGGCACTTGCAAAACTGCAGAACATCAGAAGCTGCTATAACACTAAGAGAGTAAGCCTGACTGTTGAAACTTATCAGGCTAATTCATGGAAGAGGAAAAGGGTAAAGAAAAAGAAGGGCCAATTCATTGAACTGAATGCCATAGTTGCTAAAGTGACCAAATTGTAACTTTAAAGTTTAAACATAAAGATAACATTAACTAAAAAGTTAATGCTCAGGGAAAATTTACCCTGCAGCCAACTCGGCAGCTTTACGAACGCTGGAATCATGTAAACTTTTCAGTTCATCAGCATACTCAATGTTTCCGGCATCTACTTTCTTGCCCTTTTCCAACTCAGTAACACTTCCATCAAATGCAGTACTCAAGTCTAAAATATGTTGGACTTCTTTAAGTTTTCCATCATAAATAGATTTTTTCTCAGAAGACAATTTAGCTTTTCTGCGATTGTATAATAGCGCATAATGACTGGACAATGCCTCCAGCTCCTGCAAGAAAATGTGACATGCCCAGTGAAAAACACCAAATTTTAGATTCAAATGAATCTTCATATGAGTATCTTGGAAGTGGTGACTACCTCCAACTGCTCTGGACCTCCATAGATATAAAAGCATCTATCAAATGTAATTTCCTCGAACAATTGATCTTCACCAAGTTCATCTTTCATGTTATTATCAACTTGAATCCCGGTTTCTGATATCAAAAGATCCATAGTTTCCTTTCCAACTAGCTCAAGCACTTGCAAGCCCTTCGCTGTAAAGGCTTTTCCTGTCTGCAAGACATGAAAAACAATGAAAAATTGTGCTAAACCCAAGAGGAATAGAAACCCAAGAGGAATAGAAATATAACATAATGAGAGAGCTGATGGTCCAACCTCCAATAAGGATGGTGCAGCAGAACCATTAGATCCGGGTAGACCACCTTGCTGAATTGATTCAGCCAAACTTGAAGCAGAATTCTCAATCCTAGGCAGTACAAAATGGTTCAGGATAGGAATTTCAAAAAGCAAGCACTAAAAAGGATATTTAGCACATCCAAGAAAGCTGGTACTTGCATCAGAAAATTGGTTCATTTATCTTTTGGTGTCATCCAAATTACAAGAAAACTAGAACTGAAGCTTTTGAATAAATAGTCCACGACTACAAGTGCATAAACTAAACAATAAACATGATACCATGTGCCAAGATTAAATAGAAAATGAGAAATTAATAGGATGAAATACGAATCCAGATAATGTGAAATAATGCACAAACATATGGTCAACTACAGAAAAGAGTCCATAATAAACCAACAACTCTAAAAACGAATGGAGCTAAAAATTGCTGTTCTGGCAGGTCCAATGTACAAAATATTGTTTAATACTTTTAAGTTTTAACTAGCAGTTAAAAGGTTGAGAGGATTACAAATTACAAAGCAACTTTCAAAAGTACTCTCTCCTATTTCTAGTTCTTGAATTTTTTAGCAACTTGCCCACTTATTTACGAACTGCTTGCTAATACAGTTATCTGTTGCAATGAATAACTGTTGGCTAATACAGATGAGAACAAGAACAATGATGTACCAACAATCCAACAATGATGGTTTTTCCTATGGATTAATAAAACTCTGGCTTTGGTAACAAAGGTACAGGTAACCACGTCGAGGAAGATTTCAACTACTACACCATTTGTTGCAAGTAGCACGCGTGTGACATCTGTGGTCCAACTCGAGGGGATTCAATATGAACACTATTCAAATACATGCTAGACTGCTAGTTGCAAATGATTTATTCGATAGATTCTTTAGCAGGTTTACTTATTCCAACTAGTATTTAAAGGGCCTTTGTATGGGCTTATAATATTAATATGAAAGATACAATGTAGTCCTTAACATCTTCCCATATTTTCTACAATTTCCATAAACTAATTTGCTAGAGCTTCAAGAGGGAGTACTAGACTATTCTGGAGGATCAAACAAAATGCCAAATATCAACTCATTTAATTTATTATTCTCAACCGAAAACAACTCCAATGTTTGGCCTAACTAATCGACATATCTATTCATTTCCCTACGGATGATATACGAGATTGATAACCAGGATTACCAGGGGAGTAAATGCAGATCATCTATCATCAATACAATCTTTGCAATCATAATTGAACTTTTTCTCCAACGCTAATTTGGAAAGTATATATGGAAGCAACATTATAGTGGACTTAATCTTTGAACTCCTACAAATTCCCAAATATTAACTTCGCCCAATTAAAAGAGACCAAGTCCATTCTAAAACCGTTACCACAATCTCACCCTTTGTGTCCACCTAGTAGAACATTCAAGTGGACCTTATCTCAAAGAAAATATAAAACAGACAGAATGGCAGAAGTAAATGTAACCAATAACAATGAGCTGCCAAAACATTTGAAAATTACGCAGACATACTTGTTAATTAAAGTAGCTCACCCTTTTAATGCAGTTCCGAAAGCTTGCCAAGCGCCTGAAGCAAGAGATTCCACAGAATTATCCAAGGCCTTCAAACCCTGCAAACATTATTGAATACAATTACAACTTAAAGTACATGGAGCTGAAAATCTCAAATCAGCAAGTTCCAGATGTTCTGTTAAGATATTCAGCATCCCAGTACAGAAAATAATCCCCAGGCATTGGTACGTAGGTGCTTTAATGCATTTTGAAGCAGTGTGTAGAGAATGCATCCTAACACATTAGTACATGATACTCTTTCAGTATTGGAATATAAGTTTAGTCACCATTCTCCAACAAAAGTTGGAATGAAGAAACCATCATGGCTTCAAATGCTACATGATAATAAATGAAAGGCAAAGAAGGGAGCCGGACAACGACACCAACATATATAAAAGTTATATAACTCACCTGGCTAAGAGCAGACTCTTCACTGGCTTTCTCTAGTTTATCAAGGGCTTCTTTACGTCGCTTATCATCTTCATCGTCACTTTTTTCTTCGACCAAAGGTGCTTCATTATCATCCTCCTTAGTTGATTCCGATTCTTCAGCCAAATTATCAGAAATACTCTTTGCTGCAGTCTTAGCAGCCTCAACAGCCTACATACAAATAAACAGTCATATTTTGAGTTTCTAAAGCAAAATCATGCACTATACTTGCACATTTGGTCAAAATTCAAATAATAAAACAACCAGTAAACAGAAACTAGTAACGGCGGCGGCACTATTTAAACAGTCCAACGGTTAGACACACCTTACAGGCTTACACAATACACAGTAAAAACAACCACACCACTGCTGAAACTAGTAGCACACAAATTGCACCTCTACCCTAAACATGAGAACTGTAGCACACAAATAGGCGCATTTCCCTAATCTGCACCCAATTAACCCTAGTTCTCTCTTATACAGCATGTTCAATGCATTAGGTCTTACAAAGTTCACCATGGATCACACTCAAAAGGCAAGGAAAGATACTTTAGATCAACTGATTGGTCGAATGCTAGCTAAATATATATTTCAGCTATATCCAGGTAATACGAAATGTTAATCCACATTTACGCCAACGATTAGCAACATATCACTAGTAATCAGTAACAAATAAAATTGATACGAAATTTAAACATTAGAATAATTTTTTTTTATTTTTTATTTTTGTAAATTTAAAAGGAAGGCATACATTGCGAGAGATCTCCTCAGCAGCGACAGCAGCAGCTTTCTGGAGATCTGAGAGATAGGAAAGCGAAAACCCCCAACCACCCCATCCACCGCCGGTAGAAGGCTGAGCTGCTGCGGCGGCGGCGACAGGGGGCTTTTCTTCGACTTCGGGTTTTAGTTCTGGATCAGTATTGGACTTGTCCGCCATTGATGATTCAACTCGAATCGATGATTGGTTTTTGGAGTACGATTGGAGATGAAATGTTTTTCTGGTAGGGATTTCAAACGGGTGAAAATGCTGCTACCGGATCTGAATATAATTAGAATGAATTTTTATTTTTATTTAAGTCTGTTACGTGTTCATAACGTCAGTCAGGTTCGAAGCGACAGCGTTTGGTCATCACTCTTCAGTCTCAACTCTCAATCAGTACTCATCGTTTTTTTTTTAAAACCTTTTTATGTCCATTTAACATCTGTTACTTCTAAACAATAATAAAAAGTTAATTTATAAAAATATATTTGTTGACGTGTTTCTTTCTAAGTTCGCAGTAAATTCCTAATCTAAGTCATTCTAGTTCTTCTTCTTGTAGTATTCCACTAAGATAGGAAGTGAGCCTTCTTGTAGCTTCCTCGTACCTGAAATAGACTGGGGGGTTAGTGTCTCTTGCCCGGTCTGTAAGGTATCAGACCGAAGAGGCGACTTTACGAGTAGGGAGTTGTGAGGCTTCCCTAGTACGAGTAGTAAATGTGGTGGTTGAGAGGAGTTAATATTGCTTACTGTTGAGGAGTAAATGAGGCCTTTATATACTCGTGGCCTTTCATCTTCCGGTCGCGTAGGATCACGACATGTGTACGACTGGGATTGAAGCCTTCCTCGGCCCAGGCCCATTAGTGAGGTCCATGGGCCTTGGCCCAAGGGAGCAACCATGGGTGGTCGCTCAGGGTCTTCGTGCCTTACTTGTTCGTACGTGGTGCGAGTAGCATCCTGTCGGTTTCTCTCAAGGAGCGTTATCTTGACGTAAGTTGCTCCTCGAGCCTAAGAGATGCTCCTCGAGCCGTATGGATGTTTTGTCCTTGCGATGAGCTTATTTTGAGGGTTGTCCTCCCAGTGATGGTCGGACCCTATGTTGGTCGATCCACACCTTAGTGACATACTTGGGTGTGGTCGTGCCCCTTGAGGGACGACCTATGATGCTTTGTCGCGCTCTTAGACCGTTCCAGTTCGTACATGCGGACTGGACATATTTCAACACTAACATATGTCCCCCTAGTTTCCAAGTATCTTTGTAGAAGATAGTTGAGGAACTATGTTGAAGTAGAGGTCGAGCAGAGCCTCGACTAGTAGTGGGCGAAAAAAGATTTCCGTATTCGCACCATGGTATTTTTCCCTCTTCCTATCTCTTCCTCCCCCCCCTTTTTCTAGGGTGCGAGCAGACGTTGCTCGGACCGTATAAAAAGAGGTATTTTTGCTGGGCAGAGATCGGATCCGGGTAAGTATTCCTTGGTGGAGTGGAATGACTGCCTGCCGCTTTTTCTTTGCAAAAT
The DNA here is from genome assembly GCA_028274465.1 of Plantago ovata. Taxonomy (NCBI): domain Eukaryota; kingdom Viridiplantae; phylum Streptophyta; class Magnoliopsida; order Lamiales; family Plantaginaceae; genus Plantago; species Plantago ovata. The sequence goes on from CM051458.1 coordinate 48,041,291, forward strand.
ATCTCGAGGAGAGATATTTGTAAGAGTGGAATGGAATGACTTCCTGCCGCTTTGTCTTTGCAAAATATCTCGAGGAGAGATATTTCTAAGAGTGGAATGACTTACTGCCGCTTTTTCTTTGCAAAATATCTCGAGGAGAGATATTTGTAAGAGTGGCTCCTCGAACCCCTGCCACGTGTCCGTCGATTTTTTGCTTTTCTAACCTTTTTCTCTGTGTGGTCTCGAGGAGGAAACATTATTGTCGCCGATCTATCTCTGGTTCAAGTTGTGCGGTGTTCGCGCTCACAAATTACCTACTGTGGTTAGGTAATTCGCTCCGGATTTGAAAGCGTGCTCGAGCCAGAGCGGGAGCGTGGAGGGCAAATTAGGGAATTCGCCCGGCGGCGGCGATCTAAGCCGTTGATATCTGCCACGTGTTCGGTCCCGATGGAGCGAGGGGCACCGACCGTTCAAATTCCTCGGATACCCTTCTATAAATAGGTGAGGATCGATCTCATTTTTCACTTTCTGCCAAAATTTTTACTGAGAGCATTTGAGAGAGCGAGGAGCGTTAAATAGAGATCGAAGAGCATCAAAAGCGAGATCGAAGAGCATTCCGGAGTTTTTCAGGCGAACCAACAGTTCCGTTTTCCGGCGGATCTAGCAACTTCCGAGTTCAATTCCGACTTCAATTGCTTAAACAAGTAAGTCCTCCCCATTTACTCGAGTATAAGTACTTGAATGCTTGCGTTTTTTCGTTTTTTCTTCCTTTCCGTTTCACGGCCGCCTGCCGTCCGCCTGTCCCCGCCGCCTGAGCCCTTGTCGGCGTACGGCGTGCTTGAGAATGCTTACCGGACTTAATAACATACTTAAACGGACTGTAGAACTTGGTTTTTTCCGTTAATGTGCATGCTTGAATTTCTGTAGCTTTCGAAATTCTCCCCCTTTTATTTTTTTGTACGCCCCATTGCCTCCCTAACTGAGAAAATGCTAAGTTTAAAACTGTAGATTCCATAGCTCGTCGATTTTGCATGGTCGGTCGCTCCATATGTGCTACTCGATCCGCTTTTATGTTTGCTGTAGAGTAACTTCTTTTGTATTTATGCCTTTTTTCTTGAAATTTATCTCCGTTCGAGAGGTCGAGCATAATCAACATACATAAACGGACCTCTCGGACTATCACCACCCATCCTTACTCTTTTTCTGGTCAACCTTTTAGGATGTCCGAGAGCGACGACAGCCAAAACCGTCATGACGCCCTCGATTACGGAAGCGGTCAGGAGACGTCCGAGGAGACATCGGTATCGGCCACCTTCCTGGATCAGACCACGGAGCTCTCCTCTGATCACGAAGAACCGGCTCCTCAGGCCGAGGAGGTTGAGAGTGAGGAGAGCAAAGAGGAGGAGGTCGAGGAAGGAGAAGAGGGTGAAGAGTCTAGAGAAGAAGATGACTCTGAAGAGGAGGAAGAGGAGGATGAGTTCCGTCTGGAAGTCCGAAGAAGACGGAGTGTCGACGAGCAGTTTATAGATGATCGGACCGAGGCAGAAGGGGGTCCTCCAGACACGGGTGTCCCGACCGCCATCTTAACACAAGCTGCCCAAGTTTTAGGGCGAGATTATGGTGTTCGGGGCAATATCGACCCAACTCCTATCCGGATAGAGGACATGGACGATACCGAGCAGCCTACGCCTGAGCTTGCTTGGTTCGAGGAGGGCGAACATTCTTTCCAAGGAGGCCAGCATAAGGAAACCGAGCAGCCTTCCTCATCTCGAGTACGCAGGTCCGAGCTGCCCGTGCAAACAGTTCGTCGCACGGTGATTAGTAGCGACGAGGATTCCCTTGAGCAGATAGGCGATCTTCATGGGAATGAAGCTGGTCCGAGCCGTAGTTTTCCCTCCCCTTCGTTTTCCGAGATGAATCGGAACGCGGAGCGAGAACTGCTAATTCAAGAGCAGTACTATATCGACGACCTGATCCCTTACGAGACTATTGATCCGACCCAGATCGATTTCAGCTTCCCCGCGACGGGTAATGTAAGACCTCCCAATCCAATCGAGGTGGCTGAAGGGGAGCGAGCAAGAGCTGTACTCGAACGCGATCGCAAGCGTAAGAGGGGCGAGGAGGTCTCGCTTTCTGAGGATGACGAAGAAGTTGCCCATGCTCCGGATAAGGCCCCGAAGAGATCGAAGAAGAAGGCTTCTCGATCTAGGAAGAAAAATGTAGATCCCGAGGAGACTGCCAAAGTAACTGTGGCCAGTGTAAAGAAGTTCACCCGAGGACCTAAGGACGTTGACCTCCCCGATCCCCAGGGTGAGAAGAACGAAGATGGCTTGATCCCGACGACCGCCTCCACGGTTAGGAAAGAAGAGATACCCTCCATCCGTCAAAAATATCGACTGAGTAAGAGGAAGATCGACATACTCGTTCCCAAGCCCGACCAGACATTCTACAATGCTCCACCAGGTTATATGGTTGTGCATCTTCTGACACTGGATCGAGGATGGATCCTTCCTTTTTGTGACCCTTCAAGTACATCATCAATCAATTGGGTCTCGCTCCATGGCAGCTTCTCCCCAGTGCATTCGGCACTCTTATTTGCTTCGGGGTGCTCTGCAAGAAGCTTGGGATCCCGGTGAACTTTCACAACTTCAACCAGCTTTTCAGAGTATCGATGAGCTCTGGAAACAAATTCTTCTACTACTTCAATACTCGGCCCGGTCTCGGATTTATCGTGGACGCTCCGTCCTCCTCGGGCTACAAGTGGTTTCATCGATACATATACGTCAAGAAGAAGAAGCTCCCCGGCATGAGCGACGCGGATGTGGAGTGGGGAGTCCCGAAGCACTTTTATCGAGGACCGATTTCTGACCGGTACCCCAACCCTGTGGAGTCCGACCCCTGGGTACTGGCGCTCGAGGAGAGGAACGCTTGTGAAGACCCCGAGAAGTACTTTTACTGGGGTTTGGGGTTGCAACCTCTCCCTTATCTTGTCGGTCTGTCCTCCCCGGTCTACACTGGCTACAAAGACTCCGGACATACCGATGACCTCCTCTTTGGTAACTAGCCCGAGGATTGCTTTAGATATCTCATACTTGTGTTTTTTTCTTTGTTTTCTTTGTATCGAACACCCTTGCTCTTCGCTTTTGCTAACTCTTTTTGTTCTCCTCGATTGTGCAGAGTACTGGTTTGCTTGGATCATGTCGAAGACCCTAGAGGCCAAAGAGGAGCAGAGAAGGAAACAGCGCTTGGCTGGCAAGACCACGAAGATCCTCGGGTCTCTTGACATTAGCCATCCGAAGAACGCGGCGGAGCACCGAGATACTCTGGCCAAGGAGGGGCTCGTGACGATCGAGGACCCCTTGGAGGCCATTAAACGTAAGGTCGCGGAGGACGCGGCGGCCGCAAAGACCGGGGAGGGTAACCCGGAGAAGCGTCCCAAGGATCGGGCCCCTCCAGCAAAAAGAGCTGGCGCGAAGAGGCACCTAAATCTAGGCGGGAGCGACCAGCCTGCCCGCAAAAAGGGGACGGCCGCTCTGGATGTCGACCGCGATGCTGAGATTAAGCGGTTTGTCCAGATGTCCGAGTTGGACCGCGCTCATGAATTGAGCCTCTGCGCTCTACAGGTAAACTTACAAAATTTTTACAAGTTTGTAACTTCCTTCCTCCTCGCATTTGCAAAATTTAACTTTTACAATTTATCGCAGCTCGAGCACATCAAGGAGGCGTATGCCAATGTTGCAGCTGATCGCTCCGATATAGGCCAAGTTATCGAGGAGCTCGAGAAGACAGTGGCGGCGGAGAAGGCGAAGGCCCAGGTGGCGAATGAAGAGGTCCGCAAGTCTCATGAAAAGGTGGATCAGCTCGAGAAGGAATTGGCTAGGGAGAAGCAGAGAGCTCTGAGTTACAAAGGTGGGTATTCCACACTGTCGTAATGCATGCAGAAGTTTAAGGACAGTGTGCTTTCCTTCCTCGTCGGTAGCAGGCTCGAGACAGCCAGGGATTTTATGGAGTCCGCCACTTATAAGTTGGCTACTCAGGACATCAAGGATACTGCTCGCGAGGAGGGTTTCTTCTCCTGTATCGGGTAGCTCAAAAGGGTCAAGCTCCTTCCTGAGGATTTCGATGTAGATGCTCGCGATGACATGCATGCTGGGAGGCGCAATGACATGACCCGGTATCCTGATGAGATTCCGAGCGACGAGATGCATCATGCTTGCGAGTTCGGCGAGCTCGTTACTGATCCGGAGGTGCCTTACCCGAGTAAGCCTTCCTATCTCCCCCGCTGGGTCCCCGAGTGTATCAGGGCCGGTCTACTTCTTCCGTTCGAGAAGGCGCCTCTTCGGAATGCCAATTGGATTCAACTTAACAAGCCAGTAATGGGGCGCGGAGAGGGTTTTGTGGAGCCGGAGCTGACTACTCATGCTAATGCAATAAAGGAGGCTCGCGAGAAGGGTGGCGACACGAACTTGCACACTCCGATCAGCCCTACTCGAGCCGGTGCTTCGACGAGCAGTGTCCCTGGGAATCAGAGCGAGTTCTCGGCCAGTCGGACCCGTTAAAGGCGCGAGAGCTTGATCAAGGCCGAGTATGCTCGGTTAACTTTGTACTTGTACTTGTATTTTTTCAAGTTTTTTCCGAACAATTTCCTGCTTTCATAATGTGCTATACGGCCCCTTGTGGCATACTTCATAATTTGCTATTCGGCCCTTTGTGGCGCACTCGATCCCCGTTGTATTATAACATGATGTATGCTTTCTTTACTTCCTTCAATGCAATTTTCTCCTCGATTTCTTTCTTATGCTTTGTATTTTTCTACTAACTCCCTGGTTATGACGTATAACTTGAATAGAGTAGTCAAATACGAGCAAGTTAAGATCGAGTAGCCTTGCTCCTCGAGGCATAAGATAGCAAGATGATCTTTGTTAACAATAACTCGGTCAATACTGCTCGAGCTCCTAAGGGAGTTGCAGCGCTCCTCGATTTCCTTTAATAATTAAGGGAAATTCTAAGTGTTGGGCCAAGATGACTCTGGTTTTTCTTCGATCGCATTCTGCTCGCCGCTTCCATTGCCTTAAAAGGATTCGCTATTAATTATCTCTTTCAGATAAGAGATCGGGGAGGGTTCCCTTAATAAGGCGGAATCGGGTAGATCATACGTAAATCGAGTAAGCTTTCATGATTGAATAGCAGCATAATAGTTCTAAAATTGAACAGTCTTTGAAAGGTAGACATTGCATTGATTTGTCGGAAATACAATTACAATGGGGGCTCCTCGGCCAGCTTGCTTACAACAACTTCTTAACAAAAACAAGAGGTACCTCTCACTTGAATCAGTGAGGAATCCTTCTCGATCCATGGGCCTTTCACATGGGTTTTCAAAAGCTTTTTTCTCCCTACAACTCAAGCGTAGAATCTCTGGAGGTTAGAAGTATTCCATGGGTTCTTTAATACCCTCCCCTCCATGTCTTGAAGACGATAACTTCCATTGGACCTTGCTTCTATTATCTTGTAGGGGCCTTCCCAATTGGGTTGCATCTTCCCAACTTTGCCCAGGATGTCTGCTCTTCGGAGTACTAGGTCTCCTACTTGGAAGTGTCTCTCTCTCACGCCTTTGTTGTAGGTCTTCGCGATCAATGCTTGATATCTGAGGATGTTGGCCAAAGCGTTGGTCCTCGCTTCACTGACTGTCTCCAGGTCGAATAGTCTCTCTGTATGATTGTCCTCGGGTTGATACCCTTGGATTCTGAGGGTTTCTACCGCCACTTCTGCTGGTATGACCGCCTCGGACCCGTAAACTAGCGAGAAGGGAGTCTCTCTCGTAGCTGTTTTTGAAGTAGTGCGGTATGCCCATACCACTCCATCAAGCTCGTCGACCCAGTCCTTGTTGGTGGCAAACCTCTTCTGCAAGTTGTTGACGAGGATTTTGTTGACGGCTTCTGTTTGCCCATTGGATTGAGGATGTCCTACAGAGGTATACCTCCTCTCAATCTTCATTTCCTTGCACCATTCATTGAATCTTTGGCCACAAAATTGAGCCCCATTATCCGAGATGAGGACCCTTGGCAAGCCAAATCGACACACGATGTTCCTCCATACGAAGTTCATCACTCTTTGTTCGGTGATGGTAGATACTGCCTCGGCTTCCGCCCACTTGCTAAAGTATTCGACCGCAACAATGATGAACTTCTTTTGCCCCGTGCCTCTTGGGAAAGGACCGACTATGTTGATGCCCCATATGTCGAAAGGGCAAGTGATGGTGATGGGCATGAGAGGTTTCGCCGGGACGTTGATCAAATTCGCGTGCATTTGACACTCCTCGCACTTTCTCACAAATTGGGCAGCGTCTTCGCGAACAGTGGGCCAGTAGTATCCTTGTCGAATGACTTTTTGCGCGAGGGTTCTTCCTCCGGCATGGTCTCCGCAACTTCCTCGATGCATTTCTCCAAGAAGTTTTTGAACTTCATGCTCGGCGACGCATCTCAAGTAGACTCCCTCGAAAGACCTTTTGTACAAGTAGTCTCCTTGCATGATGTATCGAGGAGCTTTTCCCTTGATTCTCCTCGCTTCAGCCTTGTCACGAGGAAGGCTTCCATTTTTGAGATATGTAGTTATCTCTTGCATCCAACTCGGTTGATCGTCAATTGCCAAGACGTTTGGCTTTGATGACCACAAAGATGATGCGTTGATTCTCATGAGTATCACGTTCCGGGTATCAACTCCTCCGGAGGCTGAAGCATACTTTGATAGGGCATCTGCCCTTTGATTGAGATCCCTCGAGAACTTTTCAATCTCACAACTTTCGAATTTTTGAATTTCTTCCATGATGGCGCTCTTGTACTCAGCCAGTGAGTCTTTCTTGGTTCTGAATTTCCCCGAGATTTGCTTCTCGGCCAGTTGGGAATCAGTGAAGAGATGTAGCTTCTTCACTTCCAATGACTTTGCCATACGTAGAGCTATGAGGATGGCTTCATATTCTGCTTCATTGTTGGAGACCGGGAAACTAAGAGTAACGGCGTACTCGAGTTCAGCCCCCCCGGGACTTTTGAAGTATATTCCTATCCCGTCATTTTTTCCTGATGAGGATCCATCAACATGAAGAATCCAGACGTCTCCATGGTCGACTAATTCTTTGGGTTTTGGAGAGACGGTCTACGCACCCTTTGGCTCGTCGATTTTCTCCGCCAGGAACACTTCATGCCTTTTTCTTTTGGTCTGGGACATAGCCTTAAGCTCTTTCAAAGCATCTTCCAGAGCTTGCATAGGGTTGTTTTGCTGGGGTTGCTCTTCGACCATCATCATAGCACTCTTTGTTTCTGAAGAGTTTTCCTCTGAAGTTCCTTTTGAGGGATACTCTACGAGGAAGTCGGCGATGACTTGTGCTTTCTTGGCCACGGGTGTTTGATAGTCGATGTCGTACTCACTTAGTTCAATCGCCCACCTTGCCATTCTACCCGAATTTTCGGGTTTTCCGAGGACTTGCTTAAGAGGTTGCTTTGTCAAGACTACAACCTTGTGAGCACCGAAGTAGGGTTTTAACCTCCTTGCAGTATAAACGAGGGCAAAGGAAAGCCTCTCAATATCCATGTATCGCGTTTCAGCCCCGGCAAGTACTTTGCTCAAGTAGTAGATGGGCAAGTGGTCGTTTCCTTGGATTCGCACCAAGACCGAGCTGATAGCTTCCCCTGTTGCTGCCAGGTATAAATAGAGTACCTCTCCTTCTACGGGTTTCGACAATAGTGGAGGAGCGAGTAGATACTCTTTCAGCTTTTCGAAGGCTTCCTCGCACTCCTTTGTCCACTCGAAGTGGCTGCTCTTTCTTAGCACTTTGAAAAAAGGTAGATTTTTCTCGGCAGACCTCGAGATGAATCTACTCAATGCAATTGATTTTCCGACCAATTGTCGCACCTCATTGATGGATTGAGGTTGGGGAAGATCGAGGATGGCCTTTATCTTTTCGGGGTTTGCCTCTATTCCTCTTTCTGTTACCATGTAACCGAGGAACTTCCCCCCTTTGACACCAAAGGTACACTTCGCCGGGTTGAGCTTCATGCCATACTTTCTCAGGATTGAGAAGCATTTTGCCAGGTAACCTACATGTTGCTCCTCGGTTTTGCTCTTGACGAGCATGTCATCGACATATACTTCCATTGTTTTACCTAGCTCTTCTTTGAACATTTTGTTAACCAACCTCTGATAGGTCGCTCCGGCGTTCTTAAGACCAAATGGCATCACATTGAAGCAGTACACGTTTCCATTAGCGAAGAAGGCAGTTTTAGGCACATCATCTTTGGCCATTTTGACCTGGTAGAAGCCCTGGTATGCATCCATGAAACTCAGGAGGGCGCATCCAGCGGTGGAATCGACCAGCTGGTTGATCCTTGGGAGAGGGTATGGATCTTTCGGGCAAAACTTGTTGAGCCTTGTGAAATTGTTGCACATTCTCCATTTTCCCGGGCCATTCTCCACGAGGACCACATTGCATACCCAATCAGAGTATCTCACCTCCTTGATGTGGCCGGCCTTAAGAAGTCTTTGGACTTCCGCTTCTATGATGGCATTATCTTCAGCAGTGAAGTATCTTCGCTTTTCTCTGATGTGGGTGATCGATGGGTCTACGTTCAGACGGTGAACGGCGACACGTGGGTCGATCCCCTTGAGGTCCTCGGTACTCCACGCGAAGATGTCGTTGTTATCTTTCAAACATTGGATGAGTTTCATTCTGACTTCAGTAGTCATCTCGGTGCCGATTTTTGTGACCTTGTCGGCACTTCCTTCGACAATTTGGATTTCTTCTAGGGCTTCTCTTGTTTCAATTTTGGTTTCCTCAAAGAATTTCTTCTTTTTGGAAGAGGGTGGGACTGGTGGAATCACTTGATACTCCTCGAGCTCCTTAACAGCTCCTACTAGAGTATCCTTGTCTTTCTTCATGATCGCTTTTCTTCGCCTAAGTGACGGACTTGGCTTTTTTGACTTTCTCTTCACTCGCCGAACCGTGTAGAAACGATAAGGCGCATTGTGAACTAGGGGTGTTTCCTCGGATGACTGCCCTGGGTTTGGTTCTCCGATTGCAACCCTAGAAGTGAACTTGGCTGACATGGTGTAGCATTCCCATGCTTCTCGTATGTCTCCTACTTCTTGTCCAATTCCCAAAGGAGTGGGGAACTTCAACTTGTTGTGGACCGTGGACACTACGGCTCGGAATTGGGAGAGACCGGGTCGGCCTAGGACTGCAAAATAATCAAACGGCATATCGACGACCACAAAAGGAACCTGTTGCGTCACTCGTCTAGGAGCGCTACCCATTGACACCGTGAGGTTGATCATTCCGAGTGGCATGATAGGTTGTCCTCCAAATCCTACCAATGCGCTCCTCACTTCTCTGAGCCCTTCCCTTGGGTTCATTTGCATCCTTTTCAAGGTTCCTGTGAAAATCAAGTTTGCCGAGCACCCGGTGTCGACGAGGATCCTTCCTAGCTTGTATGATTGAACATCCAAGGAAACTACGAGTGGAACGCAAGGATCATAGATGTTCCCTCCTCCGGCATGCTTCAGAGGTATCTCGCTATCATCGAAAGAGATAACATTGGTTCCCGGTCGTGCGGCTTGAGCATACTTCACATCTCGGACCCTAAGGTTGTCCACCGTAATCTCCCTTTGATTACGAGTGTCGCCACCGGCGGGTCCTCCCACAATTGTGAGAGTGTGGATGCTTCCATTCACAGGGCGGTTCTCATAATTGTTGTAATTATGAATGTCATCGTCCTGAGGGTTTCCTTGGTAGGGGTGCTCGCTCCCACCTCGAGGTGGTGGGGGCAGGAGTGCCAGGGGTTCCTTCTTCCGGATGTAGTTAACCAATTGACCGTTACGTATCATCCTCTCAATTTCGTTCTTGAGCTCGACACACTCATCGGAGGTGTGCCCTTTCCCTTTGTGAAACTTGCAAAATTTTTCCGAGCTCTTGTTCCTTTGATTTTCCTTAATCGAGAGTGGCCATGAGACGTCTAGCTTCCTCGAGACTATATAGTTCAAGATGTCGGATCTTGGCCTATTTAAGTCTGTGTAGTTGCTATATCGTCTTGGAGGTGACCTTCTAGGAGGAGACCTCTTGTCTCTGAAATCATTTCTAGAGTTGCCCTCCTTGATCAACCCAAATTTCTGCTCTTTCCTTTGCTTCCCGGGATTTTGGGGGCGAGGAGGGTACTCCTCTTTTTCTTTTTCTTTCCCTTTTTCCTTGGGAAGATTGGTTCTCACGGTGACCGTTTTTCGGAATTCCTCAGCCTCGAGGAAATCCTTGCAAACTTTGGCAAGTTGTGCTTCATTCTCCACACACGATGCTGAGAGTACATCTTGGAATTTGATGTTGGTAGTGTTACCATACAAATATTCTTTCCTCTCATTGATCGAGTGATCTTCGACTTGGAGGGCTGCTTCATGAAAGCGATTGATGAAGTCCCTCAAGTCTTCGTTGTTTTTCTGAACAATTTCCGCCAAGTACCTCACCCGTCTCTTGGCGTTCATTACCTTCTCGAAACGCTTAGAGAACTCCTTACAGAGATCTCTATATGACTTGATGGATCGGTGAGGGAGGCGCGACCACCACTTCATGGCTTCTCCGGAGAGGTTAGCCGGGAAGAGGAGTGCTTTGGCCCTTGAATCATGACCGTAAGCGTCCATTTTAGTGCCAAATCTTACCAAGTAGTCCTTTGGACAACTTGTTCCATCATAGCTTTCGAAGGTGGGGAACCCTCTTTCGATTTTGGCCTGGTGGCTTCTGATCTCATCACACAAAGGGCTCGGATCTTGGTCTTGCTCTTTCTCTTGGACAGTTCCTCGTAGAGTCTCTATCTGAGCATCAAGTGCTGATTTCCTCACGTTGAGTTCCTCCAGAGTGAGCCTCCTCCCCGTGATCGGGTCGATCAGGGGGGTTACCTCAACTACTGTTCTCAATGCTTGATTCTCCTCCACTGCCTCTTGTTGGTTTTGAGGAGTTACCTGATTGGGGGTGACTTGATTGGGGAGAGCGGGTGGTGTAGCGACCACCTGAGCTCTATTTTCTTGTTGAGCTACATTTTGTAACGATGCCCGTATCCTTCTATCAATCAAGTCTCTCAAGTCATCCGGGGCACCTTGGGGTCCTAACCTCGATTGAATTCGTGATGGTCCAAGTCGAGATTGGATCGGCCTTGTGTTGGCTCTCGAATGTGCTTCATCTTGTGCAACTGGTGCTCTTCCTTGGGATTGACGAGGAGCGACCATGGTGTCACGAGGTTGCTCTTGCACCGGCACTGGTTGTGCTCCCTGAGCTTGTATCTCAGTGTTAACCCTAACAACCTCATTACCCCCGACGTATCCTTGTAGAGTAAGAAGGAATAGACCGTATTGAGCTTCGCCCATCCCGAAGTCTGATGGTCGGACTACACGTCCATCAGGAAGGGTGAAGGTCAATGCGGCCGGTTGAGGAGGGTTCACTGCTACGGGAGGTTGGTTGATTGCTACTGGAGGAGGCTGCCCCCTAGGCTCGGCGTTGTTCGGGACTCTCAACGCTCCATAGGCATTTCCTATCGGGATTCCTTGCGGGTTGTTTTCGCCCGATCTTTCATTTCGGGAGTGGGTGACATTAGTAAATGCCCCCTCCGTGTAATCCTGATTCCTTGCAACATTGTTGTTTCTTGGTTCCCTCGGAGCATCCTCCGTTCCTCCTCCGCGACCGTTACTAAAGGGACGGCCTCTAGGTCGTGGAGGATTCATGGGTGGTGCATTAGCAAGACGGTTGCTTCTTCTGGGAGGCATACTCGTGAAGAGTCACGAGGAGGGTTGTGGCTCGACTAGTAGGGCAAGGAATGACCTTTCGTTTTGATTCCCACAGACGGCGCCAAATGTTGAAGGGTAATTCGTGTTTGTTTCTAAGTTCGCAGTAAATCCCTAATCTAAGTCATTCTAGTTCTTCTTCTTGTAGTATTCCACTAAGATAGGAAGTGAGCCTTCTTGTAGCTTCCTCGTACCTGAAATAGACTAGGGGGGGGGGGGTTAGTGTCTCTTGCCCGGTCTGTAAGGTATCAGACCGAAGAGGCGACTTTACGAGTAGGGAGTTGTGAGGCTTCCCTAGTACGAGTAGTAAATGTGGTGGTTGAGAGGAGTTAATATTGCTTACTGTTGAGGAGTAAATGAGGCCTTTATATACTCGTGGCCTTTCATCTTCCGGTCGCGTAGGATCACGACACGTGTACGACTGGGATTGAAGCCTTCCTCAGCCCAGGCCCATTAGTGAGGTCCATGGGCCTTGGCCCAAGGGAGCAACCATGGGTGGTCGCTCAGGGTCTTCGTGCCTTACTTGTTCGTACGTGGTGCGAGTAGCATCCTGTCCGGTTTCTCTCAAGGAGGGTTATCTTGACGTAAGTTGCTCCTCGAGCCTAAGAGATGCTCCTCGAGCCGTATGGCTGTTTTGTCCTTACGATGAGCTTATTTTGAGGGTTGTCCTCCCAGTGATGGTCGGACCCTATGTTGGTCGATCCACACCTTAGTGACATACTTGGGTGTGGTCGTGCCCCTTGAGGGACGACCTATGATGCTTTGTCGCGCTCTTAGACCGTTCCAGTTCGTACATGCGGACTGGACATATTTCAACACTAACAATATTGTCTCTATTTTTTTTATTATAATTACATTAATCAACTTTTCAATAAAATTTAAAATTGATTAAAGGTTAAACGAAGCCAAGAAAAACTCAACAAAACAAATATAGAGAATTTACTGGGACGGAGGAAGTAATTATGGCTCATGGTTAACTAGAACTTGTGTCTGTTTGCGTTCTTTATAATACTTTGTGGTTTTGTATATACGCTGAGATATTATCAATTTGACATTAATTAAGAGAAGAACAAATTTTTAATATAACTACGGAAAAATAACATTTTGTCCGCTGAAGTTTGCATGTTTTTGCAATTTTTCCCCTAAACTTTGCTCGGTAGCGACTTGCCACCTAAACTTTTATATGGGCTGCAATTTGCCTCCAAAGTATATCATTTGTTGCGTTTTGCCTTTTCCGGTGACAAAGTATGGAACACGCGAGATTTTAGAAGGCACATCGCAATCCATACAAAAATTAAGGGGGCAAATTGCAACCATACAAAACCTTAACTGGCAAATTGCAACTGTCAGAGTTTGAGGGGAAAATTGCACAAACAGATAAAGTTTAGGGCGCAAAGCGCTATTTTGTCACTTGAAATTTGTAGCATTATGGAAACATATTGATATACACCATAATCATAACACTCCTATTACCATGTATAAGTCGAGAAATCACAGTCTTAACTAGGGGTGTTCATTTCGGTAATGGTATACCGAACCCTACAAATATCAAAATTTTGAAATCATTTAGCGAATAACGAACCAAATTATGTGGTTAATTAAGCTATGTACCATCTATATTAATAATTTAATTCAAATGTATAGTTGCTAATAAATACTTCATTAATTGTTACACATCACACGTTTGGGCATAAAATTTATCACAAGTCTTGATATAATTAAAATATAATAATACTCTACAAGTTTGATAATATTGTGTGAAAAATCCATACTTAATTAATTAAATAATTGTATAAAAAGGCCTGTGTGACCAACCCATATCCGATGTTCATTAATATAAAATTAAAATAAAAAAAAACGGAGAACCAATAGTGTTTCGCCCCCTAAAGTCTGCATGTTATTGCGTTTTGCCCCCTGAACTTATGGTGGTTTGCAACTGGCGCCCTGAACTTTTGTATGGGTTGCGATGTGCCCCCTGAACGGAATGTGTGATTCAAACGCAACTGGAAAACACTTATAAGGGGGGAATCGCAACCCATGTAAAAGTTTAGGGGGCAAGTCGCAATCGAACAAAGTTTTTGGGGCAAAACGATAAAACGTGCAAAGTTCAAATGGTAAAACGCTATTTTGCCTATAATTACATGTTAAATTGCACATTTTTAGAAAATTTGAATACTTAATCTGCCTATTAAACAAATGGGATAGTCAGTCTTGTGACAAAAATATGAGAGTAAATTACCAAAAATCTATATATAGAATCATGTACATATGTACCACTCTCTCCCAAAGATATGCATACATTTACTTTTTGAACGGGTTTTAATGGGTTGTTATGTTTAGTAGTGTTATCTTAACAGTATGTATGTGGGTCATTGGGTTAATAAAGTGTGACATATGAATGAGGTGCCCATATTTAACATAATACATATAAGATGTAGGGTAATTTTTTTAAAAATGAAAACGTAAAGAATTAATTTAGACATAAAAAAAGGAATACGTAAATAATTGATTAGGACCAATGAGTATTTCACATACGATTAGATTATTAATACTCCCACCATCCCAATGAATAGTCTACGTTTGCTTTTTGCATAGTTTTTAATGAGTGTATTATATTATGTGCTTAAGTGATAAGACCTATGATAAAGTAGTAAATTCGAACAAACACAAAAAAACGAATGTAAAGAAATAATTGAGACGGATAAAAAAGAAAAATGTAAATAAATGAGTTGGACGGAGGGAGTATTATAGTAGAAAATGTGATGTGTTAAGATCATAAAATTTAGATTTTGACAAGATAATGATCTACTCATATTGGGATGAGTATATAAGCTATCAGTCTGTTCTTAAGTATTCTTGTGGGAAGTGTGAGTGTAATATCTCGGTTAAGGTCACTAATTCACAGTAGAAGGCGGCCTTATTGAAATTCTTGGTTGGGCTGAATGATAGTTATCATAACTTGAGAATCCATGTTATGATCTCCTTTGCAGATGCAACTCTAGCAACTGTATAATCTGGTGGTGCAAGAGGAGAGTCAGAGAGCATTGCATTCATCTCCTTCTAGTGATGACTCTATGGAATGATGACTCAGTCTGATAATTCCAATGCTGGAGGTGCTAATGTAGCTAGCAAGTACTATAATAAGGTGAAGAAACCTTTATTCTGCACTTTCTATAAAATGAATGGCCACACTGAAGATAGGTGTTTTGAGAAAAATGGATATCCACCAAATTGGAAGGGTCCTAAAGGAAAGTATAGAGGAAATCCTGCAAGTTCTGGGCAAGCTTACAAGGGTAAAGTTGCTACAAATGCAGCAAATGTTGCTGGTTCTCAGGTGATAGAGGTGTTACTAATGATGATAGTGATTCAGATGAAGATTTTGTCACTCCTGAGGTCTATAACCAGTTCTTAAAATTTGCTAAGAAGCAGAAGCAGAAGAAATCTTCTTCTCATCATGTTGCAGTGGCTATTTCAAGTTCTTCTCAGCAGAATAATCAAGCTGGCAATGATCCATACTCAGGTACTTTTGCTTTTTCTGTTACAACTTTGAATAATCATAACTGGATTGTGGACACAGGTGCTAGTGACCATATGATTTGTGACAAAAGCTTGTTTACTTGTTCTCCACAAAATGCTTGTGTTGATATTCAGTTACCAAATGGCGCTATTGTTCAAAGTATGTTAAAGGGAATTGTGAAATTGTCTGATGATTTGACTTTGCATGATGTCTTGTATGTTCCTTGTTTCAGCTTCAATTTATTGTCAGTTTCTCACTTGACTAGAACTGGAGTTGCCGAGGTGAATTTTTTTTCATCTACTTGTGTTTTGCAAGATGTGCCAACCCATCAAAAACTTGGTTCTGCTGAACTCAAGAATGGGCTTTACGGACTAAAATTTTTTTCAAATAAAAATTCCTCATGTGTTTCTACTTGTAGTCCCGTTTCATCTGTAAGTGTTGTTAATAGAAAGACTGAGTTACATGAACTTTGGCATTCTAGGCTAGGACATGTTCCTTATTCCAAATTAGCTACTTTCAGTGATCTTCATTTGCAACATTGTAATGAAACTATTGTGTGTGAAGTTTGCCATTATAGCAAACAAAAGAAGTTGAAATTTGTTGTTTCTGAATCTCATGCCACTACTGCTTTTGAGTTAGTGCACACTGATATATGGGGACCATTTGCACATCCATCTCACAATGGTTTAAATATTTTTTTACTATTGTTGATGATTATTCTAGATGCACTTGGGTTTATATGATGAAATCAAAGAGTGAAACTAGATCTTTATTTGAAAGCTTCTATAATATGGTTGTTACTCAATTTTCTGCTAAAGTACAACGTCTTAGAAGTGATAATGGTCTTGAATTTGATATGAATTTTTTTTACAAAGACCATGGCATATTACATGAAAAGAGTTGTCCCTATACTCCCCAACAAAATGGAAGAGTAGAAAGGAAACATCAAACTCTATTGCAGGTAGCAAGAGCTTTACTTTATCAATCTCATATTCCTATCTCTTATTGGTCAGACTGTGTGCTTACTGCAGCACATATCATAAACAGGGTTCCTTCTGTAGTATTGGACAATAAATCTCCTTATGAGATTCTTTTTAAACAACCTCCTACTTATGATCACTTAAGGAACTTTGGTTCTTTATGTTTTGTGTCTACTAACCCTGCAGGAAGAAATAAGTTTGATAAAAGAGCACATAAATGTGTCTTTATTGGTTATCCGATTGGCACTAAAGGGTACATGGTTCTTGATTTAGACAGAAAGCAAGTTTTTGTGTCAAGAAATGTTGTTTTCTATGAGACAGTGTTTCCTTTTCAGGAACAAGACTACATGAATCATCAAGATATTATGTTTTCTGATGAAAATCCTTGTTTAAAAGATGACTATGAAAACTACTTTTCATACGATAATTTTGTCACAACTAACACTTTTCTTGAGACACAGGAACAGACAGAGGTGAATGATATAGTTGAACCTCATGTTGCAACTGAACTTGTTCCTCCTCTCGTGTCTGATATGCATGATATAGAACAAGCAAATCAGTCTTTGCAGGACAATCAATCTTTACAAGACAATACTGAGGAACAAACTCAGTCTACTCAGAATGATCACAGTGAACATTCTTCCACTGAGTCATCTCATGTTAACACTGAACAACATGTCATTCATAATAATGTTGTGCAACAAGAAGTTGAAAATGGAAGACCTGTTAGAAACAAAAAGATTCCTTCTCACTTACATGTATATGAAGTAAGTTTACCTTCTTCTTTGAAACAAGCTAATATGGTGACTTCTGAGCATGTTTCTACTTCAAACTATCCTATTGTTAACTTTGTTTCCACTGACAATCTTTCATATGAGCATAAGTGTTTTGTTGCTGCAACCACTTGTGTGTACCTGAACCCAAAAATTATAAAGAAGCTATTAAGCACCCTGAGTGGAAAGATGCTATGACAGCTGAATTGCAGGCTTTAGCAAAGAACAATACATGGATTCTTACAGAATTGCAGCAGGTAAAAATTGTATTGGTTGTAAACGGGTTTATAAGGCAAAATTAAGGCAGATGGCACCTTAGAAAGGTACAAGGCGCGCTTGGTTGCACAAGGTTACACACAGCAAGAAGGTATAGATTACTTTGACACCTTTTCTCCTGTCATTACACTTACAACTGTGAAATTGCTTCTTGCTGATGCAACTGTAAAGAAGTGGCATTTGCATCAATTAGATGTGAATAATGATTTCTTGCATGGTACATTAGATGAGGAAGTTTACATGAAACCACCACAGGGATATTGTGCTGAAAATGACAAGAGAGTGTGCAAGCTTGTGAAAAGTCTATATGGCTTAAAACAAGCATCAAGACAGTGGTTTAATAAACTCACTGCATCTCTAAACTCTTTTGGTTATACTCAATCTGTTGCAGATATTTCCCTTTTCACTAAAGTTACTTCTACTACCATTACTATTCTACTGGTGTATGTTGATGATATCATCTTAGCAGGTAACTCATTGGATGAAATAAAGGCTGTTAAAGCACATTTACATGATGATTTTACCATAAAAGACTTGGGAAAGTTAAAGTATATACTGGGATTAGAAATTGATAGATCTCCAGAAGGCATTGTCATATGTCAAAGAAAATATGTGTTAGATTTGTTAGCTGACACAGGTTTTCTTGATTGCAAACCAACTGTCACACCCATGGATTCCAAGATGCAGTTAAGCAAAGATGATGGAACTGTGATTAATGATGTTCATCAGTATAGAAGTTTAGTAGGAAAATTACTCTACTTAACTATTACCAGACCTGACATCTGTTTTGCAGTACAGCTTCTGAGCCAGTTCATGGAAAGACCAACAACTGCACACTATGAACTTGCTCATAGAGTGCTCAGATATCTCAAGAATGAACCTGGGTTAGGAGTTTTTTATAGCTCTAACTCTGAGTTACACTTAAAGGCATTTAGTGATTCTGATTGGGCAGTTTGCAATGATACAAGGAGGAGTATAACTGGCTATGTAGTCTTTCTTGGTGAATCTTTAGTTTCCTGGAAATCCAAGAAACAACAAGTAGTCAGCAAGAGTAGTGCTGAAGCTGAATACAGATCAGCTGCAACAACTTCTTGTGAATTGCAATGGCTAC
Source organism: Plantago ovata (assembly GCA_028274465.1). Taxonomy (NCBI): domain Eukaryota; kingdom Viridiplantae; phylum Streptophyta; class Magnoliopsida; order Lamiales; family Plantaginaceae; genus Plantago; species Plantago ovata. The sequence continues at coordinate 48,059,735 of CM051458.1, forward strand.
TATATATCCTTGCAGATTTCAAAGTTTTGTATTCACAGCCTGCACACATTTACACAGGTAGCATGTCTGCTTATTTTTTAGCACATAATCCTGTCCAGCATCAAAGAACTAAACACATTGAATTAGATTGTCATTTGATTAGAGACAAGATAAAATCTAATGTGATTAAACTTTTTCACATTAAGAATGATTATCAGACTGCAGATATATTGACAAAGCCTTTAGCTGGGATGCTGTTCAGAAGATTCAAGGGCAATCTCAACATGAAGAACATCCATGTCTCAATTGAGGGGTGGGGGAGGGTGTGTGAGAATCAACATGAAGAAACATCCATGTCCAACACTTAGAAGAATTCATGTGTTACTCCATTCTCACACCTGGAGGACTTATGTGCAAATACAAGAAGAGTTGTTACTTCACTTCATAAAACGCGTTTACATTATTGAAGCCGGCAACTGCTTTGTTGTATTGTACCGCAGACTTTATTTGTTGTACTCTAGGTTCCCTTTTATGAAACTAGTTGTTAGCATAGGAAAAGATGAAATTTACGCTTCTGGTAAATTTGTATAAAACGGGCTAGCTTTCTCTTTTCACTTTACTTTTGGTTTTGTTTTCTCTTCTTCTTCCTTGTGAGAATTCTCTCTGTAAATTGTATATGCAGTACAATGTTACTTCATTGTTTTGATCTATAATATACATTTTAATTCATTGATTCTTCGATTAAGAACTTCTACATTCATAAATGTTTATACATCAAATGTTCATAAATTGTCACTAGATACGGTTATCCTTTAAATGCATAATGTGATATATAGCGTCACATTACAATGTTAGACGCTATCTACCTAGATAATTAACATGTAATTTGAGTTTTATAGGGACTTTAAACCACCTCATGCTTAATTGCACATAGAAATTTCCTTTATGTTCACCAATGGCTATGCGTATTTCGTGCAGGTGTGGATTTGAATTGTACATTTAAGAGTTTGACAACTATGCCCCAGTTAGAGTTTCATTGTAGATTTAGGAGTGCAGATAAAATTCGAGGTAGAGTGGTAGTGTACGTACTTCAAATAAGTTTATCTCTCTCTATCTCCAATTCTCCATACAACAGTTTTCTGGTTTTCTCTATACACTATTTCAAAAGAGTTCTGGGTTTTCTGTATGCGTATAACTTGACAAAAAAAATAGGCCGTTCAGAAAGCATCAAAGATAATTACTTCACACACTATTCAATTTGTTGTTAATTTTAGAGTTGTAGCTAGTCTGCATAATCTTATAATCACAGCTGGTGCATTCAGAGCTATATATCTTGACTAAGTCCATTATAACAAGGAAATTTACAAAACAAAATGAATATTGGTTCCACCAGAATTACACAAATGTAGAATTATAATCTGCAAGTTGGAAAAATTAATAGTAGCAACTTAACTTGCATGTATATCATATTAAGGTCTTCTGTAAATCTGAATTCAATCAATCTAACATACAATAGCATTTGTGTATTTCTTTGGCTACATGAACATAGTATTGATATGGCAGTAGACATAAGCGAAGCATATGATTGAACGAAACAATGTCCGTCTCATGATTCCAGATCTGCTGAGGCGACGGCTCTGAATCAATAAAAGCAAAAACTCGATGGACACACATGAAGAAATTAATAATTTAACTCAGTTTATAAATAGTCCAAGGAAATATTTGATAACTGTAAGAAAATATGGTCAGAGTTACCCCTAGGGTACGCAGCGGAATTTCAAAAATTTCTTAACATACAGGTTAATTGATTATGCATATGTCGTATATATATAAACACGTCAATTAGAAGACTAACCTTACTTCCAAAGCAGCTTCCAAGTCTTCGTAATAATCCGGTGTATCTTCTCCTTCGTCGAAGTCGAAGATATCTACAATACTCTGTATATCTGCAAGACAATAAGAGTTAGTTTCCAGCTCCTAGAACCACAACCTTGGTATCCACGGATGAACAGCCTATCGGAAGAATGCTAGGATATTCTTTGTGTGACCAAGAAGACGGGGCGGCGATTCCTCCGGTGAGGTGGCGCGCGCGTGTGGCTAAGGGAGGAGGGGAGAGCTTTTATTTTCTCTAAGAAAACTGGGTAGAATAACTGTGTGCAAAACTGTGAAAGTCTATGTCAAAAGCTCTCCAATAGTCTACTATATATAGTAGTCTATAGAAGCCTAAAGCATAAGCAATTAGACTTCGTAAAGGAATAAGAATCTAATTCTTATCGCACAAGGAAACCAATATCAAGTCTATATTCATTCCCAATCAAATTAAAACTCAATCAGGAAAATCTAACTTATCCCTTGGACTTCTAATAGAGGAAGGAGTCGAACTCCTTCCCCTACCTTATCCATGCGCGCGCGCGCGCCTCCTAGGGACAGTAGGTGGGTCCCAATTTTGGGACCCACTTATAGTTCTAAGGCAATTCAAACTCCAAGTAGATTTTGCCCAAGTGCATATGTTAATTCTAAATTAACATATCCTTTCAAATCAAACCTCCATTATATTTCCAAAATATAATCTTTAATTGTATTTACATAAAATATAATTAATTAGCCAATTCAATTAATAATTCCAAATCATTAATTGAGCCACCAAATATTATAATTAATTCCAAATCAATTATAACCCATCAATCACAATTAATTCCAAATTAATTGCGATTCCATCTTCAAGGATATTCTGATAGGCTGAATTACCACATAGTGTGACCCATAGGGCCTCATCGTATTAAGCAAGTCCTAGACTAGGCAACATGGAATTCCTAGACGGTTCCATTTGCAATATTAATACGTGAGGACGTTTGAAAGGTTTCTCAAAGCTAACCCTTTCGTTGCGAAGCCTGTTGCGCTCAACGCGGCGATGGTAACGTCCCTTCATCTGACTTGCTCGAATGTATCTAGGATCGATGAAGTGTCTATCCCAATAATACATCCACGGGTGTCTCAGGGAGTTGCTTGGTTAATATATACTTATGACCATCATAATATATCATTTGCACTGGCCAGTGACTTTACCAACACAACTATGCAGACTATGAGCAGTGCTCTCCTGTGCTACACTTGAGAGATGAATCCTTCACAGAATCACTTATCACCCCCATTTTTATGTAGCCATAATCCTGGATCGTGTCTTAGGTCAGCTGCTTATTCAGAGCTGACATCGACGGGTCCACCAAGGATATGGGGCAACAAATGTGATGATAAATTCCTGTAAGTACAAAGGACGACTAGCATCACTTCGACAACTCACCTGTTCCCATAGACACTTCGGTGTAGAGTATACATCGATGGGAGTGTCCGGTGGGTACTTCCATTGTTCGATAAAGCTTCTTCGAACAACTATGCGCAGTTATGGGAACGTTTCTCGATTGTCCAACAATCCGTTCCGTGGCCGTGGGATCGGCTCACACTTGCTGCAACAAGTATAACCTCCACGCATACTAGTCTTGTCTGGTTCATTCAGACTCCCACATCCGAGATGAACCTCGACTAGGGAGAGTTTGGGATAGATGATAACTCACATAGCTCCCACTATCTGTATGATCGGTCATTTATCCGAGGGGACATGTTTAATATCAATACAGACAGTAATAGAGATATGACATGCTGCATGCCTGGTGTAATATAAATATGAAAGCGATACTCAATAGTAAAATGAAACAAACATATATTATATTACGTTGACCTGTGTAATAGTACATATATGCCCTCTATAAGGGCACTATGCCCTTAATAAGGACTGTCTCTAGGACATATACACTATCAATCTCCCACTTGGACTAGAGCCAGTCACCTTTATGCCTAATACCCAGATTAGCATAATGTCTTAAGTGGACTTCCACTGATAAGACCTTGGTGAAAGGATCTGCCACGTTGTCCGTGGTAGAGACACGTTCTATACTAACTTCTCCTCTATCTATAATCTCATGTATAACGTGATATTTTCTAAGTACATGTTTGTTCTTGTTTGTAGATCTAGGCTCCCTAGCTTGAGCGACGGCGCCCGTATTGTCACAATAAATCGTTATTGGACTAGGAGCAGGAACAACCCTCAATTCCTTCAAGAACTCTGAAATCCAGACAGCTTCTTTCGATGCTTCTGATGCAGCAATGTACTCGGCTTCTGTGGATGAGTCAGCAACCGTGGCTTGCTTAGAACTCTTCCAACAGACAGCTCCTCCGTTCAATTTGAATACGTATCCTGTCTGTGACTTAAAGTCATCAGGATCTGATTCAAATCCAGCGTCGACATACCCAGACATCTTTAATTCTGGTTCTCCACCAAACACCAAGAACATCTCTTTAGTTCGTCTAAGGTACTTAAGAATGTTCTTCACAGCAGTCCAGTGAGGTACTCCTGGATTCTGTTGGTGTCGACAACTGACACTAAGCGCATATGCCACATCGGGCCTTGTGCAATTCATTGCATACATTATAGACCCTACTGACGAAGCATAGGGTACACGACTCATTGCATTTCTTTATTCATCAGTTTTAGGACCATCCTTAACTGATAAGACAATCCCATGCCTAGCTGGGAGAAAGCCTCTCTTTGAGTCGTCCATCTTATCACGCTTCAGTATTTTGTCGATGTAGGTGGACTGTGTCATTCCTAACATCCTCTTGGATCTATCTCTAAAGATCTTGATCCCTAGGATGTAGTTCGCTTCACCCAAGTCCTTCATCGAGAAGGTACTTGATAACCAAACTTTAGTCTCTTCTAGCATAGAGACATTGTTTCCCATGATCAAAATGTCATCTACATAAATGATCATGAAACAACTCCTTTGTCGCTGTGTCTCGCGTAGACACAGGGATCTTCCTTGCTTCTGATGAAGTCAAACGATTTGACAGCTTCATCAAAGCGGATATTCCAGCTCCTTGACGCTTGCTTTAGCCCATAGATGGATCTTTGTAATTTGCATACAGCAGTTGGCCTGGTTTTACTAATAAAACCTTCCGGCTGTACCATATAGACCTCTTCCTCAAGGTTGCCATTGAGGAAGGCAGTCTTTACATCCATCTGCCAGATCTCATAATCATAGTAGGCAGCTATCGCAAGTAGAATTCGAATGGACTTCAATTTTGCTACCGGTGAAAAGGTTTCATCGTAATCGATGCCATACCTTTGCGTGTAGCCTTTCGACACAAGCTTAGCTTTGTGTATTTGTACCTTGCCATCGATATCTGTCTTTCGTTTAAAGACCCATTTGCACCCAATTGGTCTAACCCCTTGGGGCAAGTCTACCAAGTTCCAAACTTGGTTCTGGTACATTGAATCCATTTCTAATTCCATGGCCTCTTGCCATTTGTCTGAGTCAATATCAATTATTGCCTCTTTGTAGGTCACGGGATCTTCCGATCTTATAAACCGACATCAAGTTCACTGATGTCTTCTATCATAAGGCTTTGCTTCTGAGGTCCTCTTAGGATCCTCTTCGACCTACGGAGCTCGACTTGTTCTGGTGCTTTTCTTTTCTGGCTTCGTGTAACACGAACATTATCAGTGGGTACTGATGCAGCCGGTCGCTGGGCGTGACCCTGTTCCCTTGCGGGAGGCTACTCTTGTGCAACTTGTTGCACAGGTTGGTTGACAACGGGTTCTATTGGTGTGGTTTCAACTGTTGATCTAATCACAGGACTCCCACTAACTATGACATGCCTAGCAAGTGTCATATCATCACCCTTGTCTGCTTCGAAAGCTCCCACTGAACTTGAGTCCAAATCAGAAGATTTAGAGACCTCATGTTTGCGCGTGTCAAAATCTTGAATTTCTTCAAGTTCTATCATGTCATCTAACCTCTCCTCTTCGAGGTATTTAGCTTCTAAAAACTTGACGTTTCTAGACACGATCACGTTGTGATCTTCAGCATGATATAATTCATAGCCTCTCGTCTGACGAGGATAGCCTATGAAATATACTTTGACACCCTTGGCATCTAACTTATCAGTGAGCATCAGTTTGACTATCGCAGGACAGCCCCAAGGTCTAAGATAGCCTAGTTGATGAACGTATTTTTGACGCGTTCATCTTGTCTTTTTTACCTTCTTTTGCTACCTTTAAGCCTTGTTTTTTGGTTAGTTTTGTAGAATAGTGTCACGTTTTGTGTTTTCTGCATTTTCAGGCACTTAGGTACGAAACTGCATTTTTGGAGCTAAAAACGAGCCTTTTTGATGGAAAAGATGGCCCCGTTGAAGTTCCCCAATCTCCGTGGCTTGTTCGTAAGTGTTTGAGCATCAATAAGCATCGAGAAGGATGAGTCCAAGGCACCCGAGGGCCATGCGAGGGCAAAAAGATTGAGTTTGAAGACAAAAATCTGCCCAGGAGCCAAGCTAAGTGCCTGGAATAGTGAAGCGCTCCGCTTCAATTTCCAGGAGCTTTGGCACAGAAGCCAAGCGAAGCGCTTGGAGTGCCGAAGCGCTTCACTTACCAAGCGCTCCGCTTGGCTTCTCCAAGCGGTCCGCTTGGCAGCGGTTACGTTTTCGGATTTTCCTTCTTAAATCTGATCTTTGATCATTTTTTGAATATCTTTTGAACTGTAACTTCGTTTTGGAGAGCTCCTAAGCCCCAAAACTCAGAGAAAACTCAGATTACATTGTATTTTAGCTTGGGATTCAAGGTTTTGATTGGGATTCATCCTTTGTAATCATCTACGGAGAGGTTTTCTTGATTTCCACCGATTAGTGACAACTTTGGTGGTAACTTGTATCACTCTCTTGTCTTGTAGTTTGATATGATGTATTCTGATTATTATTCATATGAATTGATGTCTATGTTGATGAATATGAGTAGCTAAATCTTTTGTGTTGGTGGTAGAATGTAGAATATGCATGTTATGGGTTATGTTTATGCTTACATGAGATTGTGATTCAATCTTGCTGCAAATCCCTTCATATGATTCTTAGTTGCCTATAAAATATATTCGAATTGAATATAGTGACAAACTCTTGGTCAATGAAAGCTATAGGATTGTATGTTAGAGATTTGCAGCATGCTAGATAAATGGTGTTGGTGACAAGCACCTCTAAAGTATTGATAATGATCTTTTATGATGTGTGTCTTAAAGTTGCCTAGACGAGTTGCTTAGCAGACTTGATCGAAGGTTTTACGCACTGAACTTGTGAGCATATTCGTAACCCATGCATGTGTATTTGATTTCTACCACCAACTGTTTTCCAAACTTGTTTACAACAATCTGATTACTCGTTGCTTTGTTCAAAGGAAACGATTCCATAAACATTTGTATTCGTTGACTGAAATTGCTAGCAAAAACCTCAAACAAAGCCACGTTAGGTCCCGAGAGAACGACACTCGGGGACAATTTGCCATTGCACTCTAGTTTGTGTAGTGATAAGTGTTCTTAGGCTTTTAAACAAATTTAATTGGTGAAAAACGACATCATCAATTTGGCGCCGTTGCCGGGGACTTAACTCCTTTGGTTGGTGTTTTTGTTTTGGTTTTTTTCAGCCAACATCTCTTCTTTGTCTCATTTCTGTTTTTGTTTCTTTTTGCTTGAGATACTCACTATCTTGTATTTCAGGTGAGTGCATGCCTAGAACCCGAACGGGTGGACCTATTATTGAACCTTTTGTAGACGAGATTGATCGTTTGTTTCAAAGGAGAAGGAGGAATTTGAATCTCGAGTTTGAAGGAGTAGCATCTAGAGCTCGGGAAGAGTCTTCTTCCTATCTTTTGGAGCCAATTCTTGAATCTGTTTACTTGGAAGGTGAAATGGCGGAGAGACCTATACGTACACTTCCAAGCCTACGGTTGGGGCTAGAGGACCAGCAATTGTCCTCAATGATGCCACCAGGAACTTGGAGATCAAGAATCACATGTTCCAACAACTTCCCAAATTCTATGGGATGGCTAATGAGGACGTGATAGGGTACTTGAATGAGCTCGAGAACTTTGTTCTCCATCTTGGGCGACCAAGAGCTGGTGTTACAGATGATGATCTCCGCATGAAGGTCTTTTCTATGGGTCTAGGCGATCGTGCAAAGGCTTGGCTCAATACTTTGGAGGCCGGGTCTTTGACAACATGGGATCTATGTTTTGATAAGTTCATGGAGCGTTACTACCCAGCTTCCAAGACAATGGCTATGAAGAGCCAAATTAGCTCCTTCGAGCAGAGGTACGATGAGCCTTTCCACGAGGCCTATGATCGTTTCATGGGGTTGCATCATCGATGCCCACATAACGGGTATGATAAAGGTCAGCTTCTCCAATTCTTTTACAATGGTTTACATCTTGAGATTCAATCTCAAGTGAATAGTATTTGTGGAGGTAGTATGGGGGAGTTGCTTCCTTCTCAAGCCCAAGTGAAGCTTGACATGATGTACCGGAATTCCCAAAACCGGAATGTGAGGGCTCGTGTGCTCCAAAAGGAGCAAAGAGGTGAGGCCAAGGTAGTAGTGGAACAAAATGCCTTCGATGGGTTCGCCCATGAAGTGAAGCAAGCTTTGAGGCAAAGCGTTCCTTCTCCTTCTACGGAAGTTTGTGGTGTGTGCAAGAACTATGGGCACCCGACCTACTTATGCCGTTCTGAATTTGCTAGAGAGCAATATATCACGAACGATGTCCGTCAAGAAGTATATGCTGCTGAGGGAGAGCAAGTAGTTGGAGATGTGAACTACGGGCAAGGTTATGGCAATGTGAGGCCACAAAACCGTGGACCCCGAGGTGGGTACCAGATTCAAGGCAACCGTGGTTATCTTCATTACCCGGATCAAAATGCCTATGGGCCTAATCAAGATAGAAGTCGTCTCAGCTATGGGAACAATTGGTATGAAGGAGCACCGCCTTCTAATCCTACACCTCCGCCCCAGGTTGCTAGTTCGGGACCACAAGGTGGAGGGGTGCTTCCTTCACCTCTTGTCTCTTCACTCAATGATCTGGTTATGAAGACGAACAAATTCATGGAGCATTACTATTGTAATGAGGCTACTAAGAATCAACGCTTTGAGAAGCTTGAGGCTAGTAGTAGCAGTCTCCATAAGAAGCTACAAGAGCTTATAGATCGAGGGGCGAGTAGAGAGCAAGGGAAGTTTCTCGGAAACACGGAGAAGGCTATGGCCATAACCGTGGTGACTGATTTGCTCGTGGAGATCACGGTTGTGAGAGACAATGCACGAGTTGAGGTGCCAAGTTGCAAGATAACTGAAACTTGCAAAGTGAGTAAGGAGCTGGAGACTCCTAAGGTAGTTGTGGAAGAGAAAGTGGTCGCACAATCTGATGCGATAGTGGAGGAAGTGAATGAAAACTCATCGTCTGAGGATGAGTTGGTGGATATGGTGGAAGTTCCTATCCAAGAGAGCTTTGATGTGGAAATCGGCTTGGGTAAGAAGGATGGAATAGTGGCAACTCTAGACACGGGAGCGGGTGTGAATGTCATACCTTTGAACGTGTACGAAGAGTCGGGTTTGTCTGGCTTAAGACCAATGAAGTTCATGGTGCAATTGGCGGATGGGTCTATGAAGAAGCCATTGGGTGTGATCGAGAATCTAGTGGTAAGAGTCGCCGGTGTAGAGGTCAAGACGAACTTCATCGTCATGCCTACATCCTCCGCAAAGCTCAAGGATGTGATTCTTTTGGGTAGAGCCTTCATCAACAAAGTACATATGGTGATAGACATGTACCGTCGTACATGTAGCTTCGAGGTAAATGGCAAGCAACATACGTTGCGAGCCATAGTTAATTCATGTGCTTATGTTGATACTAACGAACTTGTAGGATTCTTTGGTCCTCTTTATGTTCGTCAAGATGTGCAGGGACTTGGTGCTTTGAAGAGCACTTGGACGGGGAAGTCTAATACCCGATGCAAAATTGATCCCGCATGAGCTAAGATGAGTCGAGCCAACGACTTTTAAACGATGGCGCTTCTCGGGAGGCAACCCGAGGTTGTAGGTAATTGCATATAGATTAGAAGCACGTTTAAAATTTTGTTTCGTTGTTTAGACAAGGTTTTTGGGGTGAAAATTTAGCAAAACTCGAAAAAAAATGGATTTGGGAGCTTCAGGTCCCAAGCGAACCGCTTGGAAGCCCAAGCGGTCCGCTTGGAAAGCCAAGCGGTCCGCTTGGATTTCCAGTAAGAATCCCATTCTTACTGGAAATCCAAGTGGAGCGCTTGGGACGCCCAAGCGCTTCGCTTGGCTTTCCTTAAGAAAGCAAGCGGGGCACTTGAGATTCAAAGCCCCCCACTTCGTTTTTCTTCCTCCATTGCCGATTTTGCACCCCAAAAATCTCAATCTCTCTCAATTCTCCACCAATTCTTGCAATCTTGTGCATTTTACAAAGCCCATCACCCCCTCTATCATCTAAACCGATCAAATTTCACGTTTGAAGCATCCATAACAAGGAATCAAAGGTACCTCTCATGAACCCTAACTTTCTTGAATTTGGGATTTCATCTTAATTAGCTTCAATTGTGTTATGCATTGGTGAATTAGAGTTTGATAATGATTATTGAGCATGTTTCTTACTAGATGTGATGTCTAAATTTGAATTTTGCTCCTCTTGATTTATGATGAACTCTAGTGCTCGAATTTTTGCTATGTAATTGTTTGATGATTGTTAGCCTTGAGTTTGAGTTATGTTATGATTCGAATTTTTGCTATGTAATTGTTTGATGATTGTTAGCCTTGAATTTGAGTTATGATATGATTATGGTGATGTTGTGATTGCATGAGAATGTGTTGGATTGGTTGGGTAATTTAATTGGAGAGTTTGTTTGCTTGGTTTAGATTCGTATGGATTTATCATAACGAAGTGTTAAAGCTTCTCGATTTGTTCATATGAACTTTAGCAAGCCTTCAAACTCACCATGAGATTACTTGAGTGAGTATTGGAGTCTAGGAGTCGAGTCTAAGTCTCATTGTCTCTTGAAGTTATCTAATAAGATTTTTCTTGGTGCCTTAGGTGATTAAGATAGGAAAAAACATCGAAAATCTGGAAACAGGGCCAGGCGAAGCGCTTGGAAGGGCCAAGCGGTCCGCTTCAAATTCCAGGAAGTTTTGCAACTTCCTGGAAATTCAAGCGGAGCGCCTGGAGCCTCCCAAGCGCTCCGCTTGGACCCTATACCCAGATTTTCCTCGTTTTTCCATTCTTCTCATCTTTGCGCACCCGTTTTCACTTGTTTCTTGAGTCTTTTCAGGTACTACTCTTCTACAGGAGTTGGACACGAACCTTTATATCAGGGAAGTGTACTTTCAATCCAATTTTTCCTTTCTTGTCAACTTTTCTTTACTCGAGGACGAGCAAAAGTTTAGGTTTGGGGAGGGGTCATTGGATTTTCAGTACTATGTGCTCTTTTGGTTTCGTACGTGCCTGTTGTCAGCTCAAGTTCTTGTGATTTGTCGTGTTTTTCAGTTTTTGCATGCATAATCATCCCTAGATTAGTTGTTGCACGTTGTTGTGTGTGGAGTTTATTGCCAAGTCTTTTGAACTTTTTTATTGAGTAGATTAAGTGTTTATGACCATTGATCATATGTTGCATCACTTTGCAAGTAGTTTGAGGCTTATCTCGCTTGGTTTGTCACATTCGCATGTGCACTAGTTAAGCCTAGTAGTCTCGACATCACCTTGAGTGGTGTTTCTTCTGCTGCGGTTCACGATGGCCTTATGAAATGATGCACGTTTGAGTTTATGGTTGTAACCCGTGTAATTATGTACGTAAGAGGCGAGAAGTTCTTCACCTCGATTAGAGATTGCCAAACTAGGAAGGAGGTAGTGTGAGGTGTGTGATTCCTTGTAGTAGACCTATTCTATCGAATAGGTTTGGGGAGGGGGTTGCTTCGTTATACTTGTCTTTCGTCTTTGAGTCGTTGTAAAGTTTTCTTTTTCTTTTTCTTTTTGTTTTGTGTCCCAACCTATTCTTTCGAATAGGTTTGGGGAGGTGTCTTTGTAAAAGAGTCTTTCCTTTTTCTTTTTCGACTTTGTGCTCAAACATATTCTTTCGAATAGGTTTGGGGAGGTGTTTTTGACACTTAGTACTACTGCTTGCCCCTATATAAAAAAAAGAAAGAGAAAAAGAAAAGAAGAAGAAAAGAAAAAGAAATATATAAAAAACAAAAGAGAAAAGAAAAAAAAAAAAGGAAAATAAAGAATAAGACCCAAAAAGCAAAAGAAGGGTCGTTGCAAGCCAAAAAGCAGTCTAGTAAAGTGTCAAGTGTCATGTAAATATTTGTTATTGTGAAGTTATCGAGTTGTAAATTCAATCTTTCGCTTCGTGTCGCCTTTGTCCAAGGCCTGTTCTTGACCACCATCGTCTTGCTATTCAAGAAGTGGTTGAAGGAGACTCATTCGTTGAGAGTCTGGGTAGAATAGGGGAGTGTTATCTTTCTAGGGAACCCTCCTTCGTTTGATGAGAGCCAGTATTGGTTCGCCCTCTCTTGAGGAAAAGTCTCGCTTGGTGAACAGTAGTAAGCCCTCGGTTTCATAGGCACGGGCCAATTGTAGTATGATAATATGCATCATTGTGTCGTCACTGACCAGGTCCAGGTAGAAGATGTTATGAGAGACTCCTTTGCTTAACAAGGTGCACATGAGAATGTGTATATTCGCAATCGAGGCATTCTTCAACCTACTTGCATGTCATGTTCATATGGTTTTGTTCATAAGCATTTGGTAGATTCAATAGATTAGTTCACTTTACTTGGCATGAGACTTCTTTTGTGTTGCATTTCGGATAGTTTGTTGCTTGAGGACAAGCAAATGTTTGGTTTGGGGAGTTTGATGAACGTATTTTTGACGCGTTCATCTTGTCTTTTTTATCTTCTTTTGCTACCTTTTAGCCTTCTTTTTTGGTTAGTTTTGTAGAATACTGTCACGTTTTGTGTTTTCTACATTTTCAGGCACTTAGGTACGAAACGGCGTTTTTGGAGCTAAAAACGAGCCTTTTTGATGGAAAAGATGGCCCCGTTGAAGTTCCCCAATCTCCGTGGCTTGTTCGTAAGTGTTTGAGCATCAATACGCATCGAGAAGGATGAGTCCAAGGCACCCGAGGGCTATGCGAGGGCAAAAAGATTGAGTTTGAAGACAAAAATCTACCCAGGAGCCAAGCTAAGCGCCTGAAATAGTGAAGCGCTCCGCTTCAATTTCCAGGAGCTTTGGCACAGAAGCCAAGCGAAGCGCTTCGCTTGCCAAGCGCTCCGCTTGCTTCTCCAAGCGGTCCGCTTGACAACGGTTACGTTTTCGAATTTTCCTTCTTAGATCTGATCTTTGATCATTTTTTGAATATCTTTTGAACTGTAACTTCGTTTTGGAGAGCTCCTAAGCCCCAAAACTCAGAGAAAACTCAGATTACATTGTATTTTAGCTTGGGATTCAAGGTTTTGATTGGGATTCATCCTTTGTAATCATCTACGGAGAGGTTTTCTTGATTTCCACCGATTAGTGACAGCTTTGGTGGTAACTTGTATCACTCTCTTGTCTTGTAGTTTGATATGATGTATTCTGATTATTATTCATATGAATTGATGTCTATGTTGATGAATATGAGTAGCTAAATCTTTTGTGTTGGTGGTAGAATGTAGAATATGCATGCTATGGGTTATGTTTATGCTTACATGAGATTGTGATTCAATCTTGCTACAAATCCCATCATATGATTCTTAGTTGCCTATAAAATATATATTCGAATTGAGTATAGTGACAAACTCTTGGTCAATGAAAGCTATAGGATTGTATGTTAGAGATTTGCAGCATGCTAGATAAATGGTGTTGGTGACAAGCACCTCTAAAGTATTGATAGTCATCTTTTATGATGTGTGTCTTAAAGTTGCCTAGACGAGTTGCTTAGAAGACTTGATCGAAGGTTTTACGCACTGAACTTGTGAGCATATTCGTAACCCATGCATGTGTATTTGATTTCTACCACCAACTGTTTTCCAAACTTGTTTACAACAATCTGATTACTCGTTGCTTTGTTCAAAGGAAACGATTCCATAAACATTTGAATTCGTTGACTGAAATTGCTAGCAAAAACCTCAAACAAAGCCACGTTAGGTCCCGAGAGAACGACACTCGGGGACAACTTGCCATTGCACTCTAGTTTGTGTAGTGATAAGTGTTCTTAGGCTTTTAAACAAATTTAATTGGTGAAAAACGACATCATCACTAGTGAAGGCTTCTTTCGCTTCCACAACTTGTAAGGAGTTTTCTCCACTGATTTAGATGGTACACGGTTCAGAATGTAGATTGCAGTTTATAGTGCATATCCCCACAGATACTTTGGAAGAGTCGAGAATCCAATCATTGATCTTACCATGTCTAACAGGGTTCGATTCCTCCTCTCAGACACGCCGTTCAACTGAGGTGTTCCAGGAGGAGTCCATTGCGATTGAAATCCATTTTCCTTCAAGTAATCGATAAATTCTTCACTAAGGTATTCACCTCCTCGATCTGACCGAAGAGTGACTATCCTTAGGTTCAATTCATTCTCGACCTCGTTCCTAAACTCCTTGAATTTCCCAAAGGTCTCGGATTTATTCTTCATAAGATAAATATATCCATACCTTGAGAAATCGTCAGTAAAGGTAACGAAGTAAGGATAACCTGTAAGAAAATATGATCAGAGTTACCCCTAGGGTACGCAGCGGAATTTCAAAAAATTTCTTAACATATAGGTTAATTGATTATGCATATGTCGTATATATATAAACACGTCAATTAGAAGACTAACCTTACTTCCAAAGCAGCTTCCAAGTCTTCGTAATATTCCGGTGTATTTTCTCCTTCGTCGAAGTCGAAGATATCTACAATACTCTGTATATCTGCAAGACAATAAGAGTTAGTTTCCAGCTCCTAGAACCTCAACCTTGGTATCCACGGATGAACAGCCTATCAGAAGAATGCTAGGATATTCTTTGTGTGACCAAGAAGACGGGGCGACGATTCCTCCGGCAGAGGTGGCGCGCGCGTGTGGTGTTAGAGAGGAGGGGAGAGCTTTCATTTTCTCTAAGAAAACTGGGTAGAATAACTGTGTGCAAAACTGTATCTAAAGCTCTCTAATAGTCTACTATATATAGTAGTCTATAGAAGCCTAAAGCATAAGCAATTAGACTTCGTAAAGGAATAAGAATCTTATTCTTATCGCACAAGAAAACCAATATTAAGTCTAGATTCATTCCCAATCAAATCAAAACTCAATCAGGAAAATCTAACTTATCCCTTGGACTTCTAATAGAGGAAGGAGTCGAACTCCTTCCCCTACTCCTCCATGCGCGCGCGCGCCTCCTAGGGACAGTAGGTGGGTCCCAATTTTGGGACCCACTTTTAGTTCTAAGGCAATTCAAACTCCAAGTAGATTTTGCCCAAGTGAATATGTTAATTCTAAATTAACATATCCTTTCTAATCAAACCTCCATTATATTTCAAAATATAATCTTTAATTGTATTTACATAAAATACAATTAATTAGCCAATTCAATTAATAATTCCAAATCATTAATTGAGCCACCAAATATTATAATTAATTCCAAATCAATTATAATCCATCAATCACAATTAATTCCAAATTAATTGCGATTCCATCTTCAAGGATATTCTGATAGACTGAATCACCACATAGTGTGACCCTTAGGTTCTCACCGTATTAAGCAAGTCCTAGACTAGGCAACATGGAATTCCTAGACGGTTCCATTTGCAATATTAATACGTGAGGACGTTTGAGAGGTTTCTCAAAGCTAACCCTTTCATTGCGAAGCCTGTTGCGCTCAACGCGGCGATGGTAACGTCCCTTCATCTGACTTGCTCGAATGTATCTAGGATCGATGAAGTGTCTATCCCAATAATACATCCACGGGTGTCTCAGGGAGTTTCTTGGTTAAGATATACTTATGACCATCATAATATATCATTTGCACTGGCCAGTGACTTTACCAACACAACTATGCAGACTATGAGCAGTGCTCTCCTGTGCTACACTTGAGAGATGAATCCTTCACAGAATCACTTATCACCCCCATTTTTATGTAGCCATAATCCTGGATCGTGTCTTAGATCAGCTGCTTATTCAGAGCTGACATCGACGGGTCCACCAAGGATATGGGGCAACAAATGTGATGATAAATTCCTGTAAGTACAAAGGACGACTAACATCACTTCGACAACTCACCTGTTCCCATAGACACTTCGGTGTAGAGTATACATCGATGGGAGTGTCCGGTGGGTACTTCCATTGTTCGATAAAGCTTCTTCGAACAACTATGCGCAGTTATGGGAACGTTTCTCGATTGTCCAACAATCCGTTCCGTGGCCGTGGGATCGGCTCACACTTGCTGCAACAAGTATAACCTCCACGCATACTAGTCTTGTCTGGTTCATTCAGACCCCCACATCCGAGATGAACCTCGACTAGGGAGAGTTTGGGATAGATGATAACTTACATAGCTCCCGCTATCTATGTGATCGGTCATCTATCCGAGGGGACATGTTTAATATCAATACAAACAGTGATAAAGATATGACATGCTGCAGCCTGGTGTAATATAAATATTAAAGCGATACTCAATAGTAAAATGCAACAAACATGTATTATATTACGTTGACCTGTGTAATAGTACATATATGCCCTCTATAAGGGCACCATGCCCTTAGTAAGGACTGTCTCTAGGACATATACACTATCAATCTCCCACTTGGACTAGAGCCAGTCACCTTTATGCCTAATGCCCAGATTAGCATAATGTCTTAAGTGGACTTCCACTGATAAGACCTTGGTGAAAGGATCTGCCACGTTGTCCGTGGTAGAGACACGTTCTATACTAACTTCTCCTCTATCTATAATCTCACGTATAACGTGATATTTTCTAAGTACATGTTTGTTCTTGTTTATAGATCTAGGCTCCCTAGCTTGAGCGACGACGCCCGTATTGTCACAATAAATCGTTATTGGACTGGGAGCTGGAACAACCCTCAATTCCTTCAAGAACTCTGAAATCCAGACAGCTTCTTTCGATGCTTCTGATGCAGCAATGTACCCGGCCTCTGTGGATGAGTCAGCAACCGTGGCTTGCTTAGAGCTCTTCCAACAGACAGCTCCTCCGTTCAATTTGAATACGTATCCTGTCTGTGACTTAAATTCATCAGGATCTGATTCAAATCCAGTGTCGACATACCCAGACATCTTTAATTCTGGTTCTTCACCAAACACCAAGAACATCTGTTTAGTCCGTCTAAGGTACTTAAGAATGTTCTTCACAGCAGTCCAGTGAGGTAATCCTGGATTCTGTTGGTGTCGACAAGTGACACTAAGCGCATATGCCCCATCGGGCCCTGTGCAATTCATTGCATACATTATAGACCCTACTGCCGAAGCATAGGGCACACGACACATTGCATTTCTCTCTTCATCAGTTTTAGGACCATCCTTAACTGATAAGACAATCCCATGCCTAACTGGGAGAAAGCCTCTCTTTGAGTCGTCCATCTTATAACGCTTCAGTATTTTGTCGATGTAGGTGGACTGTGTCATTCCTAACATCCTCTTGGATCTATCTCTAAAGATCTTGGTCCCTTTAAACAACAAGAAAAGACTAGAGGGGGGGGGGGGTGAATAGTCTTTTCAAACTTTCGTCGTTTAAAACTTTCTCAGCAAGTGCTTATTACTTTTCAGTAATGAGTTTGCTGATACTTAACTTTCTCAGCAAGCTTAAGTTACTTTAAAGTAGCTTGGTTTGCTGATACTTAAAATCAGAGAGCGGAAGTCTTTGATACAATAAGTGCTTTTTCAGTAAGTGAAAGTTTCAGCAAGTGATGTGAGTGACTGTGTACAGACAGATATGAATTGCTGAAAACTAAGTGCAGTAAGTAAATCACACAAACACTTTTATAGTGGTATCTGAGAGTGGCGTAATCTCTCAACTAATCCACTTCGTCCTTTCTAGGACTGAATCCACTAAGATATGATTGAGGTTCCTTACAATCTCCTATCTAGAGCGATTCAACAGAAACCAAAGCACACTTGCTTTGTCTCCAACCTAATCTAGAGAACGTAACCTTGTTCTCCACCAAACTTGGTACTTTTAATCAGCAAAACTATGCTCGATTAAGTTCCCCCTGAATATCACGCCTGAAAGGGTGTATTTTCAGTTAGAGAGTTTTGGGGTGAGATAACTTAATTATAACTTATTCAGTTACAACAAGTAATCTAAGAAACACAACTTTGAATACTTTGCAGTAAACAAGTTTGATTGTTTCTGGTGTCAAGACTTGTTCTTGTTCGAAAGAAAGAACACTTAACTAATTTCTTAGCTGAGTTTGTTCTACTTCTTCACGAGTAGCTTTTTCAAGCTTTAAGTCTTGGAACGGATCAATGGCAGTTGTAGAGAGTTTGAAGGTATGTGAGTTTTAAGCACAAGTGAGAGTTTGATCACGTTGTTGACACACTTCAACTCTTCGCCGGATGACCTCTATTTATAGTGTAGGTAAGGAGCCGTTTGAATTTCAAATCCTAAGGCTTTTGTTCCTTAACATGTCACTATCTTGCTTTTGTACTTTCAGCAGCGTCTTTGTTTGTCTTCTAGTCTTCATGTCCTTCACGTGTAAGCTTTGCATTTAATGCATATTTGAATAGAATTCAAACAGTAACATTGGAGCACAAATTCAAGTACTTTCAGCAAGGGGTCACATATGTTTCATCAGCAAGTGGTTAGTCTTAGTTTCAGCAAGCACAACCTACTCTGTCTTTCAGATTTTCACTTATGCAATGTTGTTGCTGAATTTTCCACTTTCTGAGCAACACGTGCCTTTGTAGATGCCAGTCTTCAGCAATCTTCTAGTCTTCAGATCTTCGAATTCTTCAAGTCTTCAGATCTTCAAAAGTCTTCAAGATTCTGAGCGGTTTCTAAATGCTTCAATAGGTTATTCTCTTTTCAGAAAATAAAATACATCATACGCTTCAGCATCAATAAGTTATTTTCTTTTCAGAAAATAAAATACATCATACGCTTTAGCATCAATAAGTTATTTTCTTTTCAGAAAATAAAATACGTCATACGCGGTAAAAACCTTCTTAACTAACATCTAATCTAAGTCATCAGCAAACGTTCCTCTTTTACAATGTCCTTAAAATTCTAAATTCCTATGGACCTTAAGAGTACTAATTACTGGACTTTCCTTAATTTAGCATGGTTAATTGCTCATCAAAATTACAAGTTTCCTAACAAATTTCCCCCTTTTTGATGTTAGCAATCCATGGCTAAATTAATTGTTACCCTTTTAGAGGTTTCTAATGTTGAATAAATCAGTTGATTAATGCAAGCATACTTGAATAATTAAACAGTAAGCATAAGTAAATTGCATAATCAAAAACCAATAAGAGTCAAAAGTTTCATTGCTGATAGTTATCTTTCAGAAGTTTACATGAAATAGCATAGATAACTTAAACAGAATCAGCAAGCAAAAACTTTAACAAAAACTATTAAAGGGACTTAAGCTCTTTCAGAGGATTTTCTCAAAATCTCTCTTACACTCTTCTCAGCAAGTGCAGTAAATTCAACACAGTCCTTTTCGTAGTTTTCCAGAAGCCTACGGACTTGTAGTTGAAGAATTCTTGCATTTTTGCAGGCAGTGTGATGATGCTTTTCAGCATTCATTTCCATGTAGCGAGTTACCCACAAATGCATGCCCCAATTGCTGGCATGGAGAAGTTGTGTATCTGAAATGCTTTTCGGATGAATCTTTCTTAGCCAGAGAAGATCTTCTTTTTGATCCTTAGCAGTGAGATAGAAGTACTCATAAGGAATCAATCCAAGTCTATTCTTTGTTTTCTTTGTTACTGGGTCAGAGTAGTAAGCGAGGCCAGGTGGTTTGATCAGATCTGGTTCTTGTTTGTATGTCTTACCAATGACAATTCTTATTACTTGGACCTCAAGATTCAACCATTTCCCAGCAATATTTATTGGGAGGGATTCTTCCCTTTGCTTTCTTTGGACCTTGAGTTCAATCCATTTGAACATTTGATTCAATATGGCTGTAGGAAAGAACTCATTCACCAGCAAGTCTTCCAGCTTTAAGATCCAACAACCATGAATGTTTCTGATTACATTCTGAGTGGGTTCTTCATTACTGGTCTTTGTATATTCAATGCCGGAGCCAATAACAATGCTGGCCAGCCTCTTTTCTTCCTGTCTTTGCCTTCTTCTTCTTGTCTTAGCATTGTCTTGATCTCTTGCTGAAGAGTCAGACGAAAAGTGCTTTGAGTGGCCAGACGGAGTCAAGGCTGTTAAGGGTCTAGCTCTTATGGCTTGAGCTATTGTTTGATTGTCATCATCTTCATCATCTTCTTCATTCAGATTGTGATGACTTTCAGTATGGCAAAAATCTTGAGTTTCAGCAGCGGTTTTTCTCTTTGTGGTACTTGCTGAATTCAACTCAGATTTTGCTTGCCTTTTTGAACTTTGCTCTTTTTCAGCAAGCGGTTCTATGGGCAGTGGCACATCAATAGCAGGAGGGGTTTGGTTTCTTTTTCTGGTACTCTTCTTTTCCCCCTTAGACATGGATTGCAACATCAGTGTGATGTGCAGAGAATAAAACTCATTGCAATTTTCAGCAAGAGTGCTTAAACTGTTATACTTCATGATGATTTGCTGTTGGTCAGAAGTCATTTTTGACAACTCTTGTTGAATGCTCATCATGTTCTCTTCATGTCTTTTCTCTGTTGCGGCCTTCTCATCCATAAAAGTTTGTGCCTTTACGAGAGCGGTCTTTGCTAGCTTTAGAGCTTGACTTACATCTTCTTCATAGCTTTTGTGATAAAGACTGATGTCTTTTGGAGCTATGGTCAAAGTAGTAGTGCGTCTCAGCACCGTAGCCAATATTTTTCCAAAGTCAAGTGGGCTCTCAGCAAGCAATGCATCATCTTCAGCTTTGCAGGCATTATGGACTTCCTTTAGTGCTAGAATTCTGGGAGTGAACTCCTCAACTCTTGGGAACGACACTAAATGTGGTGTTAAGGAATGAACCTTAATTTCGGAAGCAAACTGATCATCACGCATCAGCAATTCTGCTCTTAGACCATCGTCTAAATCATTGATGTAATCAGGAGGAGGAATCTGAACAACTTTTGGGTCTCGCTTGGATTGTTCATCTTCATTTTCTGACAAGTCGTCATCATCCTCAGATTCATCAAGTTGAGCAACTTTTGAGCCTTTATCAGTAGCTTCACTTCCTTTTTGTTGAGTGGTTGCTGATGGCAACGCTTCAGACTCAACAACTGGAGTTTCACCAGTAGTTAGTTTTAATTGAGTAGTTGCTGAAGGCAACATTTGAGACTCAATAACTGGAGTTTCGCCAGTAGTTAGTTGTTTCAATTGAGTTTGGGGCTCAATTACTGGAGTTTCGGCAGTAGTAAATGGAAGGGAGGGGACTTCCTTTGATCTCACTCCTGAAGATTGACCAATTTCTAGATCCTGCGTATGCCTTGCATGGATTAAGAGACTGTTCTGGAGAGCGCGTTGGTAATCTTCATCTTGTTCATCATCATCATCATCAAGGTTTTCTTCAGTAACCTTGGCATCAGAAATGGGACTCTTGCCATTTTTCAAGGCAGCCCTTTTTCTGGCGTATTCTTCTTCAATATTAGCACCTTGCACAGGTGCTTGATTTTCAGCAGCAGTAGGAGGAGGTTGAGATTCTTGCTGAGATTGTTGTTGTTCAGCTTGCTGATTTTCAGGTTGAGCATTTTCAGCAGCTGTTAACTTCAATCCTCCAGCATCAGGACTTGGACCTTGATTGTTATCATCATCGTCTTTCTTGTCCTTGGAATCTTTCCCTTCATCATCACTGGGATCAGTGGGAATGTTCTCATCTTCTTCTTCTTCATCATCGTCTGTCAGAATGACTAGCTCAACGTGCTTATACAAAGCAACACTTGTCACTTCCTCTTCCTCATTGATTTTGTGGGGATCAGCCACCACAGGTACAAATAGACCTTTGAGCATCACAGCTTGTTCAGCTGGAGAGGCACTCTTGAATTTTGCCTTCATATTCTCTCTGATTTGAGCAATCAGGTTGGAGCTCATTTGCTGAGAATATGACATTTCTTCAGGAAGGATGGAGTGGACAAATGTTTCGAGCTTCAGCAGAGAAGATCTCTTTTTCTCGTTTGAGAGATGAAGGTGAAGATCAGAGAAATCCATTCGCCTGTACCTTTGCCAGTTGCTGACGGACTTAGCAACTCTTGACAAAGTTGTCCTTTTGAAGTTCAAGTACAGTTCTTCAGAACTTACTTGATGATCTTCAGTGATGAGTACCACTTCAGTGGTCTCCTTTTGAGCCTGAAAAAGAACGTTTTAGATCAGGAATGGTTTGGAGAATTGTTTTAGAGTTTATATCTGAAACATGATTTACCTGCTGAGAGTCAGCAAGCTCATGTAATACAATTTCCATTCCATGAGGAGCTTGAGTAGCATCCTCCATTTGTTCATCCTAAAATAAATTAAAGTTAGACACAAGTACTAAGCTGTCAAACTTAGTTTTTATACCAAAATTATTAACTACCTGCTGAGCAGGGAGTGTTGGTTCTGGTGCAGAGGCTTCAGCAACCATCTGACTTGCATCTTGAGAAGTCTGTAGAGATAGTATAATATTAGGAAAAGAACAATTTTCAGAAATTGAAGTTTTACTGATGGTTGAATTAACTACCTGCTGAAGAAGGACAGGTTGTGGCTCAGTCCTTTCAGCATTAACAGTTTCTTCAGCTTCTTGGACTGTTTCTTCAGCAGACTTCTGGTTTTGCTCTATCTGAGAAAGCTGTGCGGTTTCAGCAATCTCCATTGTCTCTGAAATGACAAGTTGAGCAGAAGCATCTTGACCCTTGAGCTCACTGCTTGTCATGAAGATATCAATTGATTTGTTGGATGATTCTTCAATTTCCAACTCCATTTGTTTGCTTAATTCTTCCAGTACAAGCTGGACTTTGTCAATTGATGTCTTGGGTGAGCTTGGGCCAGTATTCTCAGCATCACGAGATGCGTCGTTGAATAATGCTTCTTGAGTTTCAGCAACTTCAGGAACTGGAACCATTGCTATTTCAGCAACTGGTCCTTCAGCAAGCGTTGTTTCAGCAACTTGATGAGTTGCTTGTTCAGCAACTATCTTTTCAGCAGCATCAGCAAGTGCCGCTTTTTGCAGATCAGCAGCAATGTCGCTTACTGGTTCCATAGTTGGATCATTCGATGAACGTGTCAGATTCAGTCAAATAAATTTGTAATTAGCCAAAGGCAATCCACAACTACAACGAAAACCGTAGTGTAGCAGTAGAATGACTCGAGTGTCGTTCTCTCAGGACTATACTAGCTTTATCAAATCTAATTAAGAATATAAAACAGCAGATAGAAAGCAATAGGGGTTTTCAAACAAATAATGGAGATTGGTGATAGTATGGTCCTTCTTAACATAATGGGTCGATAATCATGCATAAATTCCTCGGTCTTGCATAGAGATCTTTGAATCAATCTAGTGTCATGTTGCAAGTATTAAGCACTACGAAGATAATTTGGTCTGACTAGTCAATCACGATTGTCCTAATTGTTCCGTAATTATTCAACACTACGAAGATAATTGGTCTGATGGTCGACTAGTGTCCAATTGTGCATAATGTTCAATACAACATACGAGAATTTTGGTTACAACTGATCAACGAAATAAAGCAATGACACGGAGTATAATGCGCGATATAGCCATTAGCATGATTATCTTCCCTCGCTAAGAATTCACATACTACCACCAACGATAAGTTTAGCTACTCATAATAGGCATGCAATCAATAGAAATCATAGAAGAAAACATATTGAAACAAGATAAAATAAGTAGATAAAAACTGTAAGATACAAAGTTACCGAAGGTTGTCAATCTCCGGATGATTGCGATCCTACGCGCTCCAATCTGCTATGAAAAAGTATCCCCTAAGCTATGGAACTCCCAGGACAGGCCCCGGGAAGTTCCTACCTAAAACTATAGAGAGAGGTGAGAAAGTAGACTTAGAAAGATATGATTTTCGAAGAGAAAACTGAGCACTATATATAGGCCCCGAAATAGCCCACGGCGGTTCGCCCCTCAGTGCGGCGGTTCGCCCCACAGTTATTTCGCGGAATTTCCGCATTTTCGACGCGGTTTTGGATTTCTTCACCTTTTCGGACTTGGATTATGACTTCTAGTAGCCTTCTAACCTCCAGATTCGGCCCCTAGACTCCAAATCCTATCCGGAAACCTTCAGATACTCCAAATAGGCTTCTGGAACACCAATTCCTTGTAGACTTCAATATAATTGCCCGGAAATCTCCGAATTTCAACCAAAACCTGTAAAATAAAATCTAAAGGGAAACGTGACACTATTCTAATAAAATGTACTAAAATATAGCTAAATTAACATAGAGGTTAGCTAAAATAGGTGAAAAAGACTCGAATGAAAGTGTAAAATACACATTCATCAAACTCCCCAAACCGAACCTTTGCTTGTCCTCAAGCAACTAAGCTAGACTCTAATACAAAAAACATGCAAGACTTAAAATGGAGTTTCATGTCAAATAAAATGAACTAATCTACTGAATCTACCAAATAGCATATGAACAAAAACCATATAAATCAAAGCATGAATATAGGTTGAAGAATACCTCGATTGACTTATACACATCCACATAAGCACTTATGTCAAGACAAGATAGTCTCTCGTAACATTCTCTACCTGGACCTAGTCAGTGACGACGTAATGAAGCATGCTAAGATACGAATGGTTGTCCCGTGCCTATGAAACTGAGGGCTTATTGTTGTTCCACCATGTTAAGACTTTTCCTCAAAAGAGGTCGAACCAGTACTGGCTCTCATCAAACGAAGGAGGGTTCCCTACATAATTACCCGGGAAAACAACCATAAGACCCTAACATGCATCATCCTATTATAAAGGCCTTCGTGAACCGCAGTAGAGAAAACACCACTAAGTGATGTCGAGACTACCATGCTTAACTAAGTGCAATACATAAATGTGACAAGCCAAGCGAGACATGCCTCAAACAAATTCATAGAGATGAAGCATACGATTAATGACATAGCTAGTTGATCTATCCCATAAAAAAGTTCAAAAAATTCGGCAATAAACTCCATATAAAACATGCAAGACTATCCTAGGATGAATGCAACCTAAAAAATTTAAGAAAGCAGTAAACGTGCAAATGCAAATGCAAACAAAGAACAAGATACTAATCGACACAAAGCCAAACAATACTTAACATCATGGTTCACATCCCATCCCCCTTACGATTCTTAAGCTAGCCCCCTAACAAAAGAGAATGAGTAATAAGAAGTGATACTAGATGTTACCGAAAGGTTTGGCCTCGGTCGGCTGAGAGTGGACATGTGGAAGGACTAATCATCGGGATGGTAGTCCCCATAAAAGTCACTCCACATGTCATTCATGAGCTCATTGGACTGTCGTAGAGCTTCCTGCTGTTGCTGGATCAGCTGTTGCTGCTCCCACATGTGCTGCCTATCCTCTCGGCGATGCTCCTCGAATATCTCCCAATCGCGGTTGTGCTGGACAATGTGCCTGTCGATGTCCTGTCGCATGGCCGCGTTGTTGGCATCAATCCTGTTGAAACGGCTGTCGAGGTAGGTACGGAATTCGGAGAAGTCAAATCCTCCAGGCCCCTGTGGTGCTCCAGCTGGTGCATGCGGTGCATGATGGACAAACGGAATATCTAGAATCGGGGCTTCGCCAACATCGGCCTCCATAGCATCCTCATGATCGGAATCATTTGGCTGGAATGGCCCTCCTACATCAGCAGCTGCTGCTGTGGGGTTCCTCAACTGATACCTGTTGAGCTGTACCTCAATGGTCGAGGGTGAAAGGGCAGCGACCTCGCAATCCCCCTCCTCAATATCGTCGACCCCATGATATTTGCAGTAGGCTGTGATGAAGCTCGGGAAGATGAAAGGCTTCCTCTTCTTTTCCCAGTGGCGCTCGTACTCCTCATACATAATGCGCCCTATGTCGATCTGATGTCCGTCTATGAGGCAGTAGAGGAGCTCGGCGTAGTAGGGCTGAATCCATGTGTCATTCTTCCTCGGGATCAAGTCGGAGATGCAAAATTTCATCATCACCTTAGCTTCGATGCTAAGGTCGCTATAACTGATCCGTCCAGGTGCTGCCCCGACTTTCGGATATCTGTACTCCCTGTTGCAGATCACGTCGGTAATGTGTCTCCCTATCCCCCTAGCGGTCTGATAGTGTATATGTCCTAGAGACAATCCTTACTAAGGGCATGGTGCCCTTGTAGAGGACATATATGTACTATTACACAGGTCAACGTAATATAATATATGTTTGTTTCATTTTACTGTTGAGTATCGCTTTCATATTTATATTACACCAGGATGCAACATGTCATATCTATATTGCTGTCTGTATTGATACTGAACATGTCCCCTCGGATAGATGACCGATCACACAGTTAGTGGGAGCTATGTGAGTTATCATCTATCCCAAACTCTCCCTAGTCGTGGTACATCTCGGATGTGGGGGTCTGAATGAACCTGACAAGACTAGTATGCGTGGAGGTTATACTTGTTGGAGCAAGTGTGAGCCGATCCCACGGTCACGGAACGGATTGTTGGGCAATCAAGGAACGTTCCCATAACTGCGCATAGTTGTTCGAAGAAGCTTTATCGAACAATGGAAGTACCCACCGGACACTCCCATCGATGTATACTCTACACCGACGTGTCTATGGGAACCGGTGAGTTGTCGAAGTGATGCCATTCGTCCTTTGTACTTACAGGACTTTATCATCAAATTTGTTGCTCCATATCCTTGGTGGACACGTCGATGTCAGCTCTGAATAAGCAGTTGACCTAAGACACGATCCAGGATTATGGCTAAATACAAATGGGGGTGATAAGTGATTCTGTGAAGGATTCATCTCTCATGTGTAGCACAGGAGAGCACTGCTCGTAGTCTGCATAGTTGTGTTGGTAAAGTCACTTGCCAGTGCAAATGATATATTATGATGGTCATAAGTATATCTTAATCAAACAACTCCCTGAGACGCCCGTGGATGTATTATTTGGATAGACACTTCATCGATCCTAGATACATCCGAGCAAGTCAGATGAAGGGACGTTACCATCGCCGCGTTGAGCGCAACAGGCTTCGCAACGAAAGGGTTAGCTTTGAGAAACCTCTCAAACGTCCTCGCGTATTAATATTGCAAATGGAACCGTCTAGGAATTCCATGTTGCCTAGTCTAGGACTTGCTTAATACGGTGAGGCCCTATGAGTCACACTATGTGGTGATTCAGCCTATCAGAATATCCTTAAGATGGAATCGCAATTAATTTTGAATTAATTGTGATTGATGGATTATAATTGATTTGGAATTAATTATAACAATTGGTGGCTCAATTAATGATTTGGAATTATTAATTGAATTGGCTAATTAATTGTATTTTATGTAAATACAATTAAAGATTATATTTTGGAAATATAATGGAGGTTTGATTGTAAAGGATATGTTAATTTAGAATTAACATATGCACTTGGGCAAAATCTACTTGGAGTTTGGATTGCCTTAGAAATATATGTGGGTCCCAAAAGTGGGACCCACGTCCCGTAGGACAGGCGCGCGCGCGAGCGTGGCTGAGAAGGGGAAGGAGTTTGACTCCTTCCTCTATTAGAAGTCCAAGGGATAAGTTAGATTTTCCTGATTGAGTTTTGATTTGATTCGGAATGAATCTAGACTTGATATTGGTTTCCTTGTGCGATAAGAATTAGATTCTTATTCCTTTACGAAGTCTAATTGCTTATGCTTTAGGCTTCTATAGACTACTATATATAGTAGACTATTGGAGAGAGTTTTACATACAGTTACATGTGATTTGATACACAATTATTCTACCCAGTTTTCTTAGAGAAAATAAAAACTCTCCCCTCCTCCCTTAGCCTCACGCGCGCGCACACCGCCACCGGAGGGAATTGCCGCCTCGTCTTCTTGGTCACATAAAGAATATCCTAGCATTCTTCCGATAGGCTGTTCATCCGTGGATACCAAGGTTGAGGTTCTAGGAGTTGGAAACTAACTCTTATTGTCTTGCAGATATACAGAGCATTGTAGATATCTTCGACTTCGACGAAGGAGAAGATACACCGAAATATTACGAAGACTTGGAAGCTGCTTTGGAAGTAAGGTTAGTCTTCTAATTGACGTGTTTATATATATACGACATATGCATAATCAATTAACCGGTATGTTAAGAAAATTTTTAAAATTCCGCTGCGTACCCTAGGGGGTAACTCTGACCATATTTTCTTATAGTGGTATCGGAGCTTGGTTAATTGATTACGTATATACGTATATATATATTGTATGATTTTGTAGATAAGTGGATGCAATTGATTCTATGATGAATTCGATTTTCAAAAGTTTTGTTTTTATATAAATTTAGAATTTATATTTTTCAAAAAAAGAAAAAAAAATTAAATATATATATTTTTTGACCGGGGCCGCTTGCGCGACGCAAGCGGCGACCGGCCGCCTACGTGACGCAGCACCAGGCGCCTGCGGCCGTAGGCGCCCGGGGCCTGCGTGCCGCAGGCGCCCGGCCTGCGGCATACCGCATGCGCCCTGCCTACTGCATAGGCGCCCGTGCCGCGGGCAGCGCCTGCGGACGCAGGTGCCCGGGGCCTGGGGCGCCGGGCGCCTGCACCCGCGGCGTCCGGTACGCTCGTGCCGCGTGCACGGGCGCCCGGGGCCGCGGGCACCGGGAGGGGGCGGGACTAGGTCCCGTCCCACGTTTAAAAAAATAAATATATATATATATATATATATATATATATATATATATATATATATATATATATATATATATATATATATATATATATATATATATATATATATATATATATATATATATATATTTTCGGGTTGGACCCAAAATCGAATTTTGAAAGTTTTGAGGATTGAATTTTATATTTGGAATATAAATATGATTTAATTGTAATTGTTTTAAACTAGAGGCGTTAAATTTAATTAGTATAAAGTTAAAGGGCTTATTTGTAATTTATCAATTTATTGTTTATTGCATTTAGTCCTTCTACTTTTGAATTTAGATTTCACACCTCTAAGGTTTTAAAATTACAATTAAGTCCTTCGGGTTTTCGAAAACTGCTACTTGGTCAATAGAATTTTCGAATGTTCAATCTAGTCCAAATTTTCAATTATGTCATAGAGATTATAAGTATGGGATTATAATTTTCATAATGAAATTTTGAAGTCATTTGTCATCCACATAGGCTACTACTTGTTTCATATGCTCTATATGCTATTGTTTGACAATGCATGTTTAAATACCATGTTTTTACATTCCGTTCGACCGCTATGCATGCGAGGGTAGGGCGCCCTCTTATATGTCGGACCGCATATTTATGTATGGGTAGGCGGCACCCATTATATGCTTGACCGCGTTTAGAACTAGAATGGATAGGCGGCATTCATTACGTGTAGACCGTTCATGCATGATGGGTAGGCGACGCCTTATTTGTTTGTAGATGACTGATAACAACCCTCAAGCTACAAGCCCCAACCAATATAAGTACGGAAATATGTATATATATATATATATATATATATATATATATATATATCTATATATATATATATATATATATATATATATATATATATATATATCTATATATATATATAGATATGTATTTCTGAGATGCTTTCCATAGGGTGCTTTAATTTTGAACTTTCATTGCGTTTTCTTGTATTGGATCAGGAATATATGTTTGGTGCTGAGGTACGAAAGGATTGAGTACGTCTTGGACGAGGCTAATCCCGTGTGTCCCGAGAATCAGACTGCCGATCAAGTTGTTGATTTGGAATCAAGCCAACAAGGCAAGGTCTGATAAGCATCATGAGGATGCTAGATCCGCGCAGTGTATTATGCTGGCGGCAATGAGCAATGAGCTGGAGAGGCAACATGAAAGCATGTTGCTGTATGAGATGCTAAAGCATCTTGAGTCGCTCTTGGAGACGACAGCTAGAAGTGTTGAATTTGATTTGATCAAAGAGATACACAGATGCAAGCTCAATGAAGGAGGGAACATGTCTGAACATGTTCTCAAGATAAGAATAAGATCATGGTGATCTTGTCCTTCAATCATTGCCGAGTTCGTATTCGCAGTTCATCGTTAACCACGATGAATGCGAAGGACGTAGCACTGACCGAACTCCATAATCTGCTGAAGACATATGATCAAACTCTTCCTAAGAAGGAAAAGTCGATCATGTTTGTTGGGCAACCGTCTAACCGAAACCCGAGAAACAAAGGTGCTAAGGGTAAGGGAAAGTCGGGAGCCAAGGCTAACACTTCGAGTGATAAGCCCAAGCGTCTGAACCAGAAAAAGGAAGTTCAAGAGGAGCGGAACGGTACACACAGATGAATGTCTTTTCTGTAAGTAGAAAGGGCATTGGAAGAGAGATTGCCCTAAGCTAAGGGCAAATCAAGTTAAGAAGCCGCTGGCTTCTAGCTCAGGTATGTTTGTTATTGAAATGAACATGACTACTTTTGACTCCAATGGTTGTGTATTAGATACAGCCTGTGGATCACACATTTATAATAATGTGCAAGGGGCCATTGAACACAGGCTAGTCAAGCGAGGTGAAATCAACCTGCATGTTGGGAACAACAATCCAGTTGAAGCCAAACGCGTTGGACGCTGCAAGATAGATTTACCATCAGGACAATGTTTGGAACTTGATAACGTTTATTTTGTTCCATCCATTGTCAGAAATATTATTTCCATTCCATTGTTGGACAATTTGGGTTTTCCTAACAATACTTGTTATTTTTCATTAAATGACCAATATTATGGAAAGGCTCACTTAGTGAATGGTTTATATATTTTGCAAAGTAGTCTACCTTTATTTCAAATACATAACAAACAACCGTCTTCAAGTAAGAAGAATAATCCATCTTATCTATGGCATTGTAGGCTAGGCCATATCAATGAAACACGAATTCAAAGACTAAGGAAGTTGGACTACTTAGAACCATTTGATTTCGAATCATATGGTACATGTGAATCTTGTGTTAAGGGTAAGATGACGAACAAACCTTTTGTTGGACAAGGTGTTCGTGCCACTCGCTGCTTAGAGCTCATACATACCGATGTATGTGGACCGTTTAAAGTCCATGCGCGTGGGGGTTATCCTTACTTCGTTACCTTTACTGACGATTTCTCAAGGTATGGATATATCTTTCTTATGAAGAATAAATCCGAGACCTTTGGGAAATTCAAGGAGTTTAGGAATGAGGTCGAGAATGAATTGAACCTAAGGATAGTCACTCTTCGATCGGATCGAGGAGGTGAATACCTAGTGAAGAATTTATCGATTACTTGAAGGAAAATGGGATTCAATCGCAATGGACTCCTCCTGGAATACCACAGTTAAACGGTGTGTCTGAGAGGAGGAATCGAACCCGGTTAGACATGGTAAGATCAATGATTGGATTCTCGACTCTTCCAAAGTATCTGTGGGGATATGCACTACAAACTCCAATCTACATTCTGAACCGTGTACCATCTAAATCAGTGGAGAAAACTCCTTATGAGTTATGGAAGGGAAAGAAGCCTTCATTAGGCTATCTTAGACCTTGGGGCTGTCCTGCGATAGTCAGCTGATGCTCACTGATAAGTTAGATGCCAAGGGTGTCAAAGTATATTTCATAGGTATCCTCGTTAGACGAGAGGCTATGAATTCTATCATGCTGAAGATCCAAGGTGCTCGTGTCTAGAACGTGAAGTTTTTAGAAGCGAATACCTTGAAGAAGAGAGGTTAGATGATATGATAGAACTTGAAGAAAATTCAAGACTTTGACACGCGCGAACATGAGGTCTCTAATCTTCTGATTTGGACTCAAGTTCAGTGGACTTTCGAAGCAACAAGGGTGATGATATGACACTTGCTAGGCATGTCATAGTCAGTGGGAGTCGGTGATTAGATCACAGTTGAAACCCACACTGTAGAAACCTTGTCAACAACTGTGCAACAAGTTTGCCAAGAGGCAGCCGCCCCGCAGGGAACAGGGTCGCGCCCCAACGACAGCTGCATCAGTACCCACTGATAATGTTCGTGTTCGCGAAGCCAAAAGAAAGCACCAGAACAAGTCGAGGCTCCGTAGGTCGAAGAGGATCCTTGGGACCTCAGAAGCAAAGCCTTATGATAGAAGACATCAGTGAACTTGATGTCGGTTTATCAGATCGGGAAGATCCCGAGACCTACAAAGAGGCAATAATTGATATTGACTCAGACAAATGGCAAGAGGGCCATGGAATTAGAAATGGATTCATGTAACCAGAACCAAGTTTGGAACTTGGTAGACTTGCCCCAAGGGGTTAGACCAATTGGGTGCAATGGGTCTTTTAAACGAAAGACAGATGCCGATGGCAAGGTACAAACGCACAAAGCTAGCTTGTGGCGAAAGGCTACACGCAAAGGTATGGCAATCGATTAGATGAAACCTTTTCATCAACACCATAGCAAAATTGAAGTCCAATCGAATCTACTTGCGATAGCTGCTACTATGATTGAAAATCCTGCAGATGGATGTAAGACAGCCTTCCTCAATGGCAACCTTGAGGAAGAGGTCTATATGGTACCGGAAGGTTTTTATTAGTAAAACCAGGCCAACTGCTTATGTATGCAAATTACAAAGATCCATCTATGGGCTAAAGCAAGCGTCAAGGAGCTGGAATATCCGCTTTGATGAAGCTGTCAAATCGTTTGACTTCATCAGAAGCAAAGGAAGATCCCTGTGTCTAATGCGAGACACAGCGACAAAGGAGTGGTTTCCATGATCATTTATGTAGATGACATTTGGATCATGGGAAACAATGTCTCTATGCTAGAAGAGACTAAGGTTTGGTTATCAAGTACCTTCTCGATGAAGGACTTGGGTGAACGAAAACATCTAGGATCAAGATCTTTAGAGATAGATCCAGGGATGTTAGGAAATGACACAGTCCACCTACATCGACAAAATACTGAAGCTTATAAGATGGACGACTCAAAGAGAGGCTTTCTCCCGCTAGGCAGGGATTGTCTTATCAGTTAAGGATGGTCCTAAAACTGATGAAGAAAGAATGCAATGAGTCGTGTTACCTATGCTTCGGCAGTAGGGTCTATAATGTAGGCAATGAATTGCACAGGCCCGATGTGGCATATGCGCTTAGTTCACTTGAGACACAACAGAATCCAGGAGTACCTCATGGACTGCTGTAAGAACATTCTTAAGTACCTTAGACGGCTAAAGAGATTGTTCTTGGTGTTTGGTGGAGAACCAGAATTAAAGATGTCTGGGTATGTCGACGCTGGATTTTGAATCAGATCCTATGACTTTAAGGTAAGTCACAGACAGGATACGTATTCAAATTGAAACGGAGGAGCTGTCTGTTGGAAGAGCTCTAAGCAAGCCACATGCTGACTATATCCACAGAAGCCGAGAAGGATACATTGCTGCTCAGAAGATCGAAGAGAAGCTGTCTGGATTTCAGAGTTCTTGAAGGAATTGAGGTTGTTCCTGCTCTCCAGTCCA